>OW387138.1:45406172-46021172 GCA_936440205.1 Lepidonotus clava
AACTGCTCAGAGATGCTCGGAGCTCCTCGGAACTGCTCAGAAATGATCGGGACTTCTCGGATTTGCTCGGAACTGCTCGAAGCTGTTTGTTGGTTTCTCTCAGCACAGATCGGGGTTCACGTAGCTTTGTGAGCTGTTCAGCAGTGAGCCGCTCAGTTAGTTAAAGTCCCACCAGTGAGTTGGGTCCGAGGGACTGGTCGCGGATCACCGGCTTGTACGTGAGAGTCACCCCGTGTCTTCCCGACCCTCTCGCCTTCACCACACGTCAATTAGGAGCTCTCAGTACAACTCACCACCAGCTGACGGACTCAACGAAGCTCAAACATCCGTCTGTTTCCCCCCACACGTCACCAGAGAGGCTTCATTCCCCCGCTCAACCCCCTCCCTCTTCCACAGACACCCCTGCTGACGGATCATCGCCCCTCCCTCACGGATTATCCCGTATCACAGTGCGCTAGGTGTCACCCCCCCCCCCCCCCCCGGGCAGCCCAGGGGCTGCTCTCGGCGCATTACCCTAAGACACCGCCGGGTAGAGGGCTTAACGCCTGACTTACCGGCTAAGTAGCCCCGCTCGGAACGCCTCAGTTCCACTAGACGATTTTCACGGCCTAAAATGCGGTTATTTCTAAATTTGCATTAGGAATATTAAAGGAGCCCATACACATTACATACCATTGGAAAGGAAATTGAAAGACCTTTCGAATGATATGCAACATGATATAGTAAGCCGTCGTTCGCAATCGCGATTTCGGAAATCGCGAATTAAATCGCAGAGTGTAATACAGCTTTAACGCGATTAGCGGAGCGGACGGGAGGGGCTGTTAAACCTAGGGGCCCGCGCCAATGAAGTCAGGGTTACGACAGAAGAGATCATACGGCTTGGGTGGACAGAGGACGGTTGCTTTGATCGGCGATTTGTTGGCTTCCGCCGACGAATTGAAGGAAGTTGAAGCAGCTTCGAGTTCCGATTGAGACAGGTCGATAAATGAAATGTTTTGATTGCAAGTTGGAGAGACTTACTTTGACTGACGGAGGGCTCCAATATTACCTCAGTGAGGATTAATATGGTACGAACCATATTGTTTTATCAGCTGCAATTAAATCTGGATTATAACATACGGCACGAAAAAGAAAAGAAAAAACAATGGGGTTAATCTGAAATATACATGGCATTTTGCTTCAAACCTGCTGCACAATAGATGTCCCGATTGTCACTACCCTACTCTTGAAATAATAAATCCAGGAAGAGAATACGCATTCGCAGGGCTGCTTTTTAGAAGAAATTCCCTGAGTGGTTGTGTGCAATTTGTGAATGAGAAGGCTCCAGTCCCATCACTTTCTTGGCCACTATGTATGTGTATGTGGGTGTGACAGCCGCTGGATATAACTTAAGTGGCATATGGCGGGGCTATGACTAGGAGCTTCAGAGTGTCCCCGGTCGACATACATGACTAGGACCCCCCATACCGACCCCTACCCCTATTCCTCCTCTCCCCCCTCCCACCCTACACAAACGTAGACACCCGCACACACAGCATACCCCCCGCCGTCCGCATTCTTCCTTCCCCCATAGGCATTTACACTCATATCCATAATAATGACAGAGGGAACAATGCGTCCTATAGTAATCAGTGGAATGGCCGATCGAAGCCCCGCCCCCTCCCCCCGGCCGGCCCCCGTCCCCCTCTGACGGCCTCCCGGGCCGGGCCTCCCGTCAGACCCAACCGCCCAGAGACGGTCTCCACACCCACACGGACACACCTTTATATTATAGGGGACGACGTGGGACGCGGGCCGAGTTGACCGACCAGGTCCCCCAGCTGTTTTGGACCCCCATGTGGGTCACGTGACGTAAGGGGTACTGGAGGAGTGGGTCAGCTGCTGCTGGGGTGGTCAGTGCCCGGTCACCGCCCCCCCCCCCCCCCCCTCTGAGGGTCAACCCACTCCTGATCATCAGAGTACAGGCCGGCCGGCTGACCACAGGCTGACCACACACGGTCAACGTGAACTTCTCACACTCCGGACGTGGTATTAATTGGGTCACTAAAAAGTAAGAGATTGTGAACGATGGATCCTGAAACTTCGGATTTATGTTGGATTAACGTGTGCATGGATCATCATGTCACCGCGTGGACGGATTTATAACTTATATGTAAGTGCTGAGACCAAACGAAGGAGTCGCTAACTCGGCCCAACAGTTTTACACGCCGCACGCTGTATCTGTGGACGTTAAAGCTTGATATATATACGCACTTCTGTGTAGGCTTGTTTGTAAATTGAAAAGGCAGGATTCAAGGATTAAATCTTGGTGAAATTGTTCAATGTGTGTCATCAAAAGTTTGGATTTACTGCTTACCGGGTGTGACCGCAGCGCCCCCAGTGGCTCCAGCCTACACTAACTGAGTCCTGAGTGGGCCAGGCTTCACTGAGTGATCCGACATTTTGTTATAGAACTAGACTCATTTCATAAGGGATGATCCTCCCTATAAGGATATTATATTTCATATATGATATGCTAAAAATTAGAAAACAATCGATTTTACACCTTACTATCCCGGGCTTACTATAGGTGTGATCAGCAATTGTTTGAGTCAATACAATATCATACGGATCCTACCTAGCAAATCTGACATGAACATCGCACCTATATAACTGGACATGGTACCTGTATATCAAGCTGAGCCTTCAAAGTGCGTAATATACATATGGATTATGTGACAATGACATTGGAAAGTCTTATTCTGAGCTCCGTGTCGCATTAAACCAAAGACTGCTCACGGTCAAATGGCCATAAAACTTGTAGAGGACGTATCGTTCATGTGGGGCCTGCATAATACAAACGCAAATTGATAAAAGGAAAGTGATGCAATCGAGATTCAAGACTCGATTTGGTCTATCGAATTAATTCAACATTTCTATCATCTTAAACCGTCTAAAAGTGACAGGACCGACTAAAATAATTTAACAGAGACCTAGCATCTGTTCATAAAAGAAGCATAACCTGAGACTATAAAAGGACAATAGGAAAACATTGTTGTGACACTAATGAAACCTATAGGGGAGAAGTGTTGTGAAGGTACACAGCTCGGGCAATAGTTGTATAGACCCTTTTCATTAGTGGTGCACTCCTAGCGGGATATGTGAGAACCATTGAGTTGGGATATGGTTTTCTATGGAACCAGGACCTACAAAGTTCCTAAGGACATTGCAAGTGGGATCTGACACACCTCAGGTAGTTCACCATTGACTTCTAAGCAATCAAGTCTAAAAGCGTTTGGTACAAGGCATCTATGTAAGTGTTCACTGCGCAGACTCGGGAGGAGGTGTATAGCAGTGAGACCCCCCAGCTGCCGCTGTACCCTTATACCCCTATACACACCAGTAACCAGCAGTGGCCATCGTAACCTGCCGGCCCCTCGCCGGGAACGAGCTGTTTTTGCCCCCATACCCCAACATCGGTGAATAATTGATAATACAGCCTCCAGGGCCGGCCTGTGACGTCATCACGGCCGGCACAGTGGTGCCACCTGGGGAGGGTGAACAGAACCTCGTCAACATTAACTCTAACCTGTGGGTGCTGCTGGTAGAAACAAGACTTAATCAGAGCTACCTATAATATATTATATTAGTGCTGTGACCATATTGAGGACCTGGAACATATCATGTAGGTTTCACAACTTTACATGAAAGGACAAACTATTGTTTTAAACAGCTCATCCAGATCACTTCATATTCACCTGGACGTATTTAGACAGAACTCGAGTGAACAGACTCCAATTCTAAGTCAAACCCTCAGAAAAAAGGTACTTTGGAAACCCTCCAGACTTCTTCTAAATGTTTTGACTTATCACAAATATTGTTTGCTGTTTTCGTTTTATAAAGTTGAGCATAAGTAAGAGCTTCTCGGTGGGGATTATTCGCTCGTCATAAAAAAGACTCGTTCAGACCTACAGAAAACTACCTTCCACCCTATGATATGAAGAATTAACTCCGCTACCAGCTCCTGAGGAGAAATCTCTGTTTGACCCTTAATACTTGACTAACGGTAGAGAAGTGGGCTCTGTAATGCAACAACAGAAATTGTATCACTGTCAACAACAGAGGATTATGATGTACAGTCGTTGAGATGAACTAACTACAATGGATAACTGGGAACTGTGTAATGATATACAGTACTTCTGATACATTCGTCGGGAACACATATTTCTAATCATTCCGAATGTTCATAGATTTGGCCCGGATTGGATGAAGTGTGTGGAGAGATGCTACTGTGGTGCCAACTGGCGGATATTTTGGTCACTGTGAGAATTGGTCATCGTGCAATTTAGACAAAGTATTCGCCTCTGGATATTGCCATTCCAGGCTACGTGCAATTCAAACTCCAATCGTCGGTGAATTCCTTTTCACTAAAGGGAACTTCAAACATGGATTAACTGCATTTCTATATGTAAATACCACGTACACCTGAGGATATATTTGGTATTTTGGAGAAAAGGTTCATTATAAGGAATGAACGCACGATACTAATACGCATGGAAAGAGAGTTCTGTATTATTCCTTGAAACCTCTGGATGTGTGAGTAGTTATTTAATCATAATTATATATTACAACTACTTATTACTTTGATACCCATCTTGAACGACTGCAACTAAGCGGAGTACAAACTATTTTAGCACAGCGGAGGACTAGTTGGTTAAAACGACACCAGGGGGCGTTGGTGTCGGGGTACCCCACACATTCAGTCGTCACGTTGACTCACTTTATGTGGGCTACAACGGAAAAGAAACAGTGACCTGGTAAAATATGGTCTTTACATTTCGTTAAGACTTGAGTAGTGATATACGTAAATGCTACAGCAGCAAGGATAGTGTAATAGAGATATGGAATTGTCCAAAGAACTAATGTGTGCATATTTATTGGGTGGCTGTATTAGTTTCCATCGGAAATACTAGGGGGGGCCACTAGCCACGGCAACGTTAACGAAGAACACGGCATTTATTTCACGATTGTACCTAAGAAAACAGTGGAAAAATTATACAAGAAATCCATTAATCTCAAATTTGTATCCATGTAGTGGGTAATATCGATAAATTGCAATGTTGACGTTACCGCAACTATCCTCAACATTTAAGGATGTTACATTGCTTAAGCCTTATGTTAAGGCGCATCCGTCGGGCTAAGGTCTGTTAGCCCCACGTTGGAGACGGCGTTTATAGGAAACATACTCGGCGGGCACCCGTGTACAGTGGGCATGTACTGGACACGGTCTGTTAGTGAGACCATGGATGGAAAATGGACGCAGGAGTGAAGTAGGTGTAGAGAAAACTGTCGTATATTTAGAATGAGATTCTTCAGAAAGAGGAACCACTAGAAACATTTTAAAAGTTACCTGACCCTTATTGAGGCTTTATGTATGAAGGTCTGCCTACACCAGACTGCCTGTGGACCTTAGATCCTCTTTGAGGTGCACAGAGCAGACTTTAAGACCTCTCGCCTCTCTGGGGGAGCTCTGAGGGCCTTGAGTGTTGTTTGAGCACAACCTTAACTTGTGCTGCAAATTAATCGCGCTGCAAACTAGTTGTCAATTACCGGTGGTGGCTGTGGTGACTGTATGTACATGCTGAGTTGCCGGTTTTAATTATACCAGCCTTGGCAGGGGAAATGTGCATGATGTTAGACCGTCAGGTCTGTGCTGTCGACACAATCTGTGAAATACATGATATTCTGAAAGTTCAAAATATCATCAGCAGAGTAGTGTTTGTATTTGAGTTTTAAGCTGCGTCTTTGCTATAATTGGGAGAAGCCAATTTCAACCAAACTGGCTATAAAGTGTGCAATTGTCAACACTTAATATCCATCGCAGTCGTATAAAATGTCTCAATGAGAAATTACTCATCATATTTCTGGCCTTTCTATAACTGTATAATATCAGATATTCTATAAGCATATGATATCATTTACGCCACCACTATATTAGACTTTCATCAACATAAAAATGGCAACTTGAATTTCTTTATGATATATTTTCAGAAATAATGAAATATTTTAATCATAGGTAGTTTTCTTAATTATATCCTTTCTAAAATAATGAAACATTTGAATCTAAAGTGAGTAGTATATTGAAACAGCACGCAGCACACTGGTTGTAACAGTTGTCCCCCACTTATATAAATAGTGGCGGCCCCCCGCTATTATCTAAAGCGGCCGTCACCACGTCGCGTGTGACAGGGCCTAGCTTGCCGCGTACATGAATCCGTACGCGCGGCCCAGCCACCGGGACAACGCGCGTAACGAGCGGCGCGAAGAGGCGCGTAAGTTCGGACACTTCCTCTGCGTCTTCAACAACATGGAGAAGGTGGTCGGAGCCATCGCCCAGATCGGCGAGATCAAGGTCAGGAACGACGACGACTTCGTGGACCGGCTCAGCCGGCGCTACACTACTTTCTTCCTGGTGCTCTTTTCCATCCTGGTGTCGACCAAACAGTATGTAGGGGAGCCTATTAATTGCTGGGTGCCCGCCCAGTTCACCGAGAACCACGAGGAGTACGCCAACAAGATCTGCTGGGTGTCCAACACCTACTACATGCCCTTCTCCCAGAAGGTGCCCATCACGGACGAGCCCAAGGAGTCCCGTAAGATCGGCTACTACCAGTGGGTGCCCATGATCCTACTCGGACAGAGCATCATGTTCTTTGTCCCCTGCATCGTGTGGCGCCTCCTCAACCAGAGGTCGGGGATCAACATTAAGGCCATCGTGGACGCGGCCGTCACGTGCCAACACTCGGCCTCCATGGCGGAGAACCGCGACCAGACGATAAGGTACATGGTGAACCACCTGGACGGCTACCTGGGCGCCAACCGGCCCGAACTCACCGGCTTCTGGTCGCGCATTAAGAAGACGCTGGCCAAACGCTGCTTCTTCATCTGCGGGAAGGTCTACGGGAATTACCTGACCATGATCTACCTGTTGGTCAAGTTACTCTACATCACTAACGCCATCGGCCAGCTGTTCCTGCTGAACCTGTTCTTAGGGACGGACTACCATCTGTTCGGGATCACGGTGGTCGGGGCCCTGCTCAGCGGCGAGGACTGGCGTCCCACCGCGCGTTTCCCCCGCGTCACGCTCTGCGACTTCCGGGTGCGGTCGCTAGGCAACACGAACCAGCACACGGTGCAGTGCGTTCTGCCCATCAATCTTTTCAACGAGAAGATCTACGTCTTCATCTGGTTCTGGTTCGTCTTCGTCGCCATAGTAACAGTCCTCAACCTCTTCCACTGGGTCTCCAAGTCCTTAAACCGGAAGTCGCAGGTGGACTACATCAAGCGCCACCTGCGGGCGATGGACCGCATTAACCGGGAGACGGACATCCAGGCCACAAAGTTCGCCCAGGACTATTTAAGACAAGATGGCGTCTTCGCCCTAAGACTCGTCGCTAAAAACGCCGGTGAGTTGATAGCGGCGGAACTGGCGGCCGCACTGTGGGACAATTACGGCCGGGAGCGGCGACTGCTCGTCGACCACCCGGCGCGCCCACCGCCGCCCGCGCTGCCTTGAACTTCCGCCGGAAGCGGAACCGGAAGTGCCGACGATGGTGGAAAATGGCGGCGCCTCGAGAAACTCAGGTCTTAGGTAATTGAATATAAAAAGCGTGAGCGTTCACTCAGGTCATTTAATATGTGTGTTATTCTTCACACACAGAAGCTGACATTCCACAAAATGATATATATGCAATTAGGTAATGCTGAGAGACTGTGTTGTACAAACTTATTGATATGAATGCATTATGTATATAGTATGTATATAACTGGATGTATTGAATTAACATGGCTGTGCGCACATGACCGGCGGGCGGGCAGTCCCCCACCTGTGACAGTGGTCAGGGGGTGTGGACAGGTGTCAGGAGGCGACAGGAGGTGGGAGGTGGGGGGGAGTGAGAGTGAAGGGGCCGTCCGGTCGGAAACAGACCCCCCATACATGAATACATGAGCCGTACACACGCACGCACATTCCCCAGCTCTCTCTCTGTGTCTCGCCGGGGGTCGGTGAATAGGGGCCACCCCCCCCCCCCCCGGCCGCTCAATAGCGTTGCGTCACGGGCATACAGAGTGTGGAGCAGTACGGGCCGGCCACTAAGGGGGCGAGCTATTCACGGACCACGGGATAGTGGCCTCACGCCCTCACACATCCACTCCCCCCATGTCTGTGCATATTTGATCGGGTACAAATACGGCTGGGTGGGTTTAGCCGAGTCGTCGATGGGCGTGGAGAGGGCTGCGTGTGTGTATTAGTGCGGGGAGTGGTGGGGGAGGGGGTGAGGGGGTGAGCTGCTCATATGGACACTGAGCACTTCGGTAAGGCGGGGCCAAGTGTCCACCCGCGTCAGACTACAGGGCCAAGTGTCCAACCGTGGTATGAAATGGGGCCACATGACCAACCCTGCCATACACAATTCGGCCAAGTGTCCACTCCGTGATAGGCATTGTGGCCAAGTGTCCAACACATGATACGCAATGGGTCCAAGTGTCCAACCCATGATACGCAATGGGGAGTGTCCACCTCGCGATATGCAATGGGTAGTGTCCACCCCGTGATATGCAAAGGGGCCAAGTGTCCACCTCGCGATACATAATGGGGCCAAGTCTCCACCCCGCGATATGCAATGGGGCCAAGTCTCCGACCCGCGATATGCAAAGGGGCCAAGTCTCCACCCCATGATATGCAATGGGGCAAAGTCTCCACCCCGTGATATGCAAAGGGGCCAATGGTCCATCCCATGATATGTAATGAGGTCAAGTGTCCAGCCCATGATACGCAATGGGGAGTGTCCACCTCGCGATATGCAATGGGGCCAAGTGTCCAACCTGCGACGCGTGCTGGTACCGAGCTGCCCAGGCAACTCACGACGTAACGACCCTGTTCTGCGACCATGCTCTTTTGGTCAGTCTGTTACTTGTTAAATTTCTATGTTACATTTACATTATTTCCCGTGAGGTTGAGACTTGTCAAAATATAATTGTATAGTATCACTATGATAGTGAAGGTCAGGGCTTAGCAATATGGAATGTTAATAAAACTTTGCCTTTTAGCGAAAGGATGCAACCAGAGTGTTACAACAATGTCACGGTGCAAATTGCAATGGTAGGTTGCTGCAATGTTATTTGGAACCATAAAAATAATGCAGTAAGAATCAAAACAGAAGTAAACTGAATGTTATTACAATGTTATGATAACGTTGCCTGCTTGCCTGGGTGGCCAAAAGCAGTATGAAAGAGGCCTTAACGTGGAAGCTGTTTGTATGATGAGTCAAAGGGTACCTTCCTGAGGGAGGTGGACTCACACCAGTATTATGTAAAACGTCATTACAATCTATGCATTGCTGCCTTACTTTACGTCAAACATTGACAGTACTATTGACGTCGTATAATTGTTGGTTTGTAAAGTCCGCACGACCTATATTGTACTGTACGGGATTTCTCACTTCGTCTCATGCGGTATATATTCGTTGGTGTAAGCCAAGGGGTTTACAGAGTTTTTCAGAAGTTTGGTTCATGAAGATTATATATATATCCTATTATAGAATAGAGAGATTCGATGTTCCTTACATGTTCATGTTTTGGGAATGTATATATATGATGGAGATATTCCTACTTATTGTAATGTTATCATAATCGTTCAAAATACTTGAATGGGCGCTGAAAGAATCCGGTCGTTGTCTGCGGTTATAAATGTATCTCATAATCATTATTCATTGTTAGCCAAACACCGCTGGACATCCTTATACCGAAGAATACATTGCTCCTCCGAACATTTTTTTTCATACAATGTCCATAATTATAAGATGGTGCATCTATTACAATCATTTTGCTGAATCCTTCTAAATACCCATTTTGTGTAATATGTGTCCGGATCGAATGTTTACGGTTTCAGAAATTATCTGGGAGACACTGATCATTCACCAAATAACTCACGTATTTCCATACAAGAAAACATCAAAGGGAGCCAAAATAATGTTGTGTCAAAATATTTAAGAGTCCAACTTTAGCCATTGGTACAATGTAAATCACAATAACTAACTTCTACTTTACTTGAATTCCATAATACTCATGTCATTCATGCATGAAGACAGCAATGTTTGTAAACAAACCAATTTGGGTGGGTCATCAAAATTGTCTGGGATGAGTTTTAATGGATTTTAATGCACTTCAAGTCTGTACTCACAGTTTATCTTTTACCACAGGTCTAGGTTATGGTAATCAAAGATATTTCAATAGGCAACAAAATTTGCTAAATTGTGACCCTACATTGCTTTTGGCTGCCTTTAACAATAACATTTCGTCGGTTTACACTTGTTTTATCATAATGCGCTCCTCAGTGACTATAAACTGACCCCTCCCCAGAGGGAAGCGTTCACGACCAATCAATGGTCCCCGAGACCTCACACCTCCAGTGGGGGGAGATGCATAACACTCCACTGAAATCATTTGTTACACATTCCCATTAATATAGCCGAACGAGCGGACTGACACTAACTTGCATATTTGTTATGTATGATACCGTTTAGTAACGATTTTGTTAAATTATTTCTGTATATTTCACAGTTTTACCGGAATTACTTTACATAAAAATTGTTAAAATCTACCTTCTACGAAAATGGTTTTTTCAACAATAAGGCTTCCGCTATTCATTCTGCAACAGTCTGGATGCATTCCAAACTCTGAATTTAGAGCTCCACTCAGTTAAAGATATCTACAGCAGAATTGAAGATTTTGAGTCTGAAATGACAAGAAAAATAGTCGAGTCCATTACATATATTTCAGTGCATTCATGACTACTTCTTGACCCTTTTCCCAACTTATTTTTCACGACAAGCCTGCAGTTCTGCCTCAGCAAAGTGGCGGAGTTCATTAATTTAGAGTTTGAAATGCACCCTGACTACGTTTAGCATCCCGTAAATCTAACGGAAAGTTATGGAACCCCTCCTCTCTCTCTCTCCTGGCCCGAGCGACCTAGTGCCCCGATCGCCCTGGCAATTTTTTGACTCCGATCTTAAACTCGCAAGCATATAGAACTAGGCTTTTGACTAAATAATTGCATAACCTTATACATTGATGGTTTATTACTAAACCATAAACATATTTCACCAGAATGATTATTCTAGATACAAGAAGATTGCAAATATATGTGAGATCGCAATGAGAAAGTGCCCAGGGCGAATGGGACGAGAAGGGTGAGTAGTAGCCTGAGAGGGGGGTTTGGGGCAGGGACCCCCCGCAGAGTGAGGGTCACAGGTGTACCGGACGGGGGCAGTTCACACGTGTCAATGGGAGGGTATGGATCAGCGGGTCGACTTAATCTGTCAGCTGCCAGTGGGTCCTCACGTCCTCCTATAGACTGTACGGGGGGCGGGGGGAGGGGGGTACTTGGGGTACTTGGGGCGTAGGGTATGGCGTTAACGTCAACTCAAGGGCGTCATATATACCTGTTCTATGTATTTTATGAACCTGTAGCCAATATGTGGTACATTTCATCGAAGATAGCATGTATAAGTCACGGGAACTATTCTAAATTGTTCATACTTTATGTGAAATCATTATATGAAATGTGATTTAAGGCTGTATTCCATATACCGATTTTGCTGATGATATTAAAGATCGGCAGTCGGAATAATTGTCAGAAAAAGGAAATTGTATACATGATTAGAAAGGTCATACAATAAGCCCTTCCACATCGGGGAGTTTCAGGTTTAGACAAGGGTCAGGCAAAATTCACTTATAAAGGATCCTTGTCTCCTAGAGTTAGGCTTATTGAAATAACAAAAATTATGTTTTCCTCTATACCCAAGTATTTATAAAACATTATGATTTCTAAAATGTCACCGATTGATAGACTTGCAGGTTTGCCAGCCAATCAAAATGCTCGGTATGTGGAATACGGTCTTTCAGGTCATAATTCTACCAAAATGTTCGATAGATAATCAAATAAGAATGGAGAAATCTCTCAAATAGTCACAGAAGCCTCGAGAGCACGTAACATTGTGAGTTCTTAATTGCTATGATATTAATGTGTTGGGCTTTATCTAAAAGTGGGACCAAACGTTTCCGACTCCAGTAGTAATGGTTTACTATACCTTTGTGATTCCTATAGACCGGTTACAGACCATGTATGTCTGTGAGAACAATTACTGTGTAATCACCATAACCATGTGCTGACTCAAAAATTATTTCGAAATATATAGTTTTCAGATAATAAATGTTAACATTGCAATTTTATAAAACTGTTTTATATGAAATTGACAGAAATGTCTTCTACGTGTATATCTTATGCTAAAATAATGACTGTAAATTGATCACCAATATGCCTCTGCCGTTTTAGGTTGATGGGACACCATCTGCACAACGCCTGTTTTTGAGGGTCTTTAGTTTTAGATATTTTATTTATATTGGGAATTACAATTTGGCCAAAATAGGCCATTTTTCATTGTTCCCCAGTTTTACACCTAAACACGTGGATATACAAAGTGATAACCGCGAGGTAAGAGTACAGATACAGTTAGAGTTTATAATTACAAACCAGGATGATAACAAAACAAATGTATACGTCTGTACTGTTCTCTGCAAAGGCTGTTATACCGATTCAACTGCTATAAAGTGAAGCTGAAAGGGTCCAACTGGTCCCTGTATACTGTCACTGTATCTGTGTGTGTCAGACTATACAACACGTATTGTGCGGGACCCAGGGCCAACCACCATATACAGAGTGTATGCGGGTCATTAAAGTACACAAACAATGGGCAGATAGTGAGATAGCAGGGCATAGAAACGCAGGTTTCTTTATTGAATCTCTGTACTGCCAAAATGGGTGGCGACGACTTTTAAACGTCATTTTGTGGTTGATTTGAAATATTGGCAATGTGCTTGGCAGAACATATATACCTGTTAGTGTTATTTTGCTCAAATGATATTTAATAGGATTCTATATTGCCATAGTATTTGGTTGACTTAATGCCGTTCCCAGTTTGATTAAACGTATATATGCAAAATGATAAGAGGGGTCAAAAGGCTAAGCTATATAGCAAAAGCCGTGGCATGGCAACATATTACTGCATTTTGAAGAATGTTTTTAATTTGTGTTCCCTGAAGATGCAGCATAGAAAATAAAACTCCCTTGCAAGGTGCGCAAGATGCAGTGTCAGTATCTAAACCTAATTAATGGCTATAACTTAAAGGTCTATGTCTGTAGTCAACATGGAAATCATAAAATATTCCTTGTAAATATAAACAACCCCTGGAAACAGAGTTGGACCACATTCGTTTACGAATTGTTATAAACTATCCCTTTTTTATTTTCCTGTGTATTCCATTCCAATTGTTTATGTGTAATATAATTGTAATTGATATTATGTGAGGCATATATTTGTGGGAGCATTTGTATTGAGAGGCATTTCATGAACATCCACGTCGTCATGTCAAGTGACGTGTCATTATTGGTGCCAAATTCACTATCTTTGAGCCTGCCCTGGACTTAATATGCTCCCACAATTCACATTTATTTTTTCAAATATTTATTCATTTGGAATATGCATTCCACATTAATACAACTTACGTTGTACATGTTACTTGCTCACGTTGCAATTGTTCTTTTTCGTTATGTTAGCGGAGGCTCTGTAATAACTTCTACCGCATTATTATGACGTCTCCGAACTGATGAGTGAATTGACCGTACATATTGCAGGGTGCAATTTCTAATGCCTATTGCCATTGCTGGTTTTATATGAGATTATCTATGTTATGTATTGTTTAGAGGAAATCTCAATGTTCAATTTGGTCAGCTAGTTCCCAGAATCTCGACGTTTCAATTTCTTTTACATTATATGGGTCCAGTCGTTAAAAAAGTGTGGATGTCAATAGATCCATACTTCAAGTATGTTAGGGGCTGACTATCGTTATTGAACTTCAGCCAACCAATCGTCAAGTGTATTTCAAAAGTATTTTCACAGCTGCAATTTGGAGTTGATGATATCATGTAACTTTTCTGGACATTTCTTTTCTCTTCACAAAGCATCGACAGAAATACCATTAAAAAATATCCTTTAATCAAGACTATGGAACAAAGAAAACTTTCGTATTTTGAAATGATGCATTGTTCCGACGGACAACATGATAAAATAATATCATGCTCAAAGGCACAATAATACAAGTTATAGTCTGTTTAAAGAGGGCAATTCTTTAGAGAAGTATGAAAAAATATACATATTGTCAAAAATCGTTAACAGTATGCACGAATACAAGGTAAAAACCAAGACAAGTGTAAACAAATGTGTGTTTTTTCTCAGAATAAAAAGAAGTGGTGTGTATGCGATTCTGAGGACCCCATTTCATATGTTTCCCATGCATTTCTTTTTTATTAATCTCATATTATATGTATGTTTCTTTAGCTTAAAACCCATAGTAAAACCTGTTTAAAACATTAGTTTAACAATAAAGCAAACCTTCTCTTATGATTACAGTGTATGTAGTCTTACTGGGAGTGTGTTGATAACTAGTTTCCGATGCATAAAACACAATGTTAAAGTGGATGAAAACACAAGCCCTGTTTTCTGGTGGAGTATGTGGACAGCTATTTCTGGATTCTTCTGATCATGGTCGAGTACAAAGTGTGACTCAGACAGGGTAAAAGCCGACACAACCGTCGGAAACAGCGAGGAGTAAAACGTGGTGTTATCACTCTATGTGAGAGGTCAATAATTCAAGTAGTTAAAAGCAGTACAATGGATAGATGTGAGTGCGCCAACTTGTAACGATCCGACGTTTGGGGCGGGTAAGGAAGTTGAGGAAATCTAACAATTCTAACAGAATATCTAACAATTCTGATACTTTCCTGACGTTCCCAGACGAACTGTGACAATCCAATAAGCGTGTACACGATCGTAAGTGATTTGCCAGGATCGCGTCAGATCATAGAGCTATAGTGTACCTAGAATAAAAACAGGGCTGGATCCAGAGCCAGTCATCTAGGGTGGGGTGGGGTGAGGCACCCCCCCCCCCTCCACCCACCCACCCATAAAAGAGTGAAAATAAATAACATCAGATGTGTTCGAATCAAACGTAGTTTATTCACACACAAAATTCCACTCGGTCTAGGGGGGCAACTGCCCTTTTTGTCCCTATCCCCATCCCTGGATCCGTCTGATATCTGCAGTAATTAGCTTTCATATAAGAGTGAGTTTCTTATACAAAGGAAGAAGTGTTAACTATCTTCTGCAATTAAACCTAGTCGATTCAAAATGTGTAGATGGCTCATGTTCTGAAAGTCTTTGTCCAAACTGAATGTTTCTGTCGCTTCCCTTCATCATTATATCTCAGATTCATATTGGGATTGAATCCACCAACTGGCCTCTTGGAAATGTCCATATCTGTCCACTTGACTATATATATGCGTAAATGGATCTTTATGATTGTACAGGGAAATACTGAACATAATGTTATTATACCTCGGAGGGTTTTATGATGCAAGCGACACAGGTCTATGCAATCATACAGAATAATATTCCATGAATCCACGTAACGGCCAGTCCCACATTTCATGGTATTTGGTTGTGCATCAAATGTACATATTCATATATCGTATTCATCTCTTATGTTTCTTTACTTCGCCAGAAAAGGAGATCTTATTGTACAAGGGTATTTGTATTTTATTCAGAGTAGAGTTATGAAACCGGTGACGTTTCTCTATAGTGTTGCAAATGGGAAAAAACGGTCGAGAGGCATTGTATATAATTACTGTTTGAAGGTGGCCTTTCCTCCTTTAGGTTTCTTATTTATGACTCTGTGAATGTTGACAGCACGCTATAACTAAGTCATGTA
This sequence comes from Lepidonotus clava, assembly GCA_936440205.1. Classification (NCBI taxonomy): domain Eukaryota; kingdom Metazoa; phylum Annelida; class Polychaeta; order Phyllodocida; family Polynoidae; genus Lepidonotus; species Lepidonotus clava. The sequence continues at coordinate 45,422,037 of OW387138.1, forward strand.
CAGTTAATAAAACGTTAAAAATCAAAGTTTTTTTTGTCGCTTTCATTCCTGTAATCGGTGATTTTGTATATAATAGTAGATCGGATACATACTTTGCGCCACGAGTAATTCGGGATTAATTAAAAACTTAAAGGGAAAACAGTTTTAAATCAAATGAATTGCCGACAGCGATTTTCTTTAAAGAAATACGATTCAAATACTTAAATTTTCAAAAACCCATGTGAGAAAAGCATGGGAGAAACATAAAGGAAATAACCAGAAAACTGTAGTATGAGGTGCCTGAAAGATCATGTAAAACTGTTGACGGAAAGTATCATCGGTCTAGAAATAATAAAGAACACGTCTGTGAAAGTAAATAACGCAAAGGACGTTCACTGAAAGAAAGATGTACACAACGGCGAAAGAATAAAAGATGTATATTACTTTCAAAGTCGTATTGCGAGTTAGAGTCCAACCTGTGAGCCTAGCTTCATTGGCTATACATCCTATATTATGACGATCACACTGGTTTATATTCCAAATCTTTATGATGACGGAAGGTTGGAGTCTGCATATAGGCCATGTACTGAAATGTCTCGCATACACACACACACCCAAGGTTTTTCCCTATGTCAAGAAGTCTCCATGAAAGGGAGGGTCAAGACCCCCTGGATCCGCCCCTGTAAAGAATAATATATATGCTATTATTTTTATACTAGGATCAAGCCCTCGATTTTGGCAAGAGGCCCCATAGTCAGTGCTCAGTGTATAGGCAACCAATTTACTGCCTGCATAGTGGTTATAGTGCCTCAGATAATCAGTCTAGATGTCAGGGCTCTATTGTATCCCCCCTCTAGCTTACATACCATTTAGGCCGTGCATAGTTTACAGACTCTGGATCAGCACTTACTCTAAATCTAGCGGTCTTGACTAAGTTCATGGTATCCACACATGCAGAAGTACACAATTTTCTTCGGAAAATAAGAAAAACCGTGTAGTACAGTTTATTTCATTGCACTCACACCATGGAGTACGTTATTTTTCCCCCTTTTTTATACTGAAAATCAGTAATTATGTTGTAGGTAATTGCGTTGTGCATGTGTATGCAAATGCGCAAAGTTTTAGTACTTAGGCTATATCATGTGGACCCCCCTTTCTGAAATCAGACACACCTCAATGGGTATAGCAATAGACAAGGATAGACAAGGGTTTCTTTCCTGCTACATATAGGATATCCCTTAATTGCTACATCCAAGAGGAGAATTCAGGCTTATGAAGGTGTTATTGATCACTTGGTTAATGATGAAACAAAGGGAGTATGAGGGCTGTGGCCAGTCACATAATCAAATTGTGAAACAATTGAATGTCTTGCAACAAGGACGTCCCTGTTACGATGGGACATGTGGCCCGTTGCACAATGGATTTTCGTTGTCAGGATCAAACAAAGATGTCTTTAACAAAGGTTTCGTTGTTACGATTTTACATAAATAGTAAAATCTCTGGTTCCAATGAATGAAATTGAATTCTGTAAATTGATGTAAAAAGGGAAAAAATTAGAGACAATTCAGTAAAAGTTACAGCTCTCTGGAGGCATTCTAAATATTAAAAGAAATGTCTCAAAACCATCGTTGTTACGAAAAAGTTAATTTCGTTAATAAAATTATTTTCGTTGTTACGAAACTCATTGTGCAATGGGCCACTGCTGTTTATGTTCTACATAAATTTGAGAATTGTTGCTGTACTACTTGACTCTGTAAAAAGAGAGAAATAGATATCTTGATCTAAAATCCTGAGATTTTCAACTCATAAAAAACGTTATTTGTAGGTGATATTTGATGATGGATTTTTGCACAACAGAGCTGTCATAGGTGCTATTATACAACAGCCCACTTGGGTTATGGGGGTCAGAGGGGAGTTGCATAACTTTTCCACTAAAATTTTCGTAAGAGACTCTTCGTTATTGAGCCACAGCAAACGGATTGCATGGGTTGCATATGCTGTTATTCTAAATAACAGATCTATTAAAGAATATCTTTTATTAATCCTATGATATTAACGGAAATTAAAAGTGGAAAATCCGCTAAAATTCACCCCTAGAGGAAATTTCTGAATGGATTTTACAATGCCTTGGTCTCAGTTATTCTCTTTGCAACACTCGATCTTCCTTACAGACCCGTTATACATCTGTCAAAGTTATGCAATCCCCTCCAGAGGTGAATACATGCACGCTGTATGTGTCAGAGGTGAATACATGCACACCGTATGTGTCAGCTGCAGGCCTTAGTACAGTCATGTTAGCATGTAAGAGGCATCTGAGCATGTAATAACCCAGTCATGGTTCATCCGCACACCCCTGTCAAGCTGGGCCCCACAAATATAAGCTACATCGTGTCTACAGGATATGAAATACATGTAGCCTGTTTTAAATTCCCATTTCCATACACTACTAACGTGTCGCGTGTATGATTTGTTTAGTTTTTTTGTGTTTTTTTTTTAAATCAATATTCACAACAATGTCTCTTATATTGTGAAACGAATCTTGGTAACGTTGCCAAAAAGTTTGCCTTTGCAATCTTGTTCCATAAAAAGTGAAGCATGTGCATACGACATGATGTACGTGACACCATTCAATTTCCCAATTCTATATACTACTCACACCACAAAGCCACCTTCCAACTAGGCGATTTGGCCCTCAGTATGCCATATTGAAATGAATATGTTTGATCAAATCCTCGGGCAATTTTCCCGGCGATTCAGATCAAACACGTACATTCTAATACACCATACTGATGGGTGATCAGGGGAAAATAGATCACCGAGGCCCAAATCGCCTAGTGAGTATGGGGCTTTATACATTGTCACCAATATAGTCAATTCAGATGATATTGTCACTTGAATATTATAGAGTCAGTTGACGCGACGTCGTGCATATGTATAGGCAGTGCTGCAAAACAGTCATAATTATGATATTGTACTTTTTGGGTAAGTTGGTTACAAACTGAAAGATCACTCAGCGGTTACTTTATTTAAGGGGAAGGTTGAGACCTAACCAAAGAGAACGTTATTGTGATTTTCTAATAAGGTAATGCCAATACGTTACCGAAACAGACTGGTGTGGTAAGTAAGCAGGGCCCATATCTTCGTAACTAATTTGGCTGATCAGGGAAAATTTGATCAAGGTCACATGATCAGAAATTCTGTCTATCATGAATAAATTTTACAAATAAAAGTTCCTTTTTGACACTATTTTGCAATGAGACAACAAAATTTTGGTAAAAGGCAAAATCACCGATCATGGGACCCTGATCAAATTTTCCCTGATCAGCCAAATAAGTTACGAAGATATGGGCCCAGGTATTATGGTCTAGAGCTAACAAAACAGACCATTTTCGTAACGTTGATATCAGAATGAGTTCTATGTAGAATTTCACAGTACAAAGGGTGTAGAGTATACCCCCATCTTTATATATATAACATCATAAGATTATGCATTAAGCAATATTTCTATCCAGGCATAAAAGTTTGATGGGTGAAATTGATATTGATGTAATTGCTTGTGAGAAAGAATGATAGTAGGCATTAACTGTACTTTCCCCAGCACTCACCAATGACTTTAGGATACATAATGTGTTTAGAGACAGCACACTGCATTCAGGTCATTTGTATGACATAAGGCCATATTCCACTGTGCGGTGTTTTACTAACGGTAGGGGTGTTACTAGCGGTGTTCATGACCACCGCAAGCAAAAACAGGGACCGCAAGGTGGAATATAGGTGTTTGCTTGCAGTGTTACTCGCAGTGGCCCTTGCGGTGGGCCACTGCAAGGGCCATCGCAAGGGCCCCATCGCAAGGGATTTATATAGGTTTTCTATGGCTTGCTTGCGGTGGCAGAAACCAACATGTTCGTTTCTGAAATCCAAATTTCTTGCGGTGGCCAAAAATATCACTGCTAGTGGTCATCCACCACATAGTGGAATATGGCCTTTAGGCCCAAATGATGTCATATTGTACATTACAAGATGGATAACGGTTTGCTCTATACAATGATATATAAATAAACAGTCTAGTGTTACAGAAATTGCCAATTTGATTTGAATTTTTCATTTTGTCTCCATTATCTATATTGTATATCCCTTTTCTTAAAGACGAAACGCTAAAACACAACTTTTTCATGTTAAACCTCTGGAACAAAAAGCCAAGTTGATAACTCGTTGGAGGGTGAGCACACGTGGATGGCGGAAGGCCTGTAAATGTGTTGGCGTGTATACTATACGGCCTTGGGATGGTCAATGCGGGTTCAACCACAATGCTTTTGGTATGGCTTCATTCTGTGTCTTTTTATGTATATTTTGAGTTATGAAATATTATGGCAACAATATACAAATACTTTAATGAACTTCAAACTCTTATATAATGCCGTAATCACTTGTTTCTTCTCAATTCATATCAAGATGTCATACAGTGCGGCTTCCCCTCAAGTTCTGCCCATTGCTCTGGCTCACTCTGTATTCAATAGCGGCTAGTTTTAAACAGGTGGAGCTTGAGTAAAGAGCGGAACCAATGCTATTTAATATGATACCCAGGCAGGCAGCTACATAGCAGGCATAATTTGTAATCATGTTTCTTGGTCTGTCTGTAATTTTGACATAGCAGTTACGTTCCTTTAGGTTAGGTTAAGACTAAAACTGAGTGTCATAATAACACTACTTTTTAGTGAAGGTGAGACCTTACCACACAATATTATGATAATGTTATCCTTTAATTTAAGAACATGAAAAGAACATAACCAGAATTTTACAATTTCGTCACAATGCAGTGTCACAATGTTGGGTTCTGGAGACATATTAGGTGCCCTCAACATATCAATAATAGATACAGGACTAAATTTTACTGCAGCATAATATTGACCGGTTTGCTGGTGGTGACCTATAATAGGATGACCTAGACACATATCTCTTCACATGGCCTTTTCTGCAGACAGTCTATAGTCGGTATGAGGGTGGCTGGATGGGCCAGCATACATGTCATAGGGGCTGACTCCATGGTGGGCCAGTGTTATAGGGATTATGAACACATTGTGGACAGGGATGTTACGTGCAGTATGTTGTTGTCACAGGTGAAATGTAGATGTAGGTTTAAAGGGAGCCAAAACCAATAAATTCATTGAAATTTTCCAAACTCACATAATCATGGAAATCCATTCCTTGAGCCTATTTCGGGCCCATGTTATAACTTAAACCATGAAATATGGTAAAAAAAATCATTAAAAACATGTTTTCATTGCTCAAATCAATTAATGTGGATCCTCAAAAATAGGGTTTGTTTACAAATGGATGTAAATATTACCATCTCTTGTGGCATTCTACTTCAGTTTGAGCTAGTTTTCACAGCTAATACTTTACCACTGACCTTAACTGGACTCATCTAACATTATTTCTATACTTATCTGAGTTTTGAGATTTTGTCAATTTTATTGGTTTTGGCTCCCTTTAAAATGTTTTCTCTGGAGAAGGAAACAACTGTACAATGTTATCTTACAATCAGTATTAGTAGGTCATGCAAAGGAAGTATTTATGATTGTAAATTCCAAGTTTTTTTCTGTCACGATATACTAACATGTTTTATACGCAGAATGTATTCTTTATCATCTGCACTGCCAACGAGCGGTACATACAGGGGGTAGTATGTATTGAAAGGCTGTACATACTGCTCATCGTTTTCATGCTTTTTAACAGTATTTTTCCTTTTGTCTGGGTGGTAAGATCAAGGAGGACATTTTGGGTCGTCCTCGGGTGGCCATACAACCTATCGGGATCATACAAACCTTGAGCTTTGCCTTCGGTATGTGACGATCTCCTTTTTTATCATACAAAATTAGACTACATTTATCCCAACCCCCTTCCTCCGTAAGACCTACAAAATAATCTGCCTTTTTTATTTCACAGTAGGTGATTAATACAGTACGCTTTCTCCATAAAACCTTTAAAAAGATCTCTCTGGAAAATAAGTATCATTGACCATAACATATGACAGCCAAAGATAGTGGATGCCGTATACATAACATTGAGCTTGAAGTTATATCATTACACTTCATACTATACATGGAAGATCATTTAGGATTAATGAATGTGGTTTGATTCTAAAAGAAAATGCTGTCTGCTTCACTGGCGGACCTATTGCGCCTCGTTGACAGGACAGAACATAATTTTATTTGCGTATTTTGTTGTATATAATATATAGACGTGGTGTAGGTGACGTCACACAGCCCACAAAGGGACTGAACGCCATATTGGTGATCAAATTGAAATCATTACTAATTAATGGTAAAAAGCACCAAGAAAAGTATTGATACTACATCCATCTTAAATGAGACCATTAAGTCATAGTTTCCAATTATTATCACTTGGAATTCATAAGTTCTCTATCATTACAGCACCCCGGGGGGATAAATGAGAGAGGCGTGGTTGGGGAATAAAATTTTATTTATAATAAAATTGTATTGAGAGATGATATTATGTTGAATATATTGTAGTATTTTAATGATAAATATGAAAATTATAAACCGCCTATATATGCGGTAAATTAAGTTAAATAATAGGAGTGGGTGGGTGGGATTTTGAAGTAGGAGATTGGAAGTATGGTGTGTTTGGTATGAAGGTATAAGGGATAATGGAGGTAGAAGAAGAGGGGGATTGTGGGATTTGAGGTTGTAGTTGTATATATATTAGGTAGGGGGAGTAAGTATTTGTATAGTGATTGAATTGGAATCCACCAGGGGGCTGCAATGATCTCGCCTTGACCACACCAGTGGCATGCGACCACCATTACAGCACCCCGGGGGGATAAATGAGAGAGGCGTGGTTGGGGAATAAAATTTTATTTATAATAAAATTGTATTGAGAGATGATATTATGTTGAATATATTGTAGTATTTTAATGATAAATATGAAAATTATAAACCGCCAAACCAGCCAATGAAATTAGATATTTATAGGGTGGGGTGGGGGGGAAAGAGGGAAGATAGGGATAAAAGTATATAAAATTAAAAGTTTGTGAGTTTTCTAAGTCAATAGTTCAGCGCCCGCACCAGCGCGTTGGTTACTGCCCCAGTTGGGGTGTCTATATATTTCTGGTACGCCTTTGACCGCCATCCCCCATGGCGCTGAATGTCCAGCTCGGGACATCCCTGCGCATGCGCCTGTGTGGCAGCTGTTTTCCTGATTGCGTGCAGGGATGTCGTGTCCGCCTTCCTCCCAGCCTGGGCCAACGCCGTGGCCCACACCCGTTTGATTACTGGGATGGGGATGGGGTTTCTGTCGGCCGCGAACATAAGTAGCGGGTCGGCGGCTGCCTTGGTGGGTACCACCACCATATTGGCTTGTAGGGCCGCCACTGGGCATACCTCCATATCGCGCAGTCTCGGCAGTGTCACAGTTTTTGTCTGTCCCACCTTCTGAAGATTTTTGGCCCATTTTATTTTTAGGACCGCGCCGTTCTCCGTGAACACGACATCCCTCCTGGTGGGGTGCCTGTGTGGGTCGTAGGTGGCCACAGTGTACGGGGCCACTTCCGATTGCCTGAGTGCCCCGTAGTAGATAATTAGGATCGCGGCCCTGACCGCAGTTCCTATGTCCGTCCGTGGGATCCTCCTGATTGCTGCCACCAGCACCTCCACCGGCAGAGGGGGCTTTACCCTTGGTATGTACGTTTTGTCTCTGTCCATCGCCTCCAGGGCCATCCTGACCCTGGGATGCTGTATCTCCCCCATGGGTGCGCCTACGAGCCTCAAGTACACCCTCACCTGTGACAACTTGTTTCTTATCGTTGCTGGGGCGGGTGTATGTGACGCGATGTACTCTAGGTATGCGCAGATCATTTGGTGAGAGGGGCGCGTCGGGTCCGCCTCGAACCTGCCCATGAACGCCAGGTACGTTTTCACTGTTGCCGTGTGGTTGGCGACGGTCCCCGCCGCCCGCGCGCGCGTCTGTCGTACGGCTGCCTTCCGGAGGAGCGACCGTAACGCCGGATCTGGAACACAGTGGAGTATCCAAGTTGAGTGGAAAATACATACATGGCGGTACACATCTAAGAGCATAATAAGCGACCCATTTGTCGGCCTCGGTAGCATCCCTTTTGCTTTTGTGGGCCCTGCTCAGGGCATCGGCGACTTCATTGTCTTTACCCGGGACGTGATCGTAGGACAGACAGACATCCATGATGGCTTCCACCATCCAGACGGCCCGGGCGCAGTTCTGAAGGATCTTGTTTCGTGCCCTTCCTGTTTGTAGCGCGTCCACGGCCGCTCTGTTATCGCAACGCACCCTTATGTGGGAGCCCTTATCCTTCCTGGATACGAATGTGTGGAGGGCTACGACCACATTTAACGCTTCTGCCTCTGTTATATTAGCGATGGGGTCGTCGTCTGAGGCGATCTGTTGTCCATATGCCCAGCGGCCATCCGTGGCCCCTATGCCGCTGAGACAGGCATCCACCATGATGACACGATGGGGCTCGGCCGGTGGGATGACCGCCACCCCGTTCCATTGTTCACAGAATTCGCCGAACCAGTCGAGGTCCGCCCTGACCTCATGGTTGATGTATATGCGATCTCCCTTCGCCTCCCTCAGGGCGTCCAGCAACCTGCCTACGAACGTGCGCGCTGGTCTGACGCACTTTGCCACAAATAACAGATGGCCAAGCAAAGATTGCATAGTGCGTCTGGTGATAAATGACTTGGCTTGCACGTCGTGTACCTTCGCCAATACCTCAGCCACCTTGCCGCTCGGGACGGACAGTGTCATATCCCTGGCGCTGATGTTGACTCCCAGCCACTTGATGCACTGCGCGGGGGGCTGATCCTTATCTGCCGCCTCCGGTAGGCCCAGGGTGCTGAAAAGTTCCCTGGCGACTCTGTAGTGGTCAGCGGCAGCGTCCCTATCCGGCGCTATGATGACGAGATCATCCAAATACATATGACACCGGATGCCCCTGTTCCTAAGCACCATGGTGATGCAGTCTGCCACTGCCTGCATGTGCCTGGATGAGGCCCGGGCCCCAAAGGGCATGGATGTGTCACAATAATACTGGTTGTTCCATGCAAAGCAGAGGAGGGGCCAATCAAGGGGGTCGGAGACGAAGTTTTTGTAGGCTCGTGCCACGTCTAGTGTGCACATATACGCCCCCGACCCCATGTCCCGCAGATCCCCTGCTAGGTCCTGTACCGTGGGGAGTGTGTGCTGCGTCTGCACCCCATACACCCCATTTTTTACCACATATGCATTTACCGATACCTCCTGCGGATACGTCATATCGGTTATGATCCTTCGTTTGTCTGATGCCGCCTTTTCGCGCGACATGAGGGGGGAGACATGACACCAAGGCGCAAAGGGGGGGCTGGCAAACGGGCCCATGACACCGTGCTCCCTCTGCTCCTTGGCGATGAACTCCCCGACTTGGGCCGGGAATTCCACTGCGCTTGGATGATTATCAATGTCCCCTGTGTCGGACACCGGGCCCGCATACCCCACGGGGAAGCCATATTTGATGAAGTCGACTACCTGACGCCCCCCGGGGAGCGGGGCCACGATGTCCTCCCACGCCGCCACGTTAAGGCCCGACGGGACCTCTAACCTTGCCGCCATGGCGTTGGGTAAGCCCGTCTCCCTCACTACCCGGTATATGCGTCTACTATCCGAGTCCCACCCCTCCCCACACATGTCTGGCCAATGTTCCCTGCGATGCTGGGCAACTACCTCCGGCCTGGCGTCAGCCACCTGGCCGAACGGTAGCTTGCCCTCGCAACTGCGGCGAATCCTGTCAAAATCAACGCTTACCCTTTCTGCTGCCGCTGGGTGGCCATCGTTCGCCCGTGCCTGTCTCTGTGTTGGTACCTCCGGGCGTACCTGGTGGTATTCGGCACGGTCTCCTCCGGCCGGCGAGGGTTGCGTATGCAGGGTATCAGGCGTGCTCGGAACGTCCGGGCCCGGCACGCCCCTTACACGTTTTTTGACTGCTGGTATGGGGCAGCCTGACCAGCGGCCCTCCATGGCACCGGGTCTGGAGCCCTCTGGTACTGCGGCGGGGGGTAGTGGTGCTGCTGCTGCGGTGGGGCCTGATGACGTGGGCCCTGCTGTGCCAGCTTCCTCTCGCAGTCGGTCACGTTGTGTCCGGGGCACTGTCTGTTAATAGAGTCACAAAACGAGCAGATATGCATGAATCGTATGGGGCCCTCATCGTGGTGGGACCTTTGCCTGCATCCACCGCGTGTATTAAACGCGCGACATAGGACCTCACGTTTATTCTGGGCGGCGCGCCCCTCCTGGGCCCCTGTACTGGGGTTGCTCTTGGTCGCCTGTCCCCCGCCCCCTGTCATGGCGATGCGGACTCTATGGTTTTCTATTACCTGATGGTCGGACCAATCGAACTCACCCCTCTCCACTGCGTCCCATACATACTGCGACCACCTCCTTACACACTCCCAGGGCCGCTCCATGGCGTCATGTGTGACGTCCTGGAGGTGGCCCAGTATGTGGTCCTTGTTACTACCAACCCCTGCTCTCGGATCCCTAACGAGTTTGAGTGTGGCATTTACATATTCCATAGCAGAGAGTGAACAACGCGCCTCCAATTTTTGTTTTATAGTGTGGCAGCCCTCCCGTACCACGTACATGTATGGCTTCGGGAGCACCCGGTCGACAAATGGGTCTGTTGCAATATTGCTCTTACCGTCTGCTTGCGGTGTCTCAAACCTTTCCCGTGCGATCATTCGTTCGACGAAGCGCGGACGCTCCTCCCGTAGTGCCCGTGGGTTCGGCAACTCCGGTCCCTCGTCGTCGTATCTGTCCCCTGTGTTCCCTGCTGAGTGGGTCCGTCGCGACCGGCTCACCGGGGTGCTGGCCTGAGCGTGCATCGGCACCTGCTGAAGGGAAGCATTTATGAGTAAATCAAGCTTATCATTTATGCCTTTGACCTCGCCCTTAAGGGCGTGCATATCACTCTCAAGTGCCTGTACCCTGAAGGCGCTCCCCTCCTGGGTCGGGTCTGACCCCGCTACGCTGCCCTGCGCAGTGTTGTGTGACGCTGCTGACTGTTCATAGAATGTTTGTACAGAATCCCCCTCATACCTAGGGTTAAACGACACCTCATTGTCCGTAGCCGCCAATGTCTGTCGTATTGACACCTCGGCCTTCTCCTTAGCCTTACGTGACCGCGTTTTCGGCGGCATAATGTTATTTTGGTGTATACAGTAAAACCCAGTTCACTTATCTGTCCGCGGTACACTACGGTTGCTGGCCGATGTTGTGGACTCCCAGCGTGTAGCCCAGTGTTGAGAAACAGCGGATGGCGTCGGATTTTGAAGTAGGAGATTGGAAGTATGGTGTGTTTGGTATGAAGGTATAAGGGATAATGGAGGTAGAAGAAGAGGGGGATTGTGGGATTTGAGGTTGTAGTTGTATATATATTAGGTAGGGGGAGTAAGTATTTGTATAGTGATTGAATTGGAATCCACCAGGGGGCTGCAATGATCTCGCCTTGACCACACCAGTGGCATGCAACCACATTTCTAATTGCCATGTGGTCATGATGAGCACATGGTGATCACCAAAAAGTGGTTACGTGACCACATATGCACTAAGTCTATATATATATGCATGAATGTATGTATGTATATATGTATGTAGGCTATGTACTTTAATGTGTGTGCATGCATGTGTTGTATATGTAACATGGAGCACAGGAATCACACACACAGAGTTAAACACAGTTTGGTATTATGATATATATCAATATATTCCATTAATATGCATCAGTTGAATTATATCCATATAACCAAACTGATCAATCTTAATATGTAAGCTTCAATTGTGCTGACATTAAAAATGTACGTTCTCTTTTGATAAAAGTCTACCAAATTGATGAGGAGCCAGTCCTCAAGCGCCTGCAGCCGTTCGACTCCTTCAGCGCTACATAAGCCTTGGCTCCCATTCACCCCTGTATGGGGTTATCGGATGTTGCCTAAGGAGGCGCATTACCCCTCACCCCAGTAATAGCCCCGACCACCGGCCGTCCGGCCGTCCGCACGCCCCACCGCCCTCCGCACACTCCCTGATCAATGCCTCCTTACAGCTATACCGCTTAGCAGGGGCCCGACGAGTCGGCCAATCAGAGGGACCGGAAGTAGATTGTTTTGACCGGAACTGGATCGGAAGCCAGTTCATTTCCACTGGTATTAAGAAGGGAACTGTGAAATGATAAGTATTTAGATAGGCAAAGCCCTTTTTGTGTTTGATGAAGTAGCTGCGATCTTAATCAAATTCCAGCCAAAAGATTTCTTATTTCAGACAAGATAGATAGACAGTTTCATGGGACCCGCCTTGGCCGTATTGGCTCCTTATTTTGAAACCATCAAGGTTTGCACTGGTACTTTATTCGTGGCCACAAATTCAAACGGAATACAATATAATATATAAACAAGTTATATATTATATATATGTAAATTAATGTCTGATTGAAGCAAGCTTTTTGCTTTTGACTCGTCATGGTTGATTTTTTTTAAAGAAGAAAACGTGTCAAGGGATGTAGGAAGTTCATAAGCAATATTTTAATCAAATGATGAAAGAATAATAAGGTTCTCCACTTTCAGACTCCAATTCTAGCTGTTAAAACGTGGTTCGTCAGTGTCGGTCAAACTTTCAAAATACATGCACCCGTTGACCGGGCAGGGAATGAATGTTACTATTTTTAGGGTGTCCTGTCACGGTATTTATACACCAATGTTGTGTGCATGTGTAAAAGGTTAATGGATATAAAAATGGCACCTGGTGATTTACCCCCTGATTGACGATACAGCCGCCCGGGCCGCCTGGTCTGGGACCATGTATAAACAAGTGGTGTGTCACTTTACCAAACAACCACCAGGGGGCGTGTATCGTTTACTCACCGGGGGACGCTAATTGGCTGAAACAGCAGCGCCCCCACCGCCCGCCAGAGGTACTAACAGCAGCCCTAATTGGGACCGGAAAGGGCGCGAGCACTAATGGCGGGTTGGGTAACCGGGACTGGCGCGCGATCACCAATAACTGCGTGGTATAGCTGGTGTTAAGGGCGGCGCTTTCCCGTTATAGTATCACTTTAAAGGTATGGATCGGAGGATCGATACTAATGTGGGACATTTAAATGACTGAGTCTATGAATAAGTCATTTTATTATTTGATGAAGGCATGCGAGTCATATCCTATAACCTGTATACTATGGTCCATCGGGGTATATATATGTACACACACACATATATAGGGCATATATCTATATATATGTGTGTATGTTCATATAGGCCTATCTATATGGGTATTTCCCTTTACCGTTATATATAATTTATAGGGCATATATATATGTGTGTGTGTGTGTGTGTGTGTGTGTGTGTGTGTGTATGTGTGTGTGTGTGTGTGTGTGTGCATATATATACATGGGTATGTCACTTTAACATTATATATAATCTATATATATATATATGTGTGTGTGTGTGTGTGTGTGTGTGTGTGTGTGTGTGTGTGTGTGCATATAGGCCTATACATGGGTATGTCACTTTAACATTATATATAATCTATAGATATATATATATATGTGTGTGTGTGTGTGTGTGTGTGTGTGTGTGTGTGTGTGTGTGCATATAGGCCTATACATGGGTATGTCACTTTAACATTATATATAATCTATAGATATATATATATGTGTGTGTGTGTGTGTGTGTGTGTGTGTGTGTGTGTGTGTGCATATAGGCCTATACATGGGTATGTCACTTTAACATTATATATAATCTATAGATATATATATGTGTGTGTGTGTGTGTGTGTGTGTGTGTGTGTGTGTGTGTGTGTGTGTGTGTGTGCATATAGGCCTATACATGGGTATGTCACTTTAACATTATATATAATCTATATATATATATGTGTGTGTGTGTGTGTGTGTGTGTGTGTGTGTGTGTGTGTGTGTGTGTGTGTTACGCATAATAGATACAGTATGTATGTTATATATGATATACACATTAACGTCCCTGGCCATAGTGTTCTTCTGACACAAGAAAATGTATTGCAACATTGCATATTTCTAAAAGATATATAAAGAATAGACATCGGGCCTCTGTGCGTGGTTCGGCGGGTCTGAATCCTTAGATTGTTCCTAGATTCTGATTTATTACATGTACATGTTAACTAGATAATTAGCTGCTCTGTGCATTATCCATTATGTTGAATAACAACTAATCTTTATATATAAGAAAATACAAAGGCAATTTGTCCGGGTCAGTTTTCTAAAGCCCCATACCCACTAGGTGATTTGGGCCTCGTCGCCCAAATGACCAGGTTTGATAAAATCGCCCGGCTATTTTCCCGACAACTCAGATCAAACATGTATACATTTCAATACACCATACTAACGGGCGATCAGGATGAAATACGATCGCCGAGGCTCAAATCGTCTAGTGGGGCATGGGGCTTAAGAGCCTCCTTTAGTCATTAGTGTCCCTGACGCCATTTCGTGTTGGCGATGCTAAATTGCCCGAGAAAGAGGCCATGTTCCATATACTACTTATGTCAGTAGTATACGAACGGGTTACTTCTCTTCAGGCAAACATAATAATGCTTTTATTTTATCCGTTTTTGAATAGCTAACTGTTGATTCTGCTTTTTAGTTCACACACAGGACCCACAGACCAGCCCAAGTGATCTATAGTTACTAAGATACAGATATCATATTTACATGTCATCACATTGGGAGTCTAGATGGGGGGTCCTGATATCACGTGTCTAAGTTTAAAAAAAGGCAATGCGCGTCACTTATTTACTCAATGTCACATGTCGAAATTAGTTTATGTCCATGTCGCATGTCACAAAGGCTTTAAAGTTCCCTGTCATGTCGTTTAGGTTCCATGCCTGCTGTCGAAAGAAAGGGCCGTGTCACTCTGTTGATTTTAGTGATCAAGACCCAGGCCCGTAACCAGGGGGGTGGCGGGGAATTATTCAAAAAGTTCCACCTTTCTAAAAGAAAAACTTAATGTAAACCCCCCTAAAAATAGAAGGAAAATTTTGAACAAAGTTCCAAATTCTTCTGCTCGCCGCCCCCCTTTTCAAATTCAAATTATTGAAAATATGGGCACATGGTCCACTTTCGGAACCTCACCACCCCCCCCCCCCTCCCCAAAGCACAGCTTGGTTAGGGGCCTGAGACCCATCACATTCTCCTTATGGAGAGCATTGTAAGCGTCCAGACCTTGAGGTTTCAAGGCCGTGGACTCTATAGACGCTGTGGAGACAAAACCACGTGACCACGTTTTGGTGATCACCACGTGCTTATCATAACCACGTGGCTATTAGATGAATCTGAAATTCATAAACTGTAATTAATATTTATTTATAATTGTGAGCAATTAAACAACTATATACGGTACATGTTCTTGTGTTTTGAATTGTGAAAAAAAAATATTCATTTCAAATTGATAACCAACATGGCGCCCAATCCGTTTAATGGAATTGTGACGTCACCTGCTCAACGGGACAAGCTGACAGGCAATTGGGCCATGTTGGGCCTCCCAGCGTTATTGTTCTGAAACAGAAAGTGCAACTTGGGCGGTTTTATTTTCAATTTGAAATGTAACATGGCTTTCCTTAAATTCGGCAATACAAAACCGCAATTTCTGAAATTCATCAAGGAACAGGGGCATTTCTGGGAGACAACGAGGGGAGAAACACATATCTAATTCAGCACCTCCACCTAGATTATATGGGTACATGTTGGTACTTTTCAAATGTCTACCTTGCTAACAATAATTCAGATTATTGTGACCTGTTGTTTTTGTCCATCTGTTTCGAGAGTACGATTTCGACAGTTGTTTGCATTATGTAATCTCGTGTTGTTGTTTTTTTGTTGTTGTCTTTTTTTTTTTACTTCATCTTACAAAAGATACTTGAAACATTCAACTATCAAGAGTTATAGAATCACCAGGGCCTCTCCCACTACCGCCACCTGCCGTGTAACACCAGAACCTCTATGAGTCTATAGGGTAGGTGGTGGTCATGGGAACTAACCAGATCCTAGCAGCATAGACAGTGGAATCACCCTAACGACACACTTTTTTTTATTCAAAATAATCTTCAATGCTTCCAGGGACCATAAGGGGTTTCGATGGGGGCTGTGTCGAATTTAAGAAATGTTCGTATCACATATCTGTATATCTTTATTTTCCATGTTGATTTTAAGAATCCCCCATGTCGCAATGTTGAATCTAAGAAATTGCCAATGTTATGTCGTTTATCTTTCTTCATGTCACTAAGCCTCATGTCACATGCCAAATTTAAGAAAATCCATGTCGCCCTGTCTATTTTAGGGGTCTTTACCCACTCTACACAAATGTGATGATTATGAAGTACAATAATTGATATAGGGCCTACTTTCTTTTTTACAGAATGATAGTAATAACACCATGTCATTTGACGATATATCATCAATCTAGAGGCTGCAATTCATGAGATTGGCTTTTACTCTTATTAAAAACTTTTCAGGAAATCTGAATACTTGGAATTAGAAGACATGTGGACGCACAAGCAACAAAAAAGGAAGTTCTTTATTACGCGTCCGCCAAGTGGCATTATAGTTCTATCATAATAAGCCAATCCCACATTGGATATATGCTAGGGTTGGACAAGGGTGGACAGAATTACTGTAAACACCATCCTTGTTACCAAGAGTTGGGGTTACTGAAATAAGCAAGAATTATATTTTAATTTCCCTTGAGCTGAATTTGACAGGCCAATTTTTCAGCCGGAAATGACCATTATATGGCCTATTGGCTGCAGTGTTCTAACTATACTATAGCTGTTATTTATCTAGAATTATGAATTACAGATTCAGTCATCACCCATGTGGCGCAAAACTAGCTGCAAAGCATTACCTTGTGTCTGGAAAGTACCCTGAGGAGTTGGCTGGACGTAAAACTAACACCATGGGGGTGCCAGGGTGAGGCTTCTGCTCTTGGAAAGAATATAGGCTCCCAGTAGCCCCTGCTGATAATAAAAGGCGATGATAGGGGGGCCCAGCACTGACCAAGTGGTTCATTGGACTCAATTCCCAGTTGATGTCTGGAATCACTAAGGGATGAGGTACAGCAAAAATGATTTCCTGATTTTGATCCCCTACTGATTGCCTGCCCTGTAACTCTCATCTCATGGATACAATCACCAAAGACTGACCAAGTCAAAACACATGTCTAAAAAGCTAGAATTCGTCCTAACCTTTTTTTTCACTGTGGAAATGACCCTGGCTGTTGGTACAGCATAAAACATCCCTCACTCACTCCCCCACCACCACCACCAGCTCCAGGTGAAGATCACCCTACATGTGGCGACCTCTGGTGTCCAGAAGTGGCATCAGTTATGCTGAAAGGGTGTAGAGTCGTTATGGTCCATTGCAGTTATGACCCAGGTCACTTATGATCCACTGTATAGTCGTTAATGGCAGGGTACTTATGACCCAGGTCACTTATGATCCACTGCATAGTCGTTATGGGCCAGGGTACTTATGAACCGCTATACAGTCATTATGGACCATCTTACAAGTCGTTATGTCCCATACCATGTGAGCAGTTCTGGCCATCCTGAGCGACTCAGAGTTCCCCCAGTGCGACTATGGGTCAGGTGGGCAAATAACAGAATTAAAACTAGTTTTTATGGACCATTCTCACTAATTTTGGAATAACTTTTCTTATAATGTTGGACTTTCAATGTTAAGGGCTATAGAAATGTTTATAAATCAATCCAATTGCTAGTAAAACCTGTATTTTCAAAAAGAACATTTTAAAAGGATTATTTTGACATGTTATTTATGATTATAGTAAGGACCAAACAAAAGTTATTCAGTTTTGAACGCTAAAAATAAAAGTTCCCAAAACCAACTTTTTTTTACTCAGATGCCAGCCTTATTATCATACTAGATTACGTTCAAAGAATGACTTAATCAGCATGACATTGTAATGTTGAAATACAGATTCATAAAATCTGAAGTCACAATGAAACAATTTGAATTATACCATAGTATACCATTTTGCAGTGGCGGATCCAGGATTATGAAAAGGGGGGGGCTTTGGAATTTGTTTTTCTTTAATGACTTTTTGGCCGAGTTTTACATTAAAAAATGTAAAATTGGCAACAACAAAAAGGGGGGGGGGCACGCCCCGTGGCCCCCCTCTAAATCCACCACTGTTTTGTAACTGTCTGAGGTTTACATCACAGTGCCATACTCAATTTATTGTGGAATTTTAGGACTTTTACCTCAAATTTGATCTAAATTATAATTTATGGAGATTGTCAGACAAAACATCCCTTGTCAAAATAGTCAGTTTTATTCTAGGTACAATATCATGGATTGTATTACAAATGAAATCCTATGTTGACAGAGGCTAGAAATGTTACTCTAAAATATATATGGTCTTCCTTTGAGCATCAAATCCTTTGTTTATATATTTTTTCAGCTTGTTTTGAAGGAAACTGATATTTTACCTCACCTTCTTGGTAGATTTGGACTGTTATCATGCATATTAATTTTATCAATTTTATCAGGAATGAGAAACTACAAAATAAGTAACTACCCAAGTACGCTATTTGTCCATCTGACCTATAGGAAGGACCAAGGGTGTCCCTGCGTGACAGGGATACCCTGTGAGCAGTTCTGGCCCTCCTGAGCAACTCAGAATCCCCTCCCCCCCCCCCAATGCAACTAGGACGGCACACCCTGTGAAAGATATTTTCAATTTTTTCAATGCCAAATCAAAATGTAGAAAAACTAAGCTTCCATTCTGTGGTTGTGTTTTCATGGAAAAAAATAATACTGCCAAGTTTGTCCATAATGACTTTCCTGGTGGACCATAACGACTTTAGGTGGCTATAATGACCTTTTGGGTGGACCATAACGACTTTTTGGGTGGACCATAATGACTTTTTAGGTGGACCGTAGTGACTTCTTAGGTGGACCATAATGACTTTTTAGGTGGCACATAACGACTGGCCCATAGTTGCCATGGCCCATAATGACTATACTTCGCTTTCACCATTCAGTGCATGGCGTCACCAGGTGAGGTTCCCTCTTAAGGCTGTATTCCACATATCGATTTTGCTGCCGATTTTAAAAATCGGTAGCTGAAATAAAGGTTAAATGACAACATGTTATATATCTCTAGAAAGGGTTTTTAATTTCCGTTCTAATGGTATATAGAATGCAATGTCTGGTGCCATAGCTTAGGAGAAAATCAAACAAATATAAAATCGGTAGCATCAAAATCGGTATGTGGAATACGGGCTTTAGATAGCCAGGGACAAAGGTTGAACCCTTGAATTGTTTATCCAAATCACATAATCACAAAGAAGTGATATGTTTTTTTCTGCTATTCTGAACATATGACCCAGCACCCTGGATCAGATCCAGGCAGGAAGCTGGTGTTCTTTTTCATTGTTTAATACCATTTTATTCATTACTGAAACTATTTCAACCATAGGTATGTTCTCCCACAGGGTTTGGTACATGTTCGATATCAATAAGATTTACACACACAAAAATCTTCAGTTTAATTGGAGATTTTAGGTTTTGGATATACAGATGGAATCAGAGGGGGCGCATGGTCGCCCACCCTTCCAATTATTCTGGAAATTTTGCGCTGTTTAAGATCATATCAGGAGAACAACTTTCACACACATTGGCACATCACCATCTGAAACAAAAGATCCTAAGTCTAATACTATCTCTACCCACACCCACATCCCCCAACCCACATCCCCCAACCCACCATCGCCCCTTTCTCTCTTTTCATGAGAACTTCAGGTAGATGAAAACATGTTTGAGTCTTTATCAAGTATACCCTTTTCAAATCCTGATACCACTCTTGCCATGCACCCGTGAAATTAAAAATGTTCATTGACAGCCATGGATGCCTTTATAAAGAACAATCAGTTTTAGGCTAAAATGTTGCTATGACCATCAGGGTCGCTTCCTTTGGGTGGAACAAAATGGGTAATTGCCCTCCCCCACCCATCCCAATCATAACTCTTCATAACAAAAGAAAATTCTAACTTTGAATGCCGGGAATTCCATCATTGACCACAAGGCTGTTTAACAAAACGTTCTCTATTCTCCCTACCACGCATTGCTGAATAACAGTATTTTAAAGACCTGCAGGCTAATTTGTACTAATTTTGTCAACCAAAACACAGCAAAACCTATAGAAAATAAACAAATAGTAAGTATTTATCCGAAGAATGAATTTTCAAACAACTTATAAAGTATTAAATACATATGTATACAAATTGAAAAATAATGTTCATTAGTTTTTCCCCATGTTTGATAACAAATAATGATATGATTAATGAAAATGTCTGCACTAACGCCTTGTGATTTGTCGACACATTACCCAGCATGCATCCTGATCGAAGCTAACCTCCAGGTAAATTTCAGGAATTGGGCCATCCGTGGTTTTGAGCTAGACTGGTGTTTATTTATCTTTAGTTAATTCCGCTGATGTTTCGTTGATATAGTTCTAATTTATTTGTATCAGATATAGACATGTTGAATTGTTCGTTAGACTGCATGATGTTTGTCACATGTCATTTACGTTTTTACTACTTGAAGAAGTGTAAATAAACTATTACTATTTAAATCAGGGGAGTTCTTCATTATTGTTCGTCGTATTAGCTAGCTTTAGGTTTTAATCCAATTAGATCTTCATCCAGAATGTTCGTCTGTTCTTTAGTGGTAGAGATTCTAAGTAAAGGGGCTCATTCCTATACAAAGAACACACGCTTGGCAAGAGGTAATTTTATTATATCCATGTAGACAGTCTGAAGATACAAGTACATAATCTTTCCATCCATACAATACACACCATCCATCTCACAATACTAACAACATCAGTAACGTTCCAACTAGGTATAGCTATGGTTAAGCTTCCCCTTTCGAGGTCTATACACTCAGCAACTGTTGGGAGAGTCACCTCCCGTCTTCCAGTGCCGGAGACCATTGGTAGTCTCTGTCACCTTCATGACTCCGTCCGTAAGGCTAAGCCTAAGCTGTCCCAATCCTTACTATCACCTTATTGTAGTGGTTACTACAGTCTCAGCACAACCCGTTATGATCCATTTGTTAGGCTATTGCTCGGCGCCTCGCTCACATATTAGCATTACTTAATTCACTATGTACCCTTGCCAGTTACCAACGAGTTTACAACAGTTAATGTTAATTTCTAAAGAATATAATAATTCTTTTGCACTGGACTTCAGTGCATTTGGGAGAATTGCGTATGTAATCTTACTGTATGTATAGGCCTACATACCAATGGGAATAGACCCCTCAATTTGACATGGTGACAGCCAATTATCTACCTGTCAACATGCGATGGGGCCTATTCTTAAATTTGAAACAGCCACAGAGCCAATTCTTTAATTTGACAGGCAATATAACCTAAGTCCTTTATAGTGACAATCGACGCGTGCTATTCTTAATTTTGACACGGCGACATGGCCATTTCTTAGAATTGACAGGTGACATCGGGAACCCTCATCAAGACTCTCATAACATTTTTAAATTGTAAAATCAATGAGGAGAACACGTCCAAAACCAATACCCCGACCCCTGGTAATATTTTGTGGTGTTTGAAATTGATTTTTTGTGATGCTGCCAAATTGCGCATTGTGTTGGGCAGTATATGTGATAGTAAACTGCCGCGGAGGTGGCGTTTATGGTATATAACCTCCGAGGCGTCAGCCGAGGAGGTTATATGCCATAAACGCCACCTCCAAGGCGGTTTATGAGCTTATACTATGTCCCATACCTATGTGGATTGCAAACCTATGTTTATTGACAATTACTTACATTATTATGTATATCAAATATATATATATATATATATATATATGCGGGGATATATATAATATAGGCCTATATGCATATAGGCCTAGATACACCCATGCATATATATATTTCGGTAAACCTCAAAGGCAAATGTGACCCTTACCTACAGCCTCCATAGAGTAGTGGTCACGACACTAGACTTACACATGGGAGGTCTCGGGTTCAAATTCCCCTGGGACCCATGTGTTTTTATGTCACGTTTAAAACACACAAGTCAAGTTTAACCCCAATGTTTTTTTGTTTTTTTTTAATTTACTATAAATATAGGCTCTATTTATCAGCTTTATTTATTCTTTAAATTATATTCCCTTCGTGTTTCATATGACTAAAAACTACATTTTTGTACATGCCATAGCCATTCCTATCCAATTTGTTATATTGGTGTATATGGAGAACGTTTGCCTAACATTAGCAGCTGCCCCAGTGGGGTAGTGGTTAGTGTCTTGAACTTATCATACAAAGGTATAGGTTTCGAGTCTGGGCAATACAAAACCAATATAATGTTTTCATAAAATTCGAAATTGCAATAGAAGGTAGACATTTGTCCAATAACCTCCGGAGGTTAACTACATAATCTCCGGAGGTTAAGCACATAACCTCCGGAGGTGAAGCACATAAACCTCCGCCAGAGGTCTTCTGAGAGGAAAACAGTAGATTGCGTCCAGAAACCTACAAGGAGAACAATAGGGACATGGGCCGGGGGTAGTATAACGCCAAGGCCGGATCTA
The DNA here is from genome assembly GCA_936440205.1 of Lepidonotus clava. Lineage (NCBI taxonomy): Eukaryota > Metazoa > Annelida > Polychaeta > Phyllodocida > Polynoidae > Lepidonotus > Lepidonotus clava. The sequence goes on from OW387138.1 coordinate 45,444,687, forward strand.
GAGCTTCAAAACGGGTATGGCGTGTTAATAATTATAGTATAGAATATTTGGTGTCAGAATTTTACATTGAAAAAATCTTAAAATGGTATTGCGCGCACCTGCCCCGCTAACATTAGATCCGCCCCAGTACTTTGTCCGTTTTCTCATTGCACAATTTTTGGGGCTTTCCATGAATTCTCCCTACCACGGATAGCTTATTTTCAGTATTTTTTGCACCTCCAGGCTAATTTGGACAGATTTTGTCGACAAAAACATAGATAAAACTATAGAAAATACACATATAACTGAATAATTATGTGTCATGTATCTTATTGTGATGATTGAATTTTCATACCTAGTGGTAATTTTCCATTATGATTTACCACATATTTTGCCATAAATACTGAAAATTTCTATAGTTAGCCAGTATGACTTGTAAATATTTTTCCCAGCATGCACCTTGGTTTAAGTTAGTCTGCAGTGGGCAGGGGAAGATCCAGAGCCAGTGCTTTAGGGGGGGGGCAAACCCTGACCCCCCTTATAAAAATTAACAGTAGAACACCATTTTTACACAGAACTTCCAATTTTAAGATGGCAAAATTCTCCTGGGGGTCTAGGGAGGCAAATGCTCCTTTTGCCACCCCATCCCCCGGATCCGCCACTGGTGGGGGGTGGGGTATCACCCGCCACGATAGGTTGGCTATATATGCACATGACAGTGGTGTAGGCGGGGGGGGGGGGGAGTCTTGGGTGTCTGGAACCCCCTTAAATTTAATTCCCAAAAAATAAGTAAAATATAATCAATTCTGCCAAAATTGTAAGTTGGAACCCCCTTAGATTTACCTGGAACCCCCATGGACATTAGGGTTGGCTATGCCCCTGCATGACACTGTGACGTTCCTTGGTAGCTCGGGGTTCCCGATTTCTATGATGAAGGGACGTGGGAGGTTTTTTGGTTTCGAGTCGGGGGGAAAGCCTGAGCAGGAAGCCGAGGTGTGCGGTCAAGATGCTGTACGCATTACAAATTTGTGCAGGGACGTACGCATATTTTTTACTGAATTTTTGCAAGGGTCGACATATGAAAAAAATAGTACGCATTTGTAGTAGGCCTACATAGAACGCTTCTTTTATATTACTTGTAAAGGCATATCGTTGTGTGTTTTTCTACAGTTGTGTTTAAGGGTATCTTTCACATAGATTTTCAAGTTGTAAATTTTTCGTTAGAGAGAATCAGACAGTATAATTCTCTCTGTTTTCGTGTATTTCAAATTAGTAAGGTATTCTGATACCAATGAAACAAAAGCAAAATTTCAAGATTCTACCAAATAATTTAGTAAAGCAACATCAAATTTGGAAATCCCCGGAATTATAGGCATTCCCTGGTATCTCTAGGCATTCAACAGGAATTCCCTGTTAAAAATAACTTGAGAATCCCAAGTAATTGAATTAAATTAGGGTTAGGGTTCCATAGGTTTTTTTCTCTCTATAAACAGAGGCAACTCTGACGTCTATTACTTAATAAAACTTATGCACATAAAAAATGATAAACCTAATATGCAGTAAAGTGACCATGTTCACCTTTCAGGGGCGGAACCAGGAATTTTCAAACGGGGGGGGGGGGGGGAGGGGGGGCGTGCTATAGCAAAGTCTATCCCGGGCCGAGGAATTTTACGTAAACACTAGAAAATTTAATATTTGGGCAAAAAGAACTCTGAGGGTAGGGGCTGCTCTATTTTTTTTATATTTTTTTTGGACAGATTTCTTTATTATTATTATTTTTTGTTTTTGTTTTTAGTGGTCACGTTGCCTTACAGTTACACTCAGCCACGTCTCACACCACAATGAATGGTGATATGGCTTGCATGGAACATTATTTTGATTTGTCAGCCATTTAATAACTGTTTGCAACCAATCTTTTATAAAAAGTTTTTGTGGTGCTGTATTTCGATGTGGGTGATCTGGGATTTCAAATGACACTTTTAATAATGTTGTTATTCTACAATATGGTTTATTTTCTTAACATAATTAAATTAATAGTTAAAATGCACAATCAATGGGGGATTAGTAAACGAATGTCCCCCTAACATGACATTTCCATAATTTTATAGCACATAGTTCATTTCATAAACACAAATTAACAGAAAATAGATCATTTTATAGCACATGGTTTTTCTTTATCGCATTTCATAAACACAAATTAATAAAAAAAAAAATAATGGATACATTATGAAAAAGGCATTCACCGGGATAAATGATTTGGAGATACAAAAATTGACCTATGCATGTTAGTACAATAACATATGCATTTTATGGTAATATGCGCATTTGTATGCTTACAGTGTTAGGCCTAATAGGTCTACTTGAACTACATTTCACAATTTCCTTTTTATTTTCTCAACAGCTGTAGGCCTATGATCTAATGCAATTTGATTTACCGTTATGTCTGTCATTGATGTACAATGACAGACATAACTGATACACAATGTAGGCCTATCCCTGTTTTGCCACACCTAATTAATTTTGAGGTAAAAATAATATTATGATAGATAGGCCTATAGATAATCATATGACCTACTGTACGTATATTACATACAAATTGAAAAATGCTCAAAAAAATTTAATATTGAGGAACATTATCAGTCAGATTTGGTGTCTAGTTTAATATGCTTTTTGAATTTTATCTCTATCTTTTTCGGTTCATGAGTTACAGCCAGTTATACATGGAACTCTGGTTTTGCCCTTTCAAAATGACATGTGTATTTAGAAGGCTCACTGCGCAGCTCGAGGGAAAATAACAAACCAAAGCTATATGTCATTTTGAAGAGAAAATAATGTAGATATAAACTCTCATATCGAACACATATGATAATAAAGACACATGACACAGGTTTGGCTGAAGCCGGCGGCAGAAACTAACCGCCCAAATAAGAAAAAAAATTAAAAGTTTTTATTCTATAAATTCCAAGACAATGTTGAGGTGTGTGTTGGTTCTCTCAGGGTTAGTTGAAAAGTGACCTAACACAGAGTATCCACCAGGTGGAGTAGCAGTCAGTTGTAGACTAGGCCCATACAGTGGAGGCCTCTGGTGTTAAGAATCTGATATCCTCACATGGAATTTATATAAATATATATCAATATATATTGACACATAAACTCTCATATCGAACACATATGATAATAAAGACACATGACACAGGTTTGGCTGAAGCCGGCGGCAGAAACTAACCACCAAGGGTCCATTTAAGATAGGAATAATCCAACCTTCCGTTGAATGTCCATCTTCTTGGTCATATTAACGGACAAATAAGAAAGTACAGCTAAGGATCGCCAGTCCCCGATCATCATAATATCTTCTAAGGGGATACAAACCGAGTGTAAAAAGGTGGCCCCCGAATGCCTTAAGGAATGGCAACCATATTTGCCTGACAATCCTATCCTAGAGGCTAAGCATTTGATAAATGTCAAAAATTCTCTATAAACCAAAGGTTTAAATGTAGTAGGATGAAGAAAGAGTGGATCATTCGGACCACCTTTACATACTGAGAAATGATGTTCCAATGCGGATACTGCACAGAAAGCAGAGTTCTTCACATAAGTAACGGGGATATCCAAGGTATATTCACGATGCTGAATTGTTTTTGAAGAATGCACATGAACTATCATTCCCCAAACTTTGAATTCAATATCCTTGCGTAGAATCACATGTCCCAAATTATCAGTGACATCAGGAACAATATTGGATTTCCTTAGAAGGGTCCTGAATGAAAAAATGGTAGCCGCCCATAATGCAATATCCAAAGGAGAAGCTAAGTCCACCTTAGAGTACATTTCCAATATTTGGTCTCGCGAGAAAGGCTTTGATACTGACAATGGTGATCCAAGCTGCCTCTTTAATCCTTTGAGAACCAATTGGATAACATAATAATTACGGAAGTCTATATCATAACCGTAATATTTGTGTAGAGAGTTAATCGATGACATATAATTGTTAATTGTAACATACTTGCAAGTCCGGGACAGCATTACCAAAAAACGTGCAACTGTTGAAGGGTCCGCGGGTAAGGCAGGTAGTGAAAACTCCACACAAAATCCAAGATATTTCTTCCATTGGGAATTTCTGGTTTTCAACGTATTATCTGCCCATGCTTGTCCTATAGCCATTGATAACTCTTCATCCAATTTGAGAAGTGCTGGAACTGCAACATAGGCACGAAGGCAAGTCAACAAAATCATTAGTAGAAATCCTGGAAATGTAATCAGGAATTACATTAGAAATTCCTGAAATATGACGAGCTGTCAAGTGAATGTTGTATGTAACAGTTAACCAAAACATTTCCCGTAAGAGAAACATAGCTGATGTATTGGAACTCGTTCCCTTGTTGATCATGGATACTACCTGAGTATTGTCAGTATAACAGACAACATGATTGTTTGACCATGTAGAAGCATAGCGCTTAAGGCCTTGAAATACTGGTATGAGTTCAAGGTAGTTAATGTTTGAATCCAAGGGAACACTGACATTTTCCCAATGATAATTCTTACAATCAATGCAGGGAAATTTGGGAAAGTCAGAAGAGTTAAAGAATCCTCCCATCCAATCAGCAGCATGAGTGACACCGTATCCTGTTAAAGATGAATCTGTAGAAAATGAAAAATCATTAGCATCGCCCAAATTCTTCCTGATAACATATTCCTCACCATTGAAAATGGTCATAAAATTACGCCACCAATCTAAGTCTGCATGAAAAGCAGCAGTTAACCTTATACGAGGATTCCCATCAGGTAAGGCTTTAAATAGATCAATCACTCTTCTTGAGAATGTTCTTGCACCTTTTACAAGTCGTGCACAGTAGGAGAGGATACCACATAGTTTCTGTAACTGTCGCTTCGTGGCACGGTTTCTACCCCTGAAAAATTCCAACTCAGAAAAAAGTTTAGTCAGTTTCTCAGGTGGTAAAGACAGTTTCATATTCACAGAATCGAAGTACAAACCAAGATAACGTGTAATCTGTGAAGGACTGGAACACTTTTTCCACGACACGATAAATCCCAATTGGCCCAATAAGGAAACAAGAGTGGATTGAGCCTTCTGACATTCCAGATAGTCCTTGCCGAAAACAATAAAGTCATCTAGGTAATTAATAATACCAGTGTATCCTAGTCGTACCATGGTGTCCTGGATGAAATTGCTAACATTTGTGAATATGAATGGGGCACATTTCAGGCCAAAACATAACCTAGTATCGAGGAGTAGCTCCTCAGTACCTGATACATTCCATGATATTCCTTGGTACGTCCAATCTGAAGGATGGACACTGATGGACCTATATGCAGCAGAGATGTCGACCGTAGCCATAAAGCATCCCGGGTACATGTTCTCTGCTACATCGTCCACTGAATAGTATGAAAAATCAGAACAAGTAGAAAACATAAAATTGTTAATCGAATCATGTAAAGGCCGTTTACAGTCTGTTATCGGCCGAAATGTTAAGTCAGGTTTGGGTACAGCACCTAGTGCATGAACACAAGCAGGAGTAAAATCTGCTCGTATATACTTTCCTTCAGATATTTCTTGTAAGATCAATCCATTGATATAATCATGAGCATCTCCTGTATAAACTGAAGAGTAGTTAGAACAGAAATAACTTGGTACAGGAGCACCTTCATCCACGATATGAAATCCATACTTGATACCATTATGAAGATAAGTCCTGCGTGATAAGTCAGGTTCATAATGAAGATAATAATCCCAAGTAGATAAGTTCATCTGAGAAGGATATATATCAAGAAGGTGCCTGGGAAGCAGACGCAATTCAAAAGGACAGGGATCAATTGCATCAGGCGCAATATATGAATGATGGCAATGATGGTAAGTGTCACCTGGAGAAAACTCCTTTTGGGGTATACTACTCACGTATCCATATAAACCCTCATACGGCACAGGGGGCGTGGTCCCGATTGAATCGTCCATGGAATCTAGTGGTGAACACTCATAAGAGGAATTAGAATTACATGAATTTTCCTGCAATAGCATAAGGTCAATATCATCAGCAGTATAGGAACAATCATCAATAGACGAATCATTAGGTAGAGAACAAGTTGTTTCACATTCAGATCTCACACCCATATAAAGAACCTCACTTGAATTCTGACGACATGACAATTTTTCATGGCAATTCCCCACATCAGAAATGTTCACCAGTCACTGCTTCTCATGGCATCCTAGCGCCTTATGTTTGCCCCTGCAGGAGCGACAAGCATGGAGCTTACCGCAATTTCCGTGACATTTTCGATAATTAAAATTATAACAAAGGTCAGGGGGGAATGGCTCAGAAGGAGTAGAATCACGATCGGTTGAATCCACTGCTGATTCCTGGCGATTCTTCCCTCGATAAGAACCTCTACCCCGCTTGGCTGATACTTTATCACGTGAAGGAGCTTGTATGTTGCCAGCATGAAAATTACAAGCAACACTAACTGTGTCAGCTGCAATAAACGTAGGCAAATCACTACGGACCACCTTGTCAATAATATTGCGATCATAAGACACTAAGGCGGCGTCTGTAAAGCAATTTAGCTGGGCTTGTTTGGCCACAAAGGCCAGATGATCAATATAACCTGGTACATCGCCACCTGATTTGACCAGCTGTTGCAACACCTGTGTCATGCCGTAGAAGAGATCCTTGTAAGACATCTTAGAATAATCTAAGGATTTAATCGGTTTACATTCAAGGAGATGTTGGACGTAGTACTCGGGTCTAAAGGTAATACCTTTTTTGTAGTTGAGGGGGCCCGGATTTATTGCTTCCGACAGGTCTGCAAGGGCTTGTGTAAGTGGAGCACTGGATAAATTAGCAGCAGCTAAAGGTGGTGGGTTATTTGCAGCCATAGGCACCGGCTGCGACGCACCGTAACCCGCCATGGGCTGTGACGCACCGTAACCCGCCATGGGGGGGGGGGGGGGGGGAGTGTATAGTCAACTGGTTGAGTACCCAATCCAGTTTTGGCGGGAATGCCACCTAAATTTCCCTGCAGATTTCCCGGTTGTTTCAAATTTAAATCAAGTTCAGGGTCACCCCAGGGGTTTGTTGAGCCCCTATTTGAAACTTCCAAGCGGTCTAAACGTCCCAAAATCTGCTGCATATATATTTCAGTCCGTTCATACTTCTCAGCTAACGTGTTTGCATGGGCCATTTGGTCCTCAAGGTATGCGACATAATTAGGATCGTTCCTACCTTGAAAAACAGTTCCTGGAGAACCCACATTCTGTCCTCGGAAAGTAGACATGATGTCCTTCGATAATATGCTGTAGTCCCCTTGAAAAAGGTAGATGAAAATCCATAGGAAAAGCATGTAGAAGAGCATTATTCCAAGACAATGTTGAGGTGTGTGTTGGTTCTCTCAGGGTTAGTTGAAAAGTGACCTAACACAGAGTATCCACCAGGTGGAGTAGCAGTCAGTTGTAGACTAGGCCCATACAGTGGAGGCCTCTGGTGTTAAGAATCTGATATCCTCACATGGAATTTATATAAATATATATCAATATATATTGACACAATTATTCTTGCAGGTTCATTAAATATTTTCTTGATCTTATATCTTCATTTTTCAAGTGAAAAACTCGGTCACAGCTTTTACCTCAAAAACAGGGGACACTTTTTGATGGACAAACTGGTGGAATGTAATATACCTACAGGTCTACTGGCGGTATAGGCCTACATACCAATAATCAAAGATAGTTGAGACCACACAGATCTACACATTTTTTCCTTCTTCCTTTTTTAAAAAGAAAAATGAAAATAAGAGCACGGCCTGTTGGTTGTCAGGATTGAAAAACCCTGGACGGCCGACCAGCCAAACCCAAGAAAGTGAATACCTGGCGCGAAAAGCTGCGCAAAATGATCAAACACAGGCGCCATCTACCGCCTCCCTCTTGAACCGCTCCCTAACACCTGTGAATAATAAATGCTCCCTCGGCAAATCTATAAATAGAACACAGCCCTAAGTGTCATGGCGGAGAGTACCAAAACTTAGTCCAACCTCCCACGGAGAAGCCTAGTTTTGAGGTGAGTCTGCGTATATTTCATGTTAAATTTTAACTGTAATGGAATTGGCATGGTTCTGTGATGGTGCCTTGTCGGATTTACATCGGATAACGGTAAAATAAAGGCAGGAGCAGCAAAATAGCAGGATGACATTTGTGCGTGGGCTGCGGATCGGATCCAAGAATCCCAGTCTGGGCATATTTATAAACAGACAGATGTTTGGGTGCAGCGTTCGCCGAAAAGACACTCATGGACGTAATTCTATTGTGGTTTACGTGGAGGGAAGGTCAGTGGCAATGTCAGCCATTTGGCGGGTTTAGTTTTCCCACTGGCAGGACAAATTTGGCGAGTGTGTAGCGGGAGATGTATAAATTAACCGCAGCCCACGTGGTGGGCACGAGTGATGCCCAACCAGAGGGGGGCGACGTGCTACTTAGAAAACAGACCCCCTGCTAAAATAACACCACAAAAACATGTTTTTAACAGCTCAGATAGCCACATAGTAGTCCGGAATATCAATCTAGATAAGTTTTGAGTGCATAAAGTGTAATTTGAGCGCTGTATGACGACCCCCGTGTTGAGAGAGGGACGTGACAGCTGGCATGTCGCACCATGTCGGCGACTTAATGCTCAGTTTACTGGAGAACTGGTTCCAGCCGCATTTCTCCCCACACTGGACAAGGGGGGTGCGTTAAAGAATCATCTACGTCTCATGTGATGTAACTTTTGTTTGTGGCGATGTTTGATTAGATTCCCTGGGGCTGGAAGGGTCAGACATTTGTTGACATTTGGAGGTCCACGCTTGGCTGGTTCTCTGAGTGACACCCAGACGTGTCACTCTCCCACCCGAGTCGGGGTTCACGGGTTCACTCTCCAAGCATGCCTCCAGTAACTTCACTGTAGGCTTACCTCATCCATTTATATGACATTAATAATTATTGATAATTGAGCTCAATAAGTATATTGCCATGTTATTTTATTACATGAATATTATATTTATAATGTAGATCTATGTAATGTAAAATTGTATATAGACACTAGACATCCAAAATGAAATGTATACATGTGTAGATCTAATAATGTAATATATTAGAGATCTATATATTATTCTAACCTAGATTAATTAAAGTTGAATTTAAAGCATAATTTTGATTTTTATGAAAACTTAATTTTGTTACAACTACTTTCAATCAATTGAGAAGGAACCAATAGGCACGAAGTAGGTCTACCTGGAACATGTACATACCATGGCATTGAAGATAATTCATTCACCTTTCTGATGCACCCATTTGATGATTATTTTCTATCAATAGATTAAAGTGCAGTCTATTGTCATAAGGTACTTTACTAGGGCATGTAATCCTATCTAGATTACAGGGTGCCAACGCAGGTATTATAAGGTCTTTAAAGGTCTTATCCTGTCATTTCAATGTTTACTTATTTTTGGTAGAATGTATTTTATGTTTAAATAGGTAAAAAGAATCTTCCTAAAAAGTTAGTCTGGAGTTGGCAGGGGCGGATCTAGAGCCAGTACTCCTGGGGGGGGGGGGGGGGGAACAAACCCTGACCCCGCTTATTAAAATGAAAATGAAAAACGCCATGAAAAGGTCTTATTTTGGTGCCTGACAAGGTATTATAAAGGTCTTATTTAGGTCTTGTTTTGTTTTCTGAAAAAGCGTGGACACCCTGGATTAACTTTCAGTTGTGGGTTCAGAGTAGGCTTAGGAAATATAATAGTATCAAGACTAGGATCAACCCACAGGGTTCTCCCCAGAAAAAAAATCACAGGCCAGCGCAGATAAGGGGGGCGGGGATTTTTTCTATATCTATTAATTTTCATGTAATATTTTTCTATATGTGAATTGTAATACATTTTCTACGTCAATCGGCAATACACTCAATACACATTTAAATGGTACATTGGCCATGTTTTAGATTGAATAACACCGGAGATATGGTAATTTAGCTTATAAAATCAACTTTTAAATTTACGGCCCAGTGCTCCTGGCGCGCAACAGGTTTTGGGAGGAAACCTGCCCTTAAAATGGAAATGCATTTGCAATATAGTTAGGCCACCCTTAAAAAAAAGTTTGTTTCCTGTCCAGCGCCCGACTGACATTTAAGGGCCGACTAGAGACTTTTTTTTTCAGATTTTCGGATTTTTTTTTTTTTTTAAACAAAAGTTTTAGTTAAAGCCTTACCAAAAAAAAAAAAAAAAAAGCAAAAAAAAAAGATTTTCCGACCTCCCGACTGGCTATTTTTCTAGCCACCCGCTTGACAGGAAACAATTTTTTTTAAGGTTGGCCTTACTAGTAGAAGACAACTGAAGTATAGCAACAATGAACCGATAAGTATTTACAAAGCTCCAGTACCATCTCTTCATCTTTTTTTATTGAAGAAATGGGCTGTATGATACAGGAACTACAGTGATAGTGAGCTCATGACTTCACCCATAAAGGTCAGGTTGGCATTCCCTTGATCTCAGTAACAGTATAACAGAAATCTATGTCAAACTGTTGGTTAGACGGCCATTCTTTAAGTTTTGTTTAGTGAATTACATTACGTAACATTGCTGAAGGCTGTGGTGGCCACCTTCAAGCCTCAGTAATCACATCCTTCTCAGCTGAGAGGTCAGTGCAGGTCACCAGTCACTGATAGTCACCTTAACGTAGGTGGGAGGGGTAAAAGTAGGATTGACGGGTGAGCCTGTGTGAGATCCAGTGGTCGGTGCCGCCCTTCAGTCATGAATTTGTTTTTAAACAAATATATATATATATATATATATCAGTGTCGGAAATTAAGCTTTTATCTTTTGCACCCATCGGGTGCACAATTGCTCAAGCTTTGCGCCCGAAATTTGGTCTATGCACCCACCTAATATATAGTAATTGGTCTATATATATATATATCATTTCTTCACTTATAGATCCTTTAGGATCTAACTTTCGAAATTCCTGTTAATTTAACAACACCAAAAGTTAAAAGATTCTGCATTTCCTTCGAGAATGCCCACTGATTATAGATAGAATAATAAGGAAGGATTTGAGGGTCAGGGGTCCATGGGCCACCCTGTGCCCCTGACAGGGTCATCAAAGGACGGGTGTGTGGTGTCCCCAGATGGTGCCTTTCTCTGGGACATTGGACATAAAAGATCTCTTGCCGCTCTTTGAAATGAGTAGGGTATCGAACCCAGTGGTGGGTTTCTCCTAAATCATATCACAGTTATGATCACCGACAACTGGAAAGAACCCTGTGTGGTTGGCTGGACGTTAAACTATCCCAACAAACAAAAAAATTTTAAACAAATATGTATCATTTTTTCACTAATAAATCCATTCCTTTAGGATTTAACTTTCGGAATTCTTTAATTAAACGAGTCAGGTTGTGCCCACGAACTGCCTGATGTTGGATGTTTGCACAGACAGTCCTTATCAGAGCAGATAGAAACAGACACAATTTGTCAACTGGAGTTGAACTTAAACTGGCATCAGGTTAGTCGTAGTGATACTCCACTAAATTGTGGACCTCAGACCCGGGAGGTAGTGTGGATCATCACCGCCAGGTGTCAGGCAGATCGGGAGGGACGTATTTCTGATGACACCCGCGGAGTACTGGACATCAGAATTGAGTAGGGATCGCATTAGACATTAACCGACCTTCTCATGTGAATTATACCTCCGTCAAAAGTTCTGCTATCACTTCTTACATTTAATCAACACATTAAAAGGACTGAGACAAGATAGGTAGGTTGAGTTATATTGTTTCTAAACGTCATTGCACATTTGTATAGCTGGCTAGACATCAGAATTAATTAGGGATTGCAATCTAAAGACCAAATGATCGTCATATGTAGATAACTTACTTACGTCAAACGTTACACCATCACTACAATAACACACAATGAATAATAAAAATAAAAATTAATTGAAAGGACTGGCACCACATAGGTAGGTTGAGTTATATTGTCCACTATCACTTCGTAAATAACTCACGTTCATTGACGGCAGCACTAAATCCAGATAGGCATATTGAGTTATATTGTTAACGTCATTGTGCTTCTATTTATAGCATGTAACATTGATCACGTATGCGACCTCAGTGGCCATATTTCTCTGAAATAACAAATTGTCTACCAATTCTTTTAGATTTGGTTCTCTGAAATAGTTGTACTTGTAGGACGTTACACTGCAGGGTGCCGGGTTGATTGCTTTATATCAGTTACCCTTATGACCCAGACAAGCCGCCTTCTCGCTATAATGTTTCAAACCTCCCATTTCATATCTAAGTAAATTGTTAACAATACTTCTGAAATTCCCTCATAAATTGTATATAAATAAAGGAGGAGGGGGATGTGCTGCTGTTATATGTGTTATATGGCAGAAGTTTTACCTGCCCATTGGGCAGATGAATGTGGGAATTCACCTGTCCCACCTAAAGTTTTACCTGCCGTTGCCAGGTGGGCATTGATCAATGTCGAGCCCTGATGGGAAAGTAGCGCATAAACTTTATTTAATTAAGGGCCAATTTAATCCGCGACTTTTGCTTTCAATGCGCAATTAGGATCTTAAACTGAAACGAGCTTCAGCTCGGTCTTTGGTTTTTTTAAATTCATCAGGACACATTGGAACGAATCACATTTTCCGTGGAGAAATTGACTAAACTCGATGGGTTAAAGTTTAACTCGTAAATAGTAACTGTGCTACTGATAATAATGGTGATAGGGACAATAAGAAATGTATTTCCAGGTCTCCATTACCATTTTCTGGCCGTTAAAGATATATGACACTAGCTTTGTTTTCAAAGCCATCCAACTCACAAGCCCCCCCCCCCCCCCCTTCAGTAAAGACAATCGGAAGAAAAGGAAAACGTACTAGATAAGGAAATCTGTCTTAGAGAGGATACTCAAGTACGGTTGTCGGAGATAGAGGTCAAAGTTTACCGAGAATAAAGTCAAAGGGGTCAACGACTTAGTCCCTAATCGTGGTAGTTATCAGTAAGTAATCCACTCAATGAAATCAAGGCATAGGTACAGGATGCTACGAGACAGGGCCAGAGACAGAAAGGTAGGTGTTTGGTACCAGGGCCGGGGAAGATCTTGATTTTCTAGAAAGCAGGGTTCGAAATTAATGTCAGCCCGTCAGCCCCAGGCTGACATTCCCTAATCAGGGCTGACAGTTTTTGGCAAAGATATTGAGTTATCAGCCCGGATGGCTGACTGTTTTATGAGAAAAAAAGGCTGAATATCTTTAACATTTTTTTTTAAATGTGACTGAAAATTTAATTCAACCATCATCATGTTCCTGAGGACGTCTAGTTGTAATGTTCATATTTAAGTTTTTCATAATACAAATTTCGGGCTGACAGTTTTCTATCAGGGCTGACATTTTTGAATGAATGTCAGCCCGGATGGCTGACGTCCAAAAAAGTTAATTTCTAACACTGGAAAGGAGCCAAAGAGTTAAGTTATGAAACAGTAGTTAGCCTAAAAAGAAGCCTTCAAGGGCCATTATTGACTTTACCTCCTACGGGAGAATTAGCATGCTAAAAAAGGATCCAATATTGAATCACGGAATAATTTCTCAAGATTTATTTAGACTCGACTTTCTGTTTATAATATCAGTTTGAAATTGACAGTCTTGAACTTTGTTCGCTTAAGAATTTTATTAATATACCTACTGGTGAGATTTATTACTGGCGATATGTATTAGCTGACCACCTCCCTGCCTCCTTTTTCAACCCCCTACTCCACCCCCACATAGCACGTATGCCTCAGATAAAAAAACAACAAAAAAACTCGAAATGTTTACCGTTCTGCAAAATGACCTTTAGGTCCCTACGCAAATATTCCCTGGCCGCCCCTGCCCGCCCGCACGCACCCCTGCTCAGACGTATGCCCTCCCCTGCTCACCCTCCCCCTCCCCTGCCAGCCCCTACCCGCCCCCGCTCACCCCTGCCTCTGACCCTCACCTCTTCTATACCACCGTAAATTGTCTAATATTTAAACCACAACCTAATGTATAAACCGTATCCGGACTTGTCAGTTTCTATACATGGCAGTTTTCACCATCTCCAAGCATCAAGGAAAATCCCTACTAAAAGCCAAACCCTTACTCCAGGCCCAGTTTTTTCTTGAATTTTAATGATTATATCTGTATTCTTCCTAAAAATCAAAAATTGTTTACCTCAATATTATATAATGCTAACAACGCCAGGGTCTCTAGGTCTGAGACTGTCATTTCTCTCAACTATCCCTCATACAAGCCTTTTTTTTTCCTTTTTTCCTTTTTTTCCTTTTCCTTTTGTTTGTTTGGGGGGGGGGGGGGGGGGGAGGGGGAATTCCCACCCTTTCTTTTCCTTATTTTTTTTCTGGATTTTTTCCCCCTTTTTATTTCTCTCCTTTTAGAGGCTTTACGGTACTCTACCTGCTACTTGAGCATCCCCTACAGACTGTCCCTTTAAAGTGCGCCCTCCGTACCAGTGGAGGTAGTGTACTCATTGGGCCAGAACAGAGCAGTCCTCGGACCCTAGGTTGTATTGAACAGTGCGTCAGAGATAGGCATATGTCCTACAGCCCAAGAGGAGGGGACAAGGGGAACGTAACACTCAGAGGAGCGCGTAGCGCGTATCAGGCAGGTAACTTGGTTTTAATTTGGGTTGAGGGTTTTATTTCACAGTTTAAATTCAGAATTCTTAAACAATTTCCGTCATCAAGTCGTTTTTTGCATTTCAGATTTCATATTTCATTTTCGCTGTTTCAGAATAAATGGCAGTTAACTTTGGGAAATTGATAATTGGCTGATTTTATATGTACCTCCGAAGTGCAGAATTTCCCAAAAATCTGAAATAGGAGAAAAAATTATTTTACCTCCAGTGTTTTTGTTATCTCCGACATACATAACATCCCTATGTTTTTAAAATGATTTCTCTGTTTATTTAACCACATTGATCTTCCATTTCGTTAGACTAGATGGGAGTTACAGTAACAAGTGTAGGAATAAATGCAATTCATTCATGCTAGTACTAGAAAGTTTTGAACAGGTAATGGATTTAAAAAAATCCAAATTTCATGGTTGTAAAGAACATATTGTCTCTACTGGCTCGGTTAGAGATCGATACTGCATGTGGTGTTGTCAAGGGAGGTTGATATTCCCACATCTAATTTGTGTGCGGATATGGTGTTTGTATTTTAGTTTTTACATGTCTGAATCTGATAAACTTATATCGACTATATTAATTAAGGCATTGATTGTCAAGTCGGGACCGGTATAATTAACTATTGCTGTTAATCTCACATTTTTATTTTTGAAATTAGAAAAACACTTATTAATTCATCTTATATATGTCAGATCTTGACATTAAGATCATCCTGATTCCAAAGTATTTCCAAATTATTCATATCTAATTATGATATTATCGAGCCTAAACTGATACTAGAATTTCGGGGAGAATGTTACGTTGGATCGTTATCATGGAAGTTGAAATGCGTGTTATCGTGACTTAGTAGGCACCTATCAACATCCATGTACAACTTATACAGAATGGAAAACAATATCTCTAAGTCTTCAATTCCTTGCCTACTCGACACGTCTCTTTAGAAACCTGTTAAACTACCATAAATGGGTGACAAAACCTACAAATCGTGGTTTACAATAAATCGAACCCTTTAAATAACGTATAGCAACGGACCAATTACTTCATCTTAACACCATTATGTTGAAGTTACCTAAAATTCCATTTTCAGACTGATTTTAGCTTTAAAAAAAAGAAGAAAAGTGGCGATTTTATATGGAATTATATTGACTGTATATACCTATCTAAAGTGTACATGTATCTCAATTAAGCCCAAAATTTGCGTGGAATGTCACATAATATGCTAACATGTTTTTGTTTTTCCTTCCAGCTCTGTTCCATCTACGATTCCCCGTCGTATCTGCCGCCACTGTCACTGCTCGTCGCACTAGCCGGTAACCTTGGCAACAAGAACAGCAACACCAGAAGAACAAAAACAACGGAAAGAAAAAGAACAACTAGGAAAGAAAAAACACCCGGCGGTGGTTTAAAACACCCTCACCACTCCGAAGACACGAGAAGAGACCGTTGCCAAGATTAAACGGAAAAAAACTAGTCTTGCATTGTTTTAGTCAGCAAAAAACCCAACGTTCATTGACCATTATTAGCATTACTTCATCACCCATCATAGTAACTGTAGTACAACCGCCAAATCAGACTAAGGACACCAATATGTATATGTCTCTATAACCACCAAAAATTGAATGAAAACATCTCCATAATCACCAAAAATTAAATGAAACCATCCCCATAACACCAAAAAACTCTATGAATATATCAAACTACACATCTCCTACAACCACTAGCACTATCGATTGTCACCTACAGCAACCAGTAGCCCTTCAGCTTAGGATCTAGAGCTTCGGATGACCACCGGTGATTAGAATCCAGAACTCCAGAGCATCATCGGTGATAGAATCCAGGGCTTCTGTGTATCCCAAGTGGCCAGACCAAAACCCTCACGATGATTGAGGTACAGCCGGACCAGATCTGGATGGTGGTGGTGGGGTTCCTCGTGGCCTTCGTGCTCGCCTTCGGCATCGGGGCGAACGATGTCGCCAACTCCTTCGGCACATCGGTCGGCGCACGCGTACTCACCCTCAAGCAGGCCTGTATCCTCGCCTCCATCTTTGAGACGCTCGGCGCCATACTACTTGGTGAGTTTTTTTTTTTTTTTTCAAATTTAATTATCTCATAAGTATATTTAGCCTTGCCTATCGTGGGACCCTGCACAATAAAGAACACCTGCCTCGGTAAAAGTGTAGAACTATGGTCTCTACCTCCTCATAGATGTAAATATTTCATAGATATGATCATCAAAAAGACAGAATTGTCAAAACCTGGTTCTTGCTGTAATATAACCATAGATGTTGACAAAGCATAAACACGGCATAAAAAACAATGACCAACCAACCATAAATGTATTAATGTTCAGTGTCTCCATTGGGGAAAGAAGTCAGCTCTAGATATACCGAAATTAAAAAAAAATTAGAAAGAAAATAAATTCAAAAAGAGTAATAACATGCACATAAGGTATACTTTACGGCACTTATATACAGCGCTGTATATGACAGGGAAAAATTGCTGCGGGACCGGGAAATCACAGGGAAAACACACGGAATTTGAAAATTAAATTTAAGTGAGGGCCCTGACTTAATTGGGGGTAAAAGAAAAATGCAACGCCTGTGGAGCAACCTGGTTTGAAAACGATTTGTCAAGCCCTGGCGTATACAGAGGCAGATCCGGGATTTCCAAAAGGGGGAAGGGGGGGGGGGGGGGTCAGCAGCATATAGGCAGCTGATATAGGCTAAGTACTAAAAGTGCATTATCCGCACGCACCCGCACAACATTTTTCCTTATTTGCCTAGTTTAGGGGTCCACTCAAAATGGGGAGCGGGGGGGGGGGGGGGAGGGGCCGGAACCCCAGGACCCCTCCTTTGGATCCGCCCCTGGTATATATTATGTAGATTGATACATTGCCAGTTGAAGCCACGTTTCTCTGAGTGAAAACAATCCGCGTTACATCCCACCTTGGGGAGCTGTGGTCATGGGCGTAGAGAAGTAGTCCCCGGATACCTACTGACTGCCCCTTACTAAGGCCCTAACAATGGCCCTTACCGGGCAAGCCTCAGGTGCCCCACCCCCCTGGGCGTCTCCAAGGGGACCGGTTACCATGGTAACCGACCCCCGCGGGCCTGGGGGGGGGGGGGGCATGTACGGCATGGGTGTGAAGGGGATCCGTGAGGTGTAGCATCTCCTTAGCCTATAATTGGGGGATGTCCTGGGAAATGAATGACATGGTCGAGCTTGGATTTAAAACAAAAGAATGAATGGTTTTGTTCATTAAGGGATCTACGCTTCAAGGTAGGTAGTAAGAGTCGTAGAATAAAATTGCTGTGGTACTACACCAAACCAAACCAAAGAACTGGTGGATAATAATAATGATTATTATGGGGAAATCAACATGTTTTTGATCAACGTGTTTCGACCGTTCTTCATTGGGATTAGCTGCTATTAAATTGATAGCGCGTGACCTTTCTGGATGGCACTTTTTTTTCCATAATATAGTCCCAATTGAAATAAATGAAGGAATTCTTTTAAAGAAAGGAACAAACTTTTGTGTTGGTTAAAAAAAATGTGGCTTCATCGTTTATTCATAGTTTTCTGATCACCAGCAGCCTGAGCAGGGGCATGTAGTCACAAAGACTGAAAATCGTCTATTTTGACTTCATAGGCGTCAAAACGTGATCTACCTGTGAAAAATGTCGCTAACATCATTCTTGGTGTCGACTTCGGCTATTAGAGTTCCGTCTGTCTTAAACATGACCCTCTTTGATGATAGAGCGTTCGATTTTTCTGAAGACAATCTAACTGCAAGTCTAAGAAGCCGGATAAATTATGTGACAAATTATGTGATAAATTGTCTAACTTTTCAAGTCAAGGGACCCTCACACAGTGTCTTAGAAAACACACAGTGTGCTTACATTTCCATTTTAAATATTTCAAGAGAAAATATTATGAATTGAAAACCAGGTAATCTTTTTAAATCTAGAATATAAAGAAAGAAAGCATGCAGTATTTTCCATCACGAGCCATGGTTTTCTAACCGCTAATAATGTGGCTTCTACCCCCGTGCCTCTATTTATGTCCACCCCTGTGCATTGAGGTTTCTAAGCATTAGAAATCGTCAAATATATGAGAGGGCATGCAGGAAATATTGGCCAGTTGTACCAGGGATGCGTAAATAATGAATGAATCTTTGTTTACAGCAGGTCACTCATTGTAGCCATTCTCCACTCAGTATGTACCTCTTAACCTACTCTCATATCTCTGTCAATAATTATATCTGAACCAAAACAATGTGTCCTTATCTCCTTCAGGTGCCAAGGTATCGGACACTATACGAAAAGGCATCATCGACATCGAGCCGTATCGGAACCAAACAGTCCTCCTCATGCTCGGCAATGTCGCCGCGCTGTCCGGTAAGTGGGAGATATACTGGATGAGAAATACAATAATTTAAAACAAATGAAATGATTTGGGTTAAATTTGAAAGAGTGGAATATTCCAAATTTAATCCTGAGATCCTAAATGTAGCTTTCAAAGAAAAACACTTATTGCGAATGAAGATCAAAATGCATGTGTTCAGATATTTCTGCATCATGTCTTGCATATGATTGATGGGTCTTAATGAGGTGGAAAATGACTTTTTTGGGCCACTGGGTAACAGCCATAGGCTATTTGTGTTCCTCATTGGGAACCAGTGGCAGATTACACTAAATAACTGGTGTGCTACACCAATAACCCAATGCTGGTACCCAAAAGCCCAGAAAAGTAGTTCTCATTTTTAGAGACCCTTGGTTCTCAAATGGTCTTTAAAATTAAATGGGTCTGGAATTGATTTTCAAAAATGTGTGGGAACCCTGTACCAGTAACTACATGGTGGATCCAGGGTAGAACGAGAGTAGAACGTGTCCTTCCCCTATTTTACCAAAAATTAGCATTTTTTTAATATAAACACTAATGTTACGCCAATGCTTTGCTTCAGGGTCGTGCGTATGGCTGATCGGGGCTACCCTGCTGCGGTTGCCCGTCTCGGCCACCCACAGTATTGTGGGTGCCACCGTGGGCTTCGCGCTCGTCGTGCACGGCTCGGGCGGCATCAACTGGACCAAGTTCGCCACCATCAGTAAGTCAACCTTTACATGACCATTATGCCCCATACCCACTAACCGATTTTTTGACAAATCAGCGTCGGTGTTGGCAAGGCTGTCAGGCGACTCTGCTCAGACAAAGCATACCCAAACATAATCGACTTCGGTGTGGCCGTCGGCGCCAACACCAGTGCCGATCCATATTAAGCATATTGATAATTTTACATGACGCCAATGCCGATAGTCGGCGGCGTCGGCCATCGGTGAATTGTCTAGTGGGTATGGTGCTTTAAGTCCATATTCCACTTGTGCTGGCAGACCATTTCTAGTGGTTCTTTTTTGCTACCGCAAGTAATTTGCATTTCAGATACCAACATGTTTGCATCTTCCACCGCAAGCATTCCAAAGAAAACCTAGATAAATTTGCGTTGACCCAATGCAAGTACCTACACAAGTACGACGCAAGTAAATCCCTATATTCAACCTTACATTACTTGTTTATACTGGCGGTGGTGGTGAACACTGCTAGTAACATTCCCACTGCAAGCAAAACATCGCACAGTGGAATATGGCCTTTAGCCTCCAAGTGCATGGCTTGACAAATCGTTTTCAGACCAGGATCTGAAGTTCACGCCCAAACTTCCTACAGTATAATGATGTTTACCACTGGACAACCAAACATGTATTTGATTTTGACCCTGAACTTTCAGGGATGTAAGTAAATCTGACCTTCACCTCCGAGCTGTCTCTTAGCCTTCACTATAAATGGAACTTCACTGGTTCTGACCTCCCATAACTAGTTTGACATTGAACTGTTAGAGATTTTAGCAGATGAGATAATCCTAAGCCTGGGGTGTAGGATTAATTAGCCCTTTGTATTTTAAAATGAAATGCCGCACTAGGTGCACCATGAAAGCCCCCTCAGGATTATGTACAACTTTCTGCCCCTAGAAGAGGGCCTTTGGCTTTACTTAATGGAAAAAGGCCCTTACATAAATCTGAATCATTTGACCTTTTGATATCTGAAACATTTTTCTAGGAATGTCCCAGGCTATAAACAGACTGTCGCACATTGCCTCGACGATAGAGTTTAGGAGAGAGAGGTCTGGTTAAGAGTTGGGATTATTACTGTGCCCAGAGATCAGAATGATATAGCGAGCGATGAATTTTGCTGCGTCAGCAGATTTGGGGGAAGGTGAGTCTATAGGGACACGAGGGAGCGGACCTACAGATCTGCTCAGCAAGATTTTATGTTTCTTTTATTGGGACATGGATATATATTTAGAGTTTGGATCGATAATGTATACATATATAAATTTACATGAAGTGTTGTATGCTAATAGGGCACATATTGTCAGTAAATAGGAAAAGACAAAAGAAAATGTTTAGATTTTTGATTGGTTTCTCTATCGTTAGATTGAGCAGCAGACCAGGTCTGATGCTATGTAACCAACTAGAATGGCGATACATCGGGATACTCTTCTATACAAGTAAAATGTCATCCCATGACCTTAGACAGTTTAAAATACTGCACAAGCGGAACAGCTGAAGTGTGCATTGTAGGATATTGTTGTAGGCTGTAGTAGTAGAGAGCAGGTTAGGTCTGTAATATGGTCATTTCCTTCTACCATTAGTGTACTGAATCAGAACATCAAAAGCTACACCAAACACCCTTTTAGGCCAGCCTAAAAAAAATAATTTTGGTCGACCGCCCTACTTGCCCTTTTAGGCTTGACTGATTTATTTTTTCTCAAATCTATTTTTTTTTAAAAAGTAAAAAACAGGTTAAAAGATCTCCGTTATATCCTTAAAAAATAAAATGTAAATATCATTCTTTAAAGAAAAACAACTGGATTATTTAACTGCCAGTGGGTACAACAGAAACATATTGTTTTTATCCTGGCCTTACTACCAATTCCATTTCGTCTGCGAGTGCTACGACTGCAGTCACCCTAACCGCCAGCCATTCAACCCGGAGTCTAGGGGGCTCCCTCCTGTGATGACGTCACTCACTGTGGGCCAGACTCAGAGGGAGAATTAGATTGGCTGCGGACCTACTCACAGGGGGAACTCAGGATGACTCAGCATTTATAGACCACCGAGGGCCCCTGCTTTACCGGTGATAAGAGTCGGACAAGGACAGTCAGCCATCATGAGTCAGGGGAGGGTAATAAGCCTTTCCCCCATTGTGTATGTCTCAGGGGGACGGAAAAGGGTTTGGGAAAATGCATCATATAAAGTCACCCCAGTCTACACAAGTTAGGTTACTTGAATAGTTACGAATCATGTTTTACTGAATAAAATAAGTATATGCCAGCAGTGGCGGATCCAGAGGGGGAGCGCAGGGGCGCGCGCCTCTCCCAATTTTCGTTTTCTAATGTAAAACTCGGCCCAAAAACAATTAAGGGTTTTTTGTTCCAATAACCCCACCCCCCCCCCCCCTTTTTTTTTTTTTCAAAACCCTGGATCCGTCAGTGTATGGTCCTAGACCTGAACGGATCATGGCGACATGGGAGTTAAAGGGATAGGGGGGTGGCCCTGACATCCGACCTCTTGAAAGAAATGTCCAGCTTTCTTGTCAGTGGCTGCTTTCAACCTTGTGTGACCATGTAGCTGCCACTGCTGCACTGTCAGTATATTTGTACATTTTTATGTAAAGTCCAGACTGTACTGCGCGCATACAGGCACACTTGGTCTTCTTTTTTTTTTAACCTTTTCTGGCCTATTTTGATTATTATTCCGGTTAAGTCGGTACAGTAAGGGAGACTTGTTTTTATCTATGTACGCCGTACAAAGGGACTGATAATAGTTTGATATTTACCTGATACTTTAGATTACATTGTCAGTGTGCCAGTGCTTTTATTTTGTATTTGGAAGTCGCATATGATTGTTTTTAATATCATTAAACCAGCTGTCATGATAACAAAACATCTTTTGTTTTGCCTGATATTTAAATGGTAAGAATGCAAAATATAATATTTCGTTCAAAGTATCATAATTACACAGTTTAACAAAGGCCCACAGCACTACCCCTCTCCAACATTGTCCACAAATGTAATATAACACATGCTGGCTATTTCAAAACTCAAATCAATTTGATATTGTTTGAAAACGTGCAGGTTTCTAGATAATAATGTCGGTCAATGGCAGTAATAAAACAGGTTTCATTTCATTTTATATGTTTTATGGTATCACGAGTGAAGGCCATGAGTGACGCCTATGTGAGCACATAGTGAGATACATGCTGGGTATTAATGTAAGGCCAACCTTAAAAAAAAAATTGTTTCCTGTCCAGCGGGTGACCAGAAAAATAACCAGTCGGGAGGTCGGAAAATCTTTTTTTTGGTAAGATATAACAGACAAATTTGGCCCAAAAAAAAATAATCGGAAAATCAGAAAAAAAAGTCTCCAGTCGGCCCTTAAATTGTCAGTCGGGCGGTGTACAGGAAACAGACTTTTTGTTAAGGGTGGCCTAAACGTATAAAATGTAGGAAAGTGTATAACATACATCAGTGCATAACGTTGGGCGCCCATTAGGAAACCATTTCCCCCATATTATAAGTCAGTCGTGGTGTGATATCGTGCCCACTGTACCACAATATGATAACTTATTATACCAAATATATATAACACATATATGATCTCTCTGGTCTATGGGCAAAGACCCCTAACATCAACAGGACGACATGGGTGTTTCCTTAATTCGACAGGACGACAGGGGCATAGTTACATGCGACATGACTTTAGATTAAAAAGATAGTGACATTGGACATGGACATTTCTTAAAATTGACATGGGACATAGGAATTCCTAAGCGACAATGACATGCAACATAGGCCTCTCTTAAATTCGACTCGGCGACATCAGGACCCCCCCCCCCCCCCCCGTCACAACCCTCTAGTCTACCACCGCCAGCAAGTAGCTATAGATTTGGTCATGAAGAAACAGCTCATTTTGTATTACTTCTATTGCGATAGTTAAAGGGTTCTGGCTAGATATTATAAATGTTATTTCATATGAAGTCAGTGTCCGAAATTGAGAATTTCTGCTATGCACCTGCCGGGCGCAGGGGCCAAAATACTGTGCACCCGGCCAATATTTCTTGCATTCTCTATAAGATAGGATTTTAAATGTCCAGGAAAAGGTATGCACATCCGGGTGCACACTTCTAAAATCTATGCACCCGATATCAAAATCATGCATCTCGGGTGCAGGGTGCACCCTTAATTTCGGACACTGGAAGTATAGTACAGCAACAGGACATATATTTTCAATATACTTTGAATTAGCCATTAGAATTGCATTTCAGCTATTTTTTGAGAACGTAGGAAAAGACGAACTAACAGGAGGTGACAGAAAACGGTCAGGTTTTTGAGTTGTTTCTTGTGACCCAGATCTATAGCAGAAGTACATAGTTATCACACTCTCCAAGCATATTTTGGACCAGCTATTTCATATGGCCGGACCTTCTGATAGTTGAATAGCTGATAATGACTTTTTCCCCTTTAACAGTGTGACTCACTCGTGTCAAACAATAACTAAAGCCGTGCTGTTGTAATCAGTAAGCATTCATATCTCTGACACAAAGAACAGGTAGTTTGGGGTGTAAAGGCAATAAAAATGGTTGATGATATTAAAAAAATATTGTTTTCTTCATCATTCCCTCGTCAACCAATAATCGAGTCTTCTATTAATTATGTAGGCACAAAGGGGTTGTTAGGGGAGATTGAGTAACGAGGGCTTGAGCATATTTATAATGTCTATAAAATGCTAAAGGGGGTTGTAGGACGCGTGGGGGACTGGGGCGGATCTCGAGGCTCCTGTTGGAGCTCCCTGGGAAGAATGTTTCCTCAGTATCCCCTGCTAGTCATAAGAGGCGACTAAAAAGGGGACCCTGTGCCCCCAACAGGGTCATCAAAGGCTGGGTGTGTGGTGTGCTTTCTATGGGATACTGCACATAAAAGACCCCTTGCCACTCTTCAAAAAGAGTAGGGTATTGAATCCGGTGGTGGGTTTCTCCTAAATCATATCATAGATTTGGTCACCGCCCATGTGGCATAAAACTAACTGAAAAGCTTTACCTTGTGCTGTCTAATAAAAGAACCCAGAAGAGTTGGTCAGATGTTAAATTACCCCAACAAACAAACAAGGGGTTGTAGGGATTCTAGAAAGCATGATTATAAAAAAAAAAAGACAAAATAACTTGAGATAAAAAAAACTATTATTTTCATCCACATCATGGCTTCCGCACGTCAAACAACGAAGTGAACCCATGCCTTTAGATAAGTACTGTTTCCGTATTAACTTTCGCTCTGTACATATTTTCGTGCAACACTATAAATTAACTAAAATATGATGTGAGTGAAATTTATAAATATTATAGGACAAATAGAAATAACTATTATTTAAGTGTGTAAAATTATGAATGCGCTGAAATCCTTCTCATTGTTTAGTGCGCAAAAATTTAGCAGCGCGAAAATATATACGTTCCCAGTAATTCCTCAACAGGTAGCCATGATGTATACGTACACTGTCCATGAGTGAGCCAGCAGTGACGGGCTGGTTTTTCTCCTACCAGGACGGCCGTTTTTAACCTGTGTAAACATGCCAGCTAGTTGATAGATCAGGTGTTACTTGTTTCCCCACCAAGCTTATAGCAGTTGGTGCTTTTTTAGGCACCAGCATAATTACTAAGAACTAATGATTTATTACTTTTTTCCCTCGGGGGCCTTTCATTAAGTATACATGTACGTATCGAGGGAGATGGGGGGTCTGACACTGAAAATGTGCGTACGTTCAATGACAAATCCAATAAGTACTTTGGGCCAAGTTTTTTTTTTAATGCGTACGTACTTAATGGAATGTCCTTTTATATTTGATACGAGGCATCCTCTGATTCTGATGGAATGTCCTTTTATGAATGGGCAGAAAAAAGGTTAATCTATTCATCCATAACGTTTTGAGAGACTTGTCAGTTAGTCCCTATAGAGTAAAACGGTTAATTTCCGTGGCTCTCCCAGATAACAACACGTGATAAACTGTCTTATTTTGGTCTTTTCTTTTCTTTTTTACACCTTGCCACGTCTCACAAAATGTATCCACATAAACATATAGAATGATGTATATCGTTTTGATATAATCACTAGGTGACCCAGTCCCTAATGTGACTTGGCCGATATACTGATAGTGGCAGTGCAACTACGTGGTCAAACGTATCCCTCTTTGTCATGAATGGAGACAATAATAATATACGTTACATATAATAATATATCGTTGGAATATACGATAATTAGTTTGGTTAAAGCTAAAAGAAATAATGCAGTTTATTTTGTAAAATTTCCATGATATCTCAGTATGGCAGCAGTATATAAAGAGGGCATAGGGTCCCACTGCTACAAATAGGCACCTCATCTCATAGATTCGATCACCGCTATGTGGCGTAAAACTAGCTGAAAAGCTTGAACTTAATTGTGCATGCAGTCTGGTAAAAGAACCCTGAATTGTAAGCTGGACGTTAAACTGACCCAACAAACAAACAAACACTGTACCGTACATACGTTGTTAATGATTTTCAAACCAAAGTAACAATTATTGTAAAAAGCCGGAGCATATTCATCAGAATATAAGATGGCAAGTTGGAAATGGCTTATTTAGCCGATCTTGTAGCCTCTCCAGGATAAATACAAGATTTAGACAAAAATATGGTTCATTGGAATCCTTCGCCAACCCTGCCCCAATGTTTGCGCCAAAAGAGTCAACCGCTCCTAAATTGCACTGACTGCCTTCAGGTATACTAGCCATGTGGCCTCCGCCAAACTACTTTTTAATTATTCAAAGTAAGTTTATGGGTTCGGATATGGCTTATTCACATCATTGATCATACTAACAAATCCTAAAGTTGTCCATATCAACATTCCAGAATAAGTTTCATTTTAAGTACTCAGTAAATTCATAATGTTTTATGCTGGCTTCATGATCTAGTTCACGCAGAAACCATGTAGTTCCGGTTATTCTAATGGTCCGAGTTGGATCGGGACCCTCAAGGGCGGTATAGGGCCCTCTGCCTTTCTTGTGCTTCATACGTACCCCTTGACCTACAGAGTTGAGATAACTGCACTTTATGATCTGTCACATAGACATGGACAAGTCTCTGTGTCATCGGTGGTTCCACCCCCCCCCCCCCCCGAATGGGCACTTATAATATATTATCAAATAAGTCATGCGGTCATTGGGTGTTTATTTGTATTTTCAAACAAATCACCCAGTTACATTATCATCTCAAAAACAGCAACAAAAACTAACCGCAAGAACATGCAGGTACAAAAAGGTGGTGCACACCAGGCCCAAAAAAAAAAAAAAAAAAAAAAAAAAAAAAGGGGGGGGGGGGGGCAAAAAAACCCACTAAAGTTTTGATAACTGCATGTATAAATTTGGCGCCTAAAACATTCACACTCAGCATAGGGCCAATGACTTTTGAGCACGGTGCCACCTGTGGTGTCTCAATAAATACCAAATGAGCGGATAGCCTTAATCGTCTACAAAGACGGATTCCAACAGGTAATTCAGCAGTAAAAGAGTTTAACCATTCCAGCCTAGGTAGATTGTCCATCTATAGTGATGACCATTTAAACTAATCTACCTGATCCCTGGCACTGTTAATGTATGGGGGTAGCATTGTGGCTCGGGCGGGACAGGGCCCGCATGACAAATTAACACTGCAATAGGATTTAAAAACGGCAGAGCTTGTGTTATCAGAAGTACAGTGCATCTCTATAATCTTTTTTATTATTATTATGCTTGGAGTGGAATAACCGTGCATTAGTCACATTATCTCTCCGTCTTTATTACCTAATTATGGGAATACACTTGCTTATTTATTATTTTTCTTCCTTTATTGCTTCAATTTACCAGTTTATTCGATAGCGCCCTTCCTTGTGGGGTATGGAATGTATACTACAAAAATAATCATTTCAAAATATAAGAATAACATAGAAAGCGCGAATAGAATAAGAATATTAGGCCAATTTAAATCTCATACAAATTAGCATATTTAAAGGTAAATCGTAGGGCAACTTAGTCTTCAAAGGATTCCTCCAATAGTGCACGCATTTTAGCTTCAAGCTTTGCCCAAAAGACCGCCCCCTCCCCTAAATACGCCTCTCTTAAGCCTCATAAGCCCCATAACCACTAAGCAACTTTTACAGAGTTGGCCGACGGATCGGCAATCAAATAAGCCAATTCTTTTGATCACCAGTTAGTATGGCACATCGAAATGTGCATGTTTAATCTGAGTCATCATTCAAATCAGCTGATTCTAGGGGTAGAATTGGCTGATTTTAGCACCGATCATTCAGCCGACGAAGTAAAAATGTCCTAGCAGGTACGGGCCTTTACACGGTCTTTAGTGTCAGCCAAACTGAACGTATCTGAACTTTGACCTTTGACCCATGTACCCTCACAAGTACATCTTATTGTTAGTGTGTCCCTGCAGAGCCGGACAGACCCGCGGACAGACCCTTCACACAGATAAAGGATTTGCATCGTTCAAAGAAACTGCTCAGTCCAGGATCGTAGTTGCAGTGTCCAAAATTGAGTTTTTATATGCCTTATTCACGAGTTTGCGCAGTGAACCGTCCCATAGACGCCTTGATCCCAACAGGTCTATTAGAATTAGCCTCACACTAACTACAAGGATAGGACCAGATTACATGTTGTATTGGTGTTTAGTCTGAGGGTACGACCTGGGACTCACGTACACAATGCACCCAATGCCCCTCAGGGTCATGGGTTAAAGGGCCGGGGTCATATTAAAACCAGGATCAAGGATATAAGAGGCTGGGGGTTTATTAAGGAACGCTACCATAGAAATGTCTTCACTGGGGCTTCTTAGGCCCGTAGCCTTGGACGAACCCCCTTCTGAAATATCTTGGTGAAAATATCTGACCCTGACCTCCACAGCCCCCTCCCCCCCCCCCCCCCCCCCCCAAAAAAAAAAAAAAAAAAAAAGAAGAAGAAGAAGAAGGGGGAAAAAAAGAAGAAGGAAAAAAAAAAGGATGAAATGAATTATGCATTTTATGAAAATCTTGATATTCATGTGACAGACTGATCTTTACATATATTTCTATCATTTTAAGGCTAAGGATTTTCTCCGCTACCCATCCATCTGCAAATTTGAGCCTTGTTACTTACAGAACGAACCCCCCTCTAAAAGAAGCTGGCTACGGGCCTGCATCCCTGATAAATTAGCCATCAAAGTGTTTGCCTCATTACAAAACATTTGCAAAAAGTGTGCTAGCAGAAGTTATTGTCTTAAAGGTGCAGTGTCCTTGGTATGCCTGGTGCCGGGGCCTGGTGCTCGGGGCACGTGGTCGGCAGGACGGATCACGAGTGAGGCTGGCCGCGGTCACGTGTGAACCCCGCGTCTACCGCCCGACCCGCCACCTGCCGGATGGCACCCGCATTGTTCTTAACCACCCACTGTCTCCTAGAACTGTCTCCAGGCACATACCTAGGACCCTGAGGCCCTCTCAGCCCTTTGGTGAGCGGCTCGGTGTGCTTGGAGAGTGTACGCTGGTAGGCGGGAAGCTGTAGGGCCGACGCTGGTGTCTGGTGCTGTTGTTGCACATTACATTGTTGCAAGCTTGGCACCAGTGGAATTAGCGGGTTGATGATACCGTGGATGGGTTCTGGGAAGGCAGAGATAGATAAGAGTGAAACGTGTCCTAAATGTAGGCTTGATTAGGGACACATGGTAAACAGGGGGCTCTGAGTGACTGGTGATGTGATTGTATTGTCCCTCACCCTTCTGTTACTGGGTTTGTAAAGGGCCATACCCACTAAGCGACTTTAGCGGCGACAAGCGACTGGAAGACTCTTCGTCGTCGTCTCCAGGCGACTGGATTATCAAGCAAGTTTGATAATTTACCAGCGATTTTCCCAGCAATCCTGTCACCCATTGCCCGTCGCCATGAAAACACACCATACCCATGGTGAATCGCCTGGCAACTATTATTGGTGGGCGACCATCGCCCACCTTTTATGTTAGCCCCACTGCTCGCCCACTGCTTGCCCACTGCTCATTGTCAGTAAAATTGCCTAGTGGGAATGGGGATTTACTCCCTCATGCCCCCTGACAGTATCCAAGGGAACCGTTGTTAGGGTCATGACTTAATTATTAGAAGTCGTTGCAGTGCATATCTGTACACATGATTACGGCAGACAAGATAAATGACTATCTATTATTTCGAGAAAAAAAACTGTCCGTCGGTATCAATTGAGTTAACCTTATTTTGTAATTTTGAAACAACTGATTCAGTGATCTCGAGGGGTTGGGGAGGTGTAGTGCATGGTTAGAGTGTCAGCATTGCATGCAGCTGGCCCGGGTTCAATCCTAGTAGGTGCTGTACATCACCTCACCTTGCCGTCATTCTCACCTCCATAGATTTGACCATGGCACATTGTACAACCCAAAAACCGTGAGTAGGTCCTGATATAGCTGCAAAATTGCTGAATGGACAATTAACTACAACAATCATCAGTAGCGGATCCAGGGGGGGGGGGGGGCCGCACCAGCCCCCCCCCCCCCCCCTATTTTGGGCCCAAAATCGATTTTGTAATGTAAAATTAGCAGCCTGGGGGGTGCGCCGGGACCCTTTTTAATATATGCCCCCCCCCCCCTTTCTCAAATTTCTGGATCCGCCCCTGATCCTTATCATCTGATTCAGTGTTGCCTCTCAGTTGGATTTGGAAATTGAATATTATCCACTGGAAGATCTTATGTAAATCGTAGGAAGTGGTGAAATATGAAAAAAAATAATTAAAGAAATAAACAAAAGTCTTTTGAATGTATAAAGGCTGTATTCCACATACCGAAATTACTCGCTGCCGATTATACTGCGCATCTCCATTGGGACGTTTTATACCAACAGCCCGTATTTTCAGTGCGATTTCAGCTGCCGAAAGTGCAATTTCGGCAACCGAAAGTGCAAGTTCAGGAAATTATGCATAATGAGCAAGAAAATTTTACCAACATGTTGGTAAATTTTATCGGCAATGTCGCTGATTTTATATTGGCAACACCAAAAGTGTTGCAGCTGCAAATTGGCAGCGCACTTTTGGTATGTGGAATATGGCCTTAAGAAAGTAATGAAGAGATGCTTCTCTCTATTGACCTGATCCTCCATGTCTTTGCACGAGTTCCCTCATCTGACTTGTAGAGGTCACAGCTGGCCAGGGTGATTAACGAGTCAAGGTCATGTGATCACTCCCCACCAATCAGCGGTGGTTAACATCAGGAGACAGGTAAAACGATGTGTACACACCAGTAGGTATCTAGTGGTCCCTCATATTTCAAATTCAAGGATGTAAGTTCTCATACTTTTGTCTGATTTCAGATTTTTTTTCATTTCATTAATTCTTATGATTATTTTAAAAATTGGTTGGTTACATTGTTTGTTTCCACTCGTCCACTTTCCATTGAGAAACGAGCGTATGAACGTTTTCTGGGGAAGATGATTTCACGTTTTAGACAATTTCACAGTTCAGATTTTTTCCTTACTCACATCCCTGCAGATCAAACCAGGGTCAGTCAGTAGCGTGGACGTTAGAAACTGAGATTTATTTAGCCTTCAACAAATTAGAGCGTGAAGGAATTGCCAATCTTATATACAGTCAAAGTGAACTTTGGTAACAAAAAATGTAAATGAGTATTTTGAGGTGAGGGAGGACCATATGCTACGTGCATGGTGGCATATAACTGATATTCCAGTTTTTCCCACTATTTTTGGTATCCACTGTGGGTACAACCCTCTCCTAGTTTCAAGCAGTGGCGGTGCACTGATGAAATTGGGGAGGGGTCCCCCCCCCCACCTGAAAGCCTAAAAGAAGGTGTGGTCATACATATATATGTTTAAAACTTTCTCTCTGTTGATACAATTAACTAATGCATTCAGCAATGAAACTGTATAACATAAGTGCTAATTGGTCAGTTTGCACAGGTTTTCTCTGGAGGATGAAGTCTGAGCAAAGATCTGGTCTGAGGGAGCAAAAACAATGAGCAGTGGATTCCAATTACCTTGTAAATGTTTGTGGAGCGGACAGCTTTCTAGTAACCCCAAAGTATGGAGCGGGAGGTCCTACGGAGGTTACATACACCCAGAGTCTCAGTACTCCCCCAACCCCCGAGGGTTAAATCCCTTTGACTCTAAAGACCAGTTACACAATGTCAAGTTCATAAGTCACAGGGCATTGTCCTGCGCTTGTAAGATTCAATCAGTGTAAGAGGCTAAAGGAGGGTTACATAACCACTACCTGAGCCAAACTGCCCTCACCCCCTCACAATAGGACCCCCACTGTCATCTGCACGTGGCCAGACCCAGGTAGTTAAGTGATAGGTCACTCGAGTGATCAGGATAAGTTGGAGAAAGAGTGTTGTGTCTGTCGCGGCGGGAGGGGAGGGGAGAGGGGTCCTTTGGGCCTCTCTGCAGCGTCGCCTCCCTCAGTACGGGAATAGAAGGCAGTGGGGTCGAGGTGGGGTGATACTAATACGTGTGTGTGGGGGTGGGGGTGGGGGGGGGGGGGTTATAGTTGAAAGTTCGAGGAAAGGTGGAAGGTTAATTGTCATTTGGCCACTTTGCAGCGTCACACCTCTCTCGGTACGAGACTAGTAGGCAGTGGGGGGGGGGGGGGGGGGGGGAGGGGGGGCGCGGCGGAGAACGATCATTGTGCCTGTGAGGGGGTCGGAGGAGGAAGAGGGAGGTGGTGGTGGTGGGAGATTAATTGACTCCATCACTCGTTGCCCGAGGTGCTTTGATCACGGAAGGCCCTGGAAGTGGAGGTGCTGTAATTAAATGTTTAGAGGCAGGGACATGGAGGTAGCTGCTCACCGTTTACTGTAGACCTTTTTCAATAGTGTTGCTCCCTGGCAATGTTATAGGCCTGGACAAATGTATTGAGATCTGGATTCCCATGGGGTCCTGGAACAAACTTCAGTGGAAATTCAGTGTGTACTGAGTACAGAATCAGTGTGAGCGTGCAGTAGGATTTTAATGGTAAATCAGTAGGAAAACAGTGGGTGAGTAGTGGTAAATATGTATGTTCAAATATTGAAAAGATGCCTAATGCTCCTCTTTTAGATTTGGGATATTTGATTTGAGTCAAAAGTCTAAGTTAGCTTAGATAAACATACTTCTCCTGTCTTCTGAATAAAAAATAATCATGCGTTTAGAGTCATCTTTGATCCTTCCGTATACACAGCAGAAGCCTCGATCTTCAGGCAGTTGTGTCTCGATCGTTTTAGCTCTATAAAGGCCTCTAAAAGCCTTTCCATGCACACACACCTACACAGATAGGAATCGGAAACAGTCTAAAAAAAAGGACCTCCTCTGGATCTTCAGGTGTAGGGTCAAAGATGAGAGGTCAGAGCGGGGTCAGAGGAGATGCAGGGGTTCCCTATAGACTACCGTCAAACGTTATAGTCCTGCCAGAATCAACAGACAATTCTTGGCCTTCATTCAGTTCATTATTTTTGCAGCTTTACTTCAAAATCTTAGACCCGAGTCTCACCTGAATATACTGGCGTATATTATGGAAATGTTTATTCTTTATCTCATATGCAATGTTTTTTTATGTTAATTATCTCTTTATTTATGTATTTATCTATTAATTAATAACCATTTCAAAAGAAATATCCATTTAGTTATATATTGAGTTAATAATTGATCGATTAATAAATTTCTATATTGAATATACATACCTGACAAGGCTTCATAAGTATAGCGTCAGTTTGCAAATTCAGTCCTCAAGCGATTCCAACGGAGAAAAAAATAAATAAGAAAAGAAGAGAGAGAGAAATAGCCTTGGGTACATCATTATAGAGAATTTCCGATTTCAGAAGTTTTATTTTATTACTTTCACATACATGTGTCCTTCCATTAAATCAAGTGGAATGGCCGCTAGCTTGCCGGCTGTGTACGCAGTCTGCGGAGTAGGTGTAGGTTGGGCAGCGGTGTTATTTTGGCGGGAAAGTAACCTACGTCAGTGGAGAAAGGTCGACTGCTCCTGACAGGGATGTTTTTAATCATTATTTTCATTACTTTTGCGCTGGTGTCCCGCCTGTGATCTAGGAGGTGTATCCTGGTGGTGAGGGAATCAGCGAAAGCCGCAGTGTTATTAATGTAGCACCTTGATTAGGGAGGTTTTTGTCCATGTGATAATGACATGGGTATTTATTCTGGGACGGAGCAATAAACTTGAGATTATTCCTTGGCTGAGCCTGTGGATTGTTATATGCAATTATGAAAATACTTAAGCCTAGGCCAAACAAAATAAATAGTTGTGTTCCAGTTTCATCACTTGAAAAAAGATAGGCTAGGTTGGTCATTTTTTTTGGGATTTTTTATAGGATTTTTTTCTCATTTAAATGTACCCTCATGATCCCCAAAATCCATTTTTCAAACTACTAAACTTCTGAAAAGCCTTTAAAAAGACTGTAGGATATAATGTAGGGTCGGGCCAAAAATATAGGGTCCTTTTGTCCTTTGGCCTTATGAAGGTCTTAAATACAAAAACCGTCTTAGAACGTGATTTAGCCCGAATAGACTCTAGACGCTTCAAAAGATGTGCCACTTTAAGGCTAAACGAACTCAGATGAGTGATTCATTTTCTTTAATGATTTGTGTGAGACATAACGGAAATTAAAAAGATTACGTCACGAAAGACCGCACAACCACGATTAACATCAAATTAATTCATTCTCCTGGTTTTTCAGGTTTTTCATCATAAACCAGATAATAGACGCTGAGGTTTTCGGCCGCCCCATACCGATATCATTACCGGCTAAAATTTACCAAAATTTCTCAAAAAACTCACCTCGCTCTAGTAATTGTGGACAATCGACACAATTAACCTTTTGCTCGTTATCTGCTGCGGCCCAAAGGTCACCAAAGGTCTCCACCAGTTGTGACCGCCGGCAGCTAAAAGCGGCGTTCCGCGGGCTGCGTTAATATCAAAGTGGTTAACTCTGTCACAGATCAGGATTATCAAACATCATAGGTCTTAAGTCAAGGTTCTTGAAAAGTCTTAATTGAATCTGGCCAGTTTAAGGTATAAGGTGACTTATTCAATTATGGAGTATTAGGGTATTATGGCACACTACCAATAGTGTCTGATCATGGTATGCCAACTAGTGTGGAAACCTTCACGGTAGAACAGTATGGTATTATGGTACTTGGTTTATAGGCAATAACAATTTAATTGAGATTTTTTTTTGGGGTGACAAAACCTTATATTCACATAACTCTAACTTATAATTAGAGTAATGTGACGGGGTATACTGTTCTTAGAGTCTAAGAACAGTATAAACAATAATTGGTTTTAACCTCATTTTAGAAAATTCATACAATCTTAATCCAGTGGATTAATCCAGGTTACAGCGTATAGTTAGAGTCCGTCAAAATACTTTAAAAAAAATTCACAAATGAAAAGCTTATTAGGACGAGAAAGAGATCCTTGCCGTCCCCACACCCCTCCCCTTATCCCTGCTCGGTGATCTAGTGAATGACCGGAGTCATTTTTGTGAGCCCTTAATTATAGTTTTTAGTATTGTAGCTTATGGGAAGGGCTCACTCAATCAGTCATGTCTTTTGTAGGTATTTGGGCTTTGATCTGATTGCCCGGTTACACAATCTTACATACAAGTAGCTACAGGCCTTTGTCCACTGGCATGCATTTGTAAGCAAGGACAATTAGTGTGCATCAAGTGTAATTGAGTGGGCAGGCCTCTCCCCTGCACCCTCCCCCACCCCCACTCCTTGAACTCAGTTCAAGGAGTGGGGGTGGGGGAGGGTGCAGTTTGAGAAGCCAGAAGTGGGTTACATAACCAGTACTTGAGCCACCCTCTGGGTGGGTGGGTGCAGGGACCTAGCCCCTTTCCTAAGCCCCTCCCTGAGTTGTGTGTGACAGGAGTAGTGGTGGTGGTAGTCTACTGGTGGTGATCACTACTAAACACAATGAAATGTCCATTGTTGTGTTAAGGGCGAACATCGATCGTTCCAACGATCGGAACTTTGATAGTCATTTGCTTCTTTTTTTAAAACTTTTAAAAATTGTTTTAATAGAGTTCATTTACGTCTTTATCCACCCCAGTTCCCTGACAACCTAATCTCTGCTAAAGAATGACAACTTCAAAGGTAGAAGAAGAAAATGAAAAACACCACATCAGTTATCTGTTTATCACCATGTTGTTTACATTATTACGTTTCCTGGTGGTGTTTTACCGATAAGAAGAGTATGTTGAGTGAGCGATCAGTGACAGGGGACGGACCCATGAGTGTAACCGGTGGTTGTCATGTACCCTGTTACTGGGCCATGTTTTGACTGAGGACAAAATGTCTGTCTGCTCCGTAAAACCTTCCTTCTTGTGTTTTTGCCTTTATTTTGTTATAAACCAGATGGTGAATGGACGCTAAGATTCGCAGCTGCTGTATAATGAACAGAAGCAAATACTGTAAAACCCTTAATATAAGCCGTTTTGACTGAGGACAAATGTTTTCCGCTTGGACAGAAGCAGCGTCAACCGCTCTCCAAACTTCCATATACCGTAAAACCCATAATATAGGCCGCTGTTTGTATATTACATTTCCTGGTGGTGTTTTACCGATAAGCAGTGTAGGTTTGAGTGAGCGGTCAGTGACAGCGGAGGGACCCACAGGTGTAACCATGAGTGGTTATCATTTACACGGCGATGTTTTATCGATAAGCTCTGAGTTCAGTGACAGCGGACGGACCCATGAGTGTATCTGGTGGTTATCACGTACCCTGTTACTGGGCCATGTTTTGACTGAGGACAAAATGTAGTCTGCGGCAACAGATGCAATGTCAACCCTCATGCTCGTATCACAACAAAATGCTGTAAAACCCCTAATATAAACTGTGAGTTAAATAAGGGTTAATCCTAGAAATGAGAGGTTATCAAGCCTCAACTTTAGGGTTACGTTCTAAATTAGAATCTCCTGCCCCTGTAACACTATGCATTTCATAGAAAATAAAATGAATAAATAAATAAAGCCAAATTTAAACTTTTTTTTAAAGGAAAACGTATTTTTATTTTACTTTATAGGATAGACATATCAGAGTATCAAAGTGATTTATAATCTTCAGAGTAGTTAACTTATGGCCCAAATACTACACTACTAAGACCCTACAAATATAGAAAAATAAGGTTTTTGTACCTATAATACCTTTACAGTCTAGCCCTAGAATGAATGCATTATGCATATATTGAACGGTCATTATGTGCGCATTTTGAAGCTAGTCTATAATGGGTATTAGGATTATCATTAGTCTGGGTATGAAATGACTATATGCTGCTGCATCTGATTCATTAAAGAGGTAGCTGTAAATCAAAGCACATCGCCCCATCTTCCCCTCTGAGGATTATAAGCAGTGAATTAGTCAGGCTTAGGGGGCTCTTTCTGATAAAGGGGTCTGTGTCGCTGCTAGTGTGGATATACATGAATCATATTGAATGTAATACAGTGATGTAGCGTTACGGTTTATCAACCTAGTAATGGAAAATAGAAAACCCTACTAGGTGCGTTCACAATACAAAACTTATAATTATATAGCTGGTGAGTTGATAGCTCTAGCCTGTTTGTGTGTGCGTTTGTGCGTGCGTGCATGCGTGCGTGCACGAGTGTGCTCACGCGCGTGTCTATTATATATATATATATATATATATATTCTTTATACTTGTGTCTAAGCTATATTTCTGTTATTCATGCATGTATACATGTCTAAGATTTATGATTATATAGTGATTCAATAATTTCGGCCGAATTGTTTTGTAGATAGATAAACATAGTATTTGTAATCCTTTGTACTTGTTTGCCTTCACATGATTTTTGCTGCGGTGGCGTTTTGAATGATATCAGATTAAGAGCAACGCCAGCGAAGCCTTACTGTCGGAGGTTTTTCATTGTATAAAATCAGAGACCCGTGAAATTGACCAGGGGGTTGTGAATAGAAATGAAATGGGCCGTGAAATGGTCCCTTGAAATAGGTGGGGCAATTAGTAACAGTAACAGACCCCCCCCCCCCCCCCCCCTTCACCCATCCCCCCTACCCCTGGACACTCATTGGTCCACTGGTCTGTCTGTCTTGTGCCCGCACGGACGGTGGGGGAGAGGGGAGGGGGTGGGAGACGCCACTCTTGACCGTATAGGTGTGTGTGTGTTGGGGGGGGGGGGGGGGGTCAGGGTATAGGACCGCCCCTGCTGGTGTGTTCATGGCAGTAGAGGGGGTATTCCACTAAACGACTTGGGCTACGCTATTAGCACAATAATTATGACGACAGTACAGGAGTAATAAGATGGTTAAAAATTGGCAATTTGGACCATCTCATATATGTTTTACATAGAATTTTATCTGCAATATTTGCAATTTCCTTGCGACATAAATTAATATTTGTGGGTGGACCCTCCTGTTGCCACCGCAGATACCGGACCCCAGGGCAGGGGTCCGGGCAGTTGGAGACTTCTTGTATTCATATACAAGTGGCTTTGCCAGGATTCGAATCCACAATCTTTGGGTTTAGAGGTGAGGGTCTTAACCACTACACCATGGAGGATGAGTCAAGAAATGGGGTCATGACCCAATTTGCTGGTTCTCACAGGTCCTTTTAAAAGCAGTTTAACAAAACAGCAGACAGATGGACAGGTTGGTTATGACCCATTCCGCTGGTTCTTGGTAAGACCTGAAGAAAGTTCAGTATGTGGGCAGCAACATGCGAAAGAACATCATTTTAGAAGAAGTAGGGTAATAAATATTGTAAGTCATTTATACATTT
Organism: Lepidonotus clava; assembly: GCA_936440205.1. NCBI lineage: Eukaryota > Metazoa > Annelida > Polychaeta > Phyllodocida > Polynoidae > Lepidonotus > Lepidonotus clava. The sequence continues at coordinate 45,483,278 of OW387138.1, forward strand.
AAATACAATAATCATAATCTTTATTCACAACCCAGTGTATGGCAAAGAGAAGAAGTACGTAACCAAGTTAGTCTATGAGGAGGTCTAACATGATGTAACCAACCTGCTAGTTCTACCAGAGACATACATAACACTCTACGTGCCGTGTGGTTACAGCATTCAGTCACCCCTACACTAGTGTTGTGCACTCAGTGAAAGTTGAATGGCTCAATAAAGGCGCCACCACCTCCAAGTACACACTTGTTTGATCACGAGATTCTCCTTAAAGGAAACCTTGCACATACCTTCATTATGATTATTTTTTTAATAAAATCAATTAAACCTGTTATTTACATCAAGCACTAATACCATTAGTAAAATCTTTGGTGAATTCATAATATATCTAGAATTATAGAATCATGCAAACTTTGCCTTTTTTTATCCTTTTTAAGGGAAATCCCCAAATCTGTGACGTCACACGGGGAGTTAAAGGGAAACCCCATTAGTTTATAAAAGGGAATCCCCAATTCTAAAATATGTATAAGAAGGGAAATGTGCTTTACAACCAATTATACATATTTGACCACATAGAGGTTAAAATTTATTGTAACATTTATTCATCTGCAGTCACTCATTACCATGGAATTCCCAAGTTCTTTTCCAAGGAAATTTCCATTATTATGACGTAGCAAGGGGAGTAAAGGAAAGCCTAGAAATTAAGGAATCCTCACATTTAATTTTCTTTCCTGAATAACTGACATGTATCTTGACAGTTTGCCTTTTTTTCATTTGAAATATTTTTTGAACACATAAGTGAAGTAAAATACCACAAACTTAGCATTTTGTTAATTTATGTGCAAGGAACCCTTTAACCAGGCACCCTGCCAAAACCGACCCATGGGAGCCATTGGCATCGGTCCCTTATGTCCTGTTTACAAACAGATGAAGGCGCACAAATTCGAATTATTTTTTGTATTATATTTTCAAGGCTTCATGTACATGTATGTTCTTCCAGCCACGGGGATATGATATAGGTATAATTACAAATGTAGGGGGGGGGGGGGGGGAGAGAAGAAAAGAAGAAGAAAAAGTCTCACTCACGGACGGGTTTTGTTAGATTTTAATTCATCTACATCTTAAGAATAAATCACTGGACATTGCAAAAAAGTAATATCTTTTTAATAAGAACAGTTGATTAATTATATAGTTGGTAGGATTATTTCATTCAGTAGTATTTTCAGGATCCCCACAGCACAGGGAAAACGGGGAGAATTATGGGGAAAAAATCCCTGACAGGAAAAGCACTGGAAAACATAGGGAAATTGCAAATGAAATTTGAGTAGGGGGACCCTGTATGGTTTTCCATTTCCTACTTTCTGACAAAAAACAATTTGGTTCAATTCCGAGAGTGTGAGAAAACTGACCATGTACTCCTGGAGCGGTCCTTTAGGTGAGAACCGACCTGTGGGAACCATTAAGACCCGTCCCCTTATTCCGTGTTTACAAACACAGGCTGACACCTAGCGGCACTGAGCGGTACTAGAGCCGTACGAAAACTAACCGCTCCCCCGGCCCGCCGGGGGCTGCTGAGTCTGCTGCTGTTGGCACCGTGCCAAGGTGTCTCCTGAGCCGACTGGAGCCTCCCCCATCTCACCGGAGGGGGGGGGGGGGTAACAAGAATAGGGAGTAGGTATAGGGGGCTATAGGGGGCCTTGCCTCAGGGTTAGGCCACCTACAACGAACAATATTCACCAAACTACGGGTAGACTACAACTCCTCGCGGGATTGTAGATATCGTGCCTACAGAGGGAGAAAAGTAAGCGATGATCTATGTCCACACTGTAAAGTGAGACAAGATGTGCTTCATATACTTGCTCGGTGTAATCAACCAGACATTAAATGTAAAAGAGAACTCTTTGAGAAACAATATAGCAACTATGTAAACAATTTTGTAACACAGACAGACGAGGACAAAATATGCGAAGTTCTGAATTTGAATCCAAAGTGTCCTGCCGAAAACAAAGAAAAAGCAAAAAATGCAATCTGTATTTTTGTATCCCATGTATATAGCATTGTAAATAAGTTATAATTGTCTTTATGACAACCCAGTGGTGACATAAATGTAAGCTTTTACGTTACAGTCAATAAAACCATCTTGAATCTTGAATCTTGAATCTTGAATCAACAAGGACAATTAGGAAGGCGCATACTCTCTTCTATTACTGCCCGGGCCAAAAGTCAGTGGTTACTGAGGCTCCATGCCCACTAAGCAATCTGACTGTTGACAGGCAATGGGCGACTGGGTAAATTGCCAGTAAAGTCGCTGGGCGATGTCCCGTGGGTATGATGCAGATTCTGGGAGATGGATGACGAGATCTCCAGGAAAATTGTTAGGAAACTCGCCATGAAAATATCAAACTTGTCCAATATCCCAGTCGCTCGGTGACTTTACTGCCGATTAATTCTCCCAGATGCCCATTGCCCGTCACCAGCAAGATCGTTTATAAGAAATAATAACAATGATAAATTGCCAAACAAACCTTAAAAGCCCATACCCACTAGGCGATTTTGTCCACAGTCTGCCGATTATTGGTGCTAAAATCTACTCTAAGAGTCTGCCGATTCTAGCACCAATCCAGATCAAACATGCACATTTCAATATATCATACTAACAGATGATCATAAGAGTCGGCCGACTCTGCCTGTTTCCCGTCGTCGGTCTCCATCAAAATCGCCTAGTGGGTATGGGGCTTTAAGTCCAAACATACCACCTTCTATTATTTGCCCAATTTATGATTTGTCAGAATAAGAATAAATGAAAAAGGGAGAGATCAAATAAATTATCCATTTCCTGGCAGTTCCGGGTTGGAGCCTCTGGAGCAGCTCCTCCTTTTTGAAGTTTCTGGGTTAGTCCTAGCCGTATACAAATCCATCCACTAACAAAGATTTTAGACCACACTCCCCTTTGGCTGAAGTCTGTATCAGATTTGAACAGCAACGCAGGCAAATTTTCAAACAATTTAGATTCCCCCCCCCCTGTGCGCAATTTAATTTCCCTCCCCCATGCCTCCCTTGGTGCAGATATACTTAATGGGAGGCCTCTCTTTTTCTTTCTTTTCTTTCTTTTTTTGAATGTGTTTATTCCTAAGCAGGCCTTAGAGGGCTTTCTGTATAATATCTATACTCAGCCCATCACCATCTGTAAGGGCCGTAGACATGATGATGCCTGCTACAAGTCTAAGTGCCCAGATCTCGTTATGTGTCGTTTCCCTGAGTGCATGATGATCTGTCCTACCTGGAGGAGCCTCTCTCTACCTGCAGGTACACCTGTTTAGGATGCATGTATTCCATCAGGCGAAAAATAGAAATCTGGTAATTTTCAGATTTTCATTAGAAGACGACAAGAACCCACGCTTGCCATTCAACAGAGTAAGCAAAACCTTTCCAATGGCATAATATTATTAACATGTCTATAGTTCAAAAAAAATTTTAAATCAGTTTTCCGACATTTTTTTCAGTTCAATACTATATTTTAAAAAGTTCTAGATATACCTAGATACAAAGAAGGACACATTATGACATTTATGTGCGTAAGTCTTCTAAGTTGTCTACACATTTCCAAGGATGCATCTTGATCTGGGCTGCAGATGATATGGAGAATTAGCCCTAATGATCATCAGATTCTGGGATTTCTGTAAATCGTGAGTTAGATTGGATAGCGGAATACAGCCAGAACAGTCCGAGCGCATGGTGGGCAGGTAGGCCCCGGACCACCTGAAATGTCAGACGTTCCTGGGCTGAGTACTCCCACTGATACATCATAGGCCCGGCGCCTAGACCAGAGAATAGACGTGCACACGTCCCCATGGGGATTCCTGGGCTGAGAACTTCAACTCCCACTGATACTTCATAGGCCTAGCGCCTAGACCAGAGATTAGACATGCACACGTCCCCATGGGGATTCCTGGGCTGAGTACTCCCCGTGATGCACCATAGGCCTAGCGCCTAGACCAGAGAATAGACGTGCACACGTCCCCATGGGGATTCCTGGGCTGAGTACTCCCCGTGATGCACCATAGGCCTAGCGCCTAGACCAGAGATTAGACATGCACACGTCCCCATGGGGATTCCTGGGCTGAGTGCTCCCCATGATACATCATAGGCCTAGCGCCTAGACCAGAGAGTAGACGTGCACACATCCCCATGGGGATTCCTGGGCTGAGTGCTCCCCATGATACATCATAGGCCTTATAGACCCTAGACCAGAGAGTAGACGTGCACACATCCCCACGGGGAATCCTGGGCTGAGTACTCCCCATGATACACCATAAGCCCAGCGCCTAGACCAGTACTCTCAAAGTTAAAGCCATAAGAAGGTCTTGTATTTCACGAAGGTCTCAAATTTCTTGCAAGCGGTCCTAAAAAAAGTCTTAGATTTGATCAGATCGGGAAATCAAATTCATATGTTAGGCTGAACAAATAGACGCTTTTTGCCGAGTTTTGAGATATCAAATATTATGCAAACAAATTTTTTCATACTAAACATGTGGCAAATTGATCTTAAATTTGCCAAACTTTCGTCTTAAAAAGGTCTTAAATTGATTTTTGAAAAAGCGTGGGCACCGCGGTTTCTCTTCCAATGGTGGGGACTCTAAACACAACTGAACATTACTATCGATGAATACACTTATGCTGTATAGGGGCAGCATGGGCATTCAACAGAGAAGTAATGTCACTTTTACGACCTATCGATATTAACATTATAATACAGCAATTTCACAAACACTGATTAATTTCGTTGTCATGGTGGATCACTCTCTCCTATATTAAGATAAACATGTTACAGTGCCACAAACAGACCAGAGCAATGTCGGGAATTTTCAGATATTTGTGCTTGGCCAACTCCAGAATGAAGAAATGTGATACTAAAAATATACATTGACCCTTTTTCTGACCTTTGCTTGATGCGCAACACATTTGATTTTGAGTTATCTTATTCTGTTGGAAAGAAATGTAAAAGAAATACAAAGAAATAGATTGAAAACCATTAGATTACCCGGACCAATACAACATTAGGATTGTGTTATTGAACAAGCAGGAGGAAAGCTAGACCCAAATGGCAATGACGACTCGAAGACACCTCGCCCATGCCCTGTTAAATAGACATGAGGCTCGTCAAACAATAATTGCTGTTCTTCCTCCCTCTTATTATGCTGTAATACTCCCATCTGTGAATGGATCCAATCCCGTCCTTGTCTCGAGGACTTTGTGATATGGGGCTGTAATTATCAGTGAGAATACTGCGGAATACCAGGTATAATGCCGCCTATCAAGGTCGTCCGTAAAAGGTCTTATGACCTTGGATTCAGTCAGTTTTGTCTGATTGTAACAATCAACCGCCATAATGGCCGGGGGGGGGGGGGGGGAGAGCCGGTCTTTCTGAATCGGACATTGTTAGTCGTGAGTCAATAGAAAACCTGTACATGGTGCCCACGCAGGTCTTATAAGGTCTCAAAAAGTCTTATGATGGATTTGCCATTCTAAGGCTATTAGAAAGGTCTTATTTTTAGTCCAGAAGTCTTAAAATGGTCTTATTTTTTGTCAATCTGAATTTACTACAAGATATAATTTTCCCTCCTGTCATTTTTACATGTACCTCTTTTTGGTGGAATGTATTAATGTTTAAAAAGGTTAAAAATTTACCTTAAAAATGTCTTTAAAAGGTCTTTTTTTGGGTACCCAACAAGGTAATATAAAGGTCTTATTTAGGTCTTATTTGGGTTTCTGAAAAAGCGTGGGCACCCTGCTGTAGCATTTTTCCCCCCTGAATATTTAGAGGAAAGGGAAATCACGTGTATAACTAAGGATGGTTCATTCAGCTTTTAAGCCAGTGTCTAGCGTTATTACCTTTTCTTGTGATCGAATCTAGGAATGGTGAGGTAACAGGGGGCGCTGTCAGTCAACGGTCAGTCAACGGTAGTCTGTGTGCAGCAGTTGGGATCCCTGGGACTCACAACCAGTACGTTAGCCAGCACCCCTCAATGCCCCCATAATCCCATTAGAGAAGGAAACCTGAATTCTAACCCAGGATCTATCATATGAAGCTTTTCTCCATCTAGGATATATCAGGATTCAGATGGGAATGTAAATACTGGTAATATGTGAGGCACCTCCATTACACACCATGCTGTTTTTTTGTTTTTTCCGTAGAGGGCATGTTATCAGATAATTGGCTGGTCTCCCCCCCGAGGTCCACATCCGGGGACCTGCCCTGACGCCGACCAGGCCCTCCAGGGTCGCTATACCAAGGCCTGGGTTGCCATGGTTATTGATCGGGGAGGTTGATAGGTCTCCTTGACAACCCACTGGAGGAGATCACCCCGTCTCACCCCCCAGATCAAGGTCTGACCCTGGGCGGGGAGCGGCCAAGGTCATAGCACCATCGATGGTCTCTCCGGGTCCTGATGTACGTAAACAACATTCACTGGGATCCTAACTATAATCTTAGCCTCCCCCCCCCCCCCCTCCCCGGAAAAAAAAAATCTTGTCTGATTTCAGATTTCCCACATCATCACTTGAAAAAAATATCAAAATAATGTCATTTTCCTGGATAACGTTTGATAGTATTTTAATATAATTTCAAATTTTCTTTCTATGGTTTCAGATTTTCTCATCAACCTTGACTTCTATCCCTAGTTAAACTATCGTGTTTTATCTCTGACACAGTGATACAGTAGAGCACTAGTGTGGTTAATCAAAGGTCCCTTGTTCCAATCTAGGCCCTTACTGGGATCTTCAAAAATGTATTGTTCATGCACACTGCTCAGGAAATGGTCACAAATCAGCAAATGTTGAGGGTTTGTAGGATTCTGTCCCATGTTCACAAAAAGACGCCGGATTCCTTTTTGAGTTGATTAGAAATGAGGTTTTTTTTAAGTATGTTTATTGAACGTCTTCCGATAACGCTGTTCTTCCAAAGAAATGGTGGCCAAGCCCTGGAATAACCATAAATTATCTGGGTAAGAGATGGTAGTGTACTGCCCAGGACATTGAAGAAGAGTACCAGTAGCTGAATTAATTGGACATTAATAAGTGCCTGGTAAAATACCCCAAATACCCAATGGGAATCTTTAAAGAAACACGTTCTACAAATTCCCCCGACTCCCGAGACCTCTGTATAACCCGTAGGTCCCCTAAAATTTAAAGCTGTGGTCCCTGCGGTGAGAGGGGAGGTGGTAGTTATAATATACGTACAATACCAAACCTTCCCCTGACTCCCGAGACCTCTGTTTAACCCGTAGGTCCCCTAATGTTTAAAGCTGTGGTCCCCGCGGTGAGAGGGGAGGCAGTAGTTATAATATACGTACAATACCAAACCTTACCCCGACTCCCGAGACCTCTGTATAACCCGTAGGTCCCCTAATGTTTAAAGCTGTGGTCCCTTGGGTGAGAGGGGAGGCGGTAGTTATAATATACGTACAATACCAAACATTACCCCGACTCCCGAGACCTCTGTATAACCTGTAGGTCCCCTAATGTTTAAAGCTGTGGTCCCCGCGGTGAGAGGGGAGGCGGTAGTTATAATATACGTACAATACCAAACCTTACCCCGACTCTCGAGACCTCTGTATAACCCGTGGGTCACTAACGTTTTAAGCTGTGGTCCCCGCGGTGCCAGCTGAGTCAGAGGGGAGGTGGTTAGTAAAGGTCGCTTAGTGTGAGGTCTGATTCTAAGGCCTGATCTACCCACTACTAGAGTAGGGGGCCAGGGACTTAGTAATAGACCTTGTGTTGATGATATCCCTTCCCTAAAATTGGACTAGTCGCCACATTGACGATCAATCTATACATTTAGATATTTAAAATTGTGAAAAATAATCACGATCAATAATAACTATTATCACTTAGATTTGATAATCTTTGGAGATCACCAAAAAGTACATGATAACGTGACCACATCTGCACAAGTTCTGTACTGGCAGGCAGGCAGTGATTAAGGAGCACCAATATCCCAGTGTGTGCAGATGACTTATAACATTAGTTTTTTACTAAAACAGATAGATTCAACTTTTCACACAGTATTCATGATCGATTTGCCTGAGGCTATGTGGACATATATATCTTCATGTTCAGGATGACGGAAATTCGAATCATCAACGTATAGGATGTTTATGTTTGAAAGGAATTTAATTTCTAGATTTGGAATAAACGACATTTTGTTTGTGTGGAATTTAATCATATGGAGCAATAATGAGACTTTCAAAAGTTCAATAGCTTAAGGCTTTACAGATGTCAGAATGTGCATTTGCAGACACTTCTTATCAGGCATGATAGGGAGCTTCAGATCACACAATACATCTCGATACGTCAACGTATCTCAATCCACCTAACCATATTTAAGGCTAAAAGTGCAAAATCTGGTAATCACTTTTATCACATTGTCCAGAATCAAACGTGGTACCAAGTACAGTCATCCCTGGTCTTATGGTTTGGAACTTCCCGAGAATAATTAAGACTACTACTAAGACTACTAATTAATCTAAAAACGACATTTCAGAAAGAAGAAGTGTATTCAGAAACATAACAGTACGAAATCTAAAAAAAAGAAGAATAAAAGGCTTGTCATATCATTAAACAGAGAAATCAGTCTGTGGTTATTGTACTGCAGAAAACATCCAACAACCGACAGGCTTAATTATTCAAAGTGCCCATGCACTGAGAGTAGAGGCCTAGTAACCGAGTGGTTATAGGGCCCTATTACACTATACGACTCTGAGCTGCAATATTCGGACGATATGATATTACAGAAAATCCGCGTGCAGGAGTGATATAACTGTTTGATATTGACAATTTTGAGTATTTTATACATATGTAACAAAAATTTAAACATGTATAACAAAGAATTGTGTCTCCTATATTTCTCTGCAACATCAACAGAACATAGTTTATGTACAGAAGTGTAATACCACCTTTAGGGAAGTGGCTGAAAAAAAGCTTCAAACGCCAGACACGGAGGAAACCGTCTCCGACCGCAGTGCTGAGTGCACCTAATCCAGGCCTGTAGTCGATCGGTCCAACAGGGCTTTGGATTAACCGATTAAGATGGTATTTCCAGGCAATCCTGGACCAAACGGCAGTGTATACTCCCTTAATCAGTATGTCCGAAATATTTAAATGAGCTGTATACCCTAATTTAATTTAAATATTTCGATAGACGATATCGCAAAGAAATCGCACATATTAGAGACAAAATTCTTTGTTACACATGTTTTATGTTCTTCAAATTGCCAATTAGAAAAATATATCACTCCTGTGATCAAACTTTCTGTAATATTATCATATCGCACTGATATCACATCTCAAAGTCGTGTAGTGTAATAGGGCTTTTATCCCGATCACGCCAACAGGGCTTTGGATTAGCAGATTAAAAGCTTGTACACATGATGCAAGACTGTGTGACATATACTTTCCATAGTAATTGTTATTAAAAGAAATCAACGTCTTCCAACATTACTATGTGTGTAAGGATCTAAAGTTGGCTTGTTTCCATGCACTGGAAAATTTTGGTCTTGATATCTCCTGGGCGTAATTATGAAGAAGATATGTTAGAGTCTTATGTGTGGCGTCTATATGTGCCCTTTCTATAGGATATTGCACAAAAAAGACCCCTTGCCACTCCAAAAAGAGTAGAGTAATGATTAAGATGGTGGGTTCCTCCTTAATCAAATCATGGATACAATGACCCAAAACTGAAAAGCACTACCTTGTGCAGTCTGGAAAGAGTCCTGAATTGTTTGCTGGACGTTAAACTACCTCAACAATCAAACCAAAAATTGGCAATTTTTCACTGCAAAATTTAGCCGTTGACTACTCCTAGGCTTGATAACCAAGATCTAATATATTCATATTTCGTCTTCATAGTCTCCTCTTTACTTTGAACCCTCTCTTACTTCTAAGTTGAATACCTCTCAACATTGACTGCCTGGTGTAACCACCTATCTTTAAATTCAGACGTATTGAAATTGGACCAATTAGTTGAATCTGTGTCTGAGAGCCAGTCTCTGGTGGGAAATTCCATTATGGAGATTGTCCTTAAAGGAGGAGGCTTTTTGTCAGACGTGAGATTCACTTAGTCCGTTCTGACCTTGATAACTTCTTTCATAATGGGTCCCTACACCCACAACAGTCCATGGCTACTACTGGTCACTTACATTTTGTAAAGATTTTTATTGGCCCTCTATTTATGGCATTGGGAATCCCTTTGACTGTTACAGGGCTGCTGGCTGGTATATGGACCATTGGTTCTACCTGCCATAAACCAGCGGCGCCAAAGCGTGCTTGGATGCAGGGTGGAATTCCTACCTAAAATGGCTACTGGTTAACAGTCCTAGTTTGAGCGCCTAGCGCACTTGGACATAACTGCAGTCTAGAGATTCAGTATGCCTATTAAGAGGTGTCCATGCTAGCTCTGGTGTTTTGCCAGTTTTGCCAGTACCTAAATGAAGCTCAGCAGTCGGTCTATTCAGGCCAAATGCAATTTAGGTACTTGTTTTCATCTATTCCTAGAATTCAGGGTACATAGGTTCCTGGACAAGGAAATGAGAACATTTAACATTTAGGAAATTGTTGACATCCTCGGCCAGTCTTTTCTTAGGAGAACCTACTAAAATTAAAGTGAGGTGGTTGTATTTGGATGCAGCATGCATGCTTCACACGCCTCTTACAAAACTAGCTTTTCCCATGATGGAATAGTATAAAAACATTTTTCCTGCTGGTTTGTTTTATGCTTTTATATTATAATTTTATGAAAAACCATAAAGCAAACAGTTGAAACGGCATACAGGTTAACCACAAGAGAACGAAATTTCAAACTTACTTATTATATAGGTTTAAAGCCCCATACCCACTAGTCGATTTCTACACAGTCGGCGGACTAATTGGCTATGAAATCGGCTGATTTTATGGGTAGAATCGGCCGACTTTAGTGCAGACTCATATCAAGCACATACATTTCAACATGATATACCTACAGGCGATCATAGGAGTCAGCCGATTTTACCATCGATGTATCAGCCGACTGCGAAAGTTACCTAGTGAATATAGGGCTTATAATTAAGGCTTAAATGTCCTTAACTAGGCCTCTGAGCTCTGACCATTTGATATCATTGGCCTTTAAATCTTTCAGACGTCATCGTCTCCCAGGGACTCATTTCGACTACTGCTTATGACATTTAAAACATGAACTAGATTAGATGTTTAGCCTGGTATATTAGTCAATCATTCACCTAGATTTTTAGCCTGCTCTTAGGTGGGCCAGATATGATTATCATTATGGAATATAAGCATCTATGTCGAATACTATGAGCAATGTTCATTGGCATGGTGATGGTGAAGGAATCAATTTTATATATATATATATTTTTTTATTCTTTTATCGAACAACTTCACGTACAGTCAGTTCATGTTCTTCCAGCTGCAGAATGAGATAATAATGATAATTGAGTTTTTGTATATAATGCGTTAGATGAAATAATATAAACATAAACAAAAAAGATGAATGCAAGCACGGCAGAATAAGAAACCACTAAGAACAGGTTCAAGGTATCTAATCGGAGAATAACTTCAAGTTCAATTTCCTGATATCATTCCAGATTTACTTTAGGAGATTGTTTAATTTTACCTTTGTAGTGGCCTTCTGTACGCTTTCCGGGAACATGTCCCATAGACAATGGTACCATGTAACAGGGGAGGAGGGTAGAGGGGCGGGTTCAGGTGATGAGGAAATAGTGAACCTCGTGAATTTGCTGGGCCAGGGAGGATTAGATATTTAATAGTTCTGTTTGTGATTTGAATCTTTGAAATCTATTTCCTGCTGAAGAAACATTTTCATTCGTACGCGTATCCGGGCTCAGGAAATTGCCTGGTGCCGAGCGGCATTAGGGAGACCCCGTTTGGTCGGTCTGTGAGCAGCGCCTCGTACCCACCTCCTAAGGCCCTTTTACACCTATGACTTCAGCTGCGATATCCATGCAATATGAGGATATTACAGACAATTCACATGTACTCAGGTGATGATATTGTTTAAAATTGCCAATTACGAGTTTTTCTCAAATGTGTAACAGATTTTTATCTCAAATATGTGCGACTTTCTACGACATTTTCCTATCACGCCCATATCCAATTATCGCGTGGTGTAATCCCCCCCCCCCCTGGACTTTCTCTACAGAGAGGAGGTCGTTTAAAGATTGATACAAAACTGCAGGAACTGGGCTTGCTGCAAATGGCGTTCTAGTTTCTGTAAGCTAGCTGGAATTGTTCAATTGGCTCTCTGGACTGGTGAACGCAATAATGTGACTAGATATTCCAATTTCAACTTTACATGTAAAAGAGTATTTTGTCATTTGAAATTGGTCTAGAAATTTAGCTATAACATAAAGTAATGAAAAAAAGAGTTCATCTATTGACTGGCAGTTTTCAACTTGGTAAGACGACATTAGGGGAAACGACAATAAAAGCATCTGAGCTGGCTTTGTTCGTTAACTTACTTCATTGGCATGCCACCCCAGATGGCCCATGCTTAAGAAAAAAACGTTATCGTTTCCAGCGCTATGTAGTCTATGGTGTGTGTCCCAGTCCGGTGTCACAGTTTTAAACCACCGCGTCATGGCACATGAGCATTGGGTCACAGATAGTCTCGCAATGCGTTCTGTCACTCTTGCCAGTAAAAGTTGTAATGGGTAGCAAACTAAATATATACCCCTCTCATCTTTTACCTCACTAGGTTTCCTACCTAAAAGGCTAACTCGTCCCTACTCCTCAGTCTGTGGAGGGGCTACCTGTCCCAGTCAGCTCAAGGCTAGGTGCAGCCAACCAGTCAAATAGCCTGTTGTCGCGCCTGGTGGGTCTAAACTGCCACACCGGTGTGTTTGTACTAATTAGCCAGCTGACACTAGGAGCGACCCCTAGTTGTAATGAATGCTCCTGGCGGGGGGGAGGGGGGGGGAGCAACGGGAGGAGCTCAAAGCGGTAGTGAATGGGGTACGTGTCGCGACAAGAAAATAGAGCGTGGGAGGAGGCGCTGAATTACCACAGGGACCTCAGCAAGTCTATTGAAAACACCGTGAAACCTAGAGCTGTTAATAGTGTCAGAACGCTGTTAATTTTGAGGGGCGGAGACCTGAGCATGTCTACTGCCCTTTCTATTGGACATGGGTTCATGAAAGACCCCTTGCCACTCTTCAAGAAGAGTAGGTTGTAATCCTGGCACCAGGTGTCTTCTAAAGTATCTCCTAGATCACTCAAGGCTGAGAAGCATTACCTCGTGCAGTCTGGAAAGGACCCTGGACGGCTGGCCAAACGTTAAGATAGCCTAACAAGAAACAAAAACACAGCAAATCCTTGACCTCAGCAAGTCTATTAAAAACATCAAATCCTGGGTCACCTCATAGAGTTTACGCACTAGGGCAGGGAAAGGGCAATTTGATAACCCTGAGACCTCAGCAAGTATAATAGATACACATGCTAGCAAACCCCTAATCAGTACTCGTCAATTTGGGATGATTGTATTTGTTAAAGGTAGAACCGTTAATACAGCAAATGACTTGTATGGCCATAAGTAGTAAAGGCAATGGTTGTTTGACCCAGGACAATATCGGACAGTTTTAAAAAATGATGTCTCGGAAAGATGCCTGATAAAGTGATCAATTGGACTTCCCTCTCTGGTACACATTACTCATCTTTTATCCACCCATTTTTCCCTGGTATTTTGCATCAATTCCATAAAGAAGACAAAATAAAGAGGGGGGGGGGGGGGAGAAGGAAAGATAACCCACAGACTAGACAGACCTGAAGGCCTTGTTGGTGACCTCAGGATATCCCATTTACCCCCCTCCTGCCCCACCATCATAGTCCCTCACCCCGCGGCCCTACCACAGAACATGTATCTCAGAGATCGGTCGGAGTCGGCCCCTCTTTGGTAAAGTGTTTCCTCGCGCCTGATTGGCCGGTACAGGGGTGTATGGCTGCGCGCGGTGTAATCAATACGCGGAGTCTATGTCCCACAAGCTGATTTTGTTGCTGTCAATTTCAGATATATTCAATGTTTTAAAAAATATTGCATGGAATAATACTTCTGATATAACACTTGAAACAGCTAGAAAAGACGTAGATCGGGCTACCCGAAGGAAAGTGGAGTGGGAATACAATGTGTTCTTAGTATAGAATTAGTGTGAGCTTGCAGTAGCATTTTAGTGGTAAAACAATGGGAATGCAGTGGCTGGGCAATGGTAAATCCGTACATCTGAAATATTTGATTGAGGTAGAGTGAATTCAGTAGCATTTCACCAGCTCATAAAAATATTTAGGACATAGGGGATAGTCCACTGCCATTTGGTCCAGGATATGTTGGCCCTGTACCTGGTATCCTTCACCTTCACAATCGGTGTGAATAATAGACGTAGAAGTTGACTCTTTCCCTATGTTGACCTTTAAGGTGGTATTACACTACCCAAAATGAGCTGTGATAGGAAGATGTCAAACATATTAGAGATAAAAGTCTTTGTTTCACATGTGTGAGATACTTCAAAGTGTCGATTTTTAACGATTATATCACTCCTGCATGTGAATTGTCTGTAATGTCATCATATCATCTCAATATCGCAGCCCAAGTCGTGTAGTGTAATTCCGCCTTTACAACCAGTGTCTCCGCCCCATCAGCCCACGAGGCCACATCCGGGGCTCTGTGAGAAGGACCTCTGGTGGCAGAAGGCGGAAACGCACTTATTGATCAGCGCCGGAACGGGAAGTGAGGGCCTATTTTCTAATCACGTGATAGGAGCTCTGACCCGGAGTGAGAGGGTTTGGGGATTATTGGGGGGGTAGGGGGCCCTCCCCACAGGGCCCCTTAACTCAATAAGCACAGGGGGCCGCTTGACACAATGAGCAACAGAGACCAACGCAATAACAAAGTGTGTATAGCCAATAACCCCCTTTACCACTACCCCTGATAGGGGGCGCTGCTAAGGCCACTTCCGGTTGTCTGTGGTCACGTGGTCTGTGATAGGGAAAGGCGGGAAAACACGAGACTTGTATAGAGAGGTGCCTGGGTCGTCTTTACTGAGTTAGCAGTAGGCCAGATAGGCTTGTTATTTAACATGAGAGCGGTGGAGGATGATCGATTCGGAGCTTTTACCTTCTGGGGGCATATCGAGATGTGCCTGCATCTAATGGTGCACCGCATAAGTGACTCTAAGTCATTTGTCTGATCAGGGTCTCGATCTGTTTTGCTCAGGGTCAATGAACAGGTCACTGCGTGCCCCTAAAGTCCCATACAAGTCAGATGATTTTTCACCGTGTCGGCTGGGACCGTCTACCGCGGGTTAGCATTTGACCGGATGGGACTTGTTATGAAGGATAAGGACTGTGGGGGATAATCAATTGGGAGCTTTTACCTCTGCCAGGCGGGGCAAATTGGGATGGGGTACTATATGCGTAATGTAGCACGGGATAAGTCTAAGTCATTTGTCTGGTCGGTGTCCTAGCAGTACCCGCGGTCAATGAGGACGGTTACTGTGTTCCCCTACAGCCCCAGCCCAGTAGGTGATATGCACCGAGACGGCCAATCAACTGATCAGTGATGAAATCAACCAAATATACTGAAATAATCGGCCGATTAATGATCGAATGTGAAGACTTAATTTTCTTCTTTTCTTAGTTCTACATTTGAATTGTCTATCATGTAGAGTACACTCTGGGCTCTGATTTAGGTAGCTATAGTATGATTGTTCACTAGATTCTACATGGATAAGGTTGGGGACATGCAGTGCAATAGATGCATGAGATAAAAGAAATATTTTTTTTTACTTTTTTCGGAATGTTGGAAGAAGAAGCAAATCGAAGAAGGATTTTCACATCAGGAAAAACTTCTGACATAAACCTTGATTCTAGGTTCAGGTTTAAGCCCCACACACCCTCCCCCCCCCCCCCCCCCTTCCTTCCCCCACCCCCCTCCCAACCCATCCCCATGTACCCTGTTGGTATGCAGGCCCCGAAGCCCCCCACAAAGGGCGCGTGTCTAATCCAGTTTCACACCTTCTTTGTGACCATAGAGGACTCCTTCGGGAACCTTCGGGCACCCTGAGAGGGATGGCGTGTAGGTTGACCGGTCCAGTTGACCCGGGCAACCCTAAACGGCCTGGTACGTGCCCGGCCGGGCTCTCCCTTTGATCCGCGTTACTTCTATAGGAATCGTTAGAGCTACAGGGATCCCCTGCTCCCTTCTGTAACCCCTAGCCTTGTCCCTCTTGTCAGATTCTCTTTGCCTTGTTCTGTCTTTTTCTTTTTGTCGCGGAGCCTCTGGGGCGGGTCTGTACCTTTTGTTTCATTCAGGCGCTATTTGCGCTGCTGCAGCTAAGGATTTGGTTATTTTGATGGGCAACATTTTCTTTAGAAACTGCTGATAACAATTTTCTCCATAATCATTTCGGAATACGTTGAGTAATAAATGGTGTTTTTGCAACTCAACATAATATGTGTCACCTGATAAGTAATCAGTAGTAAACCTTAACTAATACAGCATGCCCAAACGTCTTGCAGTGTGTTGCATTGATTTGATTAACTAATTTTTTTTATTTTTTTTTTGGAAAACCACAAGCTCTCAAGCCACGTTTTACTCATTGATTTGATTAACTATAAAGTCTAAATAGGGCCTTAAATTTGACTTTCTAGCATTAGGTTTAAATAAAGTCTTAGGTAAGAATTTTACAAAAACAAACAAAAAGTAAGTCTTAAATCTCATAACATTTGAAAGAAAAATTGATTTATCGTTGGGTATACATGTTGCTACCATCTCAGTGTTAGTATGTCAACCCCTGACTGAATCAGTTTCTTAGAGACTACCAACAGCAGCCATTGGCACTAGGCCTTTGATGACCCTGTTGTTGACCAGAGAGAGAATGTCTACTACAACAGCAGACAGACCTGAACCACTAACCTTCAGATGAAGAAGCCAACACCCTACCATTGCACAACCAGAACACCCTTTGCTGAGTAGGTTGACAGGCTATGATTAATACCTAGGTTACACAGATGGGAGAGGTCATGACCTTAAGCCCCATACCCACTAGGCGATTTTACGGGCGAAGGGGAGAACGGAGAACGGGGAGGGTGTGTGGGGCTTAAACCTGATTTTCCTCCAGATCCTGTTGCCCATCACCCAGAATCCGCACCATACCCACAGGGAGTTGCCCGGTGATCCTGAGGTGCTCTGTGACGTTACCGTCGATTCTCCCAGTCGCTCGTCACCCAGCAAAGGTAAAATCGCTCTGTGGGTATGGCCCCTTATTACATCATCCTCATGTAACTCAATAACTGCCCCTCAGACCTATACAATGACTCACGTATTAAGCTGTAACATGACCTCACCCCTGACTTTGTGGGGCTGAGTGGTCATGCAGGGCCCTAGACACTGGTATGAGGAGAGGCAGTAGGATATGACCGTTGTCTGACTGGTCTCCGTAAGGGGTGTTTGGGAGGTCTGGAATGGTAACTGGAGAACTCGTCCAGGAGAACTAGTCTGCTAGAGAACTTGGGCTGCCGCTGTTTGTTGGCAGTTTTAATCTAAAAACTGCAGTAGGGACGAGTTAGCCGTTTAGATATGAATCCTAGCGATCTATTATAAGAGAGGGATATATATTTAGTTTGCTTTCCATTAGAAACGCTTCTTCAGCCATAGCGGACCAAGTTCTCCAGCGGACTAAGTTCTCCAGTAATTGTCTGGAACTAGGCCTCTTGTGACTATTACAGTCAGCAAACTGCCAACTCAAATTGATTCATGCTGCAAGGATGTACAATGTAGAGTAGTAAAAGTAACTCCTGTATCATCAAATATATGTTTATTTATATGTGTATCATTTAGACTATCTGACTGTGTGAGGGAAATATATAGACACACATTCACACATATCTGTATGTATCGATATGATTTCGATACGAGGCGAAAGAGCTGGCTATAGGATGCTACCATGTAAAAGGGGCTGGTCCCATGGTAGGCCAGAATCTTTTTTTTTAAATTGTATCTGTATTTATTGTATGTGTTTGTACTTGTTTTTGTTTTACGTTTTTGTTTTTTCTATGAACCACATTAACCTAGTTCTCCATAGGATCGTACATTTACAAGCAAAAATGTAGGGGATCAAATAGAAGAGCTATATTTCTCAGTTACAATAGCGAGGCCATGCCCAGGCCCAGCCCCCGATACATACCAGACTCTGTCTCCTGTGGCCAGGGCCTCCTCTGTCCCGACCCATCCCTATACCTGGGGGACCCGGGGCTGCCTATTGGTTCCCCTCTATAGCCTCATACCCACTCGGCGATTTTACCGTTGCCAGGCAATGGGCGACTGGGAGAATGGCCGCCATCGTCGCTGGGGGAACTGTCATATCACAATTTAGATGTTTTTCTGCTGATTTTTCCATCACCAAGAATCTGCACAATACCCACAGGCAGCCGGCGGTCCTGAGTTGCTTGGCAACTTAACTGGCGATTCTCCCAGTCGCCTGGCAGCGGTAAAATCGCTTAGTAGGTATGGCCCATACGTCTTATCTCCCGTGATCCTATCTGAACTCTGTTTGCATTATTCTGGACAGGAACTTCCCCCAAATGACCATTGTTCTGTAGAATGCGTAGTTGTATACCTTTACCAGACGAGCCTCAGAATGCTCTCATAATGACGGTTCAATACAGACATATGCTCATTCTGAGGCTAGTCTGTGAGGGATTTTAGACTAAAAGAACATGTTCGTCATGCAATGAAATTGGTTTCAGGTCTTTTGTGTTCATTTGACTTCAGAAGACTTTTGATATAATTATTGGGCTTTGTCAAGTATGTATTCTAAATCTCTTGGTTAAAAATTAGGGGATGTGCTCCCTCCCAAAGCCCCATTTTTCTATTTTTTAAGTTTCTCATAAATTGCTCCATAAATAACGATTGACAAAGATGGTTGGCTGACTGACCTAACAAACAATATGAGAATATCCTCCACCACACCGTTGACTACTGAGGTGATGCCATGAAGCCACATAGACATAGTGACAGCTGTTTGGCTGACAAACCTGGAAGTCCTTCAGTTAGATTGCTGAACATAAACACTACATAATAGTATCATGACACTAAAGAGACATATTGTGAAGTAATTACATACTCTGAAGGTAACTCGTTCAAAAAGTTGTGAGTTTCCAGCCCAAACTGTAGGCGAGGCGGTGAGTAGGCGGGGTATAGGCGGTGAGTAGGCGGTGTATAGGCGGTGGGCCTACAGCACGTAGACCATACACACACCCCGGGGGGTGGGACAGGTAGGTTTACCTGACGCAGGTAACTACCTCACCCGGGTACCTAAAGCCCATACCCACTAGGCGATTTTAGCTAAGTTGGGCGACTGATCGGCACTAGAATCAGCCGATTCTTATGATCGCCTGTCAGTATGTTGTATTTAAATCTGCATGATTTATCTGAATTGGCCTAAAATCGGCCGACTTTGGGGGTAGAATCGGCCAATTTTAGTGCTGATCTGACAGCCAACTCAGTAAAAATGTCCTAGTGGGTATAGGGCTTACTCCCCACCGACTCCCCACAGACTCCCCTCCTACTCCTCACCTACTCCAGGGTCTATTAGTATTGCCGCACCTGAAGCGGCATAAACACAGCGTCTCTGACGTCATTAGGGTATACATGTGGCGTCTTTGACGTCATTATGTAGATGTGGCGTCTCCGACGTCACTGGTATACACAATACATCTCTGACGTCACTGGTAATGTCACAAACACAGCGTCTCTGACGTCACTGGTATACATAAGGCATCTCTGACGTCACTGGTAATGTCATAAACACAGCGTCCTTGACGTCAGTTGTAATGTCATAAACACAGCGTCTCTGACATCAGTGGAGTACACACGTCGTCTCTGACGTCACTGAGGTACATTTGACGTCAGAGACGTTTTGCCTACGCCAGTAACGCCACGTATGCACAGGCGTCTCTGACGTCATTTTGTTTGTACATCAGGCGTTTCTGACGTCTGAGTCCGTACTAACACGGATGTCCTGATTTTGAAGTCCACATTTTATGGCTTCTCCTACGGATAAAGGCCTAGTGTGTAACTGAATAAGTTAAGAGTATATTGTAGGCTATATAAGTTATAACCTTCCTCGGAATAGTTTCCGTAACCTTCGCTCCGCAGCTTCCGTCCCATCATCCAATGTCCAGTGAAAAGATATTTCAATCGGGAACGTCTCAGCTATTAATCTTTACATTTTCTTTCCTTTTCTTTTTTTTCTATTCTCAATTATAGGGAAGGATGGGGTAGATACTTTGGATACAGTTTGTGGTCCTGACAGTTTTAGAGATAACTAGGGGGCTGAAACAAACTCCTAGACCTAAGTGTCATTTGTTTGGACACTGAACTACCTGAGCTCACTACTCAGACAGGTAGGTGTTATCTAAATAAGTCTCCTGCCATCCCCAACATACACTAGGGTGGTTTCTGACCCCTGACCGTGGCCTATATGACACCTGTCTGTACCTCTAAATTGCGTGGGTACAAGAAGAGGGCACTCTGAGTCAGGGTTACCCATTAGTGTTGTCTTAATATGCCTTATTCCCCCGTGGGGGTCGGGGTAAGAATAGGCCCCCAGTAGCCCCTACTGATCGTATGAGCCGACGATAGGGGGGACCCAGCACTGACCAAGTGGTTCTTTGGGTTCAATTCCCGGTCCGTGCTTGCTTCACTAAGGGATGAGGTACAGCAAAAATTATTGCTAGGTTTTGATCCCCTGCTGTTTGCCTGCCCTGGCACCTTCATCTCTTTGATACGATCACCAAACACTCACTCCTGATTCACCTTATGACATACCGCCCGGTGGTTTCTGACCCCCAAGTGTGGCCGATGTGCCACCTGCCTATATAATTTATACTCAACGTATACAAAACTTTACCTAATTTTTAAATTCATTTTCATAACATAGCATAAGACCAAGTGGCTCTTCTGCTCTTTTTCTTTTCTGAATTTATTTTATTTTGTCAGGTAATATCGCCATAGCTGGTCTTCCCATCGCCCTGACTTACATCTATGTTTACTACGATGTAGTTGTAAAGTTGTAAGGATACTTTTGTGAGGCTAGTTGTGTACACAACTTTAATCAGTAAGAACCCCCCACCCCACCCCCACCCCCATGGGATAAGAGCGTACTCCCCTGTCACTCAGAGCGCTGGAGGTACTCACAAACAAACCGTGGAGCAAACAAACACAGGACACCTCTACGTCACTTCTTTTTACCCCAGTGACCTTGTCTTTGACACCAAGGACACCACCCCTCTGCCACCCACTACCCCCCTGCTACCCCGCCCCCACTCCCCATATTCTCAGGTATACAGTGAGCGTTGTGTCCCGCACACTTATACAACCTCTGGCAGGCTTTGCAATGTAAGACAATGAAAAACTGCAAAATTGTCAGTTTTTTCAGATTTGCAGTGCTCTTAGAGTGTATCTTTGGGTCACTTACTTTGTAGGGCTGTCGACTAATGATGTCACACACAAGGGTGGGGTGGGGGGGGGGGGGGGTTGAACAGCATGACACTGCCTGAAAACAGCCTTATTTTCATGTTTAGATTAGAAAATTTAGTGTGATGGGGGGTGGGTGGGTCCTCCAACTACCCTGAAAAAGCGTGTATCATTTATGGACAGCCCCTGTATAGGAGGTATTTTAACTCTTAGTGGTTTATATCCCATTCCACTCTTCTTTGTGAGGTTTTTAAATGTAATTTTAGTATAGACACTTGGGATTGGCTGCCAGTGCCCTCTTCCCCCCCCCCCCCCCCCCCAATCCACCCACTTTTCCCCAGGTACACCCAGGGTGCTGGGAGAGTATACACGACTCCAGGCAGGTGCTGCAACGTAAGACAGTGAAAAACGGCAAAGTCGACACTTTTTTCAGACCTGGACTCCTCTGAGTGTGTATCTGTGGGTCACCTACTTTGTGTAGGTGGTATTTTCACTGCAAATGTTTTATGGAACGAGTTTTTTGTACTGTTTTTATGATCGGTGGCCGACTTACTCACAATGAGATATCTTCCAGACTGAAAGTGTTTGAGGCTAGCCCCAAAATATTCATATGCATTTGACGTGATAATTAGCCAAAACACTGGCAGGGAAAATTTCAAAAATGCTAGATATTCCCGAAAGTCTGCGCCAACCTTCAACACCTATTCCAACTGGGAATTTACGAAATCTTCAGTAAAAACCTGGCTAGTAAAAACACAGCCTTTAGGCCGGGCTCCCAGTAAACAGTTCACTGACTAGATGACCCACTCCCGACCCACCTGCTCACAGCACGGCAGTCACGTGACGACCTGAAGGGCCTGAGTCACGTAACCTTTGACCTTGGAGGGCGTGAAGGTCATGATCTTTGACTCCTTTAGTCCTTGGTCCTTTAGTGGTCATCAAAAAGCAACCGGTTCGGCCATAAGGGGTTGTTGTTCAAAGCCTGCTCAAATGGTTGCATGCTGCATTATATTTGAAAGTGCTTAGATTCTTTATGACCATAGATTATAATTGAAATCAAGGTTGATCCTAGGAAAATATTATAATAAAGAAAAAAAGAAAAAAAATCTGGGTGCAGGGCGCACTGTTGATTTTGAGCCCGATAGAATTCATGGCTTAATGTTTGATGGTTCTAGTAAAATTCGATCAATGCAAATGCTGAGTGAAAGCAATATTGAAACAGCAACGCATCATTTTATATCTATAGCCATGTGAACCCACCATATTACGCCTTATTTATTGAAGATATCTATAGCATTTTCCAATTTGTAAAATATTTTATAAAATGTACTAATAATGTCTTTCTTTTCTCTTCTAGGTAAGTACATATTCACCATCCATACATCCCTTGAGTGACGTTCGTAAGTAAAGAATGTGATTGCTATATTTGATAAAAAGAATCGCACATTACAATAACTTTTGTATTCAATAATGTCCATTACTTAACAGATAGTGTTTGGGTAAAGATTTGAAGTAATGTTGTTTGAATATAAGCATGGTCACCATGACTGGCTGCCAAGTCACCTTTCCCATCCTTCCCCTGCCCTCTCGTATCTTTAAAAAGACCACTTCCTTAATGGAAATGGACTCCCACTATCAGGAGGAAACAGCTCTCAATGAGGTTGGACGTTGTTAAGTAAAAGGACTGTAGAGCCGGGGCAGGGTAGGAGTGGAGGGATTAAATAGTATCTAGGAGAGTATGTATTGGAGACAACTTCAGACCGTTCATAAAAGAAAACTGTTTCTGGTCTAGCTGATGGCCTAAGAAACGATGCAGCTAGAATTTTGTTTTCTCATTTCTTTTGGAGGGATGGGGCTGGGGGAATGATAAGGGAATTTTTGTTGTTGTTTTTGTTTTTGAAAATGTTTTATGTTTAAAAAAGAAGGGGAAAAAAACAAACTTTGTCATGAAATAGCCACCTGAGCAGTCAACCAAAAACAGAGTTTTTGGTATGGTTGGGCCCCAGGGGTCGAAATTACGTAAAAGAATTAGGGGGCAGTCGGGCTCCCCAGTCTATTGTATTAAGGCCCACAACAAGTTTTAATTTTTAGGGGCCTTTCCCTTTATTACAAATATAAAATTTCAGATTTCTTGGGGGCCAGTTGTGCCCCCTGAACCTGAAATCTAGGGGCCCCACAGATTATTTAGGGGCCTCGGGCCCCCGGGCTCGTGCTATTTCGACCCCTGTCGGCTGATGACAGGTAGGCAGCTGGATGCTGTAATGCCATCCCCAGCTCTACATCCTGACACTTCCTGCCTGGTGCCAGCTCCTTGAAGACAGCGCAGCCGGAGTCAGGAAGCACCCGCGACAGGCGGCCAATCCTCGTTAGCCCGACCCCTCGGTCGGAGCAGCAACTAAGGCTAGACTTTTCTGTTGCTGCAGCATCTAAGGCTAGACCTTTCTGTTGCTGCTGCACTATGGCCAGTGACATGTTTTCGGTTTTCTTTTTTTCTTGACATTATCATATTGTTTTTTTGTTTTTTTTTGAGGTTGGCTCCCCTAGAAATAATGATATAGGTAACTTATATTATATGGAAAGGCACACTTTTCTTTCCACTACAGCAAACCTAGTTTGAAATCTATTTCCTGTGTTTGTAGACAGTATCATGAGTATGGCTAAAACTAAAACATTACATGAGATCCACCACTGTACGCCTCTGAGTCTTATGACAGTGGCTTCAGCATAATTATTGTGAAGGTGTCTTCGTCTTGTAATCCCCCGTGGGGATCAAGGACGGGGATTCTTTCAGGAACTTTTTGGGAAGGACGTGTCTTCAGCAGCTACTTGCTGTTCATAGATGGCAACAGATTGGGAGACCAGACTCGCTAGCTCAGTTGTTAGCATGCCCTCTTTGAGTCTGGGAGGTTATGGGGTCTATCCGTGGCTGAGTCACGCCAAAGACTTTAACAATGACAGTGGTTTCTGCTTGCCTGGCACTCAGTATGAAGTAAGAACCATGAACTTGAAACATAACTGGTCAGCCTGGTGTAAGTATAATAGGACTGGGTGGGATATCATGTGGGCCTATGACATCTCTCATATAAAAGACCCCTTGCTACTCTTGGAAAAGAGTAGGGGATCGAACCTGGTGACAGGTTTCTCCTAAATCATATCATAGATATGATCACCCAAAACTGAAAAGCATTACCTTGTGCAGTCTGAAAAGAACCCTGAAAGGTTGACCAGAAGTTAAATTACACCAACAAACAAACAAATTAGAGAGGGCCTTCTTTTTTCTGAGCTACAGTCCAATTCTAACCTCCAACGACTGTTCTATACTATCCTAGCCTCACTATCCTAGTAGAAGTGACTGTTCTCCTTATCATTGGCAGTCAAGTCTGGCATGCTCCGTCTTGCTGACGACAAGGAAGATGAAACCAAAACAACTGTCGGTCGCCTCCCACAATGTTCGGCATCCTTCGCGGGCTTTTTACCAGGCATATTCCTCCGCTAGACAGTGGTTGTCATCTCCCTCCGGTCGGTGCTGTGCCATTGAAATGTACATGTGAAAAGGCTGTATGTACATCTGCAGTACGTAAAAGCGTCCGCCGAGCTATTTCCAGGAAATGTTATTTTGTAGTTTATGCTGTATTCCTACAGGAATAACAAACAGACTGAGACTGTCTCACAGTGTATATATCCAGGAATATTTTTAGTCCCCAACAGTTTCAAATGATAGGATTTCAGATCCTGTTTCATGATATAATGCACACATCTAAAATTTAATCTGCCTAAAAAAAAAAGATAGCACATTATTGACAAAGGCCAGAAGAAAAACAATCTGAAGCCATGTCTGGAACTATATAAAAACAGTTGATTTTCAAGTTATGTTGTTATTCTTGACAGTTCTTTAGCTTGAAGTCTTACAAATAATATATATTGATTCTTTTTGGGGGGAAGTATAAATCTATTAAATGTGAAACCCCAGTTGCCATTTTCAGGCAAGTACACACCATTCAAATTTATTTCGAATGAAGTACCGTAAATTGTTCTTTGCACATGGTCTTATTTTTCTGAACATTGGTCTTAAATTGGTTTTGATTTTCAAAAACGCGAGGGATTCGCAAACCCTGCACTCTATATTCCCCGAAAGTTGCACAAATCCCAATTTGCCCTTGCGATGAACGAATTCCTGGGGGAGGGTAGCTAATTAGAGGCTTCTGAATGCAAAACAAATACCATGCAAGTGACAAGGACGGACAGAATACGTAAAGCGCCATACCCACTGGGTGATTTTGGCTGAGTCTGCTGACTCATTGGCCCTAAAGTCGGCCGATTATACCAGGATAATCGGCCGATTTGTGCACCAAATCAAATCACCAATCAGTATGCTATAATATTAAAATGTTCATGTTTGATATTAATCAGTGATAAAATCGACCGATTTTTCAGGTGAAATCAGCCGATCTTAGCGCCGATCAGTCGGTGGACTTTGTCAGAATTGCCTAGTGGGTGCGGGGCTTAATAAAAGAAAACTTCCTATCCCCACGGCAATCAGTAGCAGTATCTGGCGGTACCCACCCACATACCTAATACCACCTCCCACACCCCCTTCACTGAGACACTGTCTGCCTCCCACAGCCTATTGTGTTTCTTCCAGGTCTCCTGTGTAGTTCCTAGAAGATTTCCTAGAAGCGGCTCCGCGGACAGAGCCGATAGACAGCTATTCGTGTTGTGTAGTCTGAGCAGTCGGCCGCCGGCTCTACTAACAATACCCTAGAAGTGGTCATGTGTCTCTGATAATACGCCACAACTTGGGGTCAGGGAAGGGCTTATCGACACAGAGACAGCTAATTTAGTTATCCCTTTGCTGTACCAAAGAACTTTATTAATGATGGACCTGATATTAATACATGTGATTTTCAATCGTGGCGAGAAACTTTGCATCTCATTCCCCCTTCTTAAAAACGCTGTGGAAACGAGATTTCGCCCATGAGCTGCCATGTTTTTTCGCTGGTTCAAGCCTCCTTTACTACAATCAGAATAGCTTTTAGTTACCTGCCGGATTTGCATCCAGCAGAAGGAACTCACAGCAAAAAGAGACTTACATTTGTATCTCGTCCTTTTTGTGAGCCCTTAATTATAGTTTTTAGTATTGTAGCTTATGGGAAGGGCTCACTCAATCAGTCATGTCTTTGGTAGGTATTTGGGCTTTGATCTGATTGCCCAGTTACACAATCTTACATACAAGTAACTACAGGCCTTTGTCCACCAGCATGCATTTGTAAGCAAGGACAATTAGGGGCATCAAGTGTTATTGAGTGGGCAGGCCTCTCCCCTGAACCCTCCCCCACCCCCACTCCTTGAACTCAGTTCAAGGAGTGGGGGTGGGGGAGGGTGCAGTTTGAGATGCCAGAAGTGGGTTACATAACCAGTACTAGAGCCAATCAACCCTGACCCCTCCACATTAGGACCTCCACTGTCACCTGCAGGTGGGTGGGTTGGTAGAAGCCCCTTTGCTAAGCCCCTCCCTGAGTTGTGTGTGACAGCAGGAGTGGTGGTGGTGATCACTACTCATAGCCCATATAGCCTTCAGGTTGTAGGAAGGCCCTCAGTTTATTGAGGGACAACCATTGCTATAGATTACATACATTAGATATATTGACATTTCGTTCAATTACCTTTCAAACACAATGAAATGTCCATTGTTATGTTAAGGCCGAACATCGATCATTCCAACGATCGGAACTTTGATAGTCATTTGCTTCTTGTTATATTGCTATATATGATTTAGCCATTTGCATTTAATGCAGATAGAGTAGAATGTTTCATTTCTAAAAAGATCACTTTGTCTGTGTCTTTCATTTTCATGACGTTATGCAACCAGTGTTGTTATGGTGACCAATGTGGCCATTACCACATTAGCATCATTACGGCGACCAAAGTTGTTACAGCAAGTCCATTCTGGGGGGAGGAACTGACAGAAAAGACATGCATCATATTTTTCTTCCATATTTATTCTAACAGTTCTTTTTAAATACAAAAATATAATACAGATATCAAAGGCACAGTATTGTCACAGACGTCGCTAAGTTGCCGTCACTACGGTCGTCACAGCGACATCGCGTCCCGTCACAACTACGGACACTCCCCAAGCAGATCTGCAGATAGGGAATGCTTGGAGAGTGTTCCCTGGTGGCGGGAATAAAGCAGTTGACCCATACCGCTCTTTGTAGATTTTGGGCCAGACGCGGAGCGTCTTGTTTCTTTGAAACCAGTGCTGTTTGGGGGGGGGGATATTTGTTTCACTATTCTTTTTTTTTTTTATCACAGTTGAAAGGGGCCATATGATTCTCCCCTACCGTGAAACATAGATGTGTTCCTATTTGTCCCAGCAGTTCAATCCCGGAGCAATATTCAGTGGAAATTCAGTATCTACTGAGTGCAGAATCAGTGTCAGTTTGGACATAGACATACATAACATTATATCTTATGTTTCTCTACGGTTTGGATTAGCATTTCAGTAGTAAATCAGTGGGAAGTCAATGGGAATACTGTGGTTGACGAATGGTAAATAAGCATGTTTGAAATATTTAAATGGGCTAGGATGCACAATCAGTGTACAATCAGTACCATTTCAGTAGTTTAAATATTTCGGACATACTGTTGATGGAAGTAACCAATGCCGTTTGGTCTGGGTATAATTTCATCCATCTGATTACTGAACTATTGTTAATGTTTGATTTAAGACTGCGTGAGGTTTGTGTATATCTAAGTCTCCATGAGTCGTTTGTCCAGAATGCCTGAGTAATTCAGACTGTGTTTAAATTTTGTCCGTCCACTTCCCAATAGTTCAAAAGAAATGAATGATGAGGGAGCTTCTTAATATGAAAGGGTTTTTTATTCAATAAACATCTCATCCCGAGTCAAAGCCACCATGTATAAGTCTTCATCAGTCCACCTCCCATCTCCTATCAGCAATCAACCACATTTAGAACACGAGTTGCTCCAACACCTTCTAGACCATTCTAGTACTCAGCTCTATCACAATCCTATGTCCGAGGTAGTTGATATTGGTAAACTCCAGTCTGTTACACGGGAGCCGCTGTACTTACTCCAGGTAACTCCTTGGCTAAACTTACTTAGCTGATGTTCTCACTAAAACTAAGTGACTACTAACTACTAACTGCTCGCTCCCTACCTTGCAGCGCCTTTTATACTGGTTAACAGGTGGCGCTAGGAGCGCAAGATACTCCTTCTAGAAGTAGACTAGAAGTAGACTTGCTAAGCCTGATCCTTGATGAATTATATAACATGAGGATATATTAAAAGTGCTAAGCTATTAGTACATTACCCTAAAACCCCCTTTTCTAAAAAGAGATCATTAAATAATTTGAGAAGTTTAGGTTTTCTTTATGAAAGCCATAGAAGTGGACGATAATATATAAGTTTACGGTACTAATGCCCTGTCCCTTCCGGTCCGAGGTAGTCATGGATCATGCGCAGTCTACCCTGACTTCCGCTTTACGTCGGCTCCCGGCATGCATTGCGGCCTCACACGTGACTGACCGCTATCTGTTATCGGCGCATATCTCCACTCTCCAGGCACAACGTGCCATGAGCACGCCAGGTGCAGCCACTACAGGCGGGTCCGAACCTCCGTTGGGAGAGTTAGTACCTTGCTCTACTTAAGTTCTTTTTTCTTTCTGTATTTTTATTTTGATTTATCTCTTTTTCCCTTTGGTAGCTGGATATATCGTGCAGGTGTGGTGGATATACCACGGTAGTGGGTCACTATATCTTTACTTTACATGCTTTACCCCACACCATAGAGATATTGCGTATTTCTATGCCCTCTTCTATTAGTACAAGTGGCTTCGCCAGGATTCGAATCCACAACCTTTGGGTTTGGAGGTGAGGGTCTTAACCACTACACCATGCACATGGAGGATGAGGCTGGAACTAAGAAATGGGGTCATGACCCAATTCGCTGGTTCCCTTGGTCCCCACATTAAAGTGTTTACAAATCCGTAGTACAGATGGACAGGCTGGTCCCCTATGGCACGGCTGGTTACTGGTGGGTTACAGTGTGGACTAATAGGTCTGCATGTGCCGTCGAAGCAACAAAGATTTAGAACAAGTAGGGTAATTACGTGCCGGCTCGGTCTACTCCCTCCAGATTCTCCCCCTTTAAAGAGGTCATGTTTTACCGTTGATTCACTCCCCTTTGTTTAGGCAACAATACTTTTAATCATCGATTTTTTATGTTTTTTTTATGTTTTTCTTTTTTGCATCAGGGATTTGGGGCAGGAGCGTTTTAGCCTTATATATATTCTTGTAAAAAGACACTAATTGTACCCCTGTAAAGAAAAAAGGTAAATGATTGCCACTGTTTCAGAGGGAGTTGTGATTGAACCAATTAGTGACGACCGTTTTATATTGTACTGTTAATAGACGAGGCGTAAGAAAAAACTTGATTGTACAGGCACCTGTTTACAGCATCATGACTTGTTATATGGTCAGCGTGGCTAGTTCTCTCTGCTGATACACAAAAAAAAGACAAAAGAAGTATATAGTAATAACCGTGTCTGGTACACCAGTGTGATATTGACTGTTTGTATAAAACGCTAAAAAGCGGTTTTTGCCCCATAGAAATACATGCCTGGAAAAGTTGGTATACATTTCATAATGAATTCTCCCCGACACTGATATATTCTGTATCATACATGCAGACTAGTTTAACATGTTTGAAAACTAGCCATGGGTATTTCAAAATTTATCTGATAATTAGTGCATGCATATGCGTGTTTTAAACTGTCATGTAATAGAATATCGTATCAGTTTGAGAATAGAGTCTACGCGTAATGGTTGCTTCACACTGGTAGTTACATCAATATTTTTGAGTGTTAAAACAGAATACCTGGAAATATAAGTAAGAATATATATTGGGTGAAACTGAAAGGTGACACATAGAACAACCAACACAGAGCATTGTATCTACCTTTTGTGTACAGAGAAAGCTCTGGCCGTATTTAGATTTAACACAGCTGTAGTGTTCACCTACAAAGTCTTATACACTGTACAGGGTCCCACGCAAGGCCTACATCGATTTTATTCCCAAAATTTAACAACCTGACGGATTTGTAGCAAGAGGTCTTAAACAGATTCCTTTAGAAAATGTGGCAATCTTCAGAGTTCAAGGAAATACCCTAACTGCGTGTTTGAGAATTTTCTCTTTTTTACTGTTTTATTCCTAAGTTCAGGATAGGTATCAATTTTTAGAAACCTTAGTCTTAAATCGGTCTAACAAGGTCTCAACGTATCGAAAAATTGTTTACATGCATACAAAATGTCCGACACTTTAGGACCCCTCCCGCACCACGTGTTGGGCCTAAAGCTTTTACGACAGGCCCGGTCACCTGATACCCCCTGTCCCCGGCCCGGCCCGCCCTGGAGGGAGCCCCGATAACAGTGGGCAGGGCCTGGGTCACCCATACATACAGACAATAACATTACTGATAACTTTCTTATTTAATACATCTTATATTTTTCGAACATATCATCATACACAGTAGGACATATTCTACATGAGGACAAGTTTTCATGTCCTTGGTGACCTTATTAGTGAAGATATCAAATCTGACAGCTGGGCCTTACTATAGTTCATAGAGGGGACCTCCGGCCCAACCCGGCCCGTGTTTAGGCCCAGGAGCAGCATGCAGTGACCGTTAGGGGCCCACCTGACGTCATCGCTTTTGCGGTCTATACCCCCGCACCCTTCATGTTAGTTGAGCAGTCTGTACGTGTTCCTGTAAGCTTCAAGTCAGGTGGTCGCGCCTGGCGTCGTTTAATCAGACGAACGGATGGTAAATCCAAACCTTACCTGATACACTCAGAGTGACAGACCACACGGTAATGACACTCCCGATCTTGAGTCAAGTCTACGTGGGGGTCTGGGTAAGAATAGGCCCCCGTAGCCCCTGCTGATCATAAGAGGCGACGATAGGGGGAACCCTGCACTGACCAAGTGGTTCTTTGGGTTCAATTCCCAGTTAGTGTTTTGTCCACTAAGGGATGAGGTACAGCAAAAACGATATCCAAGTTTTGATCCCCAGCTATTTGCCTGCCCTGTCACCTTCATCTCATAGATTCGAGCACCAAAGACAGAATTCGTCCCAACTGGTTTTCGTCGTGAAAATGACCCTGGCTGTCTGTATGCCATAAAACACCCAACACTCACTCACTCTTGAGTCAAGTATTTGTATGAAGAAATCTGAACATGTCATAGTCATACACTTTGTGTCGAGGTAAGATACCTGTATATCAAGCAATCTTGTAAGGTATTGAAAGAAAAAGGTTCTCATTCAGCAGATAATAAGTCTGCATATCTAAAGGTTATCAGCTTCTAAAACGTTATAATGAAATGTAACTGATACGTTGTTGACAGTCCTATAGTCTGATAGTTTTTGTGCTGGGCCCATGAGATCACTTTTCATCTAAATAATTGCTGATTGTTAATGTTCAACCAGATACCGCTGACGTACATACAGATGAAAATTGACACCCCTATAGACATTGTGCACATAACGTCACGGCCCCCAAAAGAGCTGGGGGCCATATTGGTCATCAATTCCACTCTATTATTTGGGGGCCCCAAGGCCCACAAATCTAGCCAGAGCGAGGAACGACAGTAAAAGCCGAGTCGTGACGTCACCACCGCCTATCTTTTACATAGTAAAAAACCCTCAGACAGGGCATTTGTTCACCAAATTCGGAGGTATTTCTGAGGGTGCTACGGCCTAAAAAAATATATCAATATATGGGAAAACATCTCAACCTGTGAAGTTAAGCGTGCTGGAGAGATATATTCAGTATTAATACCTTTTCGGGCCATGTTTCTGAGTCAGATTATCACAGAAAACCGCCTGCCAGCCTCTCGGGTCGGCGGGAAGGGAAGGACCGCCCCCTTCTCGGCCCGTCGACCAATCAGAATCGTTCCTGCTATCACGTGACTTTCGGCCTTGAACTTGTGAATATTTAATGAGGCGTCGACCAATCAGCGCCCTCCTCTCGATCACGTGACATCTCATTTGCATATCGCTGTCGGGGCCGTCGACCAATCAGCGTCCTCCTTTCGTACCACGTGACTACCCGTGTGCTTCGAGCAGGATGAACAAGAACCCTGCCGCCATGCTGTCCCCGACCTATGCACCCGTATTTAGACACGAAATCGGCTTCCCCCGACGAAAACATTGTACCTAGACATTCGTGTGGACCTCTTTATCAGCATGGCATGGAGTATTTTTCATCAAATAGGGATTTAAATTCGTGATGAAGGAAATGGCGCGGGTCGGATTCGCGGAGGCGAAGACTTGACAGTGACAGTCTCCTCAGCAGCCCGCCCGGTCCGCCAGGTCGATACGGAGGAGTCCTCCTCCCCACGCCTGAATTTCTGGATTTAATCAAGTTCTACACGTTGCAAGAATATTTTACAGATGGTATGAAAAAATGACTGGACTCAGATAGGCCTAAGCCCCCTCCGCCCGGCCGCCTCACACTGTCAGACCGCCGGGCGCAGTCGTCCCGAGCGGACCGTTGCGGGGAAGGCTCTCTTTCTTGCCTGGATTACCGCAGTATCTGATGCTTTCAATATATATATTTTGGACGAATGGATACCCTTAAACGCATACAACGCATTGACAATTCATGCGTGAATCATGCGTTCGTATCGAAGGGAAAACATTGGATCGATCGGACACGTGGAGGCACTGTCACTGTCAAACATGGCGCCGTCAATCCTTCGCCGGGTTCTCTCCCCATCATGCCTGCATCGATACTTTGAACTCAGAAAACCAGGATGACAATTCACTAAACCTAATAATTGTGGAGGATTTAAGTATTCGGAAGCATTCAGGACTCAGGTTATACAGGTAGGTACATATATCTTTTCCAGCAGTTCAAATGATAGGCCTAGACAAGCTGCTGGACTCAGCCTCTCGGGCATTCGACACTGGCAATCTGAAAAATAATTATTTTAGGCCTTATTACCCCTACCAAAATGAAAGTGATGTAGATATCTATGTTCCCATATATCTCAGGGTCCTATATATCATAATATAGATTGATATTTTAGGCCTGGAAACGCTTGTTATAATATTTTACAGATGGTATGAAAAAATGACTGGACTCAGATAGGCCTAAGCCCCCTCCGACACTGTCAATGTTTTATGGCGGCTCCGACAGCAATTATTTCTGATCAAAAGATTAAATTATTTGTTGAATTGTCACTATAGTGTCATTTTTTCTTACCTACCATCAAAATATTCAATCTGAACTTTAATATGTCTAGGCCTAAGTCACTGTCATTCCCATTCAATGTTAAAACATAGCCGTCACACTGTCAATAAGTTCTCTGGTGCTGTCAGACCAAAATACTCGATAAATATTGAAACCTGGGCCCCCAATGGCAAGCATATATGAAATATATGATGGCACGCTTCTTGTTATTTTTAGGCATCTATATTTATGTCTAATCTATCAAAAGCGAACTAAAATTTTCATAAAAACAATTAGTTTCTGTGAACTGTTGATGTATTTTATAGCCATGTGGGTGTTGTAACCAAGTCTGTCTGCACAAGGTCTATAGATCACTAATGAGAGAGTACCAGCAGTGACAAAAACAAAATTAATATTTGCACAATACCTACGTAATTTTGAACTATTGTTAATGTTTGATTTAAGACTTGTAGGACGCTGCGTAGCTTATATAATTGATTTATCCATGAGTCGTTCATCCGAGTCATTGAGCCAATCAGACTGCGCTCAAAGTTAATTCATCCATCCCCCAATAGTTCAAAAGAAATGGACGATGAGGGAGCTCTTAAAATGAAAGGGTTTTATTCAAGTAAACATCTCATCCCGAGTCAAAGCCACAGTGAATAAGTCTTAATCAGTCCACCTTCCCATCTCCTACTCAGTGATCAACCACATTAGAATACAAGTTGTTCCAGCACATCCTAGACCACCCTAGCGCTTAGCTCTATCACAATCCTTTGTCCGAGGTAGTTGGTATAGGTAAACTCCAGGATATTACGCAGGAGCTGGTAGGCATAGCTCCTAGCAGCTCAGCTAACGCTGCTGGCTTTCTACTAGTTACTAACTCCAAACTAAACTGACTCGCTCCCTACCTTGCAACACCTTTTATACTGGTTAACAGGTGGCGCTAGGAGCGTAAAACTTCTCTTCTCAGAAGTAGTATGGTTAGGCCTGATCCTAACTAAATTAGAAAGTATGATAATATATTAAAAGTACTAGGCTATTAGTACAATTTCTCAAAAAGAAAAGTATAGATATGAATATTTATGGATATATACATATATCAAATTTTCATTACATTTTGTATGTGCCATTAGTATTGCATTTTGGTGAATCTACAAGAACATAGGAACGTACAAACTAACAGGAGGTGACAGAAGATGTTCAGTTTTTTTTATTTATTTCTTGTGTCCCAATTCTAGGTGTACTGTACTTAAAAAGAAAAATAACTAACTGTACTTTGCTCCCTTGGTTCGGAATAACAATAAAGTTCTAGCCCCTGCATCTATCCTGGGCTCCTGTTTGGGCCCATACAGATTCAGGCCTTAGAGGTGTTGTTATGGTTGTTGGTTGAGGTTGGCCCCTGTCCCCTGTGTGTCCTAAAGACCCTCCTCTGGCAGGTGCCAATCACAACAAGGGCAGGCCAATGGTGGGGGTTAGTATATGGACCAAGCTGGTTCCATCATCTTTGAAATATCTTTGGAGTTTATGTATTCTTTTCTTAGAGAAAAATGAATTTTGACTGCTTACATTTTCCTTGGGCAAAAAAAAAGACTTTATTTCTGGAAAAAGACATGAATCATTTTTCAGTATTTATGAAATTGAAATATTTTTTAATAGCTTTAAAAAAGGAGGTCCGGTCTTAAACAATGTACATCTGGTCCTTCTGATTGGTTGAATCGGAACCCTCATATGGCATATACTCAGGGAGTCTGCTAGGTCTAAAAAACAATTCTCCCAATTGGTTTGATCAAGTTTAAGACATTAAAAAAGTTTTCTAGATATGTCTTAAATTGATGCTGATTTCAAAATAGCATTTGTGTTTTTATTAAGTTCAAGAAGATAATTATAGCCCATAATTTGTACGTAAAAATTAGAACGGATCTTTAAGTAACCACAATGAGTTGCATCACTTAAAATGGTTTTAGTGGGTGACGTCTTTTACCTCAGGGAGGGTAGGGTATAATGGTCCTAATGGACGATCCATGCTTTGAGCTGTGTCCC
The DNA here is from genome assembly GCA_936440205.1 of Lepidonotus clava. Classification (NCBI taxonomy): domain Eukaryota; kingdom Metazoa; phylum Annelida; class Polychaeta; order Phyllodocida; family Polynoidae; genus Lepidonotus; species Lepidonotus clava. Next base: position 45,519,111 of record OW387138.1, read on the forward strand.
CTTGGTTTCCAGGTCTTTTATGTCTATTCAGAACATCTCATCTCTGATAGTGGAGTGTGGCAAATGGTGGAGAAGTTTAATTAAGGATCCATTAGTCTTCTTTTAGATTCTTAAACCTTCCCAGCTCGTCTCTTGCACGCCCCTGAGCCCAATTCCCTGTGACGTTGAGTGTTTTCCCTGAGGATGTTTTTCCCAACAAATGCATTATTAAAATATGTTGATTTTTTTTGCTCAAGAAAAGCTGTTTGCTGTGATTGTACTTATATGAAAAATAAGGTTTTGTATATACGTATACACACACCTAGGTCATTGAGAGGCGATCAATGCTAAAAATCCAGAGAGTTTGTAAGTGTTTCTAGGGTTGAAGCCAACTTTTTTTTTATTGTAGAGAGATATAGATGTATGCAGTCTGGTCTAGTGTGATATGTCTTAGAGCCTTTAGCTTATGCAATGGGTTTTAGCTAAGTAATAATAAGTATAAGCTTAGTTGCTGAGTGCCTTGTACTGTCTAGAGCATTGTAGGAGGCAATGTGTGAGGATAAGTGATTGTGCTGTTGCATCATCATGTGAAATGGAGGGTTAGTCACTGGTGGTGGGGGCATTGCATCAGGCATATAGAATAGATTTTATTGGTTTGACTTTTAGGAGCAGATCAGTTTAGAGGTGGGCAGGAGCTCATGGTGTTTGCTTAGTCCTTACCATAGTCGTATACTGCGATCGCCTCGTTTTTGGAGCTGTGCTCTACAGAGCCATGGCCGCTTAGCTTGTTACATTGGTTTTGAATGCAAAAACAATATCCGTATAGAAAACCAAGGGCTGTCCCTTGTCATCATCCCATGCTGTAAACTCACATACAGGAATAATACAGCGCCGTCATGTAGCAAAATCAAGGGAATGTTGTTTTGCAGTGGGTGCCTACAATCAAGAGTCAGTGCCCCCCCCCCCCCTCCCATCTTCTACACCTTGCCCACCCTCCAGTATGATACATCACCAACCCTAGTCTGCCCTCATGCTACCTCTAACCCACTCCCGATGTGCGCACCTGCTCCCTAGACGAGCAACAGACGAACAGACACAAGCCTTCCATTAAATACCCAAACTTGTGTTTGGGGGGGGGGGGGGGGGTCAACATTCAAAAACATATGCCCCCCTCATCCCCCCCCCCCCCCCCCCCCCCCCGCTACCAACATCCAAGAGTGTGATAAACCACCAACCCTATAGCCTGCCCTCACGCTACCTTGTGCACACGCTCCCTAGACGACCAACAGATGAGGAGATACTAGTACTTGAAGACTCTCATCAATTACATACGCATCAAAAAGGGATGTGAGGGAGCCAGAATTAAGGAAATCATGTCTTCTACCCCCACCTCCTCCAATCTCCCCCCCGCCCCGCCCCGCTAGTAAGATGAATGGCCAGCCCTAGTCTGCCCTCACCCAACCTCAAAAAAGCCACTCTGGGCGAACGCACCTGCTACTAGACGAGCAACAGACGAGCTGGTACACTCACCTGTCTCACCTTCTGCCTCTTTCCCTACCTCCCCCCCCCCCCTTTTTTTTTTTAATATCTTTTTTATCTTTTTTTCAATTATATCTTCTTTTTTTTTTTCTTTTTTTTTGATTCATTATGAATTGCATTGTGGATATTCTTTCTTTACATCAGAATACATGAGTATAGAGGATTGTCCTCTTGTCGCAAGGTTTCCAATATTAGGAACAAGATTTTATATGTCGGTATTCCCTACCACCTCATTATGGATATAATTGCATGGCTTTTTTCCCCTACATTTCTCTAGTGCTTGTTTTAGAGTATTCCTGTATACGTTTTAGGCAGATTAAAGGAGAATATGATGTTGCCTAGATTTTCCTAGGTCCATATTCCATATTCCTGCTTTCTTCTTTGTTGCTTCTGCGATGAAAATAGGAAAAGTGCTTCCTACTTTTTATTCAGTCTGCAGTGGCATATCTACATCCTGATATGTGGGATGCATTGCACATTGGTAAGGGCGATATGCCCGTCCAATAATTTACATGCGTTTGTTTTCTCTATCCTCCTATACACTGCTTACACCAACGATTGATATGATGACGTCAAAGTCCCACGCAATCCGTACAGTAAATAATACCACCATACTATAACACTACCACCAGTACATGCCATTCTGTCTGTGATAACAAGAAAAATGGTTAGGGAATAACAAATCGACAACCAGAATCATTGACTGTATTTTCCATCTCTATACATCAGGGGTGTATTTTTCATGCTTATGCTTGTTTACATTATAGCAGTGTTATAGACCTAGTGTACGACATACTGGTCGTCAGAGTTCTTTGATTAATACTTTGTGTGAACGGGAGTTATGCAAATTGTGGACAGGGTACAATAAAACCGTTTTAACAACTGTCAGATAGGGCATGAATTTATGACAAGTATATGTAAATAATATGATATCGCATGGGTGAATTATTACATAGCAGTGGGTAGATATTAAAATTATTTTAAAATAAATCGAAAGACCGCTGACTGAGGATCATGCGGGCCGCATTATGAGATCCCTTATTAATTGTGGTCAGATAAAGGTCACTATTAATCACCTGGCTGAAGGTCATTTGTAGGTCGTTTTAATGGTACTGTCAGTGAAGGGGTGGGGGTGGGGGGGGGGGGGGTGGATGCATGGGGGTGCAACTAGAAGTGAATATGACTAGGCTAAACAGAAATGCCATTTCTCCAACTTTTATATGATGTTGGATTGCACTGTGCCGTCGTATGTTGTCTATCCAGTACAAACCAAACACTAACCCAACACCTTGTATTGTAGGATACCATCTAGTCAGAACTGACAGTATAGAGCAGCTCTGAGCAGCTCGGTAGGGTGCGAGTCACTCAGAGAAACCTGAGTAGTTTGTAGACAGTAGACCACAGGGTGTTAAGCCCCATACCCACTAAGCGACTTTCAAGTAGTCGGCCGACGGATTGGCGCTAAAATCGACCGATCCTTATGATCACCTGTTTGTACAGTATATTGAAATGGACATGTCTGATCTGACTCAATGTCAGAATCGGCCGATTATAGGGGTAGAAGTGGCTGATTTTTGTGTCGATCTGTCGGTCGACTGTCTAACAGTGTCCTAGTGGGTATGGGGCTTTACTGGAGCACGCATAGCCCTACCTGGGAGGGGGAGGGGATGTGTAGGAGCTACATTCAGGTAGAGGAGGAGGAGGGGGGGGGGGGGGCACGTACTTACAGGTCTGGGTAACCAAAACAAACCTACTATATAGTCCTTTTGTCCTACAGTTTGACAGTTCTCTGCTATTTCCTAATTTGAATTAACATTTCTAAGCTTTCTTACACATTACTTGTACTGCAGCTTTGATTATTATACCTACAAACAAGTCCAAGAAAAGTTGTTAAAAGCCTGAGACATTTCACCTATAGTAATACTATAATCAAGCATCATACTGTCCGAATGAAACTGGTAACTGCAATAGTGTTGTACCAATGATAGTCTCTCAGCCTAGACAGCTAGAGTTACACCCCCATCTTCTCAATTCTCAATTTTCAAATATGGAGAAAAAGGCCCCACAGAACCAACAGAAAATTATAGGTGTAATTTCAACTGATGTACTCCTATAGCAGCCTCTATCTTAATTCCCCCACCCCCGCTGGTACTGGGCCTTCACTTAGTTACATATGCTGATTGTGTCCAGGTACCAGCTCAAGGTCGTCCTGGTCACGTGACAACACACCACCTACCTTGAAGGTGTAGAAAGGTTTTTTTCACTTTTCTTTTTCCTTACTTTCTTTCTCTCTTTTTTTCCTTTTTCCTTTTTTTTTTTTTAGGGGGGGGGGCGGGAATGGAGGGGGGGGGGGTTGAGTAGAGCCTTTATTGATTGGGTATAGAGTGTTAATAGGCAGCCTACCTCTGGCCAACTCTTTGACAGCAGTAAGGTAGTCCGACCTTCCCTTTGTCAGAAATAGGAGAATCCCCTACACACTCCCTCCCCTTACCTATGTGCGTTCAGCTATAGATCTGGACAGCGAGATATATTGTGACATAGTGATAGTTAAGTGTTCTGGCTAGATATTATAAATGTTATCTTATGTGAAGTGCTGCACATTAACAGGACACATATTGTCACTACACTAAGAGTGTGCCATTAGATTTGCATTCTAGTGAATTAGGAGAACATTGGAAAAGACAAACTAACAGGAGGTGACAGACAATGTTAAGGTTTTTGAGTTGTTTCTTGTCTCCAGGATCTATAGTACTGAGATACCTCAGTGACCCTGGGGACTTATAAGTCAATAAGGAGACCGTCAACGGTCTGTGTTTTTACCAAGGACAGGTTTTACCTAAAGTGGTAAATACTAAGAGAAACCATATCTTCCAAACCATTTCTTATAATCAGTTTTCTTAGAATGCTTTTAGAAAAAGGCAATGACCAAAACAACAGTCAATGGGGCAACTTGGAAAATTTGAACCGAGAATAGTCCATCTTCCTCCTTTCGGAGAGGAGAGGGGGGGGGGGGGGGAGAATGTTTTCAATTTTTTTTATGCGGTGGTCAGCAATGTAAAATAATGGGTATCACAAGGCTGAATATTTGTGGAGCCCATTGAAAAAAAGAAACATAATCCTTCACTTCCAGGAAGTGTATCTCAACGCATGTGCATGTGGAATCAGCCCGTGCGGTCTTCTTTCTGTGAGTCATAGGGCAGAAATGACTTTTGGTCCGATATATTAAAATACGCTGTTTGCTTGTAGTGGGGAAGTCCCCAGGTAAAGGGTTTTCTAGGAAGAGAGTGAGTGGCATGCTAGATCTACAGGCGGAGGAAGGCTGTCAGATTAGGGGGGGGGGGGGGGGAGCCCAGGGGAGGAAGTGGGGTGGGGGTGGGGGAATTATATCAGGGCAGTTCTCATTACATCAGGAACCAGCTGGTGGGTTTAAAATGTGATTTCTTAAAAGATACCCTAAATAATGTCATCAAAACCTTAAACATATCCCCCTTTGGGGGTACCAGGGTGGGGCTTCTGCTCCTGGGAAGAATATGGGCCCTCAGTAGCCTCTGCTGATTGCAAAAGGCGACCACAGGGGAAACCCAGTACTGAACAAGTGGTTCTTTGGGTCTGATTCCCGGTTTGTGTCTGGGTTCACTAAGGGATGAGGTACAGCAAAAATTATTTCCTAGTTTTGATCCCCTGCCGTTTGCCAGGCCTGTCACCTTCATCTCATAGATGCGGTCACCAAAGACAGAATTCATCGCAACCTGTTTTTGCCAAGAAAATGACCCTTGCTGTTGGTAGGGCATAGAACATCCATCAGTCACTCACATATCGGTTATAACTCAATAAAAAACACCAACCCTCAAACAACAGACTCTCCATGCTGGTTTCGGTATCGAAAATTTGCTGTAAACGAATCAACATGGATATAGTGGTATTTGTAATTTACAATAAACAAATCAGCATTGATCTGAGTTAAAGGAAAATATTTGTGAATGCCTTGATGTTGGGAAGGGTTGGAAAGTTCAAACAGCCAGATTAATTTGATTATTTCTGGCGAACACTGCGCGGGAAACACTACCCCAAACAGAACGGGGTCAAAAGCGGCTCATTTCACAGCTCCTCATAATCTTCTTATCTCTGAGTGTGAATGAAAATTTCCGTCCCAATGTGATTTCAATATCCTTAATTCTGATTCTGAATTAACATTTAATTCCAAAGCTTGAGATTTGTTTGAGTTCTTTGCCTGTATTTACTTCTCATTGTTTTGGCTCAGAATCCCTTTCCATGTCTCTGAGTGCCCCTTCTGGGGACTGACTTTTTCAGCACAATATAATTTTTACTCCACATGAAGGACTAACGGTTAGTCTCCCATTGCAAAATGCCATTTGAATGGTGGTAAATGATCTACCTTGCCACCCTGTGCTCCCAACAGGGTCATCCAAGGGTGGATGTGTGGTGTCCTTTCTATGGGACATTGCACATTAAATACCCCTTTACCACTCTTCGTAAAGAGTAGGGTATTGAACCCGGTGGTAGGTTTCTCCTAAATCACATCATAGATACAATCACCCACAACTGAAAAGCACTACCTTGTGCAGTGTGGAAAGAACCCTGAAGGGTTGGCCAGACATTAAACTACCGCAACAAACAAGTTCTACTTTGCTTGATTAGTAGTTCAGGGCACCTTTATTATAGCCCCGACTTCCCCATAAAGTATTAGCAGTTGGGGTATTTTTTTTCTACAGGACTGCTAAGCCCCACACTAGGGTATCATTTATTCTGAAAACAATCACTGCAGGCGCGCCATGAAAGAGGACGTTTTTATACAGAGAGTAGACACTTTTCAGTTCTTACTTGTAACACACACCGGCCACATTCTCATCGCATCTCCTGTATAAAGTTTATCGTTTGTACACAAGAATTGAGGACATGAGCGTAACTTTATAACCAGTGAAGACAAAATTGAGTAGCCTGTAGGACACCTCAGGTGTCAAAGTTCAGTAGGTTGATGTATGATAAGTATGTTGTCAGTCGACTCCTTGAGGGAAGCCTGCCCTCTCCCTTCCCCTAACAGAAAAATTGAAAAAAAAAAAGAAACAAAAGGGAGAAACAAACGCCAACATCACCCCTGACCAGGTGGTAAGCCATCAGTTGTTTCTGTCTTGTTTCCAGCAGTAAATTATCGCAAAAACATCCCACCTTGAAATTATTCTAAATGTTATACTTTTAATTTTTATGAACAAGAGGATTTCCCTTATAACATGGTTTCATATGAGTATTCACACATGGAGACTGAGATGTATGCAGTTGTTGTTGAGTAATCCTGACCCAGGGAGTCTTAGTCTTGCCTAGGACCCGTTAATTAAATAACCAAGTCTAAAACACCAAAACGCATTTCTCTCTTCGTTCATCCTGAATGGGGACACTATAGACTTGCTTTAGGCCCAGTATTCTATACTGGTCTCCAGGGCCCTAAACATGTATATTACTGGTCACCTCGCCTGACCTGGGACCGTCTGTGACGTCATAGGGTGCGTCACCTACTCCCCACTCCCTCCCCCCCAACTCCGTACACCAGGGGAGTTATATATGCCGCTCTTATAGTGAGTCTCCTAGCTCGCACTGAGAAGTACAATTTTCCTCGCAATTTTAAAATTTCGTATTTTTTTGAGAATTATATTTAACCTATAGTATTTTTCTTTTGGCTAAACTATATTTGAGCGATGCATAAAGTCTCAAACAATTTAAATAAGAATATATCAGGGCTTGGTTTCTCTGTTATTGTTAAGCCCTTTACAGATAGGTTCTATATTGACAGATAAAAACATGCATAATGCACATTCTCAGGCCACCTTAAACCCCCAATAAAGCCCCATTTATTTTGATATGTCCAAGTCACACACTCTGAATTCGCATCTATAAAATTAATATGCATTTCAAATTGTCGATCCTCATGAGTTCAGTGTTTACATACTAGGTTCCTTCTAGAGATATGGACTTTCCGTGTTTCACCTAAGTGTTCATTTATTCATCTCAAATACTTGTTAAAAACAAGCTCTCTAAATTCTCATTAAAAAAAGTTCAAATAATTGATCCTCCCAGGCCTTGTCAATTCAGTGTTTACATGTTAGGTCCATGCATGAACAGACCCATGCGTGTGAACTCTCCGTGCTTCACTTTATTTAGTCACCATTTTATTTATGAGTGTCTCGCGACATAGACTCTGGAAAAGAAAAAGCCACAAAAACGGCAGAAGGAGTTAAGTAATAATTGAGCGGTCTTAGTGCAGAGAGGTCAGTCGCCAGGCACTGGTATATAGATGTACGGCTCAGTACAGACTGCTCATACACATATCTACAGGGGCATAGCTAACCTCCCATAGCAGACGTACATACTTTGCATACCTAATGAGTACCCCTGTTCCACCAGTCAGAAAAGGCTGATGTAAGTTACAGTACAAACTGTTTAATAGTACACACCAACGAAAATAAACAAGGAGTGTTAAATATAAGATTTTCCAGGAAATTCTAAACTACTAAATGTGATTTTATAGCAAAAAAAAAGAAAGAAAGAAAGAAAAAGGGGGAAAAAGGAAAAATATCAATTTAGTTTTTTCTTTTCTTTTTTTTTCTTGTTTTTTTTTTCTTTCTTTATATTTTTTGCAATAAAACCACATTTGTGGCTCAGAGAATATTCTCATAATAAAATCTAATATGTAATTGCTATTTTCGATTTTGTCCTAGAAATTGACTTGCGTCCCTAACTAAAGACACACTCAAGGAAATACAAGCAACAACAAAGAGGAGGGTTTACCCCTTTGACGTCCCAGGGTGACATGACAAATAGCTCAGTTTGTGGGTCGGCTCTCGGTCCAGAACAGGGACGCTGGTCATGGCCCCCTCAGGTCACCTGACCTGTTTTACCCCACCTGGTGGGGGATATATATACACCTGGTGGCCGCCCCCTGAACCTGTCTGACATCAGGGCCACCTGCAGGAGAGAGGGGGTACTAGGTGGGTGACCCAATTATGAAATGTTTGTATATGTACAAGTCCCTCCAGGATTTGAACCCACCACAAAGGTGTTTGGAGGGGGATAATTTTGCTACATTTACACTGTGAAGCCGCATTGTGGATGAGAGGGGAACTAAATAATGGTGTCATGACTTAATTTGCTGGTTCCTACAGGTCCTTTAAAAAGCTGTTTGACAAATCAGCAACCGAATGGACTGGCTTGTAACAGCCTGTTTCACTGGTTCTTGGTAAGGCCTGAAGTAAATTCAGTGTGTAGACTGTAACATGCAAAGGGACATTATTTTAGAAGTAGTAGGGTAATTGTTATTATTATTTTGGTCCACACTGCCCAGGGAAAGCAAGGAAAATTCTTCTTGTCAGGGAACAGGGATGTAAGTTTTCAGATGTTTGTCTGATTTCAGATTTTAAAAAGAATGAAATTGCACATAAAAGATAATAAAACTATGGAAAAACAACAGTGAAGTAGCAGTAAGACCTGAATTTGGTAGCAATGTTACCTAATGGAGCACCCAACAGGGCCTCAGAAGCAGTTTATACCTTCAGGTATATTTCAGATTAAGTTCAGATCACATACAAAATCCAAAAGCTGAGAAGGGAGTGAATAGATACTGCTTTCTGATTGGTTAACATTACTATGAACTTAATTTCACTGTGAATCTCTGTCTTCAAGCATAGACTTTAGATTCTAGAATTTTAAGCCAACCCTGACTTACATCCCAGAGGGAAAACAGTATTTTGTTTGAACAAAAAAGAGTGTAAAAGTAAATATGAAAAACGTGCATGATGGTTAAAATAAAGTCAGAATGTTTTGCAAGCGCTAAGAATATTCCAAGAAAACGGTTCTTGCCGATTCGAACTTCAGTCAGTGCGAATACATAAACAGCAATTAAAACTAATCAACCCTATTCAAATTCAAACACCTGATGCCTTGGTAATTACAGCAATGATACGCTACACATTAAACAGCTTCTTTCTTGATTTAGCACCACAAATTTCCTCGGCCTCTCTTGGGATGTTAGATTTGCAATGATCTTTATTCGACTTTGATTTGTTTACGGCGGGTGAGGGATCGGGAGACATTAAACCCTCCCCAGGGACAGAGGGCAGGATTAACTATTTATCCCAGCAATCAGGGTCGAGGATTACTGGTTGACGTGCGAAATGAGGGGTTAATCGGAGAAGTCTTGGGAGAAGGGGAAAAAATTCACTTTCTCTCATCAGTGTTGTGTTATTGTAACAGAACTTCTGTTTCTCCTTGGTCATGTGGGAAGTTTATTTTGGAATATCGTTTAACTCTGGAGGGGACATCATTGAAATGGAAAAAAAGATATATCAAAATTTCCTCACTACAATGACGATGTATGTGTCTTTGGTATCTTTGGGATTAAAAGGTTAAATTTTAGGAAGTTACATCAGTTGAATGATAACTTATGGTTTAAAATTCATTCTTTCAAGTGACACTAGAATATAGTCATAGCATTCCAATACCATGGGCCCTTTGAAATTACAATGCTGATCTGAGAATTGCACGCTATTTAGTGAGGCCACCGCAAGACGTAATGGTGATATTCTCTAATAAGAACTAGAAGGGAGAGAGTTTAACAAACATTAAGGCCACTACAATTCATCCATAACCATTCATCCCTACAATTCAGTTCGGGGATTACCGGTTGACGTGCGAAATTAGGGGTTAATCAGAGAAGTCCTGGAATAAATCTACACATGTGTACTTTCCCTCCTCAGGGTTGTGTTATTGTAACAGACTTGTGTTTTGCCTACATCACAGGAAGTGTATTATGGAATATCTTTTAATTTTGGATAGGACATTTTGAATTTAAAACAAAAACCATTATTCCCTCCACAAGGATGAATGTATCTGTTCCAATACACTTTGTCATCTTTGGATTAAACAGTTTTAAGAAGGTATATCTGTTTATTGAAGAATTATGGGCAAAATCTCATTCTCATCAGTGACATTGGAATAAAGTAATTGCATTGTAATGCCATCGGCCCTCTGAAATTCAAATGTCGGTCTCAGAAAAGTGAATTGCATGCTGATTAGTTTGAAAGTGGTTCTCGTACCATGATACCGGATGGGGTATTAGATGTCGGGCGTCTTGGGACACTTTGGTTATATTGAGAGGCTGCCAGAAGACGCAATGTGATGCGCCATAAAAGCCATGCCCACTAGGCGATTTTAGCACAATCGGCTGACAGTTCAGTGCTAAAATCGGCCGATTCTACCCCTAGAATCGGCTGACTTTGGCACCGATTCAGATCAAACATGCACATATACTGTACTTACATGCGACCCTAAGAATCAGCCGATTCTCCTAGTTGCCTGTCGCCCGTCGCTGCCAAAGTCGCTTAGTGGGTATGGGGCTTTAGTTAGAGCTAATAGGGAGCTTCACAAACCACAAAGCTCCATCTCTATAGGGGCTAATATTTCCGACTGATTAGTTTTACATGCACAAAAATATATGGGAAACATTAAATTTTTGAAATTGAGAGTAAAAGCCCTCATAAAGAATATTTATTATGATTATCTGGAGTTCTATATCAGTGTATGACATTCTTTGTCATGTCAGCAACAATCGCTTATTTTTCGCACATGAATATTGAATGGATGAAACCCTCAAGTCATATCAATCGCATTGGATGGAAAAATATCTCTAAGTTCTTTTATGCTCGCTCTTGCATTATGTTTTGTATTAAAGGGGTAACCCAAAGGGTAAAATACATATAAACATAAAAGGAAATACAGTGCTCTGAACTTTTCCTGTCATTTGATATTATAAAGAACCTTAAAATCTCCCCACTCGATTTAGTCCAACTAGTTTTATCCGGCTGCCCTGTGAACCACCGGACTGAGTCCGTCCCTAAATTGTAGATAATAATGTTAGATTACAGTGGTTAGAAAGTAATTAAAAAGAAAGCAAATCACAAACAGAAAGATAAATAACCCCCAAACAAAAAATTTAAAAGATGTGTGGACTGGTTGATCGTCTGGGTGTGGCTGGTTGGAGAGCACCCGCTATTGATTGTGAGGTCCAGCGGAAGGGCTGATCTGTCCGACATGAATAGTGGATGTTGCCTCGGCTGGCAACATTGGCTGAATACTGGAGTTAAAGTAGTTTTATTTTTGTGAATTTATGTCTGGGATAAGCTTGGGGAGTAAATTTAATTTTAAGTCAATGTAAAATGTGGGCTTATCAATAATACTACAACTGGGACAAATATTCACCAAATGTTCCGTACTTTGGTGCACAGATCGAAAGCTGCTGCCAACCTCTGATAAAGCCGTGGGTATGTGACATGCAAGTGAAATGTATGATCTATATTGATATTCTGGGGAGTGGCTGAGTTTATTCGTCGTAATGAGGGAGAGTAAATCAGATCTGGATGAGTGGTTACAGGCTAGAATCAATCTACAACTATGTCTGTTGCACACATACAAAATCATCTGGTGCCTAGAAGACTATTTTGTTATCAGATTGAGGGATGTTATTATTTCAAAGTTCATCTCTTTTACACACTGGAAAGTCATTTACCCTCCGAACTTGAGCTCATTTCCTTATAATGAGAGATGTATTTGAGAAAAAAAGAAGAGATGATATAACTCAACAACTTTAAATCTCTGATGCAGATGATAAATACCCTTTAGAAACTATCCACGTAACACACACATGTTCATTGATGTCATTACAGCAGGTATATCAAGCATTCAGCTACAGGCTGGTCAGTACATATCAGAGATGCCACTTTTCCTTCTTTTTCCGGATTTTTGATTGCAGTAACAATTTCAGACATAAGTTATTCAAAGAAAAAAAAAACATTACCTTTGATTCGTAGGCAACAGATTGTATTTCTAAAAGCCCTTTTTTATGTCACAATATACATACCTGTATTGTAAGGAGGCTGAAGTTAGTGGTTCTTTCCAAAATGATATGTAAATTTCAAAATTATGCCCTTCCTAGCTACTGCACACCCACACACATTATCCTTTTAATATGAGAGAGAAAGGATTCTTAAAATAGCCACTTCATTTCCTCGTCCAGATTCTGGTTCAGTTCTCAGCTGTCAGAAATACAGGACAACCCGCGTCAATCTTCGCCGTCTCTCATCTGCCCGAGCAGAACTCCCTCTACTCCGTCAATACTGACAGCCCCGTCAAACATACCATGGCTTTATTAGAACCAGGCAACAGCCTTCGATCTGTGCAGCAAACTGAGGAACATTTGGTGAATATGTATTTCACAGCAGCATTAGAACTGATAAGCGCTGTTCAGATTGCCCAACTATACAGGACCAGCCAGTCAAGTGATGGTGGAGATATGCAGTTTTAAGACTAGACTATGTCATGTTTAAAGTTCATAGTATACATTCTAGGGCCAGTCTGTAGGAGGAATAACCTTTTCTTTGTTGTCCAATCCTGTATTTCGCTAGCATTTCTTTAAGGGAATTGCACAGCTTTGAAAGCAATATCTATATTCAATATCTAAAAAGCAATATCTAAAATTCTAACCCTGATCTATAATAAGCGATCTCAAAAAAGACACTAAAATGAATGCAGAATATGGTCACAAATAAAATCGCTCGAAAGGAGCCTTAATCATTTCAAAAACAACAGCAGGCATATCTGTTTTTAAGTAAGGAAATATGATGTGTAATACTACTAGTACGACTTGGACAAATATTCACCAAATGTTCCTCACTTTGGTGCATGGTTAGAGGACTGTTGCGTTCCGCTAAAAAAGCCGTGGATATGTCACGTGCAAGTGAAACGTATGAGGCATATTGATGTTTGAAGGAGAGCACCAAGTTAATTCGTCATAACAAGAGACAGTCAATCAGACCCACAAATCCCCAAATGGCCGCGAGCTCCGATCAGCCGATGTAGATGCCCCAATGATGTCTGGGAATAAGGAGCAGTAGGAACCAGGCCTGTGGTGGTTACCATGGGGACAGGGGGTGGTTAGAGTAGGAGGGGTGTAGTGATCAATAAGTCTGGTAGGAGCACCCAGGGCCCCAGATATGATCCAGGATCTACGCACCACCCAGCTCCTTCGACTCTTTTAACTATTTGAATCCGGTCACAAAAGGCTGTTCATTCCTCAGCCCGTTCCCCTTACTAACCTACAGACGGAGATGCCGAGCGATCCCGCCGCACTCGTTTGGCCCCTGATGCTCACTCAGCCATGTAAAGGTAGTCCCTGGATCCCCAGGGGCCACAGGGTCAAGCATCACCCAATATCTGTGTATTTAAAGCTGTAAAATGATAAGATGTGAACATTGAAAGGGCCAAGATTGAATGACTCACAGAATACCAGGATGTTTAGTGTACATTATTGTCGCCCTACGCTCCGGTCCCCCCGCTAGGCGTATTGGCTGGTCAGGTGGAACACATTTCACATCTTTAAGTTACATAAAACTTACCGTATCCTGCTGGGATAAGTCAACTTGGTGTGTTACAAGTGAACTGTGTACCAAACTACGCTCTTACATCAGGGGACCTCCCATTAATTATGTACGCCTTAAGGGGATGGGGGTCCAGGGATCATTTTTAAATGTGTGAACGCACTTGTATGAAACCCATGTGCACTTAACTAGCCGGAGGATGGGAGGGGGGTCTGCAATTTTTGGAAATGTGTGTACATACTTAATGGAAGGCCCCTTAGTGTCATTTCAGCTGATTTAGGAAACGCTAATACATGGAGGAAGATAAATAACTTGGGGATTAAAGAGATCCTATAGTAAGTGATATTGACAGAACCAAGTGCAAATAGGGCAGCAGTAACACATTGTTACAAGGTCAAAAAGATCGTGCTAAGGTCATTGCACCTTAACCCACCTGAGGTGTCAAGGTCAAACAGTTAGTGCCCTCAGTAGGGGCGGGCAGTGAGATCACGTGACCCGCCTTACACCATGACAACCGACTCCCAGACCAACCCCTGGTGGACTCTCTGACCCTGAACATTCACCAACCAACATGTGTTTTAATTCATGAAATACATAACGACTGCCATCCAATATTGGGGGTGTAGACGGTTTCTCTATGTCCCATGTTGATTTTACCATATGCCCGTGTCCCCTGACGTTGTTGCTATTGGATTGCTACATCCCTGTCAAATCCTAAGCGGTGTCCCCACGAGGTGATGACAGGGCATTCGTCGCCCAGCGACCGAACGTAACCCTTTTAAAACAATGACGATTGGTGCGCATTTGAGGCCTTGGTCGTTGTAGTTAGAAGGGGTTAAGATAAATTGCCCAGCAATATTCCTTTATCGCTAAGTGTTTATAAGACCATGGCGACATGCCTTAAGCAGCCATGTTACCAATATGCCCCCCCCCCCCCCCAAGGGGGGGGGGCAATTGCCGCCCCCGCCCCCTCCCTAGACCCTGAGAAGAAAATGTTGGCATCTTAAAATTGTAATACCTGTGTAAATCTGGTGTTTTTCATTTTCATTTCAATAAGGGGTGATGGGGTAAGGGTTTGCACCCACTAGAGCACTGGCTCTGGATCCGCCCCTTGCCCGTGTCCCCTGTTGTTGTGACTATAAGGACAGGCCATGTCTCCCTGTTGAATTTAAGAAATGCCCATGTCGCCCTGTTGATTTAACGGTCTCTACCAATGATCCTGTAATGTTAGCGTTCTAAGCCAAGGGCCTTCCCTGAGTAAAAATCGCTGGCATTTCCTTCTCTATTAGAACTGAAATTGGCTGCGAGTGAAGTAGTAGGACTGTTAGTGGGAGATAAGACCAACGTCTGACGTCTGGAACAGGGTGGTTAGGGAGAGAGAAGGGGGCTCAGGAGTAGGGGGTAGGCTAGAAGAAGTACTAATACCCTTACAGACTACCGCTGACAATCTGCATCAAAGCGCTTCAAAGCGTGTATTCGCTCCCAGGTTGATGTCTTGAAGGGAAGTAAACACTACATGACGAGCAAAAAATTATGAATATTAACCATACCAATACTTGTTCAGTGCATTAATAAGTACGCAGTAGAAATATTAAAGTGGTAGGGAAAAAGCGGTAGGAAAAAAAACAAGAACGCAGTAGAAAATATCACTAATTGTTTTAGGTACATATTTTGATCAGCTCTATGCCCTCCCTTTATGATGAGCTCCCTGTAGTGTTATTAGATACCCCGAACGAACAGCGGTATTAATACAGCATATACTGAGTGGAGAATCAGTGTCAGCTTGCAGTAGCATTTCAGTAGTAAATCAGTAGAAATAAGTGGGAAAACAGTGGTTTACTAAATTTAAATCAGTATGTCCCAAATATTCAAATGAGCTGGAGTATGAAGTCGGTACCATTTCAGTAGCTCATTTAAATATTTCTGAACCGCCATCGAATTAGGGCCACTAGTGTTTTAGCACTATCCCATCCATACAGTGTTGAATAGGAACAAGTTAGCCGTTTAGGTATGATTCCTAGAGATCCATTAGAATAGAGGGATATTTATTTTTCCCCATCACAAAGCATTCTCCAGCTGTGAACAAGGTTCAACAGTGGTTCGAGTTCACCCTGCCCAAGTTCACCCGGCCCAAGTTCCACAATGGCCCGAGTCCTCCAGTATCAACCACAGTTTGCTTTTTGTTCCAGTATCAATACATTAATACACTGTACTCAGATTCCGACAAACCGTACTAACCATGTGTTCGTTTGTTTTCCAGTCGGGTCGTGGTTCATCTCGCCCGTGCTGGCCGGCGGTGTGTCCACCCTCCTCTTCTACGTCTGCAAGTACTTCATCCTCAGCAAGGTCAGTCTTTTTACTTTTTTTTTCTTATTTAATTTGAAATAAACTTGTCCATAATTTTCATCAAGACAAATTCACATATGAAACGTGTTCTCGCAGTGATGTATTTAGTAATTAAAACAAAGTATACAAATTTCAATAGAGATTTTGAATATTTAACCAAAAAAATGTGGAAAATGACTAATCAAAACAAAGTTCCTTTTCCTGGTTGGGTCAAAATATTCCACCAACAGTTACTCTCAGGTACGACCAGAAAGCTTAGAGGTACGTCACAGGCATTCTAGACTTCCCCGGAAATGCGGAATTCCGCATTTCTAAGAAAACTTTGATCATTTTTGAGACTTGTCCAAATCCGAGGAGAAAATATTTTTTCTATATGGAGTGAGAAAAGAGTCAAATATTTTTCTACATTTTAACGTTAATGTCTTGTCTTTCCTAAATGAACATGTGATACCTTAATTTCTCTCCTTAAATTGAAGTCTATATCTTTTTTCCTAGCAATTTCATAATTTTCCGCAGAAGTGATTTTTCCTGACGTACATGCTTGTGTCAACCTATTGGGATGCGCCGTTGCTTCTGAAACTCCCAATCATAACCTGTATAAATAAAAGAAATTTTAAAAAATCACACCCGCTTTCCCATTACAACCTGTTTTCTCCCCCTCCAGCCGGACCCCCTGGAGCCCGGCCTGCGCTTCCTGCCCCTCTTCTACGCGGGCACCATCGTCATCAACATGTTCTCCGTCTTCTACGACGGGCCCGAGAGTAAGTCGGTCATCGAGGCTTTTTGTAGTTTAGTTAAGGTCGTTCTGGTACCTCCCATGTTGTGGCACTGTCCCTGTAGTCGTTTCTTTCTCCACTTGTAATATCATCATCAATTCTTCCAACCACGGATAGCCAGTTTTATGAGTTTTACCTGCAGGTTAGCCCAAAACAGGATGCATGCTGGGTAATATGTCGACAAAACTGAAGGTTTTACTATACTGAGGTCGGGAGTTTAGGTCTGCGCGTGCTCAGTGCTTTGGCGCCAATAGATTTCGGGGGTCAAGCGTGATCTCCAGCCAATGAGGAGTGTCCTATTGAACCACCTGACACAACATGGCGGCGCCCAGTGGGAAACTCCCGATTGCGGTATAGAAATTTCCATGAACTGTGCCATTTTTTTGAGATTAACATTGCATAAATCTAACCATCATTATTTTTTAAATAAGTACCACCATATGTTTACATTTCCTGATTAGTTGAAAAATTCATTCATTATTGATGGATAAGTAGCAATTATTTGATAATTTTCTATAGTTTTCCTAGGGCTTTTGTCGACAGAATCAGTCAAAATTAGCCTGCAGGTACTTAAAATACTTAAAATCAGCTATCCCTGGTAGGGAGAATTGAGGTGACGTGCCAAAAACAATGTGAACCTACAGGGGAACATGGTTTAGATGATACTAAATGTGTCAGCCTAAATTAAAGAGGCAAACTAATTCGCTATCCTAAAAATCAGACGAAAAGAAATCTATGAAAATTGTGTGACCTTGAAGAATGAACCAGTAAAATCTTTGATGTGTTAGATCGTGGCACTCTGTGCTTCATTTCAGAACTTCGGCTAGAATAAAGGGGACAAATGATTCTCTACCCTAGGTATCAGACATAAAAAACTAAGATTACAGTGACTGACAACCGAAGCTGTAGAATTGTGTTTGATGTGTTTAAGTGTGGCGTAGTGTGCCTTCAGTGCTTAACTTTGCCTAAAATAAAGTGGACTAATAATTCTATACCCTGATTTTAGGCAAAAATTAATGATGAAATTAGTTGAACTAGATTTTTTCTTTAACCAGACAACACAGATCCTAGCCTTGTTTTCTATCATGCGTGTGACTGAGGAAAATACCTGTTAAAACTCCTTTCATGTTTCATGGTGGCTCCTTAAGTGCTGAAATTTGCCTAAGAAAAATACTTCTCTAGCCTAGGTATCAGATAAAACAACTTAGATTACGCATAACGTAGATTGAACCAGTGAAGTCATCTTTGATGTGTTTAATTCTCCCTACCACAGATAGCTGATTTACAGTATTTCAATGACCTGCAGGTTAATTTGGGGTGATTTTAGGTATAACACAACATATTTGCTATCCTTGGTTGGGAGAACTGTGGCACATTGTGCTTTTAATCCTGTACTTGGCTTAAAATAAAGGGAACAAATGATTCTATACCCTCAGTGTTAGACAAAAGTATGAAACTGAAATTTGTGGGACTGGATTCTTTTTTTTTTTTAATCCAGAAAATACATCCTAGCCTCGTATTATATCGGTCATGTCACTCTGGAGAACAAACCAGTAAAATAGTCTCGGATGTTCAATCAAGGTGTTCTTTCAGTGATGTACTATAAGCCAGTGTATCGTCCATGTGGTGGATGTAATTTGCTATTTTTGAAAATTTATTCAATTTATTTAATTTGCTATGTTGTAACTCCCTTACAGCCGTACCAAATTTGTGACATCCCCAATAACGTTGCTGGATTACGTTCTAACATCGCAAAACACGTCGCCAGCTGTGACGTCATTAGACTAAGGGGTGGAGACCCTAACGTTAGAAAAGCACGGACGATACCGCGGCTTTAAGATAAAGGGACAAGTAATTCGCCACCCTAGATATTAGTCCAAAAAAGGCACTACTAACAAGAAAAAAAAACTCGCCTAGAATAGAGGGAACAAATAATTATCTACCCTACATATTAGACAAAAACAACTGAAATGTGTGAGACTTTGAAGTGTTTAATGGTGGCGCGGTGTTCTTTCAGTGCTCTACTTGGACCGCATCCCGCTGTGGGGAACGTTCGTCATCGCCTTTGGCAGCGGCATCATCACGGCCATACTCATCAGGTGGAAGCTGGTACCATGGCAACGGAGACGCATCAAAGGTGAGTCTGCCCCTCAGAGCAGGGCGCGCCGGCCTCGGACTAATCTCTGATTGGTTGGAGGCTTCGGGCGAGGGAGTGGTGTGAGCTGGGTGAAGGAAGAATGATGCCCTTTACAGAGTATATGTAGAATGTGCAAGGTTTGAGAGGTTTTTAAAACGGGCATTGTACACGTTTTGAATGAGGCCATAGATCTGGGACACAAAACAACTCAAAAACCTGAACATTTTCTGTCATCTACTGTTAGTTCGTCTTTTCCTTCATTCTCGTAAATTCACTAAAATGCAACTCAAATGGCACGTTCAAAGTGTAATGACAGTATGTGTCCTGTTCATGTACAACATGTCATATGATATCTTATAAAATCTAGCCTGAACTCTTAACTATAGCTATGTCAATAAAAGAAACACAAAATAAGCTGTTTCTTGCTGACCAAATCTACAATATACCCCTTATAGGTTAGCCTCGGAATGCGCAGATGTACATCATTCAAAATAGTCATGCTGCGTGTTTTGGGGCTAGTCTGTGAAGGGTATATTATCCCATTCATGTACTTTGCAGACTAGCCTGAGAGCTCTTATTTATGTCAGTGGTGTGTTGTGGAGCTATTCTGTGAGGGGTATTATACCCATTACAGACTATCCCCAAAATGCGCTTGTGTTGATGGTTCGAAATAGGCATGATGCACATTATGGGGCTTGTCTGTAAGCATATTCTATCCCAATTATGACCCAAACAGACTAGCCTCAAAGTTGATAACTCAACATACGCATAATATGTAGGGCCTCTTAACCAAGATAGGATATTCCCGTGGCGTATCCAGAAAGGGGGGAGGGGGAGGAGGTGGGTTGCGTTTTTGAACATTTCTCTCTTTAATGAGTTTTTGGCCGAATTTTGAATAAGGAAGGAAAAGGCCAACTTTTAAGACAAAGGGGCATGTGTGTAGCGCCCCTCCTAAAGAAAATCTGCGAGTGAAGTTAGCGCTTAAAACCTCGCCCAACAGATTCCTAAAAAAAATCATATGGAGACTATTGAATATAATTCACCAGGTAAGGCCCCTTAGTCAAAGATAGTGGTGGCCGTCTAAGCAGATCCTCCCTTTGTAGTGCATTCCTTTCAAGTCCCCCGTATATAACCCTCTGGATGACCCATGCAGAAGCTTTTGAACTTGAACAACTTGCTGGATATGACACAGGGAAGAATTCCTGCGGGACAGGGAAATCTCAGGGAAAACACAGGGAATTTGAAAATGGAATTTGGGTTGGTACCCTGAGAGATGCAGGGCCGTACGTAGCCGAGGTGTGACAGGGTGTGGGTGGGTTCAATTGGATGTACCGGCGTGCGCTGCTATCGCATAATAATACCAACAATGCAACACTAACCAATAATGCAACACAGCGGATCCGAAAATTATAATCTTTTAGCATTGATTGCTGGATCCACCACATTGCATTATTGGTATTATTATGAGATAGCACATCCAATCGAACCCACCTTGTGTGTACGATTACTGTGTGTGGGCCTGCTGCTGCCGCCACCTGTTGACAGAGTCTGACACTGTTTCCCTCCAGGCTACATGGAGAGGGGGAAAGCCCAGGCCACCACAGAGGAGCAGCGTACGTACTTCACCATGGAAACACTCACTATGTTTTCTGATTAAATATGGTTTTCTGTCGATTTTAGGAGTTTTCACCGACCCGTGCAATGTCACTTTGCTAGATCTATTCCACCTGTTAATTTTCACACTTTGAATATTGTCCAGTGAAAATTACAGTTTGGCTTTAGACTTACACGTTCACTTTCGATATTTTTTGTTTTTGTTTTAGTATAGCAGAATAAGTGTTTCGGTATTTTTTGTTTATACCCTTTCTATCGTTGTATCTTAGTCATAAGGATTCCCCAAAGAATTTTTTCAAAAGAAAAAAGTATGTTTTAAAAAAAAAAAGGGTTGCCAAGAGAATCGAAAAGGATCATAATGGATCTTCGTTGAGGGTGAGGGTCAGTTTCCAATACTGCTTGATTAAAAAGACAAATGATTTTGTTCTGCAGATATTGAATTTGAAAGTTTTTAGAGTCGATGCATTAGTTTTACAGTTTCGATTAGGAGTACGATTGTCCCACTCCAAACGCGCAACCCATGGTTCTGGGTAGACTCATCATCAGTTATGGGATGTACTCAACGAACATGTTTTATCTGTTTACGTCGGGTTATTTAAAGGTACTCTAAAGTGTTGGGCCTAAGTTCTAATTTCCAGTTCAATCTGCTGCAAATTTCTGGGCAAGATAGTTTCTACATAGAGGAATATATAGAAACAACTTGAACAATTTTCACTGCTTGTGATAAGAGTTAGAGCTTACTAGAGAAAATTTGTCTTTACCATTGATTTTAATGTGAAATATCAATTCTCTTTCACTCTTGGAATTTTTACGAAACCTCAATGATATTTAGTATTGGCATGAGAGGAAATATTGAAATCTAAAAATTCAATATTCAGTGTTTGAAAGGTTACAGCGAAAAGCATTGAATAATTGAGTTATCTTGGTTATTTATACTTTTGTAATTTGATGTTCCATTATCCTAATGGAAGGGAAATAGCTTAACTATACTTCACTTAGTACCATTCAACCTTTAAACAGTCTAAAACAGCCTTTAAAAATTATTTTGCTGTAGTTCTTAATCTACGTGCCAGGTGGCGCCTTGAACTGGATCAAGTACCTTTAAGGGGGCGGAGTGGTCCAGTGGGTAGCATGTGGGGCTTCTGTCTGGCAGGCCCAAGTTCAATTCCCTGGGCTGTCTGTTGGACCACCTTTTCTTGCCGTCATTCTCATCCCCATAGATTTAATCAAAGTACTTTGTACAAGTCAAAAACGTGAGCTGGACTTCATATAGCTAAAATACTTCTGAGCAGACCTTGAACTCCAACAATTATCATCATCAGGTTATTCTTTGTTTTAAGTGTATAAACTTAAAGCCAGTGTACCGTCCATGTGGTGGACATTATTTGCTACGTTGTAACTCCCGTACAGCTGTGCCAAATTGATGACGTGACCAGTCACGTCGCCAATTTACGTTCTAACGCCACAAAATACATCGCCGGCCACATCGTCGTAAGGCTTAGGGGTGGAGACCTTAACCCTTGCAACTCACGGACGATATCCTGGCTTTAATGTCATTAATCTCTCATTTAATGGGAGCAAAAACAAATTCCCGAGTACCAAAAAATACAGAGAGTCCGTCACTTTAATCTTTCACCTTTTTTACTATAGACTTTTTTCATTAGTGTGGCGCCCCCTAGCAGTGTATATTTGAACTGATGAGTTGGGTAATAGGTTCTTATGGATCCGGGCTATAAGTGTTGGGCACAAGGCACCCACTGCGCAGACTCGTGAGAAAGGTGTATAAGGTATGTTAAGGTAACAGTCCGAAGTGGGATGGGTGGAAGAATGATGAAGCCGAATCCTTTTGTTGCCCGATAAAGACCAAGGAAAAAAAAAAATTTACATGTCCACATTTTGTTGTCCTCACTAACACGCATGTCTGTTTATTATGTCTCTCCCTCCATATAGCCATGAAATACTCAGGTTAGCGCTCGTCACATCAGCCTGTTCTGTCCTGAGTGTTGTCGCGTAGAGGTTGCGTCGGTCTTATGTCCCATACCCACGAGGCGATTTTCACCAAGTCGCCTGACTGATTGGCACTAGAATTAGCTGATTCAACCAGAATTTATGGCCAACTTTTCACCAATTCATATCAAACATGTTCATTTCAGTATTGTATATTGATTGGTGATCTGAATCGGCGCAAAGATCAGCCGATTCTTTTGTTAGTGATCAGCCGATTTGTGCTCCGTTTCAGCCCAGTGGGTATGGGGCTTTACTTTATATAGGTCCTTTTAGTACAAACTTGGTGTCTTGTGACTTAGACTCTGTTTGTTTGTAATGGTAGGGATGTTTAGGGTATAAGGTATGATTATACCTTATTTTGATGTACCTTGAAAATAGTGGATACGGCAAAGGAGCTATTTAGATGACTCAAATGCGAAAGCATGTCTAGTTACTGTCATAGGATTAAATTTTGTTTTGTTTTAAAGAAAGTATATTTCTTTAGTATTGGTACTTTATTGGTCTACTTTATTTTATTCCACTGTTTATTTGACATTTGCATTCATGTTCTATTGCTTATTGCCACCAAAGCACAGTGCTATCACGGCTAGGGCAATGTGTAGTGACCACTATGTATGCGGTAGTATGCGGTAGCAATTTCTTAGTGTTATGAATAAGGACAAGTTTATAAATGATGAAACATAGGCAAACATGAAATTAAGTAAGTCTTAACCTCAATAGAAAAGAAAGAAAGTATATTGCATTTATCAAAACACATTGATTATCTGGTATGTCTTAAGCATATGCGATCGGAATCTATATGAAATATCAAATTGAAAACATAATACATGTAACAACCAGCACATTTTTCTCTGTGGATCATGTTTTTCTGAAAAACGTAATTACATTTCTGTTGTTTCATTCTCATTAGAGCAATGCTCCTACAACCCACCCACCTCAGAGAGAAGCGACGCGGACCAAGTCAAATTCACCTTCGCTGAGAATTCTGCCGTTTACTCAGGTAAAAATATATTTCCTTTATTAGGAAGGGGAAAAAATGTTAAGCAAATAAGAGGAACATTGTCTTTTCATAATGTGCTATTCAGTGGGTCACTGAAATTACCGCCAGCCTATGTGGCCTTCTATTAAGTACATATGCACTTTTTCAAGAACATCCACCCACCCACACCCTCGGCTAAAGTATGCATTGGATCGTACATATTCAGGGAGTGCACTTTTTCAGATTTCCGGATATTTGCCACTTCAGGATAAAATTGAAATTAACATTTCTCTTTACCCAAGTCTCCAGTTTTACTTTTCAAATTACTCCTCTTTCGTTCTTGGCCCATTCAAACCATGAATGTACGTGTTCTAAAGAATATTTCTATCCTTTTAGTATATTGACCTAAAATCCGGAAACTTTAATTCCTTCTTTTCTGGATTTTTCTTCCCTCCCTGTTGGCATCCCTGCATATATCTTTTTAATGTTATACTTCCCCTATCCCCTTGATGCATAAGTACTTAATGGAAGCCCCATTTGCCGCCCTCACAGACATGTACAATAATGCTCTCCGTTTCTCCCATATCACCCCCTATAGGTGCCCAGGCCAAAGTGGGTAGGTATAACTTGTGGTCTCTGTACAGCGGGTCGTCTCATCTCGTACTACCGTAAAACCCATAAAGCAGGTTCCAAAGAGCACAGGGAAAACAGCAAAAATGGCAAAATAATTCCCTGAAAGGGAAAAAACAGGGAATTTGCAAATTTTACCAAAACACAGGGAATTTCATTTGGCCAGGTTCTGAAATTCCTGATTCTCAAGATATTAGGGATTTGACTTTTTGTTGTTGGGTTGTCCAAATTATTTCTGCACACAGAGGCTTTTAAATTTGAATAACTTGCTGGATATTACATCGGGAAATATTGCTGTGAGACAGGGAAATCTCAGAAAAAACAGGGAATTTGAAGATATATTTTGCGTTCAGGACCCTGTATAAAGGCTCTATTCCACTATCCGATTTCACTCCCCCACTCCACTCAGAATTGAGAGAATGAATAGGTGCTAATCTTGAACATGTTACTTATCATTAATAAGGATTTTGAATTCTTTTTCGAATGGTATGTAACATGGAGTGGTTCTTGTAATATTATATTTCTCATAAAATCTTTAAAATTAGGAAATTTCTAGTAGTCAAAATCGCCCAGTGGAAATACAGTTTGTATCTAAGCGGTGTCCCGGATTAGGGTTTGCCATGAAATTTTGAACGAAATCCTTGTCAAAAGTAAGGGTTTGGCTTAAAACAACACTCTCAGCCTCCCAGTGTTAGTTTAACATATAATACTATAATAACTTAAGCAACACCACAGCAGGTGTCATGTTTTACACTTTTAGAATATAATCCTGCGACCTCATTGGTCATATGACACAGTTACAATGTAACTAATTGCGGCATCATTATGGACAAAAGAGTTGCTTAAGATATTGGTTTTTGCCATACCTTACAGCCTTGTTATGTACTTTTGAGAAATTTCGTTCTTACATATGGTTTTGGGGATTTTTGTTCTTCTATTTCCTACTTTTTATCTGTGGCTGTAATTATTATGCATTTACATTTTCCCTTTCCATTTTGGAGTTTATATGACAAGTTATTCGTGTTTTATTTAGGAAATTTCAGAGTATTTATTCTTAGGCTAGATTGAAAAAAAAATATCTCGAGAAAGCCTGAAAGTCTGGTTGTGGCTTGAAGGGAGCCAAAAGCAATGTGTCAAAATATGACAAAATTTTGCAAACTCAAATACTAAGAAAATAAATTCTAAGAGTATAACTTTAGCCATTGATACAGTATAAATCATGATTACTAGCTATATCTTTACTTTACTGCCATAATACTCATGTCATTTATCCCCAAAGATAGTAATGTTGGGTCACCAAAATTGACCGGGGATATGTTTTAATGGGCTTCGATATAGTTTAAGTCTGTATTCACAAAATATATTTACAACAGGCCTAGGTTATGCCCATAGAACATATTTCAAGAGTAAACTGAATTTGCAAAATTTTGACCCTACATTGCTTTTGTCTCCCTTTAAGATAGTGGTTTTACGGTAGTACTTCAAGAAACCTTTTTAGTGTAGTCAATGGATTAGTGGATGACCCTAACTCTCATCCATATCAGTTTCCTAGGTTTATATAAGTCCTCTTTCATAGAAAGCTTAGAGATCCCTTCTAGAAATGGACTATATAGACAGGTTTCTGTTAGGTATTGAAAATAATGTATGTGTTAGTAAAGAGGGGGTGACAAGAGGATACTTGTCATGAAGGTAAAAGTTTCATGTACATACTTGGAAGAACACATTTTTATTTATGTGAAAGTTGTTCATGAATTTTAGAAATATATCAGTGTATAGCACTGTAGGTGTGAATAATTGCACAGATGTTCCTAAGTCAGGGTGTCTGTCAATGGCAGAATTATTGTGTAGATAATAGTAAGGTTAGCATATAGAAACTCAACTATTGACGTTATAGTTGGAAAGTCACTATGTTAGGAAGTTTCGCATTTTAGTATATTGACATTTCACCGTATCGATGGTTTAGAGTAAACCTGATTATGTTGGAGTAAGTTGATTGAGGGACAATGCATTAAGATAGATAAATGTATATATAGCATGTGCAGCATGTTTAGAACTGTATCTTAAATTACTTATCCAACTATTTACATTCTTACAATAATGTATACAATTTGACACTTAATTGATCTTTTTCAGACCACATGAAACTAAATACATGTGTTGAAGTCATAAAACATTTGAAAGTATTTTATAATGAAATTTCAATATATGTTTTACAAATCTTAAAGAATTTATCCACATGCAATAGTTGTTTGAGTTCTTGACTTGACCTTGAACACAATATTTTTCATACAAATTTTAAAGAATTTACCCACATGCAATAGTTCTTTATTTGACCTTGAAAACAGAATTGAGTTGTGACCTTTCTGCAGCCAACACTTCCCGTAAGAACTCGCTCGAGAAGCCGGCTTTGGCTACAACAGATGAGGTCATCGTGCAGTCAGCCATCGAGCTTGAGAAGTCAGAAAACAAAAAGAACATGACAGCTCTGAATAACATGAACTACCTGCCTGTTGGGGAGAACGAACCAGTCATCCCGATTAATGTGATTGAGCCCGACGCTGCCAACTATGACCCGCCCAAGGTCGTCTCCAACGGCACCATCCTGCAGCCCACTGAGATTGCCAGTAAGTTGTAATGCATTTTTGAAATACTATTTAAAAGTCTCATTTCTTTATAGGTTGTTGTTAGAAGAAGTCAACATTCTTTGATATAAAAAATGAAAAATAGTAGATGCCATTTTTCCTACTTTGATAGGATTTCCTACTTTTTGGTGATTTTGGGTTGCACAACCAATTTTTCTTACATTGCTTTGTTATCTCTTTAAGAGTATTTTTTGTTAGTTTCAAACCAATCAAATACAAAGTCAATGTCAGATCCCTATTCCTAAAGATCGTTTCTCTCCTAGTTGCTTCTAGAAAAAAGTAGGAAATTTGTTTCCTACTTTTCCTTCTTCGTAATCAGTTGGGAGTGGCACCTCTGAGTTTTAGTTTTACTTTTGTACATTTATGATATGTTGGTGCATCATGATGATAACAATTACACTAAATGCTGTTTAATGACTCCTTTCAGAACCACCAACGTCTCCGCCCAAAGACAAAAACCTGCTCCAGAAACCGGGGGTAAGTACTCGCAACTGTTAAGCATTGGCATAATATTCCAACAAGAGTGTTTATACAATTACCAAAACCAATGATGGTAATCTATCAAATTGATTCAGTTGAGTCTGATGATATTGAACTGTAATAATACAAAAAGATTTACCCAATTACTTTCTTTACCTGCTGAGTAACAAACTTCAAATTCTATAGATACATTATTCGAATAATCATTTTAACTGCAAAATTACAAGCATATCTTTCGAAGGTTGTATGAAAAGTTGCCATTTTGCCCCTCTTAGTACAACAAGGCGGAGGACGCCCCGCTGATGGATAACGAGTACCGACTGGGCTCAACGACCCCGATGAGAAGCCCCACCGCAGAGGACCTCCAGGGGCTAGAGGCTAAAGGTCAGTCCACTCATTACATTGAAAAAGAAGTAAGCACTTATACAGGTTCCATTTAGTCGGTATACAGATTTAGAGGTGATCTGTTTGATCGGTTACTAGAATATGGGCCTAAATGTTTTGACCATTCCAATCATGAGCAAAATAAATTTTAAATCCTTA
Source organism: Lepidonotus clava (assembly GCA_936440205.1). Taxonomy (NCBI): domain Eukaryota; kingdom Metazoa; phylum Annelida; class Polychaeta; order Phyllodocida; family Polynoidae; genus Lepidonotus; species Lepidonotus clava. The sequence goes on from OW387138.1 coordinate 45,547,223, forward strand.
ATAATGTACCTTAAGGTAGTGTGTAAGAACAATTGCTAAGTCTTTCGTTTACTTTTGTGTAGCTGCTGCAGCCAACAATCCAGTCACAATTGAAGATGGGAAGAAAGCGGAAGAGAACCCTGGCTCTAACGTGAGTTGAATGGAGCAATTTTCATTTAATAATTTGACACAGTCTGGAAAGAACCCTGAAGGATTGGCCGACGTTAAACTACCCCAACAAACAAACAGTGACAATAAGTAGATGGGGTAGAATAGTGAAAAAAAACATGCAGTGGTGAAACACTTTTGTAAAGATTAATTAATATCAAAACAAGGTTTCTCTTTGATTTGTTCACTTGATTGTTTATCATCATTACTCTGCACCAAGTAGATAAACAGTTACAAATGGCATTTACATTTATCCCTAGTGTATCAAAAGTTACAAAATGGATGGTGTTAGTTAACATATGGTTGTAAAACACAATAAGATTTCCAATGATAGCCCATTAGCCCCTGCTGATCCTAGAAGGCAACGATAGGGGGGACCCAGCACTGACCAAGTGGTTTTTGGGTTCAATTCCTGGTTGGTGCTGGGTTCACCAAGGGATAAGGTACAGCAAAAATGATTTTCAGGTTTTGATCCCCTGCTGTTTGCCTGCCCTGTCACCTTCATCTCATAGATTCAATCACCAAAGACAGAATTTGTCCCAACTGGTTTTCGCTGTGTAAATGACCCTGGCTGTTGGTACAGCGTAAAACACTCAACACCCACTGACTCCAATGATTATTGGTTTTTCTTGTCTTTGCAGTTGGTCTTGGAGGGGTCGCGGTCCATGGTGACTGACCGGCCTGAGACAGCCAAGGTTTTCTCATTCCTGCAGATCCTGACTGCAGTATTTGGAGCCTTCGCGCACGGTGGCAACGATGTGAGGTAGGAAACAAGGGAAAACTGAAAGCACATTTATTTTCTCCAAAATAATCATATTGTGTACGAAAGCCTAAAAAATAACTGAATAGGCACTCTTCAATGTTAGAACTTTTCTTAAAAGGTATGAAACTGCGTTACTTTATTATGTGCTAAGTGGTCAGTATAATTATATGTCATCTGATCTTGTACAAAATTTATCCATTCACCGAACCAGGATGAATTTGGGCAATACTCTTCCCCCAGTCCAGACTTAAGGTGTTGAATAATAATGTAGGAATATGCAACATTTCTAAGCTGAAAATTGTAAAACACTAGATATTGAAACAACAGTCAAACGAACACAATAAATTGAGTAAGTGATGTATATTGTATAAAATTTACTCTCAGCAATGCGATCGGGCCCCTCGTGAGTTTATGGCTGATTGGAACAACAGGCGTGGTATCTGCCAAGGCCAGCACCCCGATGTGGATCCTCTTCTATGGTGGGGCTGGCATTTCCATCGGACTCTGGGTCTGGGGTCGGCGCGTCATCAAGACCATTGGCGAGGACCTCACCAAAATCACACCCTCCAGGTCAGAAGGCTTTCCTGCTTGTCAGATTTCATGTCAACCACTTAACCCATCTGTTTTGTGGGCATAGACTTAGATATTCAAACTCCATAGAATCAAATCATATTGCCTGAGTGTCAAAGTCACTCATTGTTGGGAATGTAAGTCAGAAATCATAGTTTTCTCAGTAGTCTTAGAATCTGCCGAATACCTCAAAAACTGGTAAAACGGTAACCAAGCATCATTGGACAGTTAGTAGCTATATTGTTGCAGCCAAGTTGCAGTTAACCATTGTAAAATGGGATTAAATCCCAGCTCCAGTATTCTTCATTGTTTTCATATATGATAGTTTTCCAACAAATATATAGTGATTGGCCTCAAGTAATCTCATGATAATGTACAATTTCTTGCAAATTCCATGTGTCTACTTGCAGTGGCTTCTGCATTGAGATTGGTTCTGCGCTGACTGTTCTCGTGGCCTCCAACGTTGGCATCCCTATCAGCACGACTCACTGTAAGGTCGGCAGTGTGGTCTTTGTTGGCCGCTTCCGTGCCCGTGAGAATGTCGACTGGTCAATCTTCCGTAACATCGTCCTGGCCTGGCTTGTCACACTGCCCATCGCTGGAGGCATATCGGCCGCCATCATGGCCCTCCTTATGAGGCTGGTGCCCCATTAACACACCCGGAGAGCGTAGAAGTCTTTTATATAACTGCTGGGAAGCAGGCGCTGGTAACTATAACCTCCTGCCCAATAGTACTGGGCCGATCGTTAAGGTTTTGAGCCTAGGATCATTACCATCAGAGTTACCAGTTGTCATCGTTACCAGATATAAGTGAGTGCATGATGTAGAAAGAATGTTGAGTTTCCATCTAATATATGTTGAGATTGTGAGATTGGAATGAAGGCAAGAGAGAAGGTTGGTGGGGATTCATTTTTCTAAATGTGAAATTAGATGGTGCCATTATGTGATCAGGCTTGACTGTAATTGATAGCCAAGTGGTGAGAAAAGATTGATGTAATGAGTCTCAACCAGGCAGTTTGGGTAAAATTATGTCTGAAGGTTCAAATTGCATACATGTGCATCCAAGAATTGTGATACATTGTTGCCACCAGCCTGGCAGGGAAAAGAGTTTGTAAAGTCCAACAGCTCTTTGTGGGAAACCAGTAAAGCCAATGGTTGTAGTGTACATAATACTTTTAAAGCAGTTAGGAGATTATAAGCTAAGTAAGACAGTGTTTATTATATCATTGTTGGTCAAAGCTTCTACTTTGACCACCTAAGTAATCCTTTACGGATCAATAGTTAGTAAGGTGTGAGAGGTGCGAGTAGTCTGCGTGTTCCGATAGTCATGTATAGTTCTTCATGTTCAAGAATCTCAGTGTATAACTCCTGCTCGGGAGGGTAGGTTGTCTGATGCGGTACGGGCTTGGCTCCCAGCTGGACCCCATAGCTTTGTCAAGTGTAGTTGTGAGTAGATCAGTTCTCTTTGAGTTGGATATTTAAATTTTACTATTGTTCTCATCAAGTCCATCATGATTTTCATCCACTAGACCGCCAACAAGAAGAAATTTCAACAACTTCAATCATTGTCATCTACCAAAACAAAACATTAAACCGATACATATAGGAATATAGACATAATATTAAGCAGTTTGCCTTATACATAAGCAATTTCATGACATTATTCTGCAAAATAGACTCTGCATAATAAACTTATCATTTTCTAAATGTAAGAAGTACATGATAGGACCAATAACCGAATCAAACATATAGGACAATATGTTCAGTCATTATATATGAGGTGTTTGATGTATAATGATCATAAACAAGCATCTCTGTAGTGCCAATCAAAACTGGGATACTCTGTCCAGAGATACTATCTACACGTATTCTATATATATGTAAAATAAGTACAAATAATGGAGAAGGCTTACAGTCCCAAAGAGGAGATACACACAGCAACAGGCCCCCTAGAAATTCCATCTTTTGAAATATATATTAACCACTATGTTAATATTGTTAAAGAATGTTTGTGGATTGCATTTGTCACTCATTTATCAGCATACTTGCCAGTTGCAGGTGATGAGTATTGAGACAGGCATTTAGCATAAAGATATTCTTCTCCAGTGAACAGTCTCTCAAAGACACCAGGACTGCATTTTATGAGAGAAAAATATTCACCTGAAGCATAACCAAGTCTTGGTATGTCCCTCAGATAAATGTTACCATGCCTGATTCATATCTGAGATAGTTATACAAAATAAATAGCGCAATAATCTTATTTTGCCCCAGTTCCAGTCCATATCGGTAATTTCATAATAGTATGTACCATTAGATTTAACATTGTTCTTCCGGTGATTTTTTAAATGTATGCAAGTTATGGGATTTATTTAGTATCAAATCTTGTTTTAATAACTGATGCTATGTGTATTTTGATAGTAAGAACATCCTTACTGATCTCAAATGGTACAAGTATAAGAGAAGATAGATCTGCCGCGATAATTGTATTGACAGTGCGTAAAGCATTCTTATGCTATCTGATCCTATCATTGTCATGACAACAGACAAGGTAGATAGTCATGTTTCCATGGATATAATATTGTTTTTGCAATAATGTCCTGATTTGAAAGTAAATAATAGCCATATGCTATAGTTAGTTTTTTTTATATATAAATTACAGAATGATTTTACATAAATTTCTAAAACTATGTAATTGTTGCTAAGAATTGAATGTGTGGAAGAGTTACACCATTGGTGGCCACTAGTCATTCATATAAAATGTCCATCCATTTTTCGAGTTGAAAATTTTCATCTATCATCAAATCATATTGCCGAGTTAGAGTTGAATACACATCATTCTGCAGGTTAGCATGTTGAATGTGATGTGACGAGATACAAGAATACAACAGTATTGTGCAAAACATAACCAAACTGTCCTCTGGAAAAGTGGTGTTTTTCATATGATGAAAACAATTGGTTGTCAAACTGTTGTCACTTATGATTGTACATAAGATGGGTTTCATTGTTGACCTTCCTTTCATTAGTTTCCATATTATGCTGTCAGTGATCATTTTGCTTCCACTATATAACTACCCTTGAGGGTGTTATCCCTTGTATCATAACTAGAAAACTAAACAAATGGGTTGTGAAAGTTGCATAGGAACTGCATATCTGTGACATGTTATTGTTGCTGAGTTAGACAGCTTCAAATAAAGTTTTTGTCTCAGATGGTATATACCTAAGCCTTCAACAAGTAAAGAAAAGGAACTATTGGAAAATAACAACTATACCACAACCAAAAGTGGTAGTATTTCAAATATTATGTCAAACCAGCCAACAATCAAGATAACCATATATACTCAAAAGGATTTCAGTAAATATTAGAAATTTGAGACAAAACAAAGTGATCACTGTTTACTGCAGTGTGATACTGAAAATTCTCTTTTTGGATAAGTGAATAACAAAGTTATTGCTTGAAGACTTAGGGTTATGCTATATGATTACTTTTGTACTAGGTATTGGTGGTAAGCATTTAAGAACATTTTCTACATAAATCAAACTGTCTCATACTCTCATAATCCTGAGATCGTATCACAATTATTATGTTTATGTGACAAAAGGTGACGGGAAAAAAATGTTGTATAATACATATAAATTCGAAACGAGTAAAAACTAACTTCTCACACCATCCCAATGATTAAGTTTTTCTAAATTTTGATGAAAGTTAGGAATGGAAAAGATGAGACCAATTGTTCTAGGCAGTGATCCATTGTCGCAAACTTAAGACAGAACTAAAAAGACCTAAGCTGCGCCTTGGTTAATTCCGCATCATGTTGTGGTTAAGGAAAACAAGAAGTAGACAAAGCTTACATTGTAAAGTGTTTCTTACTCAGAAATATTGCCTTTTTGTAGTGTTTTGTCATTGCAATCACCATTAATACAAATTTCAACGATACCAAATAGAAATGCCATTGTTCATTTTCATCAGAAACATTGTTAAACTGACTGCTGGATGTACCACCTTTAAGCTGTGAATACTTTGCTGTGTCTTGCATCATGTTATTTACACCAGTAATGTGATAGGAGGTTAATCTGTATCATAGATCTATTAGATTTCAATAATTAACCAGTTGTTAAGTATAGGAAATGAAGTGTTGGTTGTCTCATAGCAATCTAATTCTTGGCCTGTGTCTCCATACCCGTTTGTGTCGGTTGCCTTCGTCTTGTCCACGTCTATGCAATTCGATTAGAAATTGCAATATATAGGTTACTATGTACACTCTATACTCATTTTGAGTGGTTAGCATTGCCTTGCTTTTCATTTCATATTCTACTTTGATATTAGTTTGAAATGAATTGCATCAGACCACATACCAAAGTAGCAGTGGCCTCAGTCTCAATAGGATAACAAGGAAGAAATTCAGGCACATTATATTCCAAAAGATACCTACTTAAACTCAAAATCCATCAGTTGATGGTGAAATGGAAAGTCTGTTGAATTAAAAGAAGGGAATTTTGTAAACATCTTATGTGCCTAATGCAATAATGTTTTGAATCTTTAAAGAAAAAAAATTTCAATTGGCTACCATAACCACGATAAGGTAGAACACTTCAGTTTATCGGTCTATTATTTTGTATAAAGTCATTTCTACTGTCTTTTCACTTCTAATGGCACTGTGATGTATCTGTACAAAGCTTGAATGTGCTCTCCTATTCCTTGAACTTCCTGCTATACCTTTAACTAGTCCGGTCGGTGTTTTCTAGAGGGTAGGCCGCTTGCACAAACAGGTTCTCTTATCTTACTGCTGTCCGTTCGGACACTTCAAAAAGCTTTTTAAGTGTCAAAAACATGCCAATGTCACATCTGAAAGATGGCTGCCAACTTTCCTTACATATTGGTCTGTCAGCAAAACAAGTTTGTAGATTTTCTAAAGGCAAGTTGAAGTCTTCGCACAAAGTTTAATACTTTGAACAGCCCTGGCAGAATTACCTTTCATGTGGAAAGTAGGTTGCTGAGGATATATCAAGGTCATTAACAATCTGTATAAAGGTCAAGTGAAGAAGCCAGTTGGTGAGTGCTGTACCTTCCACTTTCTAGGATGCGGTTACTGGGTTTATATCAAAGGTCAGTGGTCATTTCAGGGACGATTTCAATAGATGTTTCTTATTCGGTACTGAGCATAAAGTTGATGGCTTTCTGTGTGTTGAAAATTTTAATCCAGGGTCCTTTCTCATCTAAGAAGCCCAAGTCTTGCCAGATCATGTAATAATGTTCAGAATTTTTGTTTTTTCTGGTGCTCAGCAGTAATTCGCGAACTGTGAAATTGACCCAAAATTGATTTAATCATGCCTACTCTCATCTGAAATGAGACATTAATTGCAAAATATGAATTACCAGACTGAGGAAGTGTGATTTAAAGAGGGTAATCTTTAACTTTAAGTGAAAGTATACAAAGTAGCTCTGTCACAGATGTGAATTGAACCCCAGCCGGCCGCACAACAAACATTGCTGGTTGCTGGTGTTCTCTGTTTACTTTCAAGGGCCACGTATAAGTTGATATACTAGCAATTATCGCAGACTTTACTCTGGCTTACTCTTGTTTGAAAGGTGGCTTTATACTAAGCTGAGGGAGTTTGAGTAAAGATTGTAGTCAATGCTGTGTTAATGTAAGAAAGGTAATTACTTGTATTCCAATGTCTACCGTAGAAAGCCGTCAACCATGTGTGAAGCGTAATGTGCATGCTTTCTGCCTTGATGCCATGATGCTGTCTCCTCACATCAGTGTGCTTTACCAGTGCTTAATGCAGGGTGACCACTGTGCAGGGTTTTCAATCGAACATCGGTAACAATCGATAGATACAAATGAATCTTGGACAACTGTTGCCAGAAATATATCGAGGGATAGGGAAAACGCGGAGAGTTTTGTAGAGTAAACTTGGAGTGGTCGCCCTGTTTTTGTCACTGCAGCTTCCTGTCATCTTACTCTTTCTGATAACTTGTTAATAAGGTAGTTTTTACTGGTTTTTGATATACATGATCATAAAGTTGATGGAAATGAAAGGTTGCAAGGATAACTTGTAATAGTAACGAGATTGCGCCAACTCAGAAAGGAGAGGCAATGTTTTTTACTTCCAAAAACCATGTTATGGCATTTGTGCATTGTGAAATCATGATGGTTGGTGAAAGTTTATATACTTCAAGCTAATTCTGTAAATAAAAACAGATTTATTCCATGTACCTCTGATGACAATGGAAGCCAAGAACTAACGGTGTCTTAAAATGTGATCTGGCAAAGAAAGTGTTTCATCGATTTGCAAAATACAATTCAAGTTGTAGACAGTATCTTCAGTACTCATAAAATTCACCTCATTGTTCATGTATTCAAATGATTCCTGAGCCTCTTGATGTACTGTATTGGGAACTCCATGGTTAACAGTGAGCTGGTTTTCTTGTAAACTTATAATTCAAACATTTTCATTTTATATGGATTTATCATGTGCCAAAGGATATGATATTTTTATAATTTGCTTCCTTACCTAGCAGCAATAGTAATAAGATTTTAAGGACAATATCCTTATGTTTGGGAGAAAAGATTATTTATGATTGACTAGTAAAGATTCTACTTACCAAATCTCATGTGTATTTAGATTTTGGCTTTTTGTTAAAAATGTAGTTTCCAAGTATTGTACTAGTGAGGCGAATCAGGGATCAGGTATATTGATATCAGACTCTTCTACTCAAGTCATAATGACTTTCATCATAAGTGTTGCATATATATCAAGGGTTTGATTGCTTAAGGATATTGGCAGGGTGTTTTGTTGCTGTGCAGGCTAGTGTTACATTTTGCCTATGTTCTTGAAGTATGGAGCAGAGTCTGCATACACAGAAAGGAGCTCATCAGATTGAGCCTTTAACTGAAACCAAAGCAAATACGGTAAGCAGAAAAGAGCGATCGAGCAAAATGGGCATGACCATCCATAAACACAGATTTTGATGAACTTCTTCAACCAAAATGTCAGATCAGCCTCCATATTTCAAGTTTTGTTGAAAGAAAAGACATTTTCAAATATTTGTTCAAAAACTTTTTAAATCCCATCTCTAAAACCACTCTTGGGTTCAAAAACAGTTCAGATATTGTCCCAAAAGTAGGATAGTTCAAAATGTTCAACATTGTAGAAAATATTTCACCTTTTCAGGTTCAGGATAGGTTCAAATTTGTTCAACTAGATCCAACTTTGTTTGAATAAGAAAGTTCAAAATTGTCTTTGAGAATTTGAACTAAAAGTTCAACTGATCTGTTTCTCAACCAAAATTGTCATAGGTTCAAAATTACTATGGCGGCTTGTTCAATGATGGCCATTGGGACGGAGAAACTCAGTCTGTGGAAATGGATTGGCGTGAAACTGGATTACACTGGCACTTTTAACTTACTAGATGTGAAAAAAGGCCAGTGTATATACAGTAAAATTATCTTAAAAACGGTGTTTGTGAGAGGCATTTGTATCAGTTGGGAAACACTGAGTGTAATGTGTGGAGGTAGAGTGTGCTGGAGCTGTCAACAGTCATCCGCAGGGCTACCCCAGTTACTGGTCAAAATCATATCATCTAAGTAGTTTGGAAAATCCCTGCAAATTATAAACTTGAAGGTTCTAGTCGGTATGGTTTCACATGAACAAACAAGTTGTTATATTGTTGGACGACCTTCTGGGAATGGAATCTAGTGCACATGCATGAAAATGGAGCTTGGTGGTTGTTGAATACCTAAAAAACCGATAAATGTAATAAATATATATAATGGATTTTTGAACACAGATATTCAAACTACATCTTTTATAAATTTGTAGACTACCATTGTAAAAATTCAGGAAATGTACTGTTTTAGTTGTTTCAGTATTCCTCTTGAAATCCAGATGAGAATTTCTTTTCAAATTTCAACATGAAACCTGACATGTACAGTAATTATCAAGATAAAAGATTGAGGTAGATCTTTACAGATTTTCCAAGTTCAGGATAGCTCAAGCCAGTTTTTCTGTGTGAAGGTTTCTTATGGAAAGGGCAACCAAATCTAATAGGTAGGGTGTGCCAATGGCAGTGTGGGAAGATGGTGTAACAGGTTACCAACAGATATGTTGTAAATGTTGATTGCAGGTGATATGCACTTTTGCAATAGCTCTTGGAAGCAAGAAACTGCTCAAAAAATTGTTTAAGACTTTCTACCATATCTGGACTGCTTTTCTGTTCAGGTTTTATAATGTTTTCACCAAACTAAAATTATCAGGAAAACTCTGAAATCCACAAATTATAGGTTTTCTATGTGTACATGACTCTGAACATAATGATTAGAATCAAACCTGCACTTGAACTATCCCCAAGGCATAATCAAAGACACAAGAAAACAAGTTGTTTCTTGCTGACCAGATCTATTGTATCAGGCTAATGGTAAGAGCTCAGTATATATGCTCAGCCAATATTACTTACATTTCCAAAACAATTATACCTGATTATTGGACAACTGTCTCTAGTCTTAAGTTCCAAATTGTTCAACTCTCCAAGGTTTTCTGTACTAGTGACACATGGTACCAAGTAATTGTGCTGATTCGCAACAGGTTGTTTCTGTGTGTCGGTAGTTTATCTATGCTTGTCGACAACAGTTTTATTGGTACACTTAGTCTAGTTGTCCTTTAAGTATTGCAGGTTGTCCAAAGTTTGGTAGGTTGTAACATACATTCGGTGTCGCATTATGCCCTTGCTATCGTTCATGGTTGGCGCAAACTGTACTTGTTAATTCCATGCCACATGTATCAACTGATATTGTAGCTATACACATACAGCATTGGTAGCACCCAATATGATATACATACATATGTATTTATCGTCATTGTCAGTTGTAGGGTAATATCCTATTGAGTTTTGTTTCCAATTGTAACTAAACCTGGAAGATTAAAAATACATATCATGCTAAGGGAAACACTCAATGTCTTGGACTACGGTTGAAACAGAGGCAATGGGTGGTGAGGGCATTTTGTGGTAACGGATATCATCCAGTTTTGTGATTTCGCCACTGAGCGTTGAGACCGGCCACCGAATAGAACTTGACCTGTAAATGAAATGCTTTGTGGTTTGTCCCAAATAAAGCCTTCTCTAAACATCATAGTTGTCTTTGTGTCCTGTTCTGTCCTCATTAGTGAGCACCCAATGGAGTATAAGGAATAAATGTGAGACAGGAGTTGGCCAAATATTATTTATTTATAATAGATTGATGATAAAATTGGATAAATGAGTTGTTGTAAAATGGTAAAATTTATAAATGGCCCATTTGTAAAATAAATGGTAAATAAGTAAGTTGATAAAAATAAATAATAGTAAATAAGTTGATAAAATAAATAATAAGAAAGGGTGGGTTGGGTGGAAATTGTTGTGGACGAAGTGACGGCGGGAGGCGAAGTGGCAGAGGATCGCCTTGAGGTGAAGGAAATGAGTGCGCATGGGCAGTGTTGAGTATGGGCAGTAGGTGGGGTGTATGTATGCCTAAACTGTCCACCAGGTGTCCCCAATGACGCGCCATCCAGCAGCGTGAAGCCAACACATTTTATTTCACCAGTTGTTTTTAACTATTATGTACATTGTCTGATGATTAACTGAGTAGACAGGGAAACCAGACTGTACATGTGTTTGACGAAAGCTCAGTAAAATATAAGTTAATAAAAATAAAAATAGATGTAATTTTGTATTGATTAATGTGATCCTGAAATTAGGAATGTATTGCATTCGATTGGAAGATCAAGTTGTCTTGAACACTCAGTGGAAAAATAATATGGACACAACTACATGTTTGATACTACTTTATTAAAGACATAAAAGCAAAAGAATGTAAGATTGTAAGTAAAAAATAAAGAGGATGTACTGAAATGTATGCTGGCATCCTTGTATCATGTAAATTGCATTTTCTATGTATGAATATAAACATTTTCTGTATTAATAATAGTTATACACAATGAAATAAAGATATACTCTTTAAAGTCGAACAAAGCTTACTGGCACCTATCTTCAATGAGACATTTTGGTTTCTGTTAATAACCTCTCAGTCTGGAATACATAATGTACAGAAAAGAAAATAGACCTCAAAAAATATCATTGTCCGGGCCTTGAAGTAACAAAATACATATTTAGAAAATAATGTTGGAGGGTATATACGTTTTGATCAACCTTAACCTTTGGTAATAATCAACGAAATTTGATTATTATGCATAATCTTTGCTAATAAGGACTTGATAATAAGCAGTTACGTGTATACTCTAATACCTTGATTAAGAAGCAGATACGGACTTAGGGTTTGAGGGGATATGACGTGTGAGACCAAAAGTGACTGGTATCTGAGTTTACACTCAGTTTACTGCTGTTGAATATGCTGAACAATGGTAGCATATTGCACTCCTATATGCCATACAGTAGGTATCATGGAGAGTTTTTTTTTTTTCATCTGATTCAAGAGGATTTCAGTTGTATAAGGCCTATAGTACAATAATAACAAATTTTGGAAACACGTTCTAAATGTAAGAGTCATGTTTTGTGATCTGTCAGATTTTGTCACATTGGTCTTATCATTTATGATGGCTTTTCTCATATTTCTTGCATTTTCTCTATAGTATCAGGGGCTTTATCATACATAGAGTGAGAACGTGTAGGTCTTGTGTACGTGTATGAATATAAACATTTTCTGTATTAATAATAGTTATACACAATGAAATATAGATATACTCTTTAAAGTCGAACAAAGCTTACTGGCACCTATTAATGAGACATTTTGGTTTCTGTTATAAACCTCTCAGTCTGGAATACATAATGTACAGAAAAGAAAATAGATCTCAAAAAATATCATTGTCCGGGCCTTGAAGTAACAAAATACATATTTAGAAAATAATGTGGGAGGGTATATACGTTTTGATCAACCTTAACCTTTGGTAATAATCAACGAAATATGATTATTATGCATAATCTTTGCTAATAAGGACTTGATAATAAGCAGTTAGGTGTATACTATAATACCTTGATTAAGAAGCAGATACGGACCTAGGGTTTGAGGGGATATGACGTGTGAGACCAAAAGTGACTGGTATCTGAGTTTACACTCAGTTTACTGCTGTTATTGAATATGCTGAACAATGGTACACTCCTATATGCCATACAGTAGGTATCATGGAGAGTGTTTTTTTCCATCTGATTCAAGAGGATTTCAATGGTATAAGGCCTATAGTACAACAATAACAAATTTTGGGAACACGTTCAAATGCATGAGTCATATTTTGTGATCTGTCAGATTTTGTCACACTGACCTTATCATTTATGATGGCTTTTCTCATATTTCTTGCATTTTCTCTATAGTGTCCGGGGCTTTATCATACATAGAGTGAGAAAGTGTAGGTCTTGAGCTATAACTCGGTGTATGTAAAATTCTAAGATTTTGAATTTCTTGATTGTATATAGCACTTAGATTGTGGTCTTTATTGCATTTCGTGAAATAATGAGAAAAAAAATCCCCAAATCATAAATACATAGAAAATCATAGAAAATCAAATAATATACCAACCAAGTAGAGCAAAAAAGGTTTCTTATTCTTTCTTAAACCCTTTCAGATGGTTATAACCCCATGAATCCGTGTTTAGCCATTAACAACTTTCCAAGATACCTACGTACAGGCGGTTCTGTCCGTGTCTTACCAGATACATACATATTATATTGTTTGACTAGAACTAAAGTTCTTTATCTATATATATATTGAAATAAAGGTAGAAATGGAAAGAAAAGAATGTGAGTTTGGGGCTTACAGACGAAATACTTTCAAAATTACCTTGGATTACTAAAAATGCTGCAATAATTAAAAAGTAAGCACATTCCACTGTGTAGAGCATTTTGAACGGGACAAAAAGAATAAGTATAAGAGCAATTCTTTTCTCACGGCTTTGTGTAATTGCTTATTAAACATTTTGTGGCTGGCCGGTTGTATTGTCAACTCTTCCTGGTCTGTAAAGCTAATAATCTAATGGTCAGAATGGTGTGTGACTGGCACAACTAACATTGCTTTGACTTGAGGTGACTTTCCACTGGCCTTGGGATTAATTATGACAGTATACTAGCCTTACAACTACACCTCACATTACAATGGTCTTGCCACAATATCTTTTTGCTGCCTAAAGACTAAATCGCCATACCTACTAACTGACAAAAGTGGGACGAATCGGCACTGGCATCAGCCTTCTCTTCTTGGGCAAGGCATATCCACATATAGTGGCTTAAAGATACTCGATGCTGTTCACCTAGATGCCACCTGGTGGATCATCAGAGAACTAACAACTTATTATTTTTTATATGCATTTTGGGAGTTTGTACATCCAAATAAAACAAATACAATAATAAAATGGATATAACTGATAACTTTCTTTTCAATCTTAGTGATTTTAGTCAAAATTTGCATATTCTGAAGTTGCTGCTCACCTCTATTTTGCAACAATTGATGTTGTATCCTCTTTTATAAACGGTTAATATTGCTATAACTTGAACTAAATATACATTTCTACCTAAAGTAAATAACTACTGAGTTTGATAAGGATATTGTTGGTAGTTTTTTCACTATGAGGAAAAATGTGATTTTTCCCATTGGAATCAATGGTAAAGGTTGATTTCCTTCATTATGCAATAATTTTTTCCACAAACGGTGAAAAGTGAAAAGATTAATTTTATGGCCTTCTTAGGACATGACCTATGCAGACAAACAATATCTAAGATATATTATTGTTCATTCAAAATCTAGCCGAACACCCCCAAGTACCTTTAAATCGCTTAAAGTGTTTTTCTAATCTGTCTGGGAGTACCAAGATATTTGACGCCAGTACCTAATTATCTCTACCATCCCCCAATAAGGTACCTAATGGTCCCTCCCATCCCCCAATAAGGTACCTAATGATCTCTCACATCCCCCAATAAGGTACCTAATGATCTCTCCCATCCCCCAATAAGGTACCTAATGATCCCTCCCATCCCCCAATAAGGTACCTAATGATCTCTCCCATCCCCCAATAAGGTACCTAATGATCTCTCCCGTCCCCAATAAGGTACCTAATGATCTCTCCCATCCCCCAATAAGGTACCTAATGATCTCTCCCATCCCCCAATAAGGTACCTAATGATCTCTCCCATCCCCAATAAGGTACCTAATGATCTCTCCCATCCCCCAATAAGGTACCTAATGATCTCCCCCATCCCCCAATAAGGTACCTAATGGTCCCTCCCATCCCCCAATAAGGTACCTAATGATCTCTCCCATCCCCCAATAAGGTACCTAATGATCTCTCCCATCCCCCAATAAGGTACCTAATGATCCCTCCCATCCCCCAATAAGGTACCTAATGATCCCTCCCATCCCCCAATAAGGTACCTAATGATCCCTCCCATCCCCCAATAAGGTACCTAATGATCCCTCCCATCCCCCAATAAGGTACCTAATGATCTCTCCCATCCCCCAATAAGGTACCTAATGATCTCTCCCATCCCCCAATAAGGTACCTAATGATCTCCCCCATCCCCCAATAAGGTACCTAATGATCCCTCCCATCCCCCAATAAGGTACCTAATGATCCCTCCCATCCCCCAATAAGGTACCTAATGATCCCTCCCGTCCCCCAATAAGGTACCTAATGATCTCTCCCATCCCCCAATAAGGTACCTAATGATCTCTCCCATCCCCAATAAGGTACCTAATGATCTCTCCTATCCCCCAATAAGGTACCTAATGATCTCTCCCATCCCCCAATAAGGTACCTAATGGTCCCTCCCATCCCCCAATAAGGTACCTAATGATCTCTCCCATCCCCCAATAAGGTACCTAATGGTCTCCCCCATCCCCCAATAAGGTACCTAATGATCTCCCCCATCCCCCAATAAGGTACCTAATGATCTCTCCTATCCCCCAATAAGGTACCTAATGATCCCTCCCATCCCCTAATAAGGTACCTAATGATCCCTCCCATCCCCCAATAAGGTACCTAATGATCCCTCCCGTCCCCCAATAAGGTACCTAATGGTCTCTCCAATCCCCCAATAAGGTACCTAATGATCTCTCCTATCCCCCAATAAGGTACCTAATGATCCCTCCCATCCCCCAATAAGGTACCTAATGATCTCTCCCATCCCCCAATAAGGTACCTAATGATCTCTCCCGTCCCCAATAAGGTACCTAATGATCTCTCCCATCCCCCAATAAGGTACCTAATGATCTCTCCCATCCCCCAATAAGGTACCTAATGGTCTCTCCCATCCCCCAATAAGGTACCTAATGATCCCTCCCATCCCCCAATAAGGTACCTAATGATCTCTCCCATCCCCCAATAAGGTACCTAATGATCTCTCCCATCCCCAATAAGGTACCTAATGATCTCTCCCATCCCCCAATAAGGTACCTAATGATCTCCCCCATCCCCCAATAAGGTACCTAATGGTCCCTCCCATCCCCCAATAAGGTACCTAATGATCTCTCCCATCCCCCAATAAGGTACCTAATGATCCCTCCCATCCCCCAATAAGGTACCTTATGATCCCTCCCATCCCCAATAAGGTACCTAATGATCTCTCCTATCCCCCAATAAGGTACCTAATGATCTCTCCCATCCCCCAATAAGGTACCTAATGGTCCCTCCCATCCCCCAATAAGGTACCTAATGATCTCTCCCATCCCCCAATAAGGTACCTAATGATCCCTCCCATCCCCCAATAAGGTACCTAATGATCTCTCCCGCCCTCGATCATGGCCTCGGAGATGATAGAGTAGAGGATCCCCCAGGCCTCCTTCACCTCGGCAGTGAAGTCCGACTTCAGCACGTTGGCCAGGACGTATAACATGGCTTCTCCTGCCACCTGCAAAAACAGAGAATGGGTTTTTCACAAACATGTAATGTATTTGGTCAAAAATGGAGGGATGCTTCCCCAATGTCAAATCCGTCCAAAATAGGCCTATTTTTAGTGTACATTTGTACATTTGTAAAAGCACTGATTGGAAAAGTTATTTCAGCGAGTAAAGCTGAATGCAGAATCTTGATTCGTCCTCAGTGACCTGTAATGGCACTTTCACAGTTGATAGAACTTGTTCGAAATAAGAATCATTTGGCTCTAGTCATCTTGAAGACCGGGATCCGAGAAGTAAGATTTCTTAATCAATTTATCAGGAATCTAAAGAGCAGTATCCTGCACACATAAAAACATGCAGGTTACTCAGTATAGAGGAGTTAATACAGTCTGACAGTTTATTCGCATGTAAGACTGGGTAATTCAATTCACGTATCTCTTTCTGTAGAATCTACATGTAGGCCTTATTGCTTTACAATATTAAATAATCAACGGAGTTAGAAATGAAAATCCGGTGCATACTGGTTTTAAACAAAATTAAATTCACGTGATTATTCAACTGTAATAATACCAATTCATACTATATAATTCTATAGGTATTGCCTCTGGAACATCAGTGAAGTCTAAAGAAGTGATTAATTTAAAAAAAGGCTGACTAGTTTAGCGCCTAGCTCCCCAGGGCGAAATATATATTCTAATGGTAGCGGGAATCTTAAATATCAATACTGAATAATAGTAAGTAACAAGGTGCCCTCACCGCATACTGCGCCTCCTCGGCCCCAAAGCCGTAGTGCCGCGCCCCCAGGCTGACCAGTTTAGGGCCTAGCTCCCCAAAGAGGCGATCCATGCTCTCCACCGACCGTTCCACGTTACGTACAAAGTTGGCGCCGTGACGTCCCAGCTTCTTGGACGTGGCCAGCTCTTCCCGGGTCTCGTCCCGGAACGAGAAGAGCGCCTGGGTCTCGGGGGCCAGCTCGAACAGTCTGAGGGGGGTGGGTGGTGAAAAATGTGTTAAATTTATTTAATACTCAGCCCTAAAATCAGAGGGGTTCTGGGAAAATCATTTGAGATGGATCTGAGGGGTTAAAATCTGAGGGGTAAATTATAAATCAAAAAGGGTTCCAATAAAGTATGATGGGTTCAAATTGTCAATTATTGTCAATATTCTATGTTTTACCCTAACGTAAACCTTTCAAAAGTTGCAAGGGGTACCAAGCACATTTGGAGCCACCAGCCCTACCCCGGGCACTGGCGGAGTAGATTTTCTTACTTCCCCCTGGCAAAACCACATGCAATTCCGTACTTTATGCACATGCAGGTTGATGTCAGTAATATAAGCACTGCCTTTATTGACTCTTTGAGGCAGAAGACCTAAACATATTTAATGAACCATGCAGCTTTTTTCTATCATCTGTTTTTTTTTAGGGATGGGTGGACCAAAAATAGAAAAATGTTGGTGCCGGTTCGGATTACTATTCAGGATGCAATATTGAAACATGTTTGATCTGAATCGGTGCTAAAATTGACCAATTATCCTGGTAGAATTGGCTGATTTTAGCGCCAGTCTGACGGGCTCAAAGCGCTAGTGGTTATGGGGGTCAATGCATATGTCGTTTTATCATTCTTTGTATAATTTACTCTTTTATTTTACAGTTTTAATGGTTTCACGGAATCTATCTTTTACCTGTAAATACATACTATTTTCTCATGGTTTTGTCTACAGATTATGTTAACATAAACCTGAAGGTGCATAAAAAAAACTTGTACCGGGAAGAACGTCTGGGAAATTAGTTCCTTCTGGTTACTATTTCCTCTATCAGCCTTTTTATGCTCTTCAGTCAGGAGTGACACATGTTAAGTAGCTTTAGTAAAAACACTCGTCAACCAGGACGTGTCTATTTACAAAGGTCTGAGTGTATTAATTTTGGGATGGGTTCCCCGGTGATTGTCCATGGAATAACATCCCCTCGTGGTTGGTCGTCTAGGAAATGGCGGCCGAATAATTGCTGGGAACGTGAGGTATAGCACATGGCCAAGGGCACTGTTGGCAAATACAGCTAAATAATGAATAACAATCCAGAAATGGAGGGCGTACTCTGAAGCTGTGATATAGCACAATTAAACTCAGATAACTTTATTTCTCAAATATTTTTTTATGATATCAACCAAAAGGCCTATAACCTAAATGAAGACGAGACTATGACGCTTAAAGAGTTATAATTCATGTAGCCCCCGTCCTTAGTTACGATGGCCGTACAAGCACGCGTACGATGAAAATAAGTCAATATAGATATCTCGTTTTAAGCAAATATATCCCACAACCCCACTGGCAGCTCTTCATAAACTTCGAATTCATGGAATGTGAACAAGGTAGTGCATTCAGAAAAACGCGGAAGGTGAGGGGTGGGGGCATTCTTATACCGGAGGGGCGCCGCATGAGTTTGGGAGGCCGTTTCGAGGAAAGTGTCAGTCGGTTATACTCATGTTTGAAATTGATCATTTTAACCGAATATATGAAGCCCCATACCCACTAGGCGATTATCCTTGAGTTGGCCGACAGATCACCACTAAAATCGGCCGATTCTGCCCTTAGAATCGGCCGATTTTGGTGGCAATTCATATCAAACATGTACATTTCAATATACCATCCTGACAGGCGATCATAAGAATCGTTCGATTCTCCCAGTTGCCCGTCGCCCATCGCTGGTAAAATCGCCTAGTGGGTATGGCACTTAAGCCCCATACCCATGGCACTAGGCGACTTTTACCCAGTCTGCTGACTAGTCGGCGCTTTCAATATAGTATACTGACAGGCGACCTTAAAGGGCTATACCCACTAGGCGATTTTACCGTCGCCGGGCGCCGGGCAACTGGGATAACAACCGTCGTCGTCGCCGGGCGACGGCAATATCTGACAAGTTTGATATTTCCCTGGCGATTCCCCCGGCGATTCTCCCGGCGATCCTGTTGTCCGTCGCTGGTCGCCGAGAATACACACCATACCCACAGGGAATCGCCCAGCGATTATGATCACCCGGCGACTGGGGACCGCTGATTATGTCATCACCACTCGTCGCCCGTCGCCCGGCGACGGTAAAATAGCCTAGTGAGTATGGGCCTTAAGAATGGGCCAATTTTAGCACCGAGGTAAACGTCGCCAAGTGGGTATGGGGCTTTAAGCTTTACTTCTCCTACAGTTGCGACACTATAAAGAGGGTTTATGTCGCCCAAAGTCCCTATATAGCCCCATACCCACTAGTCGATTTGGGCTTGGTCGCCCGTCAGTATATTATATTGAAATAAACATGTTTGATAAAATCGTCGGGTGAATCGTAGGGCGAACTTCCCAGCGGTTCAGATCAAACGTGTATGTTTCAATATAGCATACTGACGGGCGACCAAGCCCAAATCGCCTAGTGGGTATGGGGCTTAACAATATAAGGCCACCAAGTTTATTGTGCCTCTTTACTTGACGAATATTATGGATTACTGCATATCTAATCTAACATTGTGACCGTCTTCATTTACTTTTACCTACTACAATGGATGATTGTTCTACCTTACATTACTATGAAACAAAATGGAAAAAGGTTGAAGGGTGAACGTCCCTCTCCCCGTCACATAATCTTTCTTTAAATAGCCAGAGCATTTCGTGGTATACATTTTTTTCATTAGTAATATACCTAGACTAATGTATGGTGATTCAAATTATGGTGAAGGATGTAACGATCCGAAACTTGTCAATTTGCCTACTGATATACGTCTATAATATACATCAAGTCTACAAAGTCGTCGTTGAGTAAGATATACCTTTCAACATTCCAATATTACTTACATTATTGTGAGCCCTGCGAGTGGTAAAGTTTACAAAAATAATTTTAAAAAAAGTTTGGACCAAGACGTCTGTGGGAGATTCCACTGGTCTGCGTACACGCGTACTTTTTTCTTCTTCTTTTTTCAAATTGTCCAATATGAAATGATAATGTCATTATACACTTTCCGCAAGTTATATAATTCTTATAAGACCTTTAAAAAGTTCCTCACCTGAGAAAGATGGCCCGTCCTATCTCGGCGTTACTGCCGTCCATGCGGTCCTTTACCAGTCTCCATGACGACCGAATCAGGTCCTTCTGTCGGTCAGACAGCAGCATGATGAGATAATCCAAATCTGACTTAATCCGCTTAATCCAACTCTGACTTAATCCGCTCTGAGAGGGAGGTGATTAACAAAGACTGTCCAAATCCTTATGGCGGGGTTTTCAGCAGGCCTCAAGACACTCTGGTCACTCTCCTAAGCGTCCCGACAGTCTTACAACAGCCCTGTTAAAATTTCTAACAAAAAATTGGCTTATGTAGGGTTGATATTAGAACTTCTAAATCACTTCTCTAGTTCTTTTCTGATGTTATCGTGATGTTTTTGATAATGGTACCTGTCACGCTAAGCCTGTGTAAACTGGGCTTTAACCTGAACTCAGTGTCCGTTGGTGAGTGAGTGGGCTTGTAGTTAGTGGCTCCAGACCTGTCTGTATTAGGGACATGGGGCCCGTGATCCTCCTTTATATGTGTAGAATGTGGGGTGTACGTGATACCGCGCACATGGGGGGGTGGAGGGGAGGGGGGGAAGTAAACATAATCATGGGGGAAGGGGAGGGTCATCAATTCTGTTCACCAGGGATAGCTTGTTTATAGGCTACCCTTAATCAAGGTGCATGCTGGGAAATATGTAGACAAGTCACAAGGCTCAAGTATAGGGATTTTCAATAATTATGGCATAACCTGTGGTTTAATATGATAGAAAACTAGCACTTACTATTTTTTCCATTTCTTATGTATATATATTTAATATTTTTCAAGTTGATTTGAAAGTTCATTCATTTCATAAAGATACATTGCAAATATCTATAAATTTTCTATAGTTTTGCCAGAGTTTGTGTCTACAAAATCAGTCAAAATTAATCTGCAGGTGCCTAAAACACCTATCCCTTGTAGGGATAATTGTTTAATGACTGCGGGTCCCCACTTGGGTGACTAACACTGGTGATTAGTTTGCTAGTTCATCGCCTGTCGACTAAGTAACAAGGTAGTGATGTCTGGCAATTAGCACACTAATCACGGGGTTTTTGGCAAAAAACAAATCAGCAAGTTTAAAGGCGCGTCCCCACGATGCGATTAAACCGCGGCGATTAGTTGTATGGGGTGGCCTAAAAGAGTGTAACCAATCCATTCCCTGGCAATTAGTGCTCTATGGAGGACAAGTCGACGGGTATGGGATGGTTTTGGCATTTTGGGCCGCCCCATACAACTAATCGCCGGCGTTTTGTCGTCACGTCGGGACCCAACTTAATATTTCTCTCACGCCAATGACTAAACTATAGCGACTGATGTGATTAGACGCCAGACATCATGGCACCTAGTAGTTAGTCATCAGGCGATGCACTAGCAAACTAGTTGCCGTCGTTAGTCGCCCAAATGGGAGCCCACCTTTATTCATAATGATGTATCCCTTGGTTTCAGAGCTACTGCACTGATAGTACATGTCTTTTAAATCATACATTTTGTGTAACATTTAGAGGTGCTGTTAACAGGTAAAAAAATTGTAATAAAGATATAACATTTACATACCATATCATATGACAATACAGTACTAATTTAGAGGTTACACGAGATCATAATGGATCACGGCCATTTTTGGGGTTAGTGACATGCGACAGGGGCATTTCTTAAATTCGACACTGCGACAGGGCCATTTCTTAAAATCGACAGGTGACATTGCCTTTAGTGACATGCGACAGGGCCTATTCTTAAATTCGACACTGCGGCATTGCCATTTCTTAAATTCGACACGCGACATTGGACCCCCCCCCCCCCCGTCTAGAGCCCCATCATAGTAAGCCCAGTCTTATAGCATTGATTGATGATTTATTAAGGTTTTCCATAGATCAGGTGCCAAAAGTGGTCCCATTCCCAAGGACAAGTTGACCTCCGTGGTTAATTTCGTCAGACGAGTATACTCGCTGACCCCTAAGGTTTTTGACCAAAACGTGTTTAGACTCTGTCTCATAGGGTGATGTAATTTCCCCTGAACTTACAAATTCTATTTTCGGTCCAGAATGTAGGTCTATTCGGCTACAATGTTTCCTGCTTCTCTCAGACAGAGTAATGTCTTTGTTCAAAGTCTGTCTCACAGGTTGATGTAATTTCCTTTGAACTTACAAAATCTGTTTACTCTCCATAATATAGGTCTATTCAGATACAATGTTTCCTTCTCTGTGACAGATTTACGTTCTTGTGTACATCTAGGATCTGGGAAATGACGCATATATTTATAATATATATATATATATATATATATATATATATATATATATATATATCAGGAGCGGATCCAAAGTTGGGAGACACCCTAAATATTGTA
Organism: Lepidonotus clava; assembly: GCA_936440205.1. Taxonomy (NCBI): domain Eukaryota; kingdom Metazoa; phylum Annelida; class Polychaeta; order Phyllodocida; family Polynoidae; genus Lepidonotus; species Lepidonotus clava. The sequence goes on from OW387138.1 coordinate 45,569,993, forward strand.
AAGATTTTCTCCAGACCCTCTGGGTCAGAGAATTTTACTCAAAAATTTTTTTGGGCCTAAATACAGGGCGCCTGCCCATGTACACACACACCCACCCCCACCCTAAATCTGTCACTGTATGCGAACCCAGATATAGTGTCTCGTCTAAAAAGGACCATTGTTCTATATCATTGTAATTAGCCTACGCCCTATATTACTGCATTATGTGGATCTACCAATTTATGTCAGTCATTTCCCTCGGACATCTGCTGATAAATCACTGCAGATTGGGAGATGTGTTTTGTCTGTGTATTATTTCCAGAAGTAGTCAAAGACATGATACGCACATAATTACATCATCAGATCTACAACCACGGTCTGCTCTAGGTTTGCACTTAGCTTAGTGCCTCAATATTGTCTGCTTTTTGTACCTTTTTCTTTTGGTTAGTGATGTTATTTTCCCTCTTCCTAATACTTGGGTAAACCATTGTTTTGTGCTCAGGTCATAGTAACGACGTACTCTGTATTTATCATTTAGTCAATGTCAAAAGCTCTCTCACATGCATAATTATCAAATCTTAAATCGGACCCAGCCAGCTTGTGAAGTAACAGAAATATTCTGCAACCGTACCCTTTTTTAGTCAGTTTGTTGCATATTAAAATGGTATGTAACAATTACGTTATTGATGGTGAGGTTGAAACCTCACCAAGTCAGAATGATATTTAACATTATTTTTTAGAGGTAAGGATGAAACCAAAACAGAACATTATAAAAACATATTGTTTAGATTGAAGAATGTAATCAGAACATTGTAATAACATCACAGTGCAATGTCACAGCAGTACATTGCAGCAACCTAACTGGGAATCATGAAAAGAATGTAACAAGAACCAAATACAGAACACTGCAATGATTTAATCAATTTTATATCTGTATTTAACTAAAGTAAACAAAATCCCACACCCATGAGTACCAAACCTTGTATTAACAAGTGAGTATACCAATGTTGTATATATCTTATGTAAATAATTGATTGCATGATAAATTTGAATATTGCTGTATATTATATGCATGTATGAAGCTAGACCTCTCAGAAAACCGACTATGTCGAGAGAGGCCAGGATAATAAAGAAAAAACCCTGTGACATGTATTCTACCAAGTAGGTATGTTATATATAGGTCTTATAAAATATACTTATGATAGATATTTATGAAGTTTGCCATTGTTAATTAATCTATATAGCCTATAGGTTTGAGCCAAGCTAATCTTGTGATGTTATTATGACGTTGCAGTAACATTCTGTTTGTTTCTGTATTGGTTTTTGTTACATTAATTTGAAGACTCTCAATGATGTTGCTGTGGCATTGCCCTACAATGTAATTACAACATTCTTTAACCTAAACATAAAGATCTCATAACATTCTGTTTTGGTTTCATTCTAGCCTCACCAAAAATTATGTTATAATAACATTCTGATTTGGTGAGGTTTCAACCTCACCATCAGTAATGTAATTGTTACATGCCATCTTAGTAAGTAACAGAGTGACTAAAAAGGTATAGTTGCAGAACCTTTCATTGCAGGATGGCTGGGAGCTTCCCAAGCAAGTAGTGAAGTATCAGGAATGTTCTGCAACTGTGGTTTTTTGCTTAGTCTGTTTCCTGCCCAATTTCCATGTAACAGTTATGTTTTTAAAGGTTAAGTTGAGACTTACTTCAAAAGAATATTATAATATCATTATATCTTAGTGTAGTTGAGACCCAAATAATAAAGAATGTTATGATAACGTTATTATAATGTGAAAGAACGTTACAAGAATGTCCCAATAACTTTGCAGTGTGATGTTGCAACGTTCGGTTCTAAAGATGTTTTTGGGTGCCATAAAAATACATAACAAGAACCAAAGCAGAACTAAACTAACCGCTGCTGTAACATTATGATAATGCCATATTCTTGCTCGGGGGGCCTCCAGGTATTGGCTTGGACTACACTGTACATCCCCCCCCCGGGGGGGGGGGGAGGGCACTCAGTATGTCATGGTAGGTACCAACTGCGAAACTACATCCCCCCTTTTTGGGGATTTTACAGCCCCCAGAGAAACTAGGATACTCTGACAGCCCCTCCTTTTTCAGCATACCTTATTGACAGCCCCTCAAAAAAGGGGATTCATTAGAAAATTTCATGTTTGCAATTTGATATGAGAAGTCAATTATTTATTTTAGAGGCATTATGAAGGAATTCAATCGCAGACAATTAACTTTTATTCTAGTATCAAGAATTATACTATTGACAGCCCCCCCCCCCCCCCCCCCAAAAAAAAAAAAAGAAAGAAAAGAAAAGAAAAGAAAAAGAAAAAAGAAATAAAAAGAAGATTGTTTGATCATTTGACAGCCCCCCGTTTTGAGTCAAATTGGTGATCGACAGCTACAGCTCCGCGAGGGTCCAACCGCAGTTAGTATCCCTTTCTGGACCGAGTACCCCCCCCCCCCCCCCCTCAGGGTTAAGGCCTGTTTTAGTGGCCATCAGGTGGTGGCCCTGACAGAATACCCCATTAGACCCTCATTAATCAGGGTGTGTGGGTAGAAGGGAGCGGTTTACGTGCAGAAACTCACTCCGAACCACCAACAACCAATTTCAAGGACAAAAGGTGATGCCAGGAAACATTCAGGTGTGAGACCAGTGTCCCATTGCACAATAACTTTGTGTAACACCGACATCTTTAAGATAACTTTAAGAGAGATATTACAATAGTTATTTTTGTAATTCAATACCCCTAATATCTCTGTTTCAACTGGATCAAATTAAATTCTGTAAATTGATGAAAAAAGGAGCACTGTAAGACAATTACCTGTAAAAATTACAAGTCATTTACAGCTTTCAAAATAGGTTCATTTTGTGGGTCAAAATGTGTGTTATAACACGCAAAGTGGCTAGAATGTAGAATGCCAATATGCCAATATGCTAACCTCCCATATCTGAAATCCTGTATCCACTCCTGGAGGCTTTTCTTCCTCACTCTAAGCCAAATATATATGAGACATTTTCTGAAATCAAATGATTAAAAAAAATATATTCCATGAGTCTTGATTAAGTTCGTGGGAAATGGTCAGCCTTGAAATTACACGTAGTTCGAAGCTGATGAGGATCCTACACGAGTGATGTGATATTTTCTTGTAATGAATTTGGGTAATCTGCGGATTCACACTTACAAATATTTATATACGGGCAAGTTCTTAGTGATTCTTAGGTTAGACCTAAGTTAGTTAGACCCATGGTGTATTATGCTAAGTGTTGATCCCCTGTAGGGCTACGAATGGCATTCAGCTAATTTGTTTCTGAGGAAGATATCGGTTAACATCTGGGCATGGTTTGGATCTTTATCTGTTTGCTGGCCAGAACCCAATGTACTGGTAATAGAATATTGGCTGGTCAGGGCTGGAAGGCCGGAAAAGTTTCTTTTATAGAACTTAGCATACTGCCAGTTACAGATGTAATAATATGATCATTATACAATTAACGCTAACTTTTCTCGTTGACCATATATCATTTGAAGCATTTTAAGACAATTTATAGGTACATGTATACATGTATTCTTACATACATAATGCATACATACATAATGCATACATACACATTCACCCAAAAACACAACCACAACAACATCATCAACACATGACGTGGGCGGATCCTATCGTCCTATTATGTTCTCTTCATGGATTATTGTTTGACGACATATCCCATAATTGGGGGCCACCCAAAATGTGTGTCGCAGTTGGTAAGCCACCATTAAAAAAGAAAGCTAATGATAATAAACCCCTCCCTGTGCCAGTTGCGGCTTAGTTTACGATGCATTGGTATTTGTTTGTTTTTTTATTCTCATTTCAGAAATTCTTGCAACAACGGATAGCTGTTTTTTTAGTATTACCTGGAGATAAGCCTCAAACCAGGTGCATACTGGGTAATATGTCAAGGCCTAAGCATACATCTTCATGAATTTCACAATTATTTCTAAATCAACATTGTGAAAAATTAGCCGTCATCATTTTTTAAAATTAGGACCCATATACGTTTAATATTCCTGAGTTGTTTGAAAACTTATTCATTATGGATGGACATAAAACAATCATTTGTTTATTTTCTAAAGCTTTTCAGTGGGTTTTACCACCAAAAATTAGCCCACACTATCCTGCAGGTGCTTAAAATACTGAAAATCGGCTATCTGTGGTAGGCTGAATTAGATAAGCAGCTACTGTCTACAACTATTCAATATTACACTAATACCTTTACCCATTCAGTTTAATGATGATAAAAATAAGTCGCCCATATGAACTGTGGAGAGTTAATTATCTGTTATATCAGGTATGCTTAATATTCTCCTGTGTATTGTCATTCCATGACAAGATCTCAATTGACAATGATCAGCTCCAAGGAAGGAATCCCCTCAAACACACTCAGTCAACGCTCCCGCCTTTCCTACACCGTCTTTCTGCTTCTATTCCAAATCCAGGACTCAGCTTCTAAGACTCAACCTTTCAAGGATGGTTACTCACACAACGTTCAGCTAACTCTGACTAAGCTCGAGCGACGTGCGCCCCTTTAGTATGAAAGGTCACACAAACACTCCTCCTTTAACCCCCTAACTTTGACAGAGAGTTATGGCTAAAGCGTGCGCTGTTCTAAACCTAATGCTGCCAAGCCTACACGAGCATGGACAGGCCATCCACGTCAGTACCAAACATACACAACATTTGTGTCCCTTTGTCATAAACGAAAATGCCAACATCATCTTGTATACAGATGATGCTGTAGTATGTTGTGATAATCATAATAGTGCTTTTTCCTTTCAGAAATAAGGGTACAAACAGTCTTAAATAGTAAACAAACTTTCAGGTTTACCATGAAATATTTATAAAATTGCCTATGTGCTTACTCCACAAAGATAGTTACATAATACAAAATTAACCAAAGAATTTGGATGGAAAAACACTCCTGAAATGCAGATTTATATCTTGGATTTTTCCCCATAGGAACTAATGTTAAAGCATGCCACCCCAACGTATACTGCCCACCTTATTTTGCCCTATAGGCCTAATACAGCATTTAAATGGGCTGGCAAACCTGGAAATCTGTCAATTGGTACAATTTAAGAAATAATAATCTATATAAGTACGTAGGGATAAAGAAAAAGATAGCTCTTGCTTATTTTTAGGAACCAAAACTCTAGGAGGCAAGGATAACTTATACTGTAATTTTGTCCAACCCTGGGATATACCCAATCTAGGATGGGCTTATTGGGGGCCGTCCTCGGATCCTTGTTCGGTGAAGGCGGTATTCAGATCGACAGGTCATCTAGTCGCCTAAGACCCTAGAGTCTTCTAGGATCCTTCCTCCGGTATCAGTTATCGTCAATTTTTCCCCAAGCATAAGTCAGCAGGTGTTAACAGTTGAGTACCAAAGAGGACAGTGGTTTATTTTTGACATAACAAGTCACCTTTTAAATGCCTCTGAGAGGTAAACCGTTGGTGATTGGCTAAGAACAGATAGCATGACGTTACTCCAAAGACATTGTATCTCCAGTTGCTTGAGGCAACCTAACGTACAATATCAGATGCAATATCAGACGTCAACCATATATATGCATTCCAAGACATTTTTTCGAGCGTTTACTTATTTCATGTTAATTGCCATATTCAAGTACTTTTCATGTTATTTACAGTTTCAAGTATTTTTGAGCATTTCACTTGATAATTCATCTAATTATTACATATGCTTACATTTCTGAGACGTACCCTAGCTTGCACTTAATGACAGGATTAATATTTTCGAATGAAATTCTTTGATCATGGTGATTGCATCAAGAGCTAGTCATGCTAGAGAAAACTTAAGAAAATCCAAAGTATAGACAGAGTTATGAGACATTGAGATATGGTCTATTTTATCAGTTTTTAAGGGAAATCCCAAAATTTTTGATGTCACAAGGACACTAATTAGGAATCCACAGCTTTCAAAAAAAGGAAATTCCCCACTCTATTATAATATGTTTAGATAGGAAATTGACCTTAAACATTAAATCTTATCAATATCAGGTGATATGAAGGCTATTATTAATCATATTGTACTGACACGGGTGTCAGTCCTATTACACAGTAGTTATCTTAGCTAGTTGTTTGTTAGAAACTAGACCCGTACTAAGACTCTCTGACTTATACAAATCTGCCATATGATTGGAGAGTGAGTAGATGATGTCATGGAACAAGGCAAATAAGATGCGAATGTTGTTACCTATACTCGTTAGAGTGAAACAAGTGGCAGCTCCGATATGTGGGCTTAGAGAGCTGGGATAACACTTGGGTGCATGAGCAGAGATAGAAAGGTGACTTGAGATAGGAGTACTGGTTTGTGAGGAGTAGAGCAGACAATCTCTCAGACTGACATTCTCAAGCTCAGTGGCGCATATTATTGCATTTGGATTAAATAAGCATTGACCTTTCACACGAGTGTTCTCTGTCGTCCCTGAATTAGAAACTAGGTTCTAGGATGATTACTGATAGTAATGAGATGGAAGACTGCGATCAGCAACAGCTTTATTGGAATATCTCACATGGAAACTTAGCGGAATGTAGACTAATTTTTCATCCGAAAAGTAAACCCCATAGTTCAATATTGCCTACTCCAAGCATCAATTTAATAACTCGGGAATCCCTAGGTATTTTGAAATGGAATTTTCTTTCCTGAATGACTGACATTTTGCCTTTTTTCATTTGCCTTTTTTTATGATATGTAAGTGAAGTAAAACCCACATATAACAGAATTTTGTAAATTTATGACCAAGGTTTCCGGTAAGCTGCGGTGAGAATTAAGGGTTTGACGGTACAGTCATTCTCACTTTGAGCCTATCCAAATGTCGTTACTTAGAACTTGTGAACTCGGGAAAACGTATTCAGTTGCAGTGAACTTACAAAGACTTTACATTCACACGTGCAGACCATATTTTGCAACAAAAACAGAGAAGATGGGTTTTATTTGCAACTAAAAGGGACAAAGAGCAATCGTCACAACGACAGGTTAAAGTACATCTGGTGGAGGAGTATAAAACAACTGCAATAAGAAATGCACAACTACAAGAGTATTCAGAATATTTCCGACAGAAAAGGTTTCATAAATTGAATTTTCATCTACACTGTTAATGACTGCCATACTCAAACGTGGTAAAATCGTTACGTTTCAGAGACACACAATAGGCGACTCTTAAACAAAATTTTAATATTGAAGAATCGTCAAAGGAATCCTTATATCGTTAGTAACTTGTTATTAAGTTGTATTGCTCCAAATAAGTTTATTGGTTTCACTTGTAATCAGGTAAAGATCCTAATGTTCGGTATGATCTTCTTTCTATTGGTTATTATTATTTCTACTTATTTGAACATCCATTTAATGATTATGTACTTTCATCATTGTGTTTTCACCCATGTTGGTAATTAAGCTATATTTGACCATGTACCCCCTGTTTTTCCTGGCTGAGGCGATCGTGATGTAATCTGCCATAGGGGAGGGGAAAGAAGATCGTCTATAATGGATCTCTAAACTTAAATAAAAACAATTACAAAAAAAGTAATATGTCATAAGCTGTTTCAACTTAGTTTTGGAATTTTCAGTCTTATATCTGTAACATTCTAAAAGATTGTAAAACGATCTTTTCCCGACAGTGGGCGCCACATGTGTGTACCTGGAGTATTACCAAGATTTGTGTATTGACAGGGTGCCGTCTGGTTAGAACCCTTGGTGGGGGGGAGGGGGAGGGGGACAAAAAATGGACCCATGTATGTGTCTTTTGATCCATAATATTGGCCAATAATTCTCCATACCACGGATAGCATATTTCCCAGGTTTTACCTGCAGACTATCCCTAATCATGGGGCATGCTGGGAAATATGTCGACAAACTACAAGCCTTAACTATAGAGATTTTCATTAATCCTGGCATTATTTGTGGTTAAATATTAAGGAGATCAATATAAACTAGTTTTCATTTTCCATCTGTATAACTTTATAATATTTTGAGTTGGTTTGAAAATTCATTCATTATACATTGATATATAGCAGGTAATCATAAATTTTCTATAGTGTTTCTTCTGTTTTTGTCGACAAAATTAGCCCAAATTAACCTGCAGGTGCCTAAAAATCAGTAAATTAGCTATCCGTTGTAGGGAGAATTGAACACGAATAAATGGAGCTTGAGTATACACTTTCATTGTTTGTAGTATATGTTGAATCTATAAGTAAAGATTTAAAACTTTTTATCTTTATTTGATAAATTAGGTAGATCTAACAATTTCATTAGCATAGGAATACTGATGTAGGTACCCTCTTTGAAAACAAGTGTTTTCTAGTAGAGCACCAGTAATAAGTATCAGGTTTGTTTTAATCAGTGTTTTGACACCCATATAGGGAAGGACCCTTTAGAAAGCACCCATATGGGCGTGGGACCTCTGAAATAATACCCGAGAGAATGTGGGGAACCGGGTCCATTTTGAGACAGTTGTATATGTTCGCCATTGCTTTTGTCTCTTTAGACATATCATACAATAAACAAAAACTGATTTTGTCAGCTATCGAAATATATCAATAATGGCTTAAGGAATGTAAAAGAATAAGATATTAAACATGTTAGAATACACCCAACTAGACCACATGCAGTTTTGATGGAAAGCGTTGTTTTTTTCTTTTGTCTTAATCTTCTTTTTCTGATTTTATTGATATCCAAAACGATTATATAAATGGCAGAATTGACATGTTTCAACTAATGTCAGTCTTCATCAGGAATCTATACTCTTTGCATATGGGTTTCACACATTCTAATGCCTCACCTATTATGCCAAAAAAATGTCAAATGTGTCGAAAAATAATCTTCCCAGAGGAAACATGTCTCATGTAAGAACTTTGAAAATAACTTTTTTCATACTTTTGTCTACATGGAACAAGAAACCACCCATGATGGTTATCAAAATTTTGGGACATTATTGAGTAAGAAATCTTTGTACAAAATGATAAAATTGAATGTTTAAAGATTTGAGTTCCATATTTCACACATTGTTTCTCACAGAATTTCCAATCGATAGATTGAGAGAGTTATGAGCATTTTCATTTGCACGACATAGAAAGGTGTTCATCTCTCTATTGTATTCATATTGAGGGTTATCAATATACTTTTAAATTGACAATGATAATTGTCAAAAATATCATGTGAAGAATTATAATATGCATTATTTAATGATATTGAAGCAGGGTCATAATTCTCAGACAGTCAGCATCGGGACTATCCAGAAGTGAAGATTGGACAAAATTTGCTTTTGTTTTATTTACAATAAAAGGATGTATTCATAAATATGTTTTGTGGAACCATGGGCAATATTTGTCACTAGATATTCTATGATGTTATTTTGCTAAAACCAATGTTAAAATATGGGTTACGGTAGATACCTTTACAGATCAAGGGATCATAAATATTGAATGTTCCATGTGAGTGTTTCATTAATGCTTAATTTGCTTTGACAAAAGAACCACAAAAGCCTTATATCTGCCACTGAATACACCAGCATTATGCAAATTTAGTGATGTAATGTCGATGTGAATTTTAGTTACACATTTTTTGTAAATGCAACAAAGAGTAATTGTTCTGAGTAGTTTTTAACAGAGTATGTTTATTTCAGTTTCTGTCAGACTTAAAAGAAAAAAAACAAGACAAATGAAAATATGGTCTCAAGAAACCCATAAAAAAGGAGAAATGGATCTCCAGAAAAAACCCATAAAAAGTTACACACGAGGTCCAGAAAAAAAGAATATGCAGAAAGATAATACTCTCTGCAAAAAAAACACCATAACACAAGAAATACAACATCCAGAAATAATCTTTAAAGAAAGAAACACCTAATAGGCCTACATAATGACAATTTACACACATATTCATAGCTCTTTGTGTCAAATCAGATATGCAGATTGACTCTAACACTGATGATTACTGTTGGACATATCCTAAACACACAGAACATCTAGATTGGTTTGTTGCTAGGAATATTACAACATGTTTGTGGATGTTCATATATTTGTGTATTTCTAGACAAATCTAGACAATTAAGAAACAAGCAAAATAGCTACGTTTCACTCATGCATGAGCGATGATCGTCCATCGCTCATGCTAATCATTTAAGCATTTAAGCCTACTAGCATACCCCCAGCTGATCTTCCACCTTCATACATCTCTCCTACCACCAGTAGGCTGTATGGCCGAAGAGTCCTGACTGACACCACTCTCTGATTTCACAAACAGCTGGGAAGGGGTTGAAGACAGGGCTGCTACCATGTCCATGCATGCACTGCCATGTACGTAATACTGAGTGAAATTGACCTGCACGCAGCTCTACAAAACAGTGCACCTTGCAGCAAAACTGAGTGCAGGGTGCGCCCTTAATTTTAAACAATGAAGATGTGTGCCAGGCTCAGGCATTGCTGACTCAGCCATGGCCCCTAGTGTGTTGTATATGAACTGACTCAGGAGTCAGAGGGGGTGGCGACTGGCATGACCCCTCGCGTGTCATACAGGAACTGACTTAGGAGTCGGAAGGGGTTTCGACTGGCATGACCCCTTGCATGTAGAGCAGGAACTCCTTCACACGCCCTTCATGGTCATGCACTGAAAACAATGACAAATAAAATGAAAATCAATATAATAAAGTTGATAGACATATTTGGTCATATCTAAGATTGCAATTGTTTGCCTGTAGAATGAATGAAATTAGTATAATAGGTTACAGGTATAGGAGCTCAAAGTAGAAGAACATAATATTATGTTGAAAGTTGTTTCACAGAAGTCCTTTTAGTATATGAAAAGACCCCTGTCTGTCAAGTGATTTGTCTTTAGTAGGGGTTTGTAGGGCATCAATGTTTGCAGCAAACATTGATGCCCTGCAAACCTACGAGGGCCACCACAAGGACGGTACTGGGACAAGCTAAGCAGAAGAAAATTATATGAAGGATAGTTCTCCATTACCCAAAGGACAAGGAGAGAAGTATTGTAAAAGAAGAGAAGGGGAAGGGTAGAATATCCTCCTACTGACATGAAATCCCGAATTAATTAGGTTGATACACAAAATCATGTAAACCGGAAGTGATGTCATGGAGGAATAATTATGATCATGTGGCTCGATTAGCCAATGATCAAAGAGAATGTATCTATAAAAACATGTGTTAGACCAAGATTAAACAGACTTTTTCTGGAACTCATGGTTTTATAGCGGCTTCTGCTTCTCGGACTTAAGCCAACTTAAGGTCTAGTTCCAGCTTCTTAGACAGGAAACAAGAGATAGAAAGCTGGGAATTAACTCTAAGTTATGGTAAAATCAGGCAGCTGGTCTTAAAAAAACATGGAAAACGGCGGCATCTGGGACAAGGAACACGGGGACCAGTGGCATATGGGCACGAGGCATGACAATGGAAGGACAGGTTGACACAGGTGCAACAGCAATGATGAGTGACACAAGGCATGAGGCGTTAGGCCAGCGGCTGCTGCGCAACCACTTTATCTTTAGGGACGCTGACTCGATTTAAGCAACAGAATGGCGATGAGTGATTGCCTGTTACAAATACCTTCTTGATCATGACACCCATGTCATTGTTTCACTTTTAACATACACTAAGATGCCCTTTGGAAATTGGGGTTGGGGGATTGGGTTGTCTAACCAGAAACATTAATGAAGAATATTGAAAAATGGATGTAAAGTATTATTAGTTCCAAATATCATACAAAATGTAGAATGTAAATAACAAATATTATGGATTGTAAACACTTCATAATCATTGCAATAACTCTGGGATACCTTGAGAACTATTACAAATACAAACAAAATGATTAACATTTGCCTGTGTATACTTACACATTTTGCAGATGTGGCCCCTCATCTTGGCATGGTCTAGCTGCTCAAGGCGGTCAGGGCTCAGGCTCTCCTCCAAGGGGTGGATGTGGAGGTGCACAAACTCCTGCAAGATGAAGGCAGGTTGTGAAATTATTTATTTTTACATGATGCAATCATTTTTAATACATATAAACCAAACAATGAAAATATAACAAGAATTGGGTGTGTAAAGGTGAAATTATTTGGAATGATTTACCTGTTAAAATACAGAATATTGAAAAACACTGTGAGTTTAAAAACAATATTTTCAAAAGGATAACAGGTGCAGTATTGTAAATTGGGTGTGATCCAGCATATTATATCGTGTTGATTTATCTGTTATATCTTAATCTGTTTGAGTACAATGTACAAGAATTATTGTTCTTTTTAAATCTGTATGTCATTTATGTGGTTTTATGTAAATATACTACGAATCTTCTGTAATGATTTCATAATAATTCAGATATTGACATGAGCGTTTAGACAAATAGAGAATGTATAAATATTGAAAATGATAGAACAACAGGTTTTTTGTCTTAATTATCCCTACCACGGATAGTTAATTTCCTTTATTGCACCTGCAGGTTAACCTAGATCAAGATGCATGCTGGGCAATATGTTGATAAGTCACAGGGCTTAACTATGGGAATATTCAATCATTATCAGATTATTTGTAACCGGACATACTATAGAACAATAATATTCAGTATTTTTAGTTTGTATCTCTGTATGTCTAATATTTTCTCAACTGATTTGAAAATATATTTATTACAGATGGATGCAGAACAAATATAGCAATATCTCCTATAGTTTTTCAAGTGGATTTGTTGACAAAATTCATAGAAATTAGCCTGCAGGTGCAGAAAATACTAGAACTCGGCTATCCGTGGTAGGGTGAATTAGAGTAGAATAATGTCATTTGCACATGTCGTCATGTTGTCGTGTCGACACAAGTGGTTGGGTAATTGGGTCACTGCATGAAATAATTTGCAAACCAGAAGTGATGTCACAATATGAACCATGTGACTTGGTTAAGCAACGGTTGCGCGAGAATGTATCCAAGTGTATCAGAACGTACATATACAAGAGCATAACAAGGTAGCTTAGGTAGGGGTGGAAGTATAGTGTGGTTTGGAAAACCACAATCTCCTGGTTAACCGTTTTAATGAATATGAGACACCCCAAAGACGCCTGGAACATGATGAAGATGCAAAGCAACTAAAGATGAGACACAACAAAAGACAAGACATTCTGGTGAAAGATGAGACTTCTGAAAAGACGTCCCAACGAAAGATAAGACATCCCAATGACATCCTTACGTTGTGATATGACATTGCGCTATGACATTGCGCTATGACATCGTGCTATGACATCGCGCTATGACATCACGATATGAATCAATATGACCTTGATGTTTGAGACAAGATCGAGATGACATCGAGACAACATCAAGACCGAGATGATATCGAGACGATATCGAGGCAACATCAAGACCAAGATGACATTGAGATGCCATCAAGACATCGAGTCAACATTGAGAAGACATCAAGATGACATGAGGTTACATTCCATTACCATTTGTTCGAGAGTCTAAGAGTCCCCAGTGGGAAAACAGGAAGTCGTCCATTCAATCTCCAAACATCAGTTCAATCCCCATCTTGTTTCAATCTACAATGCTAAGTCTATACAATTCTTACATTCTCCGACCACATACTAGGATCAAACAGGAAGTTGAAAATAAGACCCAGAATGTTTCTGGCGAGCAGCACTGTTAGACTACCAGTGACAATGTCTGGTTCCAGCGGATTTTGCATGATCCCCTTTCTCCTGGGAGTAAGACTCATTTGAAGGGTTCAATAGGTCAAACCCGGAGAATAAAGCAAAGTTAGTCAGTCTTGTTCTGGAACTCACTGTGTTGATGTCTTCTTGGGCTCCAGTGACTTAGGGCCTAGTTTAGACCCCTAGGGGATGAAATACGAGGTACAAAGTCAGGAATAGACCCAAAGTTATGGTAAAATGGATGTCTGGATTTATAAATTACCAGGGACCTGCACACGAGCGCATGGGTGGGAATAACGCCGGGCCTGGGTATGAGAATACGGGGTACAACAGTGATAGGTCAGGGCATGGTGGTACGGGAAGAAGCTAAACCAGGTACATGAAGCACACCTTGGAAAACACAGGGCATGACATGTAAGGCCGGCCGACTTGCTAATACTTCATGATACAGGGCACCAACTCAACAATAGACGTTGTGTAGATGACATCATCTCTCTGAAATTACACTATAAAGGCGATCAATTTACAATAATTATTATTCCAACTTCTGAGAAATTCAAAGCTAGTATTTATGCAACATTTTACTTAAACAACCTCCCTGACTCTTAAATGACAGCAAATACTATTTCAAAATAATAAATTTAGAATATATTCATGGCCAAGTGGTCATGATAACCACATGGTGATCACCAAATCTGCACAAGGTCTTGTACTGACGCGGGTGGCCAATCCATATTTGTTAGGCACCATAGCGTGAGCTTTAGTAAGCGCACGTGCTAGCCATGTTTCACTTTGTCAATAGTGAAATGGGGGAGGAGTCATGGTGTGACGTACCATACTAAATGAGCGTGTTATGCTCTCAGTCAGTCAGAGTTCGCTGTGTGAGTATCCATCCCGGAAAGGTTAGGCCTTTAAGCTGAGTCTTGGTTCTGGATAGAGGCAGAAAGATCGTGTAGAGTATGGGAGCGTTGACTGAATGTGTTTGAGGGGATTCCTACCTCAGAGCTGATCATTGTCAATCGAGTTCTTGTCACAGAACGTCAATACACAGGATAATAAACAAACAATATCCTTTCACGCGAGTGTTCATGTCTTACATGATGTTAAAACTATAATACTGTATTGGACGACAGCAGTCGAATGAGGAAGAGACTGCGTTTGGAGCTAGCTATTATCTATAATTAAACACGACTAATTACGTACACAACACATAACAGATAATTAACTCTCTATAGTTCAGTCTATAGGCCACGAACGAGCAGAGCAGTACCAGTGCTAGACAAGACAGCATGTCCCCTGGCTTGATCTGACCCAGCATACCACCCCAACGCACACCTCCTGCCCCCCATATACATCTTTTTTCCTTCCACCCCTCCACGACGGGTCCACCCTTGGGTACATGAGGCATGGCCTTTCCCCCATCAGCCCGCCACACTTGGTTGTGCAATCCACTTTTGGGACATGACTGGGCACATGTGTAAAAGGGGCAAAAACTCCCCTTAACAAGTCATGAAGTGCGAAGACCGACTCTCACATCCTTCCTCCGCACTTTCAGCCACACTTCTTCATAAATGATATTTCTTGATAATGTAAGGAACCTTTTTGTTATAAGTATCATTTCAACAATTATATTAGCAGAGATTAAACATTTGTAACTTAGGCAATAAATGGAAACAATTGTAGTGCTTATTTCTTGTCTGAGTAAAGAAATAAATTAAAAATAAAAGAATTACACATTTATTATAATATATGGGTTATTCTATGTCCAAATTTTGGAAGGTCTCATACACTTCATCCCAGATTTTCTTTAAACCCCTTGACACATCTTCCTGATCATTTTAAGAAAACATTTAAGATATCAGAGGTTTAAGTTACTTGCATTCAAAAAAAGGAAATGTGGTAGACATTGTATTTTTGAAATCCTTCAAGGTCACTTGGAACCCTCTCAGGCATATATTATAAACAAAATGTGTAACTGCAAATGGTGTTGACAAGATGTTACTAATGTACAGGTGTAAAGGTATGAGAGTGAGACAAAGTCTTAAAGAGAGGAGACAGTGAAATTTCAATTCTAGATTTTCAATTCTGGATCTTTTACACTTTATATATTACATTACATCTTAATTAGAAGTATGCCAAATTTCAATGCCAATAATTGAATCTCTCATATGATAACTGAGATTTAATTTTAGGGAGCATCTGAATCCTCTGATTCTCAGGAAAACACAAATCTGTGTCTGACGTCACACAAAAGACATTATTTTCAAATTACATTATTCTTTAAAAGACATTGGATTGGGAAAAAAATTATGATAAAAAAATCATGTTTTTTCTGTATTTTCCAAATTTTATGTGATCTGTTTGTGAAGTCACACACAAACAGATGCTCTGTCCAAGCTGCACACCGGATCCAGTCAGTACAATTTATAAAAGCATGAATAAAAAAGAAAATATTACAGCAACACTTGTAAAAATTTAATTGGGCATTAAGGATCACACCGATACAATATTTTACAGTCAATGGCCCCTCCCTTTAAGCTGATTAGTAGGATTCAGGTGCAGTTGCTGGATTGCATCATTGTCTGCACAATGTAAGGGGCTGGGAATGTCTGTTGGACCAGAGACTGCATGCTGATCAACACAACACAACTATCATGCATAATCAATGACTTGGTGCAATTGTAAGCCTTGGAAAAATAGTGATCATTGTATAAAGTGAATGTATGAGGAAACCATCATTACTGCATGGTATCAAGTCGAGTTAGGGACCTTCCATCATGTACATACACATCAAGAGGGGGGAGGGGGATTCGAAATTTCTCAAAATGTATATGCTTTCTAGTATAAATCCAATGCATCCAAGGGGGTGGGGGGTCTGAGATTTTTGAAAATGTACAAACTGGAAGGCTCCTTATGAAACATCTTGTATTGCTCACTTAGATAACATTGTAACAGTACTGACCTTGGATCTAATAAACATCATATCCTTGTATAATTATGAGCTTTTAATTCTCATAGTGGAACTACTAAGGGAGATGATACAGAGGATGGGGTCGAGAAAGGAGTGCAAATCCAACCTTATATTAATGAAGATGAAAGACTGAATAAGTAAAGTGAAAAATGGTTTTGGATTTAAACCTCATGATCTAGTGAGTACACTGACCGCAGTCTTTTGGATGGTCTCTTCGTACTGGCTAATGTCCGTCAGGATGTCAGGATGGCCATTTGCCTTGAGCAGCATGCTCGGTAAGCGCCCCTTGTGGTCTATGCTGGTGATCTGGGCACCTTTCTTCCGTAAGGCATTAATGAGCTGCAATGTATAAAAATAAACCATCCATATCTTCAGAGGCATATGCTTCTATGTCTGAGCAATATCAGTTCTGAAATGAGGAGTCATGAGAGCAGATTATGATGAGACAAGAAGCTTGGGTTTGGGTGTGTTTAATGTAATTAATGATTAGCCCTGCACACTTGTTATTGTATTGTCAAACTGCACATATTAAATGCATTGAATCACTTTGACATCACATTCTCTTTGTTTTTAGAAAACTGACCCTTAAATTGTCTCAAACTTACTCATGCTATTGTTATACTTATTGGCATGTTCAGCAGGGGGATATCTAGGGAAATAGGATCCAGGAGTAGTATGATGGAGTCGCTGGCGCGCATAGTCAATGCTACTAAGTAGGTCAGTAGGTCACTACGACCGAGTTTAGGTCTAAAATAGGTTCATAGCTTAATAGAGACTTTGAATAATTAGGTCATTACGACCTACTTATAAAAGCTATTTTTGTAATTAGGTCAGAGGTCAGAGTTTAGAAATATTAGAAAACAGGGTCACTGAGAAAACATGTCAGGGGAAGAGCGCGTGGAACGACGTGGAGACCGGAGGCCATAAGGCCGGAGGTCTGCACGTCGTTCCTCAACGCGCTCTTCCCCTGGCATGCTTTCTCAGGGACCCTATATTCTGGTTACGGCTAAAATATTACATATGTTCTGATATTTTTATTGCAAAGGGGGCGGTGCGGGCATTCCATGGGAGGGCTGTTTTAGGAATGAGGTGGAGACCGGAGGCACAGCCGGAGGTCTCCACCTCATTTCTAAAACAAACCCTCCCATGGGCTGCGCGCACCGCCCCCTTTGCAATTTTATCACTTATACTATTACTATTCGATTCGATTATATCTACTTTATGTGTATGTATTCGTTTAATATGATTTTGATAAAGTTTCGTCTTCATATTCATTAAATAATATTCGTATAGAAACTGAATATAGAGTTTTCGTGTTTATATTCATTAAATAATATGCGTATAGAAAACACAACATATAAAATTCGTTTATAAGTTTTATTCATTAGAAACATATATAGAAACATATTTACAGTGTCACAGATACATGGTGTAATCTTTTATTTACATTGAAACTGTTCACAAAGTGAAAAATATATAATACAAAATCATTTACACTGTTGGCATAAGAAAACATTGTTTCCGTTGCCTGGTAATAAACAAATTAAACAATGAGAACAGTTTCGGGCAAGTGTCCTTATCTTCGGCTGTTTCAGTTTCTCTTTGTTCCATGTGTGAGTGTATACATATGTGTGATGAGGATTTCTGACGGATTTAGCAATGGTATGGTGAAAGAGAGACTGTGCTTTGACAAAGTTACAGTCTACTTCAGTCGCCAACACATTGTGACCGAAAACAGGATTCATTTGCACCTGGTATGAAAAGAAATTTTCGATGGCCTGAATGTAAATTGATTTCAGCTCACAGTGTAGTTGTATACATGTAAAACAGAACAAAGGACCAACAAAAGTGACATCGGAATCACGGATTCGACATTTACAAAAGGCCTGTGAAACGGCTGTCACTTTATGTTGCTCAATGAAAACCATAAGTGACTTTACACTGTTGACGGTGTATCTGGTAGTAACTCTGAAACATGAGTCTTGATGATGTTGATAGACCGCCAAACAGTAGTCCTTGTGGTTATCGCCGTTGATAAGCTGGCTCGTTGCGAAACTATACCCGTCCCACATAGCTTCTGTAAAAGTGGAACAGGATCGCGTCGTACCAGTGGTGTGGTCTACAGTACTAACATGGTGTGGTTTCAGATAAAAGTCGCTGTACTGTGCGGGGATAATCTCCCAAAAGAAATATCCACTACATCCGCAAAGTACAGCCACTTTATCATTTTTGGGTATAAGTTGAAAATTAATGTCTGCTGATGGATAGTTAGAGTCGAGAGGACTATCCGGAGATTCAGGTCGTGACTCAGCAATATTGAGAAATGATAAATCGAGACCCCAACTAAGTGTGGTCTCGTTATCATTTGTTGATGAATCATTGCTTGCCAAATCGATTAGAAAATCCGAATAGCTGCTGTCGCTCATATTGAAGTTGTAATATAATACTGGAAACTATGGCTACACTAAGCAACTAGATGAATAAAATATGGGTAGCCAGTTATTTTTGTAGTATTTACTATTTAGTATGTACTAAGAAAATAACTGGTAGTGGGTAGACACCTTAAATTTCTCTGTGATTCGCTGAGATTTTCGCTGCCGGGAGTTCTACCCTAGATAAAGCCATGCATAAAGCCATGCATTTTTTTGTTTTCTCTGAGATATTGTAAAATTTTTTATTTTTTTTAATATTTTTCTAATTTTTAAAGTTTTTTTTCATTTTCTTAGACAAATATTTATATTTCAAGCATTTTTTTCTGTCTCTATGTGAGATTTTGTATAATTTATTTTTACTTTTATTATAATTTTAAAGTTTTTTTTCTTTTTAAACAATTATTTCTTTTTTTAATTTCAACTTTTGAATATTTTTTTTAATTTCAACTTTTGATAAATGATATGTACAAGCTTAATTTTCTTTTTCTTTTTATATTTTTTATATTTTTTTGTTGGAGTATTTCCTTCATAAATGATATATTTTGTAGTTATAAGTCTGTTATTTTTTCAGAATTAAAGAATATTTACAACATGATTGCCGAATTCCTAGATATCTAAGGGTATCGTGCTCACTCCGTCTTCACAAGTTTTTCTTTTTATATATTGATAACTTAAGCCTGTCTTTTTCTGTTTGTATGTTATTATATGATGATCTACAACTTTGAAACCAGTGTTAACGGCATCCATCGTGATTTGTGTTTCGAGTACGGTGTTAAAAGATTCCATGTCAAGTATGTTTTGTTTCTGTATGACACCTTTACAGCTAGTTTTCTTTTCTTTTCCATGACCGATATAACATTTTGAATTTAGTGAAGTCATTTCATCTCCTTCCCATTCAATTTTGAATAGTCCTGGGGTCCGTTTATCATATTTTTCTCTTTCTTTACAACATGGTTGTGGAAACCATGGTAAATTATTTGTTTTTGCTATTATATATTGTTCCCTGTGATGTTCATTATCACAAGATTCTGATGGTAACCATAAGTGGCGTTCTCTATAATAGGCTTCTCTTTTTTCTGGAATTATTAATTCATCTAAAGTCTGTGCGCTGAGGGCGAAATACAGACTATCTGTATCCATTTCACAGAGTTCAAAGTCAGATTCTTCGATGTACTTTGATAAGAAGTCGTAGTAAAATTGTAACATTTTCAGTTTTGCGTATTGATATACCATGAAACCTATTTGAACTGGAAGGTCGTATGTTATTGACGTAGGGAGTGATGAGACTTCACATGTATCTTCACACAAGTCTTGGACATCTTGTACTGTCCGGTGAAGAGCTATTCTAGCGGCTTTTTCTGGTGTCATATATCGAGTGTTTGTGAAGTTTTGTTTGTTACAAATTGTTTTTCCATATGAACTGTTTCCTAGGAGTTTGTAGAGGTCAGAGAGAATTTTACAGTCAGGGTTTTTGTCGCCCTTTCTTCGTGCCTCTGTTACTTGATCAACAAATGAGAGAAACGATTTCTGTGGTATGTATTCAACTAGTGAGTGAACTTTTGTTACGATTAAGCCTTTTTCTAAATACCATTTAAGTAGTGGTGAACCTAATAAAATATTTTTTGCAAAATAACTTCCGATTAATTGACGTTGTGGCCTTTTGACTCTATCGTTCTTTAATAGATGTTGTTTCATGTGTTCTCCTACATCATCTCTTGACACCATTGTATTTTTGAAAATGGGCGTCATTTCTTCAAATTTGAATTTAAGGTGCTCAGGTGTGTGTATGTCCATCGATACTAGTCCAAAAATAGTCCCATTTTTTACACCGTTTATTATATCTATTTCAGAAAGGATATTGTGTGTGTTTGGAATCGGTATGCTCCACAGTGATTTACATGCTATAACACTGTTGTTGTTATTCTTGTCTTTGTTCCAGTCACATTCGTATTTCTCAATGACAGTATAACCTATTAGTTCTAGATACAGTGTTGTTTTAAGAGTTTGTCGACATCTTTCTGACATTAGTTTACGACCTTTATCAGTAGAGAGAGTGTTTTTATTCATGTGACACGCGTGCCCATGCCAGTAGCAACCATGAAATTGATACACGGTTTTTGTATCTGGAACCAGGCCGTCCACTCGAACTCTTTTTGTACCCACACTAACTTCCCCATGGTTATAAGCATGTAGTATTTTAACTTTGTCTGTAATCTCTCGAAACCGCAACCATTCTGTTGCAGCGCGACTGACTTTTTGAGATTGTTCAGGTTTGTAATTGTTACTACTTCTGCGGACTACAAAGTACCCCGTACAGTGTTCTTCACCCATACATTTAAGGTAAAGACTGTTTGCATCTACTCCTATGATATGACGGCACACTTTACTTAATGGTCCGAATGATCTGCCCCGTATTCGTGTCACTCCTGCTTTTTGATGTCTATGAAATATAATCGATGGACCACCTACCAAATTGCTTCTAATTAATTTGTGTACATCTTTGTCTGCCTCTGAGAATATAATGTAAGGAAGGCTGTTTGATGATGTGTTATCAAATAGAAATTTTAGTGTAAGGCCTGGAAGAGTCAGACCATCTTTGAACATATCTATTCCTCTTTCACTGAAAAATTTCATGTGTTGGTTTATAGCTTTGACAAAAGGTTCTACATCTTTGTTATTGTAATATATTAGATAATCTCTGAAAGTTGTCATTCCATTATCTTTCCACACTTTCTTACACTTGGCATAGTCTTCCGCTGATATAGAAGTACCCGTAAGTGAACTATAGAAAGCTGAGCGAGGTGGAAGTTTTAAGTTCCCTAGTTTTCTAGTTGATGTCATCCACTCATATGGAAAGAACCCTTTACTTTCATCTTGTAGGAAAGCTTTTAAATAGCTAGCATACGAGTATCCGGGAGCTAGATAATTTAACATGTCTAAATAAACACAGTTCTCTGTGTAGACAGCTATGTATTGATTACTCCTTTTTATGGTTTTCATCTCAGCTGTTTGCTTCTTTGCATAGAAGGAATGGAAATCTCGCTTTATTAGATTTAAGTCGTAGCGACCCGAATTGAAACCTATGACAGGTACTCTGTAAATATAGTTCATAAGACGAATTTTGATTTTATCTATTCTGTGCGAAGTTTTATTGCTACTCTTTTTTCCTATACTCTTCATTAGTGATTTAGGCACTTTTTTTCCTTCGGCAATCTCGTTTTTCTTATACTTTTCAAGCTTTTTTATTATGTCAGAGAAACGTGTTTCTACAACAGCTCCTATTTTTTCAGCTAACTTTTGTATGTAATCCAGAGTGTCGTGAACTATTTCATCATTTTCTCCATCACTTTTTCTTATGAAACAAACTGGTTTTTCCCACTCTGGAAAGTCACTTGCTACACTAGATGAAAGCGGTACATGATGTGATTCGACTACTGTATTAGTTGTCTGAACATCACCTTTTGTTTTGTGAGAAAAATAACTTTCGAAATCATACACAATTTTGTATGGATATATTCGAAGTTCAGATGGTACTTTTATACCTAGCTCCTCCAGTCTATCAAATACAGATGGTTTGTTTTTGTAAATACCACCTTTGTAGATGAATTTAACTTGCGTACAGTCGCTTTTAATGTTAGTGTGTCGCTTAAGATTATACTCTGTTTCAAAGAGTCTTCTACACTTACGACACATGTGGAACTGTGAATATTTATTTAGATCGTTTACTAGACTGAAGTGATGGTCGTATAGATTTAGTGTCATAACTTTAGACTCATCCTCAACACTCATTAAATTTCCCTTTATACATTTTAATGTACAAGGTGACCCCCTTTTAAATTTCTTTTTCTTGGAAGTAGTACTCTTCTTAGGAATGAGTGAAAAGACTCTTATCATAATGTTGTATTTGGTTTCTATCTGGGTCAATGCCTTAATTGAAATGCCTCTGAATGATACTTTAGTTTCATCAGGAAAACATTCTTGAAGTAGTCTTTCACAGTGGGATGTGTTTTTGAAAAGAAAATATGACAGACACCTAAAAAACACAGGTAGTCTTTGTACACCCGTTTGCTCTTTGGATTACGATGAAAATGTTGTAAACCCCGTCTACGTAGGAAATTCGGAATTGTATCCAATCTTCCTATTAGACCATCCTCTCTACCTTGAACCCTTACTATGTAAATGTTTGCGTTTACATTACCCACTAGTCTCCAACTTGTGTCAGCTCTATTGACACTCCATTCTTTATCGCGTAAAAAACTTATTACATCTTGCAAGTCAGAATCATTTTTAATATGTCTGTAATTGCTTTGCTGTTCGTGCTCTAACCAAAATAAAGAGGAGTTATTCACTGAAGGATGGTAATACATAACTTCTCGATCTTCTGTATAAATCTTTTCTTCAGCAGTTTCTGTTGTTCCTCCATTAAGTCTTTCAAGTAATGCACCTAAAGATATAGCTAGTCTATATTCGAAAACTTGGTTCTGATGTATTTTGTTAATAGCCTCTATTATCTCTTCAACTGCTTCTTTCATGTTCAGAGTTGAGAGTCTGACATTGAAAATTGATTGAACACTTCCTAGGAGAACTAAACCGTTTGCTATTGACTTAAAGTTTTTAACATAAGTGTCGTGATACCACCAATAACTACCTATAGTTGATGGCATTACTGTTGTTTCTATATCATACTGTTCTCTTACGCATGTAGGTGAAGAACAGATCACCTTTCCAGAATGTAAAGAAAAATTGCGAGGACGACGTGGCACGTTACACATCGGACAATTTATATTCTGATTCATTTTCTTATTTTTCGACTTAATAACTATATAAATATACACTTATGTTCTAGCTAGTTATTTAAAAAGCTGACTAAATATTTTTGTTTGAAGCTAACTATGTGCTACACTAACTATGCGCTAGGTGAATATATAAAGCTGACTAAATACTTTCTTTGAAGCTAGCTAATATAATATCTACAGCATGATTAAATGTTTTCTGTGTATATAAGTATATAGGCAACCACACCACACCATGTATAGTTACTGATATGTTTTAAGACCACACCTACCTGCCCTTGGTGATTACATCATGTTTCTGTGATCTATTCGGACTGCTTTAAGTCATTCAGGATCTTTGGTCCCAGCGTGCTGACCAAGTCGAAGAACAGTGCGGATGGCACGGTGTGCCCCTGGTCTTTCGGAGGTGCGTCGTGCACCCCGCCCGAGTTGACCCGTTTCTCCAGCTGCTCCACGTAGTAGCGGGACCCGATATGGATCTTGGCCTTCCCCTGGTAGGTGGTCACGATGACCCAGATGTTGTGCGTCTTGTTGACCTCCTGGACGTAAGGCTTAATAGTCGGGATGCCCCGTTCTGCTTCACCTGAGGCCCGTTCGTACTGCTGGATGATCGTTCTTGCGGCGTCGAGAAGGTTCTGGAAACCTGTCTTACTCAAGTTGATCCGGCGTTCGTAGGCTCGCTGAGGGTACTGAATTATGGCGACCTGAAAAATATAAGCATAATTTTGTTTTGAGTTATATGTATAAATTTGGGGCTCTCTCTCTCTCTCTCTATATCTCTCTCATTCTATTTCTATTTAAACTATTATGTATTCTTTACTTCTATTTCACATTAAATAATTACAATGAAAGTTAACTATAAACGAAGTACATGTTACCTGAAATAAAAATAATGATTCTATAATTTAAAATCATACTTACCCCTACAGGATCAGGTGGTCCATACACGTGGATGCAGGTGTTCTTGAAGGCGTCACTGTTGAGGAAATACACCTTCTTAGCTTGCGTGACGTAACCGTCCTTGTAGTCGACGTCCAATTCCAGTGGCCAGAACAATCCGATCAGGTCTAATACAGGCGAGAGAGGGGTGGCTTTACTCTGCTGTGCATGTAGCTCCTTCAAGACCGCATCAGCATACTGCTTCGCTAGTTCAACGTCCACTGCCACTGGTTTACCTTTCTTTGCACGAGGTTTCCGTTCACCAGCAGGCTTCCGTTTTCTCGGCGGTGCCTTTTTCTTGTCTGTTGGTTCTCCCTCCGACTCTTCTTCGATGGTGATCGGTACCGAAAGAGCTTCGCCGTCTTTCGGTGGTGGCACGTTTTCTTTGTTGGAGTCGTCTTGGAGGGTAGCGGCGGCGGCGGCAGCGGCGGCGGTGGTGGCGATTGTGGCAGTGACAGCATCAGTCAAAGATGCAGGTGGCTCGGGATTCCACAGATCAGAAATATCGTTGTATAGACTGGCATCAACAGCGTTGACGGTGATGGACGTACCTTCGCCTACATCTGTAATATAGCCAGATTGAGTGTCCATGGACGAATCTGTCGCATAACCCCCAACTGCAACAGGAACGTAACCGGCGTCTTCTCTCGATGGAAACACTCGGTATTGATCAAAATATTCATCAATGACCGAATTTCCAGGAGGGGGCTGCTTCGGAAGTCCCTCCTGAGCGGAGGAAGATGTTGAGGTCTTTCCACGAGCAGTCAAACTTCTACGTCCCATCATGAGAGTGTTGAGAAGACTCCAGCCCATGAGTCTTTTATACAAAAGTTTACTATCAACGTCGATTAAACGTAGGACGGTTTTTCCATTTTCACAAAGTTTTTCATGAGCGTCGTCCGTTATTTTATTCGTATTTTGTTTTGTTACCGATAAGCAGATATCACTGAGTACATGGTTCCATTAGTGACGCGACGCGAGAGTCTGACACGTGCACTCCATAACAAAATATTCAAAATTTACATGTATCGGTTTCATTGGAGATACGTATTGTGGTCGTTAACAAAAATGATAATATACGCTCTCAGAGACCCTCTGAGATTCATTTCTAGACTTGTCACCAATCGCACCAGTCTCATCATGTACATGAACGCACAACCCTCGGTTCAGCACCGTGTACCGCTGGCACCGCTCATTGGAAGACCATCTCATTTTCGAAATGCGCTGGTCAACGTGCCTTTTGCGCGAGCATCAGGTATTTGTGGAGAGCATCATTGGGTGAAATACATCTGTCCGAGAGATGGAATGTATCAAATTGAGGGTGAAATTCATCCAAACATTTTATTTCAAAATTGCAAACTTCTGAAAAACATTCGGCTAACCCAACAATCACATCTAACGCTCAAAGATATGATAACCAAGAAACCTTGTGTTGTCGGTTTACCGACAACACAAGGTATCTTGAGCCACATTTTTGCGCGACACTCTGTCAAGGAAACAGTGCAGAGACGTTTTTGGCGTAAATCAGAAGCAGATCCTGATGGAAAACCCTCTATATTTCTGCACGCTGATATTGTTATTCCCCTTATCAACGCAACCATCCGATATCCTGACAAAATAGTGAACACCCTTGACAACAACAAATTCTTCTATGAAAAAGAGTTCGATACAGAAATCGGACATGGTCAGGAGGGTTGTGACCATATTGTGAGGGTTGTCGGAAGGAATGGTAAAGAATCAAGTCTCGCGACGGCTTATTCTATTCCTAGATTTACTCCTACTCCTACTATCGAATATTAAAAAGAAAATAAAGATCCTCTTATGCTCCTCCAGACTATTCGGTTTTCTACCAAAAGGTAGAAAACCACCCTTCAACCAATCTCTTTTATTTTCACACTTATAACGTAAAGACGTCCGTTTATTTACTATACAGATCTATAAATCATGCCATTATTTATGTTGCCATTGAAACAAAACGTTTATGTAGTGATAAATTAGACGCTGGTTAGGTTTATCTCCTGCGACATACGAGCTGATAATAAAGTTGATACTATCAAGCTTGTAACTCTAACCACACGTTAACGGTTATAACCACTTAATCAAAATAAAAACACAAACGCCTCAAACGGCGTTCAACGCTTTTCTTGAAAAGAGAAAAGGGGGTGCATAAAGCTCACCCCTTTTCTCTTTTCAAGAAAACAAAATGCGCGCCGCTCCGCTCGCGGGTGATCCGCGTGGCGGGCGCGGTTCGGCGGTCGGTGCATTTTGGGTGGGAGGGTGCGTTTTGCACCCGAGATCCAGGGGCTGTCCCATAACAAAGACTGATCAAATAAAAAACAAAACGTATGGAGAGCGTTTATGGTTCGGTTTCATTAATTTGTTATTCTTTTGTTTTGTAAAAGAGAAAAACCCATGTTATCACAGTTTACACTTTTAATTTGGTATTCTTTTGTTTCGTTCCGCATAAAAGATTGTTATGATGCCATCTCTTTTAATTTGACGTTATTTTATTTCGATCCTCATAAAATGTTGTTATGACCACATCTCTTTTCATTTGTCATTATTTTATTTCGTTACAGGAAAAACACCCTTATGTTATAGAAACCAAACAAAAAGGATTGTTTTTTCATTAAAGTGTCATTCAGTACATTAACCTTCGACCGGGTAAGACGTGTTATAACTTAAATAGAAAAAAAATGGAAAGTGTAAAGGAAATCGCATTTGACCCAAGACTACAAGGACCTTTCACATGTCTTATCGCTGGACCTTCAGGATGTGGTAAAACACAATTAGTGTTTGAAATTATAGAAAAGGCGAAAACTGTAATAAACCCACCAGTCGATGAGATTATATATTGCTATGGACAATGGCAAGACGTTTTCAAGAAGTATCAGGGAAAAGTGAAATTCAACGAAGGTCTACTTTCAATAGAAGAACTTTTACATAAGAAAAAGGATTTATCTCAACATTCTCTACTTATAATAGATGATCTGTTAGATAAAGAAGATGCACCTCTTATAAGAGATCTATTCATAAAAGGTTCTCACCATAGAAATATGAGTGTTATATTCATAACTCAAAATTTATTTCTGCCTAATAAGGATTTCAGAACACTTAGTTTGAATTCTCATTACATGATAATTTTCAAAAATCCAAGAGATATGAGTCAAATTCACGCTTTATCACGTCAAGTGTTTCCAACTCATCCACGTTTTCTTACCAACGTATATAACGAAGAAACATCGGCGAGACACTCATATCTAGTGCTGGACTTCAAGCAGACTACACCCAATACACTAAGGGTGCGTAACAGCGTGACTACACCTCTCAAGACAACTGTACTCATTCCTACTACACGGAAACAATGAAGGCTAAACAACTCGCTCTCATAAAGAAACATCTTCCTCTATTGAGACATCTGTCTAAATGCACTGGTAAGGAGTGTAAACATATAATGATGGGAATGTCTAATGAGGTGATAAGGTTGATAGCGCAAATAGGTGTGAATATTATGAATAAAAACTTGCACATCTCCAATAAACAAGCAGTCAGTCGTCTATCGAGGTACAAGACACAACTCAAGGGTCTTACCAAGCCTTCAACTACAGTAGGACACAAACGTAAGATTCTTGAACAAGAAGGTGGTTTTATTGGTACTCTATTGGGATTAGCTGTTCCACTCATATCCAGTCTTATCGGAGGCCTTACAAGACATCATTAGGAGAAAATGACAAGCTATAAACGAATGCTGCTCGTTCATCCAGATGTGTTGCAAAGTTCTAACAAAGTGGAAATGGAGAGTTCAACTGTTTCTGGCAAAGTTGATTCTCCAGCTCCTGCCAAAGAAAGTGACAGGGATTCCTTTTTCGAAAGGTCAATGGTAAAAGAAAAACTTGAACCTACAGCGCCTACCGTGGAGGTGTTAGCTCGTTTACAAAAAGAAATGAGTCGTGTATTGAACGATCCAACGATGAGCAGAGAAGAGAAACTAGCCACATACAATGATCTCATGAACAGGTCCTCCGTCCTTTCCTCTAAAGCTAAAAGTATGTTGTTTTCAACATCGCACCTTTCACGTTCTCCTTCACCATCTCCACCACCTTCTCCGACTATCATGAAACCTAAAAGAGTTTCTACAAAACCGAGAGGACTACTTATGCCGAAGGTACTACCACATAAGATGGAAAAAGCACTAGAAAAAGTTCCGGGTTCTCACCATAACTCTGTGCGTAATCTCTACAAGACCTTGGCCAAATCACGAAAACAGTTCACAAAGGACGGTCGGCTCATTCTAGGAGACACACCTATAGATGAAACACATTTGATGAATCTTCTTTCGAGTGCAGTGCGACCGACTACTAAGAAGCGAGCCAGCTTACCGGGGCAGAAACAATTCGTCCAGATTGTTAAGAAGTTAAATCCGAAAATGAAATATATAAGGAACTACAACATGAAGGGTTCCGACAGTGAAGAGGAACATGAAGAGGTGGAAACACCTAGGCGGAAAGAGAAGTCTCCTCAACAAGAAGGTCACGGCCGAAGTAAGAGACATCGACACTTTACAGTAACACCATTTGTAAAATGGTCTACAAGGCTCTGAAGAAAGATGTGGTTAAACACTTCACTGATCCTAAACAGCCAGCAAGCTTCACAAGTGCATCCAAAATAAAGAAACACTATTTCAAAAACACTGACATAAAGCATATTGAAGATGCACTTGAATCTGTTGATGCTTATACTAAACATAAACCATTCAAGAGGCGGTTTCCTAGACGTAAAACACAGACTTTTGGAATAGATAAACAATGGCAAATGGACTTGATAGATATGCAACAGTTCAAAAAGTATAACAAAGGCTATTCATATATAATGGTTGCCATAGATGTCTTCTCCAGATTTGGATTTGCACAAGCTATAAAAAGTAAAAAAGCCACAGATGTTACGGAAGCTTTCAAAGTTATGACAGTTAAAAGATGTCCTAAATACCTTCAAACAGATAAAGGTAAAGAGTTCCTGAACAAAACTTTTCAGGATTACTTGAAAGAGACAGGTGTATCTTTTTTCACTGGAGAAAATGATGACATAAAATGTTCTATAGCAGAAAGGTTCAACGGGACCTTACAACAGAAAATGTGGCGATACTTCACTCACATGAAAACCTACACATACATAGATGTACTTCAAGATCTAGTGCATTCTTACAACCACACCTTTCATTCTACCATAGGAGGTCGACCGGTAGACGTTAATAAAGATAACGCCGATCGATTGTTCTATCATTTGTATGAAAGAGTGAGAGCTAAAGATTTAAAGACGAAAAGAAAACCTTTAATGAAAAGTGGTGATAGAGCACGAATTCTAAGAAAAAAGAAAACCTTTAATCATGCATATGAACCAAATTGGAGTGAAGAAATATTCACTGTAAAGAACCCAGACTATATTAAGGGGTATGAAATCGAAGATACCCTTCAAGAAAGAATAAAGGGGTGGTTTTATCCTCAAGAGGTTCAGAAGGTAAAAGTTACTCCGAGGAAGCAGTACACTGTCGAGAGCATCCTTAAATATAGAGGAAAAGGTGCTAAAAGAGAAGCACTCATTAAGTGGAAAGGATACGGAGACAAATTCAACAGTTGGGAACCAGTCAAGAACATACAAAAATGGATGTAACCTGCACCCTACCCAGTAACTCATCTACTAAGACCTTTCCAGACAACACTCTGAGCACTTACAGAGTTCTTTTACAAAAGTATATGGTACTACCAGCTGACACAGACTGTGCGTTATCTGAAATAACGCTTCCAGTAAAATGGTACAATGTGCGAAAATCAACTTTCTACCTTCTCAGCGCAGAAGCACCGTCAGAAAAGAAGAAACATAACACCGCACCAACTAGGGCAAGAACTTCCCGCGGTTCTGATGAACAGCCTTCTTCTGAATCTCCTGCTACTTCCACAACTACACCTGGAACTGCAGCTGGTTCAATTGAAACACCGACAGTACCAGACCCTGATCATGAAGAGTCTTCTGGAGCGTTTATTTCAGATGCAGTGTCAGCTGTAAGAACAGTTAGTGAGAGTATAGCTCCTCCGACACCAAGTTCTCACACTTCCGACGGACCTACACCTCCTAAAAAACCTAGAGAAGGAGTTACTCCATTACAAACACCTCCGACAAGGTCCGTTGAAGCTATCACTCGACTAAAGCGTGAAATAGAGAGCAGTAGGAAAAAACGTGACAGAGAACCGTTCCTAACAGACATGTTTGATACTGATTTGGTAACACACATGCATGAAACACCCCCGAAAAGAAAACTAGAAGTTGAAATGGAGGGAATTGAAAAAGAAGAAAACGATGACGATGACGACCAACCAGAGCCCACAGAAGTATTCGAAGAAGCTGATGCTGATGAACCAAAAAAGCTGCCTCCCACATTGAGTTACATCGATTCATTAGCAAGGAAGCACTTTCCAGGAAAACGGTCTTACGCTCGTTTCTCAATGGAAAGCGGGCGAGTAGAAACCAACAAAGATCTGATCAAACTCCTGAATAAAATAATGAAGAAAAATATACCAAAAGTCATCAAGAAAATGAAAGAAGAAAAGCGAAAAAATAAAGGAAATGGTCCAGATGAAATTTTCTCTTATAACGAATTCACAATGAAAACACTTATTGCACTGCCTTCCAACACAATGCTCGTCATACCAGAAAACCTTTCTTATCAACTTGGTTTCGAAGGAAAAATATACATGGGTAGGCGCACACGAGCAAAACAAATAACAGATGTCAACTACAGAAACCATACAGTCTATGTCTACTCTGACATTATTCACAACGGGGTAGTAGGAGATACTGAAGCGCCACTTCTTCGATGTATGGCTGTAAACAACTACTCTCAAAAAACAATGGACACAATAAACTTTCCCAATTTGATTTTCCATCCTCTACGGATAACACATTTCAAAGAGATCGGAGTGTACTTAAGAGACAGTGCAGGCGAACCTATACCATTTGAGCACGGGGAAGTGTCGGTAGTACTGACCTTTAGAGCTCTCTCTCATCCCTATAGTACATTAGTATAAGAAGGAAGACATTGGAAAATGGTGAGTTACTATATGAACGTGCCACCCTTGTATTCATCACCAAGAGGTGAATATGGCCAATATTATAAGCGTTCACAATTTGGAAGTGGACAATTACCTGCTTTCGGTGGAGCTAAAAGACAACGTGGCCACGGAATATTCGGAAGTATAATGAGATCGGCTCTTCCGATGATAAAGAAGCTCGGTGCGTCAGCATTTAAAGCAGCCGTCCCCACCATCGTCAAAACAGGAAAAGGTGTTTTTGACGATGTCGTGGCTGGAAAAAACTTTAAGAAGAGCCTCGTAAAAAGGTCAAAGAGTGCAGGAAGTTCCTTAATGGACACAGCATTCAGTGCAGCCAGAAGGTACTTAAACACTGACGACGATGGCCCTCCAGCCAAACGACGCCGAGCAACGCAAGGTGCAAGACGTGGTAACGGGAAGAAGAAGAGTGTAGGTAGACGTAAGTCTACCCTTTTCTAAAGGGTTCATCATGAGTCTCATTCACCCCTGTGCGGCAACATGTGCCGTAGGTGAATTGGATTTACACGCACTACCTATATCACAGAAAGATATTCTCCGAAGTCAATTCGTCAAGAAAACAACAAACAACGCTCTCACTGACACCACAACTTGTTTTGACTTCACCTTCGAACCGAGCAATCTTTACACAGACCTCAGCGAAGCTGAACTCTACCTAGAGTATGTAGTTCAAGCAAACGACGAAGCTGCCTTAACCGTGGCACACGATGCAGCTCCAGTCAACAACTTAATTCATTCACTTTTCAGCAGCATGCAGCTTCTCGTCAACGGGGAGAAGGTAACTTCGAACAATGAAGAGTACTCCTACAAGTCCTATCTCATCGACCTCCTGACGACGGAGGAGGGGGCCAGAAAGTGTCGCCTCCAAGGTTGCCAGAACTGGTTCATGGACACCCCGGAAAAAATGGACACCAGAGGTGCAGCCAACGCAGGTTGGAACTCACGACGAACAGTCCATGTCGGAGGTGTTAAGTCTATGGTAGCAAGACCACACCTCGATTTGTTTACTCAGTGTAAACTCCTACCCTCTCACTGCGAGATCAAACTCGTCTTCGAACGTCAGCCCGCCAGCTTCTACATGCAGATGGCCGCTAACAAGAGTTACAAAGTCGTCATCAAGAAGGCCGAAATGACCATGCGCCAAGTTCACGTCAGGGACGAGGTGGTGGAGGTACACAATAAAAGTGTACGCGACCCCAAGATGGGACCATTCAACTACCCGATCACCAGGAGCAAGGTCACAAAGCACACCCTCACGCAAGGTTCATCGGAGTACACGTGGACCGTCCCCGACACAACGCAGATCCCCACGGGGGTGATTATTGGCTTCGTCAAAGAGTCGGCCAGCTCAGGGAGCAAGACGGAGAATCCGTTCAACTTCAAGCACTACGACGTAACAGAAGTAGCCTTGCAGTTCGACGATCAGAAGTTCCACGTGAAGACAGACTTTGTCAACGGAAACGTTAGCAGAGCCTACAGTCAACTCTTCAAGGAGACTGGACTATTAGCTTCGGGTCACGACTGCGGTATTCAGTTACATCATTTTAAGAACGGGTACACGTTGTTTGCTTTCGACCTGACCCCCGACCGAACTCCGGAGGACGCCCGCATCAACCTGCTGCGACAGGGAAAGCTGTCGGTGTCCCTGAAGTTTGCTGAAGCGCTGGGTCACGCGGTTTCAGTAATTATGCTGAGCACTTATGACAGCTTGATCCAGCTCACAGCCGACCGATTGCCGGTCACTGACTACGCCATGGTGTAGAACTGAAGATGGTTCTCAAAACCTCAGAATTGAACAAAATTCTACGTAACCATCCCCACACAAATAGATATTTCCTTGGAACTTTTCCCTCTGATAGAATACCAAAAAAACCACAACCCTTCACTTGTTTCATTAGCAACACAGATCCTCACAATAAACCAGGGGAACATTGGGTAGCATTTTGGGTATCACCACAAGGGAAAACTTTCTATTTTGACTCATTCGGGTTACCACCAATAGCTATAAAGTACATCTCGTTCTGCCAACGTTCGTCATACGGTATCTGGGAGTATAACCGACAACAACTACAAGCACTCACAAGCACCACCTGCGGAGCGCACTGTGTTCGTTTTCTCATAGAAACATGTCGCACTCTCAACCCCTACGTCGCACTGTCAGCGCTAGGTACCCCAGCCATGACAAACCTAACGGACAAGACAGTTCTTTCTTACATGAACTTAAACCGGTGGAAATGGAGAAGACGGAAACACCAGATGTTGAAACGCTAGAAATGTGGTTATCTACAGATACAGCGGAAAAAGGAGAGTCATCAGAAGAAGAAGATGTAATACTGGACATGCCTAAGAGACGTCCCATATCACTAGGTCGCATGCATCGTGATCTGGAGAACACCATTGACTGTGTGGAGGCCCTGTCGTCTAATGTTGACCGACTCCTCTTCGCCGTTACCAACTTGCAAAGTAAGCTGGAAGAACTCACAGAACGTTCAGCACAATCTAGAGGCTGTGGTTTCTCATGCTCCAACAATTCCTTCGCCCTTTAAGAAAATAACTGACCAAGGACAATGAATTATAGATAAAAAGCTGAAAAATGACTGCCCAAGGACAATGAACTATAGCTAAAAAACTGAAACATTTTCACTATATAGGAAATGTATGAAAAAACCAAAAAAAGTATAAAATATATGAAAAAACATAAAATATTTAACAATTTTTTAAAAAATCTAAAAGAAACGCAATGTATATATGAATTATAATCCGCTTTTTACGATTTTTAATAAAAAATAACTAAAAAAAATGTTGTTTTGTTTTATTTATTATATGTAATGAATAATAAATGACATAAGCGTATACAAACTATATACAAAAAAAATGTAAAAATAACGAAAATAATAGAACATCCGGTAAAATTATCCGGTAAAATATACGTAGAAAGTATATATAAAAAAAATGAAAAAATAACGAAATAACACATACGTTCCTTAAACGTATTTTTAAAAGTAGGTCACGAAAGTAGGTTGTAATGACCTAATTATTCAAAGTCTCTATTAGTCTATGAACCTATTTATGCCCGATGCTCACTCGTACTGACCTAGTGACCTAATTAGTAGCATTGACTATGCGCGCCAGCGACTCCATTATA
Source organism: Lepidonotus clava (assembly GCA_936440205.1). Lineage (NCBI taxonomy): Eukaryota > Metazoa > Annelida > Polychaeta > Phyllodocida > Polynoidae > Lepidonotus > Lepidonotus clava. The sequence continues at coordinate 45,605,099 of OW387138.1, forward strand.
CTACTTCCAGGGGGCCCTAACCCCCTCCCCTTTTGGTGGACCCCTAAACTACAAAAAGAGAGGAAAATACTATTTGCATGCACATGAATGGACACCATTTTAATACTTATATTTTATGCCGAATGCCCCCTTATAGAAATACTGTTTCTGCCATTGTTCAGTGGTGAATCTCTATTAAACTTTATGCTGCATGTACTTACTCTGGCATTCCCATTGACACAGGCTAGATGTAGAGGCGTGAGCCCAAAGTGGTCTTTGGTGTCCAAGTCCTTGACATGGTCCAGCAGCACCAGGGCACACTCAGTATTATTCTTAAGGATGGCCAAGTGCAGGGCTGTCATGTCTGGCTGGACCTCTGATGACGACATGTTGGCCATGTCATACCGCGACTCAACCTCCTCAACCACGTCTTCATGGGGGGACTGGCCCCACCCTGACCTGATGACCCTCCCAAGCTGGGCCACGTCCACAGCACCACCCCTCGTCTTCTCCCGGAACATGTGGAGCAGGCCTCGGTCTGCAATGGCATAGTGCCAGGCTTTGTGGCCCTTGTCCTGGCCACGCACTAGGAAACACAACTCAGACCCCAGGAAATTGTCTTTGACCTTCAGTAGCTGTTCAAGGACATTCTTCTCCTGTGCGTGCGCAATGAGCAGCTTCAAGATGTTGTCATCACCTGCATCTGCGGCTGCATGAAGCGGAGACCTATGTCGTTTGTTGAGTATGCTGATGGATGCGCCTTTGTTCAGTAAGAGCTTGACTGTTTCCATGTGGCCCTTCTCCACTGCAAAGTGCAGGGCAGTTTTCTCTCTCAAGTCCAACGCATTAATGTCATCCTCACCTACCTCTAAAAGGAACTTTATGAACTTGTTACCGGTGGTCACAGCCATGGACAGTAGGGTGTTGGCGGTGGTAGCCCCATGCTGCTTTAAACAGAGAAACATGTCCTTGTCACCATTAACTACTGCCATCTCCAGCACTGTGTGTTTGTTCAAGGTGATGGTATCCAGTTCAATGACCTTGTGGGTACACAGCAAGGATAGGATGTCTGTCAAGCCGTGGTCAACAACGAACCTCAACGCCTCCTGCCAATATCTGTCACTATCTAGGAGAGGACTAAGCTTTGCCTCACCCTCTAGAATGACCTTGACAACCTCTGGATTGGCTGACACCACTGCGCAGTACAAAGTTGACCAAAAGGCACATCTCCTGATGGCCCCGGGGGTAGCAGCCACAAGTGCCTTCACAGTGCCTACATTTCCAGCCAGGCATTCCATTCTAAGTTGGTCCTCGGTTATTTCTTTGCTGATGGTGAGGAGCCTCTGAATTTCAGCCCTCTCAGCCTTGGCTGAGACGGCCTGGGCCAAATTAGTGGGAGAGTTTCCAGCCCATTGTGGGTGGGCTTCTCCAACTGGCTTGACATAAAGATCTTCGAATATGCCCACGTGCACAAGATGCACCATGAGGTCTTTACGTTTGTTGAGGATGCATCCATGGAGAAGCGACAATCCATCCCTGCAAAACAACCACAAATCCAGTTTGTTAATAAGCAGCCTTTGTTGTCTTTCATAGCCTTAAGTGTAGAGAGCTTTGAGCTTGCTTAAAACTATGGTTTGCATTTAATAATAATTAGAAAATAAGTATTATAATTGTCTAAAAGAAACTAGTTTAATCCTTTAACGAAATTAAGATTGGAATTAGTGTAATACATTTTGAGCTAGTGCAAATAGACAACCACTAGCATGATGGAGGAGCAGTCAAAAAGTTAAGGTCTACCCCTCATAAATTGTTCATTATCCCTTGATTGTAGCACAGCAACTCCTGATTCTACTGGTAATGACCTCACCCTTTCAGTCTACAACCTGGACAGAACAGCTTTAATGATATCACAACCAGTTTGAAGTGTTCAGCTCTGATAGTTCTCTATACCCCTTCTACCAGTGGGCAGCAGCAGAGGAGAGTATATCCTCTAGGTCACATGCTCATGACTTGATAAATGCTATCTCTCCTATAAACACTACCGTAAAACCGTAAGCTGCACCCTGACTTTGGAGTTTTCCTTTGGATACTCGTTCATAAATTCTTTTCAGAGGTACCATTATATTCAAGCTCGTGTAAAACCCTAATTTAAGCTGCACCACTAAAGTTGAGGCTTTATTGGCTCTAATTTACCAGATTTACCCTAATTCAAGCCACGCCTTATATTAGGGATTTTACAGTAGGACCTTTATCTAAGATATAATTTAGTAATATTATCAATATAGTTTGATATCATAAGAATAATAAAACAAGGTAGCAGGTGGGTCATATAGATTTTTGTGCATTAATAAACCGAAAGTCTCTGGGCTATTCACTTTTTTTTTGTATATGATATAGAACAGATTGATCAAATATGGAGACCTAGAAAAAAATTGTTGGGTGAACAAGGAACAAAAAGATATATTACTGCATATCACTTACTCAGATAAAGACATGAGAGGGTTTACTTTAATAGAGATAGGTTTATTATTGGCATTCAGACATTTAACATAACTAGTTCAGGCACATTAGAAGTACAAATATGAGGTTTAACAAATACAAGTTCCTATGTATGTGATATCTAACCCTATGTGTATATTATACTTGTGACCAATCTGTTTATGGGGAGTGGCTCCATCGAAGGAAGTCCACTCCCCTACCGAGTCTATCGGCTGCTACAGGGGAGGACCGTATGCTCCCCGCCCGGCTGCCCGAACGGTTTGCCCCGCCCGCTGGGCAGGGGCAACCTTGTGGCCTAGCGTTATCAGCCGTCTGTTTGCTGTGCTGCCCTCGGTTCCTCTTGGGCGTCGGTAGCGTGTTACCGGCACTCCCAAGAACCACAGACATCAGAGTTACCATAGCAATGGCAGTGTTACCACATCAACGGCTCTCATGATAGCTAAAGACTTTTATTTCAAAAACATTTAGAAGGTTCCTGAACTAACAACCATGCTACGCATTTAGAACTACGTACTTAGTGCAAAGCTGTGAGACATTTTAACCACAAAATATAACCATATATTAAAGTGCAGAGCTTAAATAGGGTTTAGTTATCATTATATGTATTTGCGATTCATTGATATGTTTATTTGGATTAAAGCACTTATACTCCCCATTGCTTAGCTTCGCTTTTTCCATTGATAAGTCTTATATTGTAATCTTATTCAAGGGGAGTTAGAACTAGCTCTTCATTACTATCATTGTTATGTCGTTCATTATGATCACAGTCTTTTGTATAGTGTACTAAGATAGCGGTGTAACGTAGTTCAATTCTTCTAGCAGTAGAGACTTATATGGGGGACTCATACCCACACAAAGAGCACTCATTGACAAGAGGTAAAGTTTGCTAGCTCTACTGAAAGATAACATAAATAGTCTCATTGATTTCCTTACATGTCTTACCATTATTCCCATAGTTATGTCAATATCAGTTACAATCCATTAGAAACATAGGTCATTGAGAACTTATCCACTTTAGGCCTACTGCCCCACTCTGTGCTCCAACAGGAGCATCACCCCCTAACTCCGTCTAAAGGCGGGTCCCCACGTGGCGACTAAACCCCGGCGATTAAGGTTAGTCGGCCACCGATTAAGGATTTTTTAAGTCGGCCGACGAATAGTTAGTCGCTCTTGGAATTCTTTTTTTAATCGCCGCGTTGGGACGCGCCCGCCGACTAACTGTAGACGACTAGAGTTTGTCGGCGGGCGATTAGTTTGGAAACTTGCCTCCGCTTGGTCGCCGGCGGCGTTCTCCGCCGACTAAAAAAGTCCGACATGTTGAATATTTCGCCCGAAAAACAGGGCGATTAATCAACTGGTCGCCGGTGAGAGCGAGTAACTTTAATCGGTTGCAAGCTTTTGCAATGCATGTCGTCACGTTGGGACGCACTTGACACCGTTCTTAGTCGTCGGCCGATGAACTAAAGTGCAATATTTGTGTGGACCAATCAGGAACGAATATGAAATCATGTGATCTTTGTTTGGTCGTACGTAAGGATATAAACTGAGAAGTGACCGGCCGCCACAACTTTCGTCCGAATTACAATTAATTTAAAGATATACCCCGTTATTGAACAAAGACAACCAACTCATTCATGATGATTGTCACTAGGATGGTCGTATTATCTGGATACAAACACCGTCGGTACACCCACCGGAGAATTAAACTGGAAACAGAAGTCAGGTACGCCTTTTATCGCCCAACCTGGCAGTGCTATGTTGATAGTCCAACGAATTTCTCTTTACACTTAGACAAATCTTAGTCAGTCGGATTAAAACTTGCTCATACACAGTCACAAAGTTTAATGATCTTAAAACCTTTTACGTTAAATTAAATACATCGTCCGACGATTAAGAAAATTTATATATTTTACACTTCAGAAAAGAATCTACAGGAGTGCTGGTGTACTCGTCTATCATGAAAGGAAGCATATACAACGTCCAGAACTCGGATAACCGCATTATGACTTTTGCTTAATTAATCGTCGGGCGAACAAATAGTACGGGTTCGCCCTTTTGAAACCATGGGTCTCAAAAACGGTCATGTGACCAGTATTTGTCCGTACGAAGATGTTCAGATGAAGCAAGATGGCGTCACCTAGCTCGCAACCCGGCAGCCGAACTGACACTCCATCGTTTGCTCCTCGCGCAGCTAAAGAAGGATCCCATTCGTGGACTATAGAGGAAGAGTTGACTTTAATCGACTGGTTCAAGAATAACAAGTTCTTCTACGATACGGATCACAAGCACTATCAAAACACTAGCAAGAAGGGACGCCTCCTTGCCCGACTCGCCAAACAGATGTCCATTGATGGTAAGTACAAGAACCATGGCCAACATTATGGAAAGGAACTTCGTCGTACTTTCAAATTGATGATATCTATTACGAATATAATCTCAATATATCATAATTTATAAAGAAAATGTAACCGCACACCTCACATCTATATTTTCCTGGTTGTTTGTTCTCCAATGAAAAAGCATAGCGAACCTTCAACTCGTCTCAATAATGTTCATCGACAGCTTGTTGTTGTGATACGTAAGCACTCGTCCATCCATAAATTAGAGTTAGCTTCACCCTTTATTGGGCTCATAAAAAGTTACGGACTTCTTAAGGTTTCGAGGGTAATATGGGAATAAAAAAATTAATTTACGGCCTCAATAATAACTAATATAAAGTTATTCTTTGAACGACCAACAAGTGTATTAATTATGAATGAGGACGCTATTCATAAAACTGTAGCCTATAATAATTATTTCATTTGATTATATTTCAGCCGAGGTCATTCTAACACGATGGCAGGGCTACCGATCCAGATACACCAAATTTCTGCGTTGGCCAGCAGAACTAGGACCTCAAAAGATCACGAAAAGACAGGAGTGGTTATTTGGGCACCTGGACTTCCTAGAACCATTCTCGAAAGGGCGTCCAGTGGGAAAGCAAGCCGTACGTATAAAAAAAAAAAATTGTATTCAAATTAAAGGAAGACAAAAGTATTATTTTTCTCTAAATGTTTATAGTTTAATGTAAAAATTTTTATGTATAATTAAAGAGTCACAATCTCTGAAACCGGAGTACATCAACATATCATTAGCATAGAAAGAAATACATTTTTCAGTTCATTATGTAAAAAAGGAGGGAAATATTCCAAATTTTATTAGATAATCAGCTTCATAATGTAATCAAGATCAATCCTTCTACACACATCAAGAATTAATGGAATAGTAATTCATCTTTGCAATTTTAACTTATTGTTTTAAATTATCTGCATTACAGTGTCATAAAAGTTCTTCGCCCGCCGACGGGACACGCTCCAAATCCGTGGGAAAGTCGTCCACAGATCATGCTACAAGTGGTACTTCCACTTCATCCTGTGGCGAGCCATCAAGTTGTGCTCAGACTGCTGGTTCCGCCAACGAAGAACCACTCAATCTGACGTCATCAACGGATTCAAGTGGTTCTAATATCAACTGCCCCATCGAAATTCACAGTGCATCGGGCGATGACGATGCAGAGATCGTGCAAGCAGCCTACAACCACGCAGCAGAGGAACAGTTGGCCCGGGCGGCAGAGCTCGTGTATAAAGAAGACATTGCCGATATTTCACACACCCCACAGGGCTTAGCCGCACTAAAAGATGTGCTTGAAATGGAACAAATGCATGAGTTCGGCGACGTATCAACTCCAAAACTAAAGGCATCATCCAAGAACCCCTCAAAAAGAAGAAGTGAAAGATTGCATGTCATTGATGTGGAACCCATAGCAAGTACGAGTAGTGCGTCCGATGACCAACAACTTCCAAAGGATGGCAACAGCACCATAGTCGATGTAGAGGTCCACGGACAACAAAATGCAGATCAAGAGGTTACAGAAACAGACCACAGTGTAGTGATCCTGGGAGAGCAACAGCAGTTTGAAGACGCCTCCTCAGACACAGACTGCCATGCATTCAAAGCGCCTCTCATTAGCCCGCCGGCAGCTAAAAAAGCCGTCCTAAAACTGAGAAAACAAATTCAGCTCTACAAAATTGACACTTTACAAAAATTTTTTGACAATGCGCCAGGAGTCGAAGTAAGTGACACTTCATCGTCCTTGGAAGGTGTGGGAGAGCGTGAACTCAAGTCTGCCGCATTATCACCTTCTCAGGTTCCCTCACCAAACAGTAACACGGCGGACGCTGTTCCAGAGGATGACGACACGGCACAAGTCGAAGTAAGGGAAACTTCATCGTCCTTGGAAGGTGTGGTACAGGGTGAACTCAAGTCTGCCGCATTATCATATTCTCAGGTTCCCTCACCAAACAGTAACACGGCGGACGCTGTTCCAGAGGATGACGACGCGGCACAAGTCGAAGTAAGGGAAACTTCATTGTCCTTGGAAGGTGTGGTAGAGGGTCAACACACGTCTGGCGCATTATCACATTATCAGCTTCCCTCACCAAACAAAAACACGGCGGACGCTGTTCCAGAGGATTTCGACGCCAGTAAACCTGAGTGTTTATTAACAGGTGATGACCAACAACAGACCACATTTCAAGATGACGTTTGTGTCCCAGAAACTCTCATCCAACAAGTTTCTTCTATGCAGACTGTTAATCTACCGGAAATGAAACTTCTTGATCAGACCATACAACTTCGGGTGATACCGTCGGCCCAGACAGACTACCCTGTAAATCAGTGTTCGTCCAAAGACGAAATGATTACTAACCGAGATCAGGCAACTTGGTCGGATGACACTGACAAAAAAGACGTCATTAAATCAACGGAGAATGAACCTTACACCAAGGAAAAAGTTATTACACATTCGCCTTCGACCGAACAAACAGAAGATCAAGAACAGGAAGGAGAATCAGAAGAAGAAGAAGAAGACAAACAAACTGATGGTGAAGGATTAAGGAACCCACATCTTTCTCAAACATACACTGCTTTGAAGTCTTCGCAATCTGTGGATGAGTACCATGAGACACCAGGGACATCATTGACAGTCACACACTCATCACAAACTGGAAAACCTCAAGTGAATCCTAAAGAACAGCAGCATCAGCCTACAACAGGACTGACGAGAGGCAAAAAAAGAAAACGTCCAAATAAGGGGTTTAAGGAAGAACCAGAATGGGAGGAGGAAGAGGAGGACGACGACTACATTAGTCTTTGGGGGAAGTATGTCGTTAAGAAAATGCGCACACTACACGACATGGATCCAGACGTTGCAGAGGACACACAGGAGGTCATCCGTGTTGTTATGCGCGAAACTGTGCGAGGGAACTGGGTGCCGCCCAGAGAGTTTGGACTTAGGCAACTGAAAAAAACAAGTGATACATCCGTCCCATCCGAATCAATGCCAACTGTTTGTAAATCGAGCGCGGTTGGAGGACCACACAGGCATACAGTCGAAGGAGTTCATGACGAAGCTTCGTCATCCACCAAAGTCTCCTTGAAAAGTTCACCAGCTCCTGCCCCGGTGCAGCAGAACTTTTACCTGAATACCTATCATCAGTACGCGTCTGACCCCAAAGAAAAAAAATAGTTAAAAGTCGGCGGACCTTAAAAGAACTTACTAAACATGAGTGCAACTTGCAAGTTTAACATATTTTACATTGAAATATTTGGTATGGGGTACATGCATATTTCTGATCGTTAACGCAATATCTAGTAATGTTTTTCTTAATTTTCATTGGTTTTCCAGTCTTCTTTGCTAGAGACTTTAGCGTTGTAAACTTTTACTTGTTTAGCTTGAAAGAAATAGTATTACAGACAAGTAAACGTTATTGTTGACACATTATTTTTACCTTACATTTAATATTTTTTGGAAAAAATTACTAAAGGTATAACATTAGAGATACTGTTATTAATAATGTAAATCATTTTACAAATATTAACATTTGATTCTTTACTGTTTCAATATTTATCCAAGTGACATTCAGGACGGATGAAACATTGTCTGTTTTAGGTTGTGGTAGTATGGCACAACAATATCATACCTTGAACTTTTAAATAATGCTAACTTTAGGAAAAGGATCAACGCAAGCAGATCAATTAGTGATAGAAACTAGAGGTGTTCGTTAATAGGAACTACTGCACTGTTTATTGTGTCTGGAAAAGCAAGTTTTTTTTTTTATAAATAACTTATATAGTTGTTCCTTTGGAGATTTAGTTAAAACATTTGCATGTGTGTTTAAGAAAAAAATATTTGGATGGCTTAAAATAATTTATTACAGGGTATTCTTTAATAATTTATATTACAAGATAAGTAGTACTTTTCAAAAATAAAAAAAAAATACGTCCGTCAAGGATATTTTAAAAACAAACAATATTATTTGGTAAAAATTATCTCAAATATTATTAAGTGTTATCATGAAAACATGATGGATGGGAAGAATCAGTGTTTTTGTCGTCGTTTAGATATACTGTATACTTTTGAAACTTTATTTTTGCAACGAACAAGAAAAGGACATGTTTGTGCATGCTTTAACATGTTTCATAATAAAGAAGATTGGTTTTCGTTCACTTCAGTTTTCCAATTTTACTTCTTAATAAAATAACAATTGTAATAATTAGGTTAATCGTTAACGTATAATGACTTTACCATAATTGGCTATTTCTCAAGAAAATCAATATTGATGATTTTTTTATTTGGACAACATGATGACATTAATTTCATTTCAGAAATATAATTAATTATATTCTTATATTTTAATAACGTAATCCAAAAAGAAATCTATAAGCCATGCTCATAGGACACCCTAAACTTTTAATAAAAATTGTCTATACAAGATTCAACGATTAAAGTATTTAACTCTAGTTTGTCGGCCAAGGACCAATCAAACGATAGTAAACGGTCACATGACCCGATGAGTGTCGTAAAAAATAGGACCGTTTCAAAGATGGCGCCGACAAAGAAGAAAACAAAAAAGACGAAACAGAAACCTAAAAAGAATCCTGATGATATCACGCCGAGAGCTGGAAAGGAAGGGTCTCATGATTGGACGAATGAAGAGGAGGAAACTATAATAAATTGGTTTGAGTCGCGGAGATTCTATTGGGATACTGACGACGAACACTACAAGAACACGAAAATGAAGGATCGTCTGCTTGGAAAGCTTGCTGAAAAAATGGGCGTGTCGGGTGAGTTCATCTTCTGAAGTTTAACCATGTTAACTGTTTGTTGGCCCAATAATTACATACTTTATGAAAGTCATCCACATTTTTATATGGTGGTTAGTATAAACGGAATACTGCATTGTTATTTGGCGGCCGACTTAAACATTGTCATGTGATTTAATTATGCCTCATCTTCATATGAATGAATATCATTGGACTGTCCAATAATATTTAAATAAATGATCATTCTTAAAGAGTATTTAATCTTTAATGTTACAGTGGCAGAAATAAAGAACCATTGGAGAGGATTCCGAACACAGCTCACCAAACACCTGAAGCTGCCACCTAGTGGGAGTGGAGCAACTAAAGTGTCAGCGCGCAAACTATGGATATTTAAACGGCTGACGTTCCTTTATCCGTATTCCAAGGGTCGGAAAACAGTGTCGAACTTTAAGGTTATTATTAAAAAATTATTGTTTCCCATAATAAGCTATATTAAGAAAGTAATCTAGGGACATTATAATATTTGTCTGTTTTATACACATCAGTAATGACAATTCGTGCGAGGTACATGGTTAATTAATTGGTCACAGAATTTGTGTCATATTTCTTTTTGGACGCTAGGTTAAAAATTATTTATATTGCATCATTTAAATGTTAACAGTAGAGTGAAATCAGATAAATATAATAATCTATATAATGATAAATGTTTTACTTTTGTTGGAAAAAAATGAAAAAAATTTAACTTTCCAAGGAGTGTATAATTAGCTACTGAAAACGTACATATCATTAATTGTAACCACAACGACAATTTATAATATTTAGTAAATGTTTATGGCGACATTAATTTCTATTTTGCAGTCCAAACGTCAAGCCAGAGAAACAACACCAGCCAGCCGCACAAGGTCACGAGAAAGTCGTCATGAGGAGGACGACGAAGAAGACGAAGGAGAAGAAGAAGATCAAGAAGATTCAGAGCAAGAACGAGGAGGAGAAGAAGAAGACGATGAAGAAGAAGTAGAAGAAGAACAAGAAGAAGAACAAGAAGAAGAAGAAGAGGAGGCGGAAGAACAAAATGAAGAAGAATACGGAGAAGAAGCCGACGTCACCGCAGAATTAGAACAGGATCAAGAAAAACAGCACGAAATGGATGATGATGACGAGGAACGTGGTGGTGGAGATCGAGTATGTCATGATGAGGATGCTGCATCGTCGGAGAACGAACAAGAGGCAGAAGTCCATGACGACGACTATGTGGAAGAACCAAAAGTGTCCGTCGATAGAGAGAAAAAAAAAGAAAAAGTAAATACAAATGAATCAAGACAGAGTAAAACCACCAAAAAAAATGAAGTTCACAACAACATCGACAAAGATTACGAATCAGATGATAGGCCGAGCGACGACGACAATGATGATGATGTTGATGAGTTTGACGGCCCAAGAATTAAGATGGAGAGGGTTAAGAAGGCCAACTACAAAAATGATAAGGAAACGTCGGAGGATGACGAACCAATTCAATGTGAGCAAGTTAGTCGTGAGCCTTTGAAGGTAAGAAAGGGACAAAAAAAAGAAACGGTCCAGGATGTTGAAAGTTACACCGACTCAGAAAAAAGTAGTCCAATTGGTGTTGGTCCAGCAAAATTGATAGCTGCTATGAAAGTGTATGAGGACGACATCAGGGATATAGAAGCTTATGAGGAAAGTAAGAAAATGAGGGACAGTGTAGAAGAAGAAGCCGATGAGATGGTCTCTTATTTGTGGCCTGAGTTTGATGACAAAACTACACCAAAAAACAAAAGTTCAAACAAATGTGTGCCTAAAAGTTCTAGAAAAAAGATGAAAGATGTAGTGAAAGTAAGTCCACCTTCACCGACTCCACCACAGGGGGGATGTAAGTCGTCCACCGATTTCCAAGACGGAACTGACAATAAAACTTCCTCGGAAACCAAAATAGACTCTTCTAGTAAACGCACTCACACAAAGTCTGAATCTCACATGTCAAAGAACAAAGATGAAGGTCCACGAAAACTCTACAGTAGTACAGTTTCACATGGGAAATATGATTTCTTTGCAACACCTCCAGATGTAATTGAAAATGACACGGATAGTGTGGAGATCAACGAGAAAGAAAGTGTGGGTGCTAAGAAAAATAATACCATCCGCAGCTCGCAGAAGAAAAATGTTTCCAAAGTTCAAAGTTCAATTAAACCAAGTGTATTGGGTACGTCCAAGTCCGCAAAGTCACTGTCGCAACCCACTACAAATAAAGAAAAGACAAAGGTTGTTGCAAATACATGTAAGTCGTCTGTGTCAGTACCCAAAACAAATAACAATTCTCCATCAACCAGAATTCGAAAGTTCTTGGAGGACTATGATGACCGAAATGGGGCTGGAACATCAAAGGATGATGTAGGTACTGGTAAATTACAAAAGGTTGAATCAATATCCAAGGTGACTACTTCAGTTCCCAAATCAAATCCAGTGAAGTCGAAGAATGTTGTGCCGCTGTCAGTTTCGACGGCCAAGAAAAGGAATGCAGAATCCAAGTCTTCTTACCCACCTAAAAAAAACAACACTGGCACCACCAAACAAACAAGTACAGGAACCTATGAGGAACAGAAACTGCAAATATTACAGTCTATGGGTGAGAAAAACCATCAACCTCAATTCTTCATTAACCCTACGTGCCCTCACCACGACTTACCTTCGCAGACTAAAAAAGCCAAAGTTTTGGAGGTGGAGGACGAAGAAGATGACATTAACATGTGGGGCCGGCATTGCATGTCCAAAATGCGGAAACTTGACGATAAAGACCACGAACTGGCAGAAGACACTCAGGACTTTATACGTCAAGTCCTGAAGGAAACCGTCAGGGGTACCTGGAAGCCGCCCAAACTGATGTCACTATGTCAATACTTTAAAAGTACAAATTTGGCAACGACCAACAGTAAAGAGAAGACGGACAACGAACAATCAGAACCTCATGTACGTCGGTCAACGAATAAGAAGGATATTCCGCCTAAAGCTATGAGTTCGAATTTGGATCACACAAACAAAGATGTAACCAACACAGCACAGTCAGGCAATGCAAGACCAAAGACTGCAAGTGAGTCTGTGATGCGACAAACAAACCAACAAAATGAACAGTTGACAAGAATGGACGACATGGTTGCACCAATGTACAACCCACACCAGGCAACGTTTGTTTCAAGTAACATGCCATCATTTACAGCACAACTAAACAACCCCATGCCTGAATTCAACTATCCGTACAATAATGTAAGCCTTGTGGGTGGTCCGGCGGTGGGTGGTATAAGATATCAAGGTGCCTATCAAAGATACCCATGCGACACCAACATGGTACAACCTTCGACGAACAACACAAGCTACCACAACACCACCACCATCACCACCACCACCACCACCACCACCAACCCCACATACAGTCAACTGAATTAGAACTGTTCATTGAGTTTAAATACTGCTGCATTTGATGGGATGTATGTGACTGAGGTACTACAAATGTTAAATAGCTATTGCCATGATTAAAAATCTGTCTATTTTTATGTATATATAGTAATAGGACGACAACATACCATGCAATGCTCTTATAGCAGTATATTAAAAAAAAATTGTCCATGGCAATTGTGAGACTTTCTAATGTTATGCTGGATTATTCTTCCATAGATTTCGAGGAACGTTTACCTGTGGATATTTTGAAAGTAAATTGTCTTCGACCGAAATAATTAAAATGTATAAACGCTGGAAAGAAAAGAAAGTTGAACGTTCAAAGTTGAATTTATTGATATTGAAAGGTTTCATTGTACATATCAATATCTCCTAATGAAATTGGATATATGTTTCATATCCTTCAAGAATTGAAAAATTAGATTGTAGAAGCAAAATAAAAAAAATTCACGTAGTTTAAATTCAAAGTTATTCAAAGAATTTCTTTTTGATTGTCTGACTGCACTAGATATCCTCAATTGCCCTTTCCTGCCAAGGCACTGAACCCTCCAGGGAGGCGAAGTAGTTCTTCAGACGGATGCGTTGCTTCTTTGAGAAAATGGTGGCATTGTGACGTTTGGTAGGTTCCAATGGAACTAGTTGGGGCTCTTTCCTCCAAGCTCCAGGGACTAAATTCATGTCGCAGTCCTCCCCATCTATCGACCCTGGAACTAGGTAAGACTTGCCACATCGACGTCTCAGGAGATTGTGTAAGCAGCAACTGGCTAGCACTATGTTGGTTACCCGGTCAGGTGAGGCGTGTATCTCTGTCTGGAAGATTCGGAATCGGCTGCACATAATTCCAAACGCGTTCTCAGCAACTCGACGTGCACGTGATAGTCGGTAGTTGAATAACCGTTCTTCCTTGGTCAGCGCCCGATGACCGAACGGCTTGACAAGATGTGGGGATAATGAAAACGCATCATCCCCAACGATTACCATTTCTGTGCTAATCTGTGAACCTGGAAGTTTTCTTGGTCCAGGCAATCCGGCATCTCCATCCTCAATTCCTTCCATGAGCGAGCAATTAGACCATATTCCGCCATCAGATTGTCGACCCTCGGCCCCCACGTCCACGAACATAAACTCGTAATTCGCATCGACAAGTGCCATCAGGACAATGCTATGGAATGATTTGTAGTTCCAATACGTGGATCCCGAGTTGTTTGGTTTTCTGATACGGATGTGTTTACCGTCCAAAGCGCCGATGCAGTTTGGGAAATTCCATCTATGATGGAATACCTTCACCACATCGTTCCACTCGTTTGCTGTTGACGGAGTCTGGAAAAAGCAAATTATGAGAAAACATAACTTCAATTTGGTATGACGTCGGAGAACTAATCAATGTTTTTTTTCTTTGTCACGTTGAGAACATTTAAAATATAACTTAGTAAATATTGAACCGAATTACTACATTTATGTATATTTCTTTTTAAATATTAAATTCTTATTTTTTTATAACTTCTACTCACGAGATAACTATTACATGAAGGGGAATTAATTTTTTTAGTGAAAACAGATAAAAATTTAATTGTTAACGTATTAATTATACCGAAGATTAAGTTTGTGATTTAATATTCTTTAATGACGAACATACCTTAAGGAAATCTTCACCAAGTGCTGAGACTATTGCTGCTACGGTTTCATCGATAATTCGGTGAACGGAAGATTTGCAAACGATGAATTGGTGGACTAGCGAAGGACAGTTGTGGCCTATAAAGAATAAGTCAATGAGTATTTAAATTGAGTATAAAATATTAATTACAATAATATAATCTATATATTTTAGAATTTTCAAAATATTACAAAAAAATAAAAAATTATTCTTTAGGCCAACATTATAAAGTATAAATTTTAATTAATGTTTTTTTGCTACCATTGCTTACCATGGGCCAAATATCGAAGAGTCACTGACAGCCGAGCACCAGGTGAAATTGCAAAGCGCATACAGGTATCTTGTTTGCGGATGTAGGAGTCAACTCGATCTAGTAAGAAGTCGTAGGTCGCCTCGTCCATTCTCATCATTCGACGAAATTCAGCTGTATCCTCCAACTGCAAAAAAATATGATGGTTTGAATAGGACTTGATGATCCATGATAGACTAAATAACGTGTTCATTAGTCTGTTAACTATGAATATTGCCCTAGATTTTTTTAATAATTCATAATAAGATTCATTACATACTAGAAAAACATAATAAAATAAAGTGGATGTCATAATCCAAGAGTGACGAATTTGATTTTTAAAATTAATTACACTGCATGCATCAAACAGAAATTATCTATTACGTCTTACAAGGATTATATGTATATGTGATCGTTGAACGAATAATTTTACCTCTCGCAATAGCTTCATCAGAGTGTAGACGTTCTCGCATGCTGGATCAATGCGCCTCGACAGCCACGGTCTTTCCCAAACCACGGGCGATTTGCGTTTCTTTTTGGGTGGTTCTTCCTTTCCCTCGTCATCTTCCAAAAACCAAAAGAATGCAACAAATTGAGAGCACATGGCTGACATCTTCGTTCACGGAACAACAACTTACAAAGAACGGGGTTCGACTGAGAGAAATCAGGGCCAAAATTGAATTGCAACCGAGAGGTCTAGTCGGCGGCATGGTTATTTTTAGGTTTTTTATAATTTTAGTCGCTCACGTTGGGACGCGAAATATACATCCTTTCCTTCGTCGTCGGCCGACGAGTGACCTCTAGTCGCCCGACCGCGAGGCGTCTCCGATAATTGGCCGCCGCCGACTAAAGTAAGTCGTCGGACGATTAACTTCAACTTAGTCGCCGCCGATTAGACAAGATTTAATCGCCACGTGGGGACCCGCCTTAAGTCTGAGGGTCTACATACTCCCAGAATAAGTGCTACTTGTCCATACAATTAAGTCAAAGAATGGTCTTACTCCCTGACTATGTTCACCTGTCTAATCCTACCCGCGATGTTCCATCTTGTTGTTATACATATATTTTGTTCACTATTGAACCCACCTGTTCTTCTCAACAGTTGACGTATTCTGCTCACATTGCCCTAGGGTCCTGCCCTTATATAGTATCAGCTGTAGGCTATACATTTTGAAGTTAGTGTCTAGTACTAACATTTTTATCTATTGACACCATTAACAATGTTTCACCACTTCAGAACTTATGGCCAGAAGTATCAGACATTGACTCCCTTTTAGGATTAGGCTTTATATGGGGAAGCTTGGTCTTCCATAATGTCCTCCTATGTTTCAGATTCAGTGAGACCTTCACAACGTCCTCAGATAGCCTTGACAGGTTGGCTATTGCACAACATTCCCTAATGCCTACATCTAACTATTTTCACCTGTCTTCTGCCTTATGATATTGATTAACTCAGTTAGCTAGTTATCATGACATCCACGTGGAGGCCCCAATAGTTAAACACTTTACCTACTCTATGCCCGCCATCTGACAGTTTACGAGAGTGCTTGCCTTACAAGTTCACAACGTCCTCTTGTTTAGATTGAGTGTTACAATATGTAGATATATGTGGTTATATATATTAAAAAATGAATTGCACTTTGACTTCAGTGCAGTTTGTCAATCTTCCAGCAGATGACTTTCTAAGCAGAATGACAGTAATAGGTCTCTGCAGTGTCCCCAATCAGAAAGTTACCAGCATCCCCAATCTACTTTCATTCTATTTTCAGAATAGACAGCGTCATGTTTTCATCCAATCAATCTCTAATTACAATTCTCTTCATATTCAAATTTTTTGATTGTGATAAAAGATCCTTTGTTAAAACTCACTCTCCAAGAAGAGTGACAGTAGAGTGGGGTCTGTTAAGGTCATTTTTTTAGTGAAATCGTTACATGGCAGATAAAAGCATCAAATTTGGTATAAGACAACTCTGAGGCACAACTATCAAATCTGGAAGGGGAGACACCTTGAAATATTGATAGGATGGAGGCGCCCAAAACCAATATGGCAGAGTTTTGCTATAAAGTGTTATATCTTAGCTTCTAGTGACTAAAGAGACATGGTTGGTGTCAAAATTTGGAGATTATGGGTCAGGGAATTCAATTATTTGTCTTTGAAGTGAATGCATAAATCCAAAATTCAAGATGGTTGTCCAATTTTGAGAAATACCATGATTTTTAGCCAAGGTATCTAGACATGTGGAAATGGTTCTGATATCTGTATTTCATAACCAAGAGGGCTTAATATATATAATATTCATCAAATACAAAACCACAGATTTCAAAATGGCTGAATTTATTAGTATAATACATCCAACAATGACCGCTGGCTCCAAAATCATATAAAAGAAAAGGATAGACTTTACTCTTTTGTCACAAAATTTCTTGATTTCATATGATATGATGATCTCCTCCTTTGAATTTGAAAAGGGAGCCACCTTAAAATATCAACACAACCCCAGTGGGGGACAAAAATCCAATGTGGCCAACTTTTATTGAAATAATCTTATATCTCAGCTTCTGAAATGCCTAAAAACACATTGCCAGTGTCCAAATTGGTAGATTATAGGACAGGAAATTCAATTATTTGCCTTTGGAATCGATACAATAGATCTAATCAAAGATGGCCAATAAATTTGGTTAAATACCTTCAATTTCAAATGCTAAAAATATACAAAAGTTGTCAAAATTTAGTTTTGATATTTCAAGGTGCCTCCCCTTTTAGATTTAATAGTTATGACTCATAGGTGCCTCATGCAAAATTTGGTGCTTTTTTCTGCTCCGTAACGAAAACAGACCTCCTACTTTGATTTATTGGAGTATTGAGGCAATCAATCAACTGATTACAGAGAATATCAGAGATTTAGTGCAACTTCCTACTCCAATATGTCACAGTATTGAGGTTATCGATTAATTGACTATGGAGAATAAGCAATTAAGCACACTGTGGTACATACCTAGTGGTCAGGGTCTTTAGGTCTACCCCTGATGTTTCGTGTGCCCTCAGCTTGGCCAAAAAGGTCTGAGGTTTGGATTGGGAATCATGGATGAGGCTTGATAGTTCTTTCACTGCCTGTGTCTGGTAGGTGCTGTTCCCAATGTTCTCTGTCATCTTTTATGGTAAGCTTGAATTAAGGGACGTCTGGCACTTCCTTAGGATACCTTCTGAAAATATATTGTTAAGAACATTATTTTATATCAAGATACCAACCCCTATACCTTCACAATTGTACTGCTCTATCGGAAGACGGTGAATGAAAGGTCTGTTATTGCCCTATATCAGTGGTGGACATATTTTTGGTGGACATATGTCCACCTGATTTTCCATATCCTGCTGGTTTCGGCGAGCAAGCTTTTGAATCATATATTCTTCGCTGGTTACAGGCTGCCCACCTCCCCTCTGCTAGGAGTGCAAGCCCACTCTAAAACTGAGGTGGAAACAATTAAAACATTTATGTATTTTATTTAAGCCAGTAGTTTATGCTTCAGTAATAAATTGTCATAATTATAGGCTATCATTATCATATTTTCATGAGTCTCTAACAATGATAAGTTACAGAGCCAAAATGTACTGCCTTAAAGAGAGGGGCTGGTGAAATTAGATTTTTTTCAATTACTATTTCACACTTTAGATTTAATGCACATATAGGCACATTACATTCCTATTACTTTTGATAGATCCTTTTGCGTAATTTGGGGGTTCTTTAAGAAAGCTTACTGAGCACCCTGTGTACTTGAAACGGTGCGTGTGAGGTCACACAGAAAACTCTTATATTCAAATTTTAAAAATGCTAAATTAAATAGAAACCTTTAATACTGCACATTTTCCTTGTAAATCATTAAATCATGTGAGTTTAAACATGTAAGGGCTTGTTAGGGATGCATAGAAAATCAATATTCTGTTATTTTTGCCATTTTAGATTATGATGTCATGTACAGATAATGCTCTGTGCAAGCTGCACCAGGAATCACACAGGCAGGCTCATTATAATTCAGAAAAGTTTGTATAAAATCAAAACTGCTAGAAATTATTGTATGAAAGTTGGTATGATGACTACTCAGATGGTCACGGTCAGATGGTACTGTGTTAATTCAAAGTCAGTGGCCCCTCCCTTAAAAGATTACGCGAAAAGACCATTTTAAGTGTTATAATTTGTTTATTTTGTATAATTATTTTTTGTTTATAAGAAGAAAATATTTCTAAGGATGATAACCATTGAAATAGATCGAATTTAAATGGCCTGCCCGTTCGGACTGGACAGCAGTTCTCACTGTACTTATCATGTGAACAAAAGCTCATGACATCATAGGAGCCATAAGCGTAATTTGCTGCATAATTGTGGGTCCTCTTTGGAAATTCACAACTCTAGAACCACTAATTGAAAAATGAGGTGAAAATTCAGGGAGGTTATGCCCGCATGCATCATTGTATTCTGAAAATATCAAGTGCTTCTGAAATATATATTTTGAAAACCAAGCATTTCCATTTTTTCCATTGGTAACAATGGAGAATGTATAGCTCCTATAACGTCACCAGCTCTGCCAAGGCTTGCCTCGTACAAATTCGCACATCAGGTGGTTTCACACTTACAAAATAAGCCTTCAGCCTGTAGTTGGAGTTGAGAGGTCGTACATGACTCTACCCACTTTAATATAGACAATAGTAGAGTAGTTTGAAAGGTTACTTTGGTTAAGTAATATTTCTTTTCGCGTGAGCATTAAAGGATCACACTTACTATCCCTAGGAGGGAAACTTGCTCCTCTTGCAAATATTTATTTGTATTGCCCTTTAGTATATTACAACCAAATACTTAAGTATTCCCTTCTACAGGGTAACAATTCTGAGAGATTTACTTGACATGAAGAACATCAGAGTATAAGTGTTTACTGTTATATGATTGATTCAGACCAAATATATGAGTCTAGACACCTAAAATTGACAGGGTGACAGAGCCATTTTTAGGTTTAGCGACATTTAACTGGAACAAGCTTTAAATTCACTGTTAAAGGTTTTCTTTTTTTTATACAGCAAACTGCACATGATCTTTTAAACTTTACGGAATTCTTTGGTGTTGGAAAATTAAATAGTTATATTGGCTGTAGATTAAAAATCTTTACTAGAAATTTGAAATTACACGCATATGTTATTTGTTGTTGGAAAATTAAACAGTTAAATTGGCTGTAAAAATTTGTACCAGAAGTTTGAAATTACTTTGACAGCAAATCAAAAAAGCACTGTAACTGTCCTGCATACTTTGCTGTAATGATACACTAACTTCGTACATTGTATGAATGATCCATACTTCAAACTCCTATTTCCATACACTGCTTTATACAATCATGAATTTTCATGTATACAATAGACATTGTGCAGGTGATGTCACAGCACTTAAATATGCATTACCACACCAACTTTTCAAACGTGTCCAGGGCGACTACTATATTCCACTTGTTTGCAGCCACCAGAAGCGTTTGCGGCTGCCCTGGAGGCGTTTGCGGTAGGTGGAACATAGGTAGTTGCAACACTTGCTTGCGGCCTCTGCCAGCGGCCACTACAGTTTGCTTGAGGCCAAGGATACCAACATGTTGGTATCAGAACCGCAAACTGCTTGCGGCCACCTTAAATAGTGGCCGCAAATGAACGCTAACGCAAGGTGGAATATGGCCTTTAAGCATTATATCTCACTAATCATTTTGGTTTGTATTTCATAAAAATCGGACGTAAACTTCAAAAGCTGTCTCCGAATAAGGTGTATGAAATTACTCATTTTGTTGGGTGGGGTATTTGATAAATTTTCAATGTAAAAGCAGAATTAAATAAAAGATTACGAGAACAATGTGTGGCTGATACAAATATACCATACAATAATGGAAGTAAAGTGTAAAAAAAAGGTGCGACATGTCAAAATACAAAATAACAGATTACCCGTGAACTAAGTCTCGATATCTAGATTCCTCTAATTCTCAGCTCTCTCCTGAGGAAACAGGCTGAGGTATTATTATTTATTGCAGGAGCCTTGATTTACTAAAGCACTATTTTGTCTATGTTTTCTGATTGTCGAAGGGATTTGACAGGGTGTGTGGTAATGCTACTTAGATGCAAATAATCTGTATTTTTGCACTTTTTAAGCATTTAGGATATATAAGATGTTAATGAATTCTCTCAAAATATACCAATATTTGCCATATTTATGAGTGTAATGGCTGGATTTTCAAACCAACTCATACAATGATTGTGTATGAAAATAACAAATGAAAAAGTAGTTGCTGTTAATGTACAGGATGTTAAACCACAAATAATGCCATGATTAGTGAAAATTTCTATACTTAAGCCCTGCATTCTGATATAAGCTAACCTACAGGTAATACTCAAGAAATAGGTTATCTTTGAGGGAGAATTCCTCTCACTATATCATAATGAACAATCATTGTCAGTTAGAATTGACAATTATTCATTCATTATACAACCACATGGCCATGATCACTCTGCGGTGATCACCAAAAAAGCGATCACATGACCACAACTTGACAAGTCTATAAAGTTAATTCATTCGATATTGTCACATACATATTGGAGCTTGTTGATGACACATCATGTGTATAGTCAGTGACAACCACTGTCACTGGCTAGGGTTTTTCCTTATCTAATTTGTCCGCTAGTCTACTGGGCTAGTGACCCTGTCTTTGCCCTAGCCCAGGGGGGGTGACCAAAAAACATCAACGATATCTCTCGTTGACTTCTCGTGACTTTTTCCGCCCAAAAACGAATCACGAGAATTCTCGTACTAATTTTCTCGTCCAGAAAAAATCCACGAGAAGTATCGTGGCAATCTACGAGAGGCGTACGATAAGTTTTCATGCCGAAAACGGACTATTCTCACGATTGCAAATTTTGTCCTCGTGGTTTTTTATTTGCCGCCTAAACATCAACGGTTAGCTTTAATTCTTTTTTTTTCCACCAGAGGAGGTCTGTGGGCGTGACGAAAATCATGGGTGAGATAGCTAAGATGTTTTTTCTACTTTTTACAATGAATCGAAAAAATAGACTGTAAAATAGCCTTCCCTAGAAGTTCTCGCTGGTCTTTTTGATACTTATAAAGGCAAAAATAGCTGTTTATCCTTTCTTTGCACTCTAATAACATCATTTGCAGTCTGTGTGAGCGATAATAGAGGAATTTAGTAAATTTTTTTCTGAATGAACTTTCCTGCTGGCCCCACTGAATAATGTAAAATATTAATATGGTACTTATGCATCTTTCCTAATTGTTTCTAATATCTCCATTGGTCTTTTATTGATTCCTAAACAGCTCTAATATCCTATTATTAATTAAAGAATATGTAAAAGTACTAGAAAAATATACAAAATTTTTTTTTTTTCAGCCCCTGTTAGGAAACGCCCCGAGAAGAAGCTATCCCGCGCTACTCCTTTCTCTGTGTTTGCCCTGAAATGGGCCCTAACCAAGAAGAACTACCGTCCTCGTTGGGGAGAGAAGAGATGCAAGAAGTTCCGTATTTTAAAAGAACGGAAGGATCCACGAGAACTATGGCCTAGGATTTCAGATTTTGAGGCTCGATTCCGTCTCCCACCTTCGTGTGTTCAACAGCTTACTGATGAGTTTGAGCTAAGCCGCTTCCGACCAGGAAAGGGCAAAGATGAAAAAAGAGGATCTCCAATTCCCCTATTCCATAAGGTACAACAGAATGAAAATTAGAATATTTTTATTGAATGCCAAGAGTATGTAGCACATTGAGAATCACTCCCATATAAAAACCAATTCTGTCACTAATTTAAACCAATTATTTTTTAGAAAAAAAAAAGTTCCCTTTTATATCCTGAAATATAAATCATATTCAATTTATATTTTTTAAGGTCTGCTACGCACTAAGATACATGGCCCATGGTTCCTACTACGGGACAATCCGAGACACACAGGGTGGAGCATCTCGTTCTAGCATAGGACGTGCTGTGGAAAGCTTCTGCAAGTTCCTGTGCTCGCGTGCCCGCAAGCGCATAAGGTTCCCAAAGGTAATTAAATACCATTGTGCCATTACAAATTATTGGTTATTTTCCAAGCAACCAAAAAATTGTATCACATTCCCAATGTCTATGAAGAAAGGTTCTAAATGTTCATTAATTATAAAGTAACTTAATCATGTTTCAACTTTCTTATTCAGTTTACTGTTAATAATCAAAAAATAGAAATTTGTACCATGTTGTATTACTTTTATTAGGGCCAGAAACTGCATGAATCTGCAGTGCGGTTCTCGAGGAGGCATAACATGGACCAGTGCGTAGGTTGCATAGATGGCACTTATGTGCCTATCAAGCGCCCCATCCGACACGAATATGCTTACGTGTGTCGTAAGCAGTACCACGCCTTGAACGTCTTGGTAAGCATACAAAAAAATTAAATTAAAAAACATTATTAGACATCAACGGTAAATGTTTCATCACTATCTGTTTCTTCCGAGAAAGTTTTTGTTTTACATCAGCATGTCCAATCTTTCGTATAGAGTTCTCTTTCCTTTCTCGCTTTTATAGTCACATTTATTCAAGTGTTATTTTTTCTCGTGATGTAATGCACACATATTGTTATTTCAGATTGCTTGCGACCACGAGGAGCGGATCACCTTCGTTGAACCCGCCATGGCTGGAGCCCACCACGATCAGGGTGTCTTAGATTACTCTGATCTTGGCTACCAGATCGCCAACAACGACCGTCTTGGTCCGTACTTCTTGCTGGGAGATGGCGGGTACGTACACACAATTTTTCTATTGTTTTCAAACTACCAGTAATCACGAGACTTAACATCAGAAAACAATATTAGGCTTGTTACGTACTACAGTATCTAAACCATTTCTGAAACTGTTGTGCATTATACTGAAAAACTTCTCGTACTTTTCTACAATGTCTTCAAACTTGTAAACAATTCACAACAATGTTAGATATATATGACACATGATTAACCTTCCATTTGTTCACAGGTATGCCCTCACCCCACAAGTAATGACACCATTCCGGGCACAGATCCTAGATCAACTTGAACCCTGGGACAGGCGCTACCAAGTCGCGCATACTACTGCACGCTCCTCTGTGGAACGCTGTATTGGTCAGCTGAAATCTCGTTGGAGGTAAATAATAACATGTCGCAGTCGAAAAGTTAAGCCTACTAAACATAAGAAAATTTGTAATGCTTCCTATTAAATAGACGCACAGCAGTTACATTACACTTTGTCACATAGCTTTATGAAAACGAAAAAGAGTAATGACATTTCAACTACTCTTTGTAAGTTTACACATGTTACCTGCCGTTTCTAAGTATATACGATGAATTTTTAAATCATTCTTAGGTGCCTCTCAAAGTCTGGTGCCGGTGTCATCGACATGGAGCCCCTTCAGGCGTCGCGATTAGTGAAGGCATGCTGTGTCCTTCATAATATGTGCCTGGACTGGGGGCTTCGAAAGATACGACCCGGGCAGAACCAAGACCCCGAGTACGAGGGACAGATTCTCGTGGACGCTCACGAGGCGTTCAAGAAGAACCAGCCGCGGGCCGATCAAGTCAACAGAGCGGACGATGAAGATGACCACATAGTGCAGCAAGACTATGGGATCAGGCATGCAGGCTACCGTAGACACAAGTCCTACATACACCGTAACTACGGCGGGCCACGTCCAGAGGTGATACGGCCTTCCCCCCACAGACCCCGAGGACGGATCCCTACAGAAGGTCGAACTGCTGGCCGACCTCGTGTACCTAAGTCTGGACGTGTTCGTTAGAATAGCCGAACAATTATAGAAGCGAAATTACCTTTACCACGATAACAGTTGCAGCAAAGACTATCACTACTTTTTTTCTCGTTTCTTAAACTTATGCCGCTACTCTATTTTCTAGAGAAAGCTTGTGACATTCTTCATTCATGAAGACGTTAATGTATTATGCCGAATGAGAAAGTTTAAAATTCATACTGGTATGAAATTAAACCGTTCTGTCAAGCATTACAAACTCTTAATGTCAGCCTCTTATACATACAATGTTGAATAGAAGTTCCCAGTATCAGAACCTACATCACTTTCTTTTTAAATACTGCACCAGTACAGATATAATTTTTGCATCTTTTACGCCAGACATGTAGCATTAGTGTCATAATAATGACCACGAGAAGTAACAGTCTATGACTGGAAGAAAAACAAAGTTATCGTAATAATTGTTTTTCTCTTGTTGCTTAGTGTGAGATAGTTCTACATCATACACCATTATATGTTCGACCTTCCGGAAGGTAATAGACATCTTAAAATAAATGAGGAATGAACATAGGAAATGTATCTTTCAACTGCATTGAAATTCTACACGAGAAGTGACTTTCTGTCTCTTCTAATAAAAGCACCTTTGCATATTAAAAAATGAATTATTCTATTCCTGTGCGGATTTCTCACTACCTGTCGAAACTTTACTGATTTTGCTAATGTTTGAAACGGGTACAAGAGAGACTGTGTCCCCCTGGGCTTCCCCGTGTAAACCCTCCTGCAAAACCGGTATAAACCCACCCGAACTGGCTAATTCTTTTACATCAGACTGAGAAGGCCACTGAGACTCATCCTGGGTACATGTATCAGGGGCCAAAACAACTCTAGTCGGGTCCTGGGTTTCCTCGCTTTCCTCTTCCCGTTCAGTGTCTGCTATTTCATTATTAGGGTCATGCACATCGTCCTCAAACATTTCAAAGTTTTTCTCGTAGGTCACCTCGGTAGATTTTGGATTAAATGTCACTTCGCTAGTTTCTAGATCTCCCTCAGTCTGAACAACTTCTCCTACCACCCTAGTGGACATACCGGCAATGGTGGTGTCTGCAGACGACGTTGGTACAGCTGTAGGTTTTGGTGACATCATCTCAGATTTGAATTCCTTCTCAGCTATGATAATTTTCTCTGGAACAGTTCTGTAGAGAAAACCTGCTTTGAGTACCTCAAGAGACTCTTCTATTTTGGAGATTGACCCCTTTATGCCTACTACATCATGCCTCAAGGCAATAACCTCTGTTCTACACGCAGCGACGTCCATTTTCATCTTGTTGATATCACTCTTACAAGATCCAACTGTGGCTTCGACTGTTTGAATAGTGTCATTCACGGTGCAGACATTTGTGTTGATGTTGACCAGACCGTCGTACGTGTTGGACAGATCATCTTTGATGTCACTTGTCTGAGAAGATATCTGTGCACAACGCCCCTTCATACTCTGAGTATCGACCTTCATCTGTGTCATTTCCTGCCTAATGTTTGACAAGTGTGATTTTGTGTTTCTAATATCAGTTACAGATGACACTAGCTGTTGTTCTATTCCCATTAGGGCAACTTGCGACTTTACTGCGTCACTCCCAATTAGACTAACGTCAGTCCTTACTGATTCCATGTTACTCCTGATGGTGTTAATTTCGGTGGGAACACTTAACATTTTCTGTACATCGCAGCGAAGACCAAGAATCTCACCGTGCATGACACCCGACTGTTTGTCATGTAAATCTATGTCGTTTTTAAGTGACAGGAATCCAGTTGACACGGTATCCTCAATCCTCTGATCTATAAACTCGGCGGCGTTGTCCATGCGACCTTTAGAAAATAATGTAGGTTCTTCTTTAACATCTTCAGTGTTTTTATCCTTCTGATTATTTATCGTTTCTCCTGTACCTTCTTCCTTGTCATAGGCCTCCTGGGCCGCTACTGCTGCCTGTCTGTCTCTCTCAAACGCATCATCCTCTGTGGCTTCATATGCTGCACGTGCTGCCATTGCAGCTATTTGATCTGTTGAAAGAGCACCTCGATCAACTCTCTTGGAAGGAAGGTTTCGATTTATGTTAACAGTTGGCACTTCTTTGGACGTAGAAGGCGTCTCGAATATACGCGCCTTGTAGTTCTCGTGTGGAGGAGGCGACTTGGGTGTAGACGAGAGTGGATGTTTTTTTTGATCTTGGTTGCCCGGTTTTGATTTCTTCTCGTCCAGATCGATGGAGTGTCTGACCCCTTTCTTCACTTCGTCTCCACCCGTACCGACGTGTACGGAGTAGTCCAGATCTTCACTAAAATCCTCTCCGACAGCAGATTCACCAATCTCTGGCAGAGTGTCTAAAAAATCGAATAAACTTGATTTGGAAATTTTATCTCAAATAATAACTGTATATATTGGTGTATCTGAAAAATCTATTTTCATTTTAAATATTGAATAGTTTTCCTATTATTTGCATATACTCTCAAAATGTTTAAACTAAGAATACTTTAATTTTTTACCAAAAAGGTTATATCATTGCATTTTTTACATTTATTACATTTAAAGAAATATACTTTACATTGATGTTTTTTCATTTTGATTTCCTTAATCTTATTTTTCACAATCACCTTGTGTTTCTGGTACTTCCTGTGAAGAGAAGTCCAGTTCTCGTCTGCTGCTATTTCCCCACGAGAGGTCTTCTAGGGTAGCTGCAATAGACTTCTTGCCCGAGTCAACCTGTTCACGCTTGAGTCTGAGCCTGTCTGATGATCTCGGTGCCTTCCTCAGCGGAGTCGGCTCCAACGAACTGTCTGGGCTCGTGACTGCTGCTGTAAAGGGAAACCTAATTATTGAAATAACTGTTAAATTAACAGGATATATATTCACTGGTATTGTTGTTTTTAAAAATATTATCAAGATTTACTTCTCGTGGCTAAAAAAAATATTATTGTATATTGATATTTCTTTTGGTAGAAATACATAGCTATTCTTACTGGGTTTACATCGACTTTTTTGAATTTGTTATGGTTAAGAATAAGTATTTATAATTATTAGTTAGGCTTCTTTTCATTAAAAAAATAAAAATAATTACCCTGACTGTACTGGGTATCTATAGCTTCAGGACTTTCCGTCAGAGGAGGAAGTCGTGAACCCCGCCCTCTCCGGGCCTTCTGGGCAGGAGATTGCGACTCAGGTTCCTCGTTGTCGGAAATGTCGTCCTCCGAGTTTGTTGTTGCGCGCTGGCCCTTCTTGGTACGAACTGCACGTGCCGGCTGTCTTTTTCTGGCCCTTTCTACCTCCTCCTGAGTGGACTTGGCAGCTTCCAAGGTGGGTCGCTTGTTGGACTTTACCTCTGAAATAATTGAAAGTAAAGGCTTGTCTTTATGGCATAACTATATGACGAGAACTTTGGTCTTATGTCACGAGAACTAGAGTGCCAGAAGAGAGAGACGAGAGGGACGAAAAGAAACAAGATTCTATTTTTTTGCTCTTATACATTACATAGGTTTCATGTCTTTAAACTGTACATTCTAATGTACCTCTATTTTTTCTCTTTCAAATCTGTTATCAACATTTTAAAAAGGTATGTCATAGGTATTTATTTAGTGATATTTTATCATTCAGATTTTTAAAGACTCAAAAAAGTTATATCCTTACTGTAGGTTTCAGCCTCTTCTGCCAAAAAGTCTTCGTCGTCAGAAGTTTCTTCCTTCTCGACCTTTGGGGCAGCCCTGAGCCGTTTCTGCTCCCTCTCGCAGGCCTCCATCTCAGCCGCATCGTCAGAGGAACCGACTGTGCTCCCCTCATCGTCTGTGTCTGCTTGATCAAGTTTGGTTTGTCGTGCCCCTGCAACGACTTATAATTTAGCCATATGTGATTTAAACAGGTTTTCGTAGGTTTTGTAAGTATTCTTCGTCTCAAAATTTTATAAGAAAGTACTTTCTTATAATTTATGAATGACATAACTATAAATATTATTCATTAAATATACTGTTATACATTTAATCTCAATATAAAAACGGTGTACTTTTTACAGCCACAACTTTATTTCATTTCATAGTATACATTTTATCTTTTTTGTAATTTTACTTACATCCTGCACATTCAACACCCCAGAACTCCAGACACATGGTCTGGGAGGGTGTCAGGCCCTTGTCTTTGGGCATGCCTGCCGCGCCACTCGCCCCATACTTCTTGACCAGTTTTCTGTACTGAAAATGTCAGTTGAAACAGTGCGACGTAAATTAAGTGTTCAAATTGTTAACAAAACACTGTCATTTTAATTTTTTCAGATTCTTCAGTTTTCAATTATAATCTTAGTGAAAATTACATAATGAGATACTCACAATATGTACTACTTTATTTTGAATCAATGGATATGTTGTTTTTTTTACGTACGAGAACTAGACTGTCCTACGAGAACTACAGCTTCTCGAGACAATTGTACATATTTCTTTTAATGGGTTTCTCAATGACTTACCGCCTCACGTGATGTCGACTTGTGGTCCTGTGAATGTATGTACTTCTTCCTCCTCTTGTTACCGCCCACCGAGTTCACGTTTTCTTTTATTTTCTGGAAGAGCTTCTTCCTCTTGGCGTTCTTGGATTCCTTCGTGAGCTCGGACTTAAAACTGTTCTTGAATGCTTCACTGGAATGGTTAAAACAAATATTTTAATATCCAGGGTAAAATAAGTATTTCTTCAACATTACAATTTTACGATCTTACTTTCTTTTTCAAATTATGTACTTTTTACACGAGGGAAAGAAGTCATTCGACGTTTTTAGGGTACGTAAGGTAGGAAAAATAATTTAAAAAAATACTATTGTATTGAAAATGAACAAACATTACATATGTTTCGAAAAACTAGTTACACTTCTCGTGGGTACAAATTATTTGTTGCATCTATGTAATATTAATTATATTTCGTATAGGTGTAACTCTTGGCACTTTGTTTTGACTTTTTATACTTACACATCCTCCCGAGCCGTGTCATACATGGCCTTATGCTCAGCTTCGGTGAATGGTATCTTTCTTGGATCGTCTGCATCACTCTCCGAGGAGCACCATACAACATCGGGTCTAGCCCCTTTACCAGTTACTTTAGAAATCTTTTTCACACCCCCTTTTTTCGCTGGAGGTGTCTTTGCTGGTGTCTCTGTTTTGGGAGTGGGTGTACCAGCTGCCTTTTTCCTTTTACGTCCTCGTGGTGTCTTATCTAAAGGGGGTGTGGGCGGTAAGGGACTGTCTTCCACCTGTATCACTGGGCTGTCAGGATCTTTGGTTTTGGCTTTGGCCTTAGGCTTTGGGGTACGGGGGAGACGGGATTGACGTGACTTACTCTGACGAGAACCTTTTGGTTCGGCTTTTTCTTCTGTTCGCACAACTTGTTTCACTTTTGCTGACCCTTTCTTCACAGTTTTGGCTTGTTCGGGGCTGTCCTCGACCAAATCTACATTTATAACTTCGTCAGAACCGGCTGTGTCTCGGTGGCTGGGACCTGGTACAGGCTCTGCTGATGTCTTCTTGGGCTTCTGGCCTGGCTGGGGGTACAGATCCAACAGTGACTCCAGATACTTGTCAGACATCCTGTCCCTCTTCTCTAAGGCGGCATTCAACATGAGACGCAGTGACTCCTTCTGATGTTCTTGGATATCGGGACGAGACATGACTTCCTTAATCGACTTGATCTTACGCTCCACAGCTTTGAGATCAGCATCAGGAGAGGGGGCAGCCATCTAAATGGAAGGACAAATTTCGTAAACATTCTATGTGTTTTGGTGGGGGGCTTACGTTAGTCTGACATCATGTTTAACAACAATGATATGCTCAGAAATTGGATATTGTCGACTCATTTCATGTTCATAACTATTACAAACATGTCTATTGTGAAGTATGTCGTACAATTACAATTATTATTTATCAGTTTGGCACTCACCTTGGAATATTACGTGGTATTAACGACTTGATTTGGAAGAAAACCTGAGATGAATGAAATTCCCGTGACTTTATGGACTCGTCAACTCCGTCTTACGGCTGGTTCCAGTCTTATTTTAAATGTATTAGACATGAGCCCATGCCGAAAACCAGCAGATACACCGGTTGCCGGCGTGTTTTGCATGCTTTAGTATATACACAGGCTGAGAACAAGCGAAAAAGTGCCGTACCGGAAATGACCTTTCCCGCTGCTCCGATGACCTACTTTCGGTCGAGCCACTTCTCGTGACAAAAATACACGAGAAGTTTCGGTTGCCCTACGAGAAGTCAACGGCTGCGAGAAGTGCTCACGAGAGAAACATGGCACGAGAGAAAAAGAGCCACGAGATGTTTTCTGGGTTTTTTTATTAAATATTCTCGTACGGTGCAAACTTTTTTTCGCGAGAAGTTTCAGTTCTCGCTGATGTTTTTTGGTCACCCCCCCTGATCACAGATCCACTAGTCCATATACCAAGTACTGTAATTACAGAACCTTTAACTAGTCCACTGGGCTAGCTGCTGACAAATTTCACTATCCCAGAAAGACTAGGACTTTTACTTGGACTAGGCATAGTAACCCTATGCTACCCCCCCCCCCCCCCAAAAAAAAAAAAAAAAAAAAAAAAAAAAAATATATATATAAAAATAAATAAATAAATAAATAAAAATTAAAAAAATAATTACATCCTGTAGTACTTTACCCGATGTGTCTTAATGTTTGTATCTGATACATGTCCTGCTATGTTCCTATGCTTCAACAAGATCAACATGAATGGTGCTCCATTTTTACTAATCAATTAGACTATTAATATTGTAGTCTGTCATATGGTGCACCCAGCCTAGTCAGAAATCTTATGTCTTTTTATCAAAATGGTGATTAGTTTCCCACTGAGAGTCACAGATTTAGGGGGGGGGGGGGGCATGGGGGGACACACACACCCTTTTTTTGCCAAAATATAGGGTTTCCTTTTGGGGGCTTTTTTGGTCATTTCTTAAAAAAAAAAAAAAAAAAGACTCTAAAATAATAATTTTACATTTATCAAACTGGCTACAAAATGCTCGAAAATAGGCTACAGTGCGTGAAAACTGGCCACACAACCTCTCAAAGTAATAATTATATGTTAGAGGATAGTTTCTAAAATATTTTTCAATTGTCAATTCTTTTTCATAATGATGTTCTCCGACTCCGGTCTTATTTTTTCCCACCTAATTCTCAATTTTTCGTTGAATATTCTTTCATTATTCCATGTTTAGTGAGCAAAGACTGCAGGGACGGATTAAAGCCCCCCCCCCCCCCCCCTTTTTGTTTTGTTTTCTTTTTTTTTCTCGCCAAATTTAGATTTTTTCAAATGTAAAATTCTAGCCCTCGGAGGGGGCGTCTTGAATCCTATATCAGAGCGCATCCCCCTCCTTTTTGTTGACATTTCTGGATCCATCCCTAAACTGGCTCCTCTTATTCTACTCTACAGGAGTATGTAAAATGACATATAATTTAACTTATTGAATGTCAACAAAAGACCTACTACTGATAACGTATCTTAATTACCTGTTCGGTCTCTCTGTTATAGGTCGTGAACGTCTGATGGTGTCCACGTCGGAAGAGCTTATCAGAAGGTGGACAGAAATAGTTTGAGGCCTTATATTGGTAAAAGACCAAAACCACGACACTGGTGGTTATACTAACCTATACTCAGCCGCGCCGACCACTCTGCCGCACTGAGGGCGCGGAGGGTGATTCGCCGCAGAGTGTGGTGGGAGCCCGGGTGGGAGCAGGTCTCTCATGTTCCTAGACTGTAGTTACGTCCAAGTCCACTAGGTGATCAAACTATTATGCAAGAGGTATTTAGATCATGAAGGGACAACAGGTCCTGAATCCATTGCTAAAGATTAGGGTCTGGTCGATTTTGACAAGGCAGTGGCTATGTATAATGTGTGTGTACATGAAGGCCGAGGCAAGTACAGATTTTGTTCCTTACTTCCGGGCCTGCCAACATTTGCCTAGCACTCTCCGGGACATGCCTTCAAAAATACTTTTAAAAAACACGACATTTACTAACAAAACGGGACACTAATATCATTCCTATTTTTTATGCATAGATGATTGAATGTTTCTCCTCAAACAATTGTTATTTTTGGGTTTAGATCTATTTTCAACAAAATGGTCTCAGACAATAGATATTTAATGAAATAATCATTTGTCAAGAAAAATATAATGAAGAACATTTTGAAAAAAAAGTAATAAAAAAACATAATTCATGATGAAAAACTGATAGAAAAGTCATGATTCATATGTACAGACACTCATGGAACAAGTTATCATTAAAGTTTAGGGAAAATAAGCATACTATGGTACAACGTGGCCTAAGGTGCCGATAATTATAACATGCCACTACTCTTAGCAATATTTGCTACAATGAATTGTCAAAAAACGGGACATTTTCATTCATGGACGGGACACACGGGACAAGGACCAGAAATCAGGACTGTCCCGGGTAGGAGGAAGTCACTTCCTCCTACTGAAAAAATTATAGCGATATAGTGGTAGTCATTAACATTCATTTTCTTTGGCAATCAAAAGTTATGTAGACCTTCATATCATAAATATAATCATCAAGTTCATCTTATACAAGTTTATAAGATCTTGAATGATTATTGCATGAGAAATTCAACGTAGGGGCCTATTCCAGGCTCGTAGCCAGCTTTTCTCAGAGGGGGGTTTGGTTTTCGACTTTTGGTTTTTTCCAGGGGAGGGGTCGCTTTTTTGAATAAATACATATTTCCTTTTTAATTTAGTGTCCTATTTTACATTAAGAATTAGAGGAGAGTTCCTCCAAGGGGGGGTTCGTACGAACCCCGTACGAACCCCCCTTGCTACGGGCCTGTATTCAGCCAAATATCAGTGCCTCACTGATTCACCGCCGATTTGGTATGGAGGCCATTCTGTTTAAACCATAGCTGACATGGCACTGAAATCCAGCCATTAATAAGAGACCCTGATCCACCACTGCTGCCTCATTTGAATATTTCGGACAGGCTGTTTTACCATTGAAAATACCCTGATAGTTAGCTGAGTTACAGCTGCTTGATATTGTAGCTGGATAGGGGTTGACTCTTATATACACTGATTATCCCTTTCACAGCTGAATATGTCATTCTACAGTTCATAATTAGAGATATTGGCCAAAATATGAAAATTAGTCTTAAAAATGACTAAAACTCAAATTTTCTCTAGATTCTTCTTCTACGATTAGTGTTTATGTAAGTTGGATGAAAACATTCCAAATGTTGGCACCCTGCCAATTCACGAAAGTTGTCTATGTTGGTAATATCTCCATTATGTTCCAATTATTGGTTTCCATGGTAACCATTAATTGCTGAAATATGGATTTTATTTGTTTCAAAGAGATTAATAGGGAGCCTAAAGGTTTATTGTGTTTGAACCAAAAAAAAGAGTTTGTGATTAACATAAATGAAACCAAAGTTATGACATTTTGAAAATCATATCATTTTCCAAAAAATAACAAATTTCTATCAACTTGAAAAAAGATGGGAAAATCATCTTTATGAATATCGGTAAAAAGTTGCATAATTGCAATTCTACTACTTTGTAATGAATAGATGCTAGCATATTCAAATGACCTAATCTCCCGTTCTGATAGGAATTTTTGAAAAATTCTTACAGATTCTGAAAGCTTAATTCCTCTTCTATAGACGTTGTGCAGGTGACGTCACAACTCCCAAAATAGACTGTCCGCCATATTGGTGATCAATTTATTTTCATCATTATCCATAGTTCTGAAACATTTAGAACAAATTTCCATACACCATTTACTTCAAATAGGTTCAAGGAATCATCATTTTTAGTTATTTTCATCTATTTGAATTTATTTCATATCCATGTGGTATTGATCACCACGTGGTGATCACCAAAATGAGGTCACGTGACCCTGTCTGCACAAGGTCTATAAATGCTCTTCCTATGGGAATTTACTATAGAGCCACTTTTGTGGGTTCCCGCGCTGAAAGGTTAACGGCTGAATATTCACTGAAATACCATTGGTATAGACACTGTTTGTGAACTGAATCATCACTTCTAAACCACTGATTACCCACTGATTCACCATTACTTTTTGTTCCAGGCTGCAGTCCAAGCCCTTTCATTCACCTTTCTTTCCCTCCCGGCCCTTTCTTTCCCTTTGCTTCTGGACTCCCATTCACTGAAAGAATGGATATGCATATAAACAGAGAGAATTATACTACAGTATAGTATAATTCTCTCTGATATAAATGTACGTGTATATGCAAATCAAAAATATTGGAAAAAAACTTAACAAAGGTACCTCAGACTGCCTAAGATTGCATGAATGAGAGGTTATGTTATCTCTATTTTTTGGGGTAGTCCCCCATACCCCCCAAATGGGGTAGCCCCCCTCCCCCCCCCCATAACCTCTGCACTCCCCTCACTAGGGTTCACATTTCTGCCAAGAGGGGGTGGCTCCTTTAAAAAGAGGGGTGTATTGGCCTATGGGTCCCTCTAAGTGGCATCATACAGCTTATGATTAATACTGGTACATGTTTTATAAGTGGTACCACAGAGCCTATTATATGACTACATGCCTTTCCCATGTCATGCAAAAATTAGTGTTCAGAATGCTCAGTAGGTGACAGGAGTAGTGGGTCCTGTTATGCCACTAGAGCATGTTGATAGGTTCTACCATGCAAGGCAGGGGCGGATCCAGGAATTTTCAAAAGAGGGGCGCGCTATTCTGAAATTTTAGGATAATTTTACATTTAAAAAGAAATGGCCAAAAAAAAGGGGGGGAGGGGACGTGCGCCCCCCACGCCCCGCCCCCCTAGCTAAATCCGCAACTGCGAGGCCCCTCGTGCCAGTGTGGAGGTAACACTAACCTCCACATTAAGAAGGCTTGGGGTTGACAACAATCTCCTCAGCAGAGTGGTCCTGAAGAGCCTGCCCCCGCAACGGGGACGCAGGCGGCGAACGCACGCAGGCCCGTTCTCCCGGCCGGACGCCAAAGCCCAGAGCTCCCCGCGGGGATGTCTCCGGGCCGCGGGGAAAGGCCAGGAGCCGGGCCCCCACTCTTTTCTCCATCCCCGACGGCAGAAAAACAACTTCACTCAGAACTACGGGTGCTCCCCTGCTCGCACGCGGGGAGCTGGACCCGCCTGTCTCTGGTCGAAAGCTATCTGGTTGATCCTGCCAGTAGTTATATGCTTGTCTCAAAGATTAAGCCATGCATGTGTAAGTACAGACTGTACAACTCCATTAAATTACCCTAAATACATCATATGATCCAAAGATATCACTAGGAATAGTTTTGATGTACTTACATGAGATTTGAATATGCTGCAAATATAATACAAATTGATTCAATAAAGGCCAATCAACCAATTATTTGGAACTATTTTTTATGGACTGATATTTTGGCAAGTATGATAGGGTTTATTTACATCCAAATCATTTGTACTAACCCTTGGTAAGAAGTACAGCTGTCCCTACAGCCTAGTGGGTAGCACACTGGATTCACAATCCCAATGACACAGGTTGGAATCCTTCTGACGGCTATAGTTTTTAACTAAACATTCTTACATTTTCAGATTTTTGTAACTGACATTTTTTTATTCTTTGAAGGAAAAACGTCCTTTGTGGGCATACATCACATCAATATAGAATGATTAAATTATTGGAAAAATATTGTTACGCCTCTCGTGCCGCCGCCGCCGCCACTTCGGCGTGCGCCGCCGCCGCACGCCTCTCGTGCGCCGCCAGAACCCCCAAAAGTCTATAAATAGCAGCGTGGTACGCGCATCTTTGTCATTTGTCATTTGACCAATAAACTTTGGACTGCACACATCTCCTGCCTTTGTGAATCCATTGCGCGCGGCCGCGCGCGAATTACGCGCGGAAACAGGTATTTTAGGGACGATAGCATCATAGAATGTTACACTGGTGGCAGCGGTGGGATTGGATGACATAACTTCCAATAAAAGACCCATTTTCCCTAAAAACTAACCTGTTTTCAGTGGAAGTTTCTGCCGTGCGACGGACGGACGCCAGTCGCCATGTCCGCTTAGTCAGTGCGTCACGGACGCATCACGAGAGTTGACGGTTGGAGGGCGGCCGGGTTTTCTCGTTGAAAATGATGAATAACTGGTCCATTTTGTTCAGATAAAGTGATAATCCGAGGCCAGGAACCATCCTCTGTCTAGTAATGACAGTGTCCTTCGATTAAATTCGCATTTGTCCCGGTTTTTGAGAGGAAAATCTGAGTTGAAATCCGCCGTGTGGGAATGGTTACCCGGCGACAGCGAGTTGGCCATCTTAGAGTTCCGCGTGGGCGTTGTGTAAACTCCATCAAAATTCACTTTCTGAATGAAATAAAGAATTAATCCGAGGCCAGGAACTATCCTCTGCCTAGTAACGGCAGTGGTCGTCAATAAATGAGAGGTTTATCCCTATTTTGATAGAAAATCCGCCGTGTGGAATCGCCGCGAGTTGTCAGTCGAGAGAATGCTACATTGGTCCATGTTCAGCGCCGAAGAAACACAATCAAAATGCACTTTTCTGGGTAAATCCTACGATGAATTAATGCCCTAGACCTTCATGTACAACGGGGTAGTGGTTTTGTTGAATGGCATTCGAAATTTCCTAGCTTTTGGACGGATTTCTCCCAGAGAAAATACATCACCACTGGCCGCCAAAAGTCCGCGGACCACTCTGCAGCTTGGATACCCTCACACTGAAGGGATAGGAAAATTCGGAATTGGACTCGGCGCAGAACGTACGCACACACGAACAGCACTTCCCTGAATTCAAAGCCCTCAACCTTCCTATTATAATGAAATAACACAAGTATTGGATGTCCAGACACCTCATTTACTCTGCTGAAGTAGTTTTACCAAGTGTCAATAGGATTTTATAAAGTTTTGGATGGAAACAAGTCGTCACTAGGGACTCTGCGCCAAGGAAACTTTTCATGACGTTTTGTCCTGAACATTCTGCGCACTGCTCATCTTTTTAATGATGCTCAGGTAGAGAATGCATTACCGGGAATTTATGCTGGTACTGTCTCACTGAGTCAGTCCCTATAGTTGGAATCATAGGAGATTTTAGATTGTAGGATGGGTTCCCCCTCTAAAGAATTTATGAGGCCCTGTCTTATATTCTGCACTGCTGAATTGTGAAAATTATGCTCAGGGAGATAATGCAGACAGCGGATTTCATTCTGGCACTAATTAACCCACATTTGAAGAAAGGAAATTTTGCAGCTAATAACTGAGTGTATGTTTGGACTTCCCTCTGTTACATTGTCTGACATCAGCCCAGTCCAATCTGATAAGGTCTGATCTGTTGCATATAGTTATTACTGCAGCTTCTCGCTAGAGCACCAGTAATTCACCACGCTACCTGCTGGTTATCTAGCACATACACAAAAATAGGGGTAATTTTTCTGAGAATTCAGAATTAGCCCAAGATGATGGACACATCTCAAGACAGTGCTCGGCCAAAGGCTACTTCAAGGCCTGAGCAAATGGATATGTCACCTGGAGAGGAGAACCGTGGTCTCCCCTTCTCTCCGACAGGAGAGGTGACACTCTCTCATTCGGCATGGGAGAAGTTGGACCGACAGGGGTACCAAGTTGACATGACCCACTCAGAGGCAAGAGGCCCCGCAGAAACCAAATCTATGGGTGCTGCTGCTAGTGGGGGACAACCCAAAGGCCTCTATGACCATCTGGGACAGAGACCTCCAGCCCCAAGGGGCACCCTCCTGGAAGAGAGTATCTATGAGGGATCTGGAGACTGTCAGGAAGCCAAATGGCAGCCTACGGGAGCCAGCAATATGCAGAGTGACCCAACTCATGAGCCTATGGCACATCAACATTCTGGATGTTATCACTTCCCAAGGCCTTTGGTCCATGTAGAGGAGAGGCTATTTGGCCTTACTGGGCCATTATTGGATCAGGCACGCTCAGGGTTTCCAAGACAGACTGGTGATTATTTGGGTCAAGCACCCAGGAATGACACAGGGTATGTTGGGAATACCCATGGGGATTCTGATGCTAGGTTATTCCAGGGTGGAAGAAATGGTCATCGGCCAAACATGAAGCCCCAACAATATGATGGTGGTAAACCACTTCAGGAATATCTAAACCATTTCAAAGTGGTTGCCTCTCTTAATTGTTGGACTGACATGGAAAAAGGGCTTTACCTGGCAGCCAGTTTGACTGGATCTGCTCAACGAATGCTTACCAGAGTGGATGTGTACTCTGCAAATGGATACAACCAACTACTGATGGCACTGCAGGAACGATATGCACCACGCCATCAAGAGGAATTGTACCGGGCCACCCTCAAAAACCGTCGCCAGGGGAAAGAGGAGTCTCTGAGGACATTGGCTGAGGAGGTGGAAATTGCAGTAGAGAAGGCATATCCTTATGCAGATAGAGCTACCTTTGAGCAGCTGGCAACTGAGCACTTTCTTAATGCAATCTGGGATAGGCGAGTGAGACAGTGGGTGCACCTACGGGGACCCAGGAACCTTAGAGATGCAGTAGCCCTTGCCCTACAAGCTGAGGCTTACTTCAAAGGAGAAGATTTAAGGATAGTTCACAAGACTAGAATGGTCAGAGCTGACTATGAAGTTGATCAGCTGGCTCAGTGTCAGTGGCCTGAGTATCGGAATGAGGAATATGGATTCTCAGATGTTCAGCGTGTGGCAATGGTCAGAGGACGTAGGAGTGTTGCTCAGGAGAATGTGGTTCCTGAAGACAAAGACACCAGTAGTGAAGAAAGAGTTATAGAATTGACAAGGAAGGCTTTAGCAGAATTGGACAATCCTTCCAGGACTCCCTTTGACAAGTCAAGAATTAGGGTGTCAGAAAATAAGTCACAGGAAAACTAACAGGGGCTTCTTCAGCACAGCAGGAAGAGGCCCAGCAAAAGAAATATGATGAAGTTAGAGTGATTCGTAGGATTCCAGTAGTCAGGGATAAGAACACATTGGGCATGAATGTGATAGGAAGTTGTCATGGCCGGAAAGTCCAGTGGACGGTTGACACTGGGGCTTCAACTTCACTGTTATCCTTGGATGTTTGGAGGTCCTTGGATGGGGATAAAATGTTGGATCCTACTGAATCCCGAATGAAGACTGCAGGTGGAAGGGAGATGATTACCCATGGAACAGTGGAGGTAATGGTTGATTTCAATGGATGTTGCCTACCATTGAGAGTAATGGTAGTTGAAATGCAACCAGAGGCCATACTGGGAATGGATGCCATGTCCAGCTGGGGAATAAATGTAAACTTTAAAAAGATGGAGTTGGAAGTGGAGAACAATGTTCTGGGAGAAGAGATTGACAGCAGGGCGAGTGGAATGACTAGGGAGAGTCAATCAGTCTGGGTTGAGACTGTGTACACTGCTGTCAGTCAGGAGAACCCAGATAAGGAGTTGAATAAAAGGATGGTGAAAGGAATGTTAGGCTGTGATCCTGAGGGAGTTGCAACCATTGCAGGGAGAGCAGTGGACACGAAGGACACAGTGCATAACTTGAAAAGCCAAAGCTTAGTGAGCACTGAGGATCTGTACAGGCTGGGTAACAGAGAAAGAGGATATCCATATAGAGGGG
This sequence comes from Lepidonotus clava, assembly GCA_936440205.1. NCBI lineage: Eukaryota > Metazoa > Annelida > Polychaeta > Phyllodocida > Polynoidae > Lepidonotus > Lepidonotus clava. Next base: position 45,645,557 of record OW387138.1, read on the forward strand.
AGAGAGACATGGTGCCAGATATGTCAGGCTCTGATTGGAGAGACGTCCTGGAAGTTGCTGGGAGGGCGATGGATGTGAGGCATCAGGTGCAGGACATAGAGGGCCATAACCTCATAGTGGATGAGTCTTTGGAAGTTTTGGAGATGCGAGACACAGACTTGGGGGACTTACCAGAACTCATAGGTAAAGGAATAGATGGGGACCGTCTTTCAGGCAGCAAGGAAGGCCCTGGTTTCACTATAAAAGAAATTCAGAGGGGAAGGGAGATGGTGCGAGAGATGTCAGACTGTGGCTGGAGGGACATCTCGGATGTCACCGGGAGGGTGACGGATGTGAACAGTCCTTTGCGTGACATCAGAGGCCATGCTCCCAGGGAGATGGAGCGAGAGATGTCAGACTGTGGCTGGAGGGACATCCCGGAAGTCACAAGGAGGGTGATAGATGTGAACAGTCCTTTGTGTGACATCAGAGGCCATACTCCCAAGTCACATGAGTTTCAGAGGAGGAATCAATGGGTCAGGCTAAAGGATAGTGACCCAGAAGAAAACAAAAATCAAAAGGAAGGAGTTTTGCAAGGTGTTGACGAAAGGTGTCAACCCATTGGTCCGCAAGTCAGCTTGAGTAATGGGTTGCATCTTCGGAAAGGAATTGGTTGACTTTTAAGTTATAATCTAATCACCACGCTACCAAATTTTTATTAGAAAATAGGAAATGTTCTTCCTGTTTCAACCTAAAGGTTTAAGATGTTCCTTGTAAATAAGCTCTTTTAACTTTCATGTTCTACAAATTGATCCAGCATCGGGCTTAAGCCCCTATTTTCAAACCTGGATATTTAATCTGGATCAACTAATCTAAGGGCGGGGCACATCCCCTAAATTTTGGACCCTCAGATTGCGGTTGCATCTGAGAAGTCATGCAACGATTGCATGACCACCCTAGCACCTCCCACTATGGTGAGCTTGCTGTGGGTGGCAGCGACGCCGGCGGTCTCCAGTATGGAGATGGGGCCGGTCCTGTTGATGAACCCTCAGTTTGCGGTTGCCTCTGAGAAGTCATGCAGCGAATGCATGACCACCCAAGCAACTCCCAGTATGGTGAGCTTGCTGTGGGTAGCAGCAACGCTGGCGGTCTCCAGTATGGAGATGGGGCCGGTCGTGTTGATGAACCCTCAGATTGTGGTCGCAGCTGAGAAGTCATGCAGCGAATGCATGACCACCCAAGCACCTCCCACTATGGTGCGCTTGCTGTGGGTGGCAGCAGCGCCGGCGGTCTCCAGTATGGAGATGGGGCCGGTCATGTAACGAACCCTCAGACTACCACCAACCAAGGGCAACAGATGGCTGTCACCATGGCAACAGACGGGAGCAGCGAAGTTAGGACCGTACCAACCTACCTGGATCTGCGAGCTGCATATAATTATTATCAATTTTAAGCAATTCGTTGTATAACTGTAAATAATATTCTGTACTAATGTCACTACAATCTAAAGGGTGTAAAATCTTTTAAGTCTTACTAGACTCACTACACCCAAAATGTTGTAAGCCCTACTGGGTAATTTTAATACCGTCTTATGCCACTTTGGCAACAAGTCATCTTGTACACTAAAAAGTTAATGATACTTGTAAATAAGCCTGTACTGGCATAGTTATCCAGTTAACCATTACTGTTTACAATTATCCAACAACAGAATTATCCTGATGTTTACTATTATCCTGATGGACACTAGCTTGAGGACAAGCTAAGAACTAAGGAGGGGGCAATGTTACGCCTCTCGTGCCGCCGCCACCCCCACTTCGGCGTGCGCCGCCGCCGCACGCCTCTCGTGCGCCGCCAGAACCCCCAAAAGTCTATAAATAGCAGCGTGGTACGCGCATCTTTGTCATTTGTCATTTGACCAATAAACTTTGGACTGCACACATCTCCTGCCTTTGTGAATCCATTGCGCGCGGCCGCGCGCGAATTACGCGCGGAAACAGGTATTTTAGGGACGATAGCATCATAGAATGTTACAATATGTTCTTAGAGACATTGCGGTATTGTTGCATTATTGTTAAAGGACCATTAGAAATTGTTCATTTAAAAATTTTTATTATCAATTCTTGTCATATATAATAAAAAAGATTACTGAGGTGAGCGTTCAATAGGCTTAGTAGTCATATAATAGTCCAACCACCTTGCATGATTTATCTAAACTCCACAAGGTAATGTGGTCTTACACAAATCTGTGTACTGTTCGTTGACTGATTTGGACATGCAGTTCCATTGATGTGACTGAGGTTGGTTGGTTGTTGGTTTGAACCACCAGACTCAGTGGTTCTGGAGCACTGGGATGTTTCACCCTTGCTCCTGCATGATCGAATCTATGAGGAGGTAGAGACCGTACCCCTACACATTTACCGAGGTAGGTGTTCTTTAATGTGCAGGGTCCCATAGGCAGGGCCCTACACACAACAGCCGGTGGCCCTCTAGGGGCCTTTGATAACCCAGTTGTTGTCACTGGAAGAAACACAAAGGGGTGTAGCAGCCAGGCCTGGCCCAGGATCGAACCCGGGACCTCCCACACTTCAGGCGAACACGCTAACCACTTCACCACCCCGCGCTCCTGAGGGTTTAGTTTTACAAAAGAGGTTTACATCGGCTTGGACAAAAAAGGTGTCTACACCTACGTTTTTCCAAGATAGGTAGAGTAAGGAAGTTAATAAATAATTAAATAAGTTTATTGACTAATGTAAGCATTATTTTCATACAACTGTGGTTAAATTTGATATCTATTTTTGCCAAACATACTCATAGATTCCATAAGAATGTGTTCATCCTCTTTTCTGCTCGAATCCGAGAATATCTCGGATTCGGATGTTCGGGCATTTGTTACTGGTGGCGCTGCGGTCAGGTGTGAATGTTGGTGAATACAACCCCATAGGCTCAATGCTTAAGGAATCGTTTTTTCAAGATTGTGAATGATCTAAGAATGCTAGAGCCTTCTCTGAAACATATGTTCTTTATTTCACATCCAATGATATGATGTGAAATTTTCACAATTTAGTGAATAGTTTAAGTGTATCTTTTCAATGTGTGAAGGTTTCCCGCCTTCCCTGCCCCTATCCGTATCAGTGGTATTTAAGGTGTTGTTTGCACCAAAGGACATGGCGGAGGTAAGGCCTTGAGCCTAGCAACGGAGGGATCCCGAATCCGAGAATGCAGAAATAGTTCCAACATGGCGGGAGGTTGTGGCAGAGATACATAACGTAGCCAATGAGTTGACGCCCCCTCGTGGCTGCTAAATTCCGGATGATGCTTTTGTACGCTCCGATGTTAGAAACATTTACAGATATTTAAACTTTTTTTTCTTTTCTTGTTTTGAGCTATCCTTTGCAGTGCCTTACTCCATGTGCAAGTGCATGGTTGATCACTTCACAGAAATTATTTCAGTCAGTAAGTGCTATTTGATTTTACTAGTTATCATTTAACACATCCCTTTTCTAATGAGTATCAGCTTTACCAATCTCAAAATATTTCTTATCTACTTACATATTATACATTTATGTATCATTTGATACATCATTTTACTGATCCTGAAGAAGACTCTGACCAGTCGAAATACGTTGATCATGCCACTTTATTATTCACTTTATTATTCACGTCAGTATAATCTGGGTTAACCCAGATTATACTGACGTCCTACTGGTAGGACTTTTTTCAAAGGGTCTTCATTCCAGTCTCATTAATTCAATTTTTGAGGGAAATTTCAAAAAATAATCTCTGATAGTCCTAGAAAAGGAATGTTCGACAAGGGGCTTGTTTAGACTCCATTCAATTTGCCATAGTAAACTGCTTTCGATTTATAAAATAGTTTTCAAACCAGCTCAAAACGTTGTCTTTAATCCCATTATACTCTAGTTTTTTAAGTAATATTACTTAGGTAATACGGTGGCTGATAGTGTTGTAATGTATGCAGACGATACTGTGATATTAAACAGTAATGTTGATGTTAAAAAATCAATTAAAGGTGTACAGGATATATTGTATAAAGTGATCGATTGGTGTGACTCTAATCACCTTACTATTAATAGAAAGAAAACTAAGTTAATGCTGACCTGTTCCACAAATGGATCAGATCCACTTCCTTATGTATATTGTAAAGGGGAGGTACTTGATCGTGTGTCTAGTTATAAGTATTTGGGCGTAGATATCACCCAAAATCTTTCGATGGAATTATATATCAATAATGTGTATAAAAAGGTAAATTATAAACTATATTTATTATCCAAGATGAGGGCCTCTTTGACACAGTATGCTGCCTTAATGGTTTACAAGCAAAGTATCATACCTTATATGGACTATTGTGATTTTGTATTAGATAGTGCAACTAAAAAATCGATTACTCAATTAGATACGCTTCAAAAGAGAGCACTTAGAACAATTGAGTGGGAGGCTAATAAACAAAGAAGGGAAAAGTTGACAAATTTATTGAAGCGATTTAACATTCAGTCCTTACATGATAGAAGAAGAATGCATTTACTTGCATTTATGTATCAATACAGTACATGTATAGAGAATCGGCATTCACATTCCTCTAACATGGTATTACGTAGTGACAGCAGGGTGAAATTAAAACATAAAACTACTCGTAAGGAGTTGGTTATGAAGAGCCACTATTATAGAGGCCTGGAACTATGGGATATGATTCCAGTTAATGTTCAAATGTCAAAAACTATTGATGTTTTTAAGAGCTCTGTTAAGACTTTAAAATTATTTAAAAAACCGAACGATGGATGCCCATAGGATCAACCTTATGGCATTATCCTAAACTGCAATACCAGTATAATATTTGTTCCTATGGTTGATTATTCATATATGATGTTATGGTGTGTATTGATTATGTGTAAACATTTGATTAATGGTTTTTTCATAGTTTGCATCACGCATCCATCATAATCATCTCATCTCATTCACTAGTTAAAGGGAGCCAAAACCAATGAAATCAATGAAATTTTCCAAACTCAAATAATCATGGAAATCCATTCCTTGAGCCTATTCCTGGCCTATGTTAAAATCTAAACCATGAAATAATGGTAAAAAATCATTAAAAACACGGGTTTCTTGCTCAAATCAATTAATGCGGATCCACAAAAATAGGGTTTGTTTACAAACAAATGCAAATATTACCATCTCTTGTTGCATTCTACTTCAGTTTGAGCTAGTTTTCTCAGCTAATACTTTACCACTGACCCGGGCACTGACCTTAACTGGACTCATCTAACATATTTCTATACTTATCTCAGTTTCGAAAATTTTGTCAATTATATTGGTTTTGGCTCCCTTTAAGTTATATGTACTCTTTACTTTATGATTATCTAAAATGGCTGGAAGATCTCGATGTCAAATTGAGAAGCAATAAAGAAAAAAAAACAAAAAAACAAAACCAAAAAAAACCCAACATATAGTATGGTTAGCGGTATCAAAAGCTTTCATCAAGTCTAAATATATGGCTAGGGTTACATTATGTTCATTTATAAATATCGTTAATGAAATGTGCTGTCGAATCAACAGTGGAGTGTCCAGGTCTAAACCCACCCTGCCTTTTATCTAATCTATTGCCCAGATTAAGATGTGATAATAATCTATCGTGTACCATTTTCTCAATTAATTTTGAAGGTAAGGGAAGGTTTGATACTGGTCGTTAATTGGTAACCTGGGATTTTCCCCCAGGCTTTTGTAATGGTGTAACCATAGCAATTTTCCATTTATCTGGTAAGGTACATAATCTAAAAGAACAATTAAAAATATCAGCCAATTTCCCTGGTATTGCTAAAAAAAGCATGATGTAGAACTTCAGATGATATATCAGAAATGCAAGATGACTTATTTATATTAATTTATTTACTAAGTCTCATAACTTCTTCCTCATTTGTTTTAAGCTCATGCATTATCGCATCATAACTATTATCATCAAAAGACCACGTGGTTGTGTTATTTCTTGAGAGGTTGGGGCCAATATTAGTGAAAAAATTGTTAATAAAATCTGCTGTTTGTAATTTATCAATCATTTCATTAGTATTATTTCATTTTAAATTAAAACTGCTCGAATCTTTATTATTTTTGGGCAATAAATTCAGGATTTTTTTCCAAAATTTTTTGGATCATGTAAATTTCGATTTAATTCCCCTTTGATGTAGTCTGCCTTCGCATTCCGTGACCTAGATGTACAAGTATTTCTTAGCCATTTTGCTTCTAACCAATCATTTGGATCTTTAGTTCTTCTTGCTTTTTTTAGGGCTGAGTCTTTATCCGTTATTAATTCTAATAAGGGTGCTGATATCCATTCATCTTTAGGCCGAGAGATACTGTAAGTTCTAATAGGACAGACTACATCCAGGTAGGAATTTAATATATCAATTAATATATCCCATTTGGTTTCAGCAGTAATTGCATTATCAAAATTGGTCCAATCTGATTGCAAAAGGAAACAATTTAAGTAATTTTTATTGTAATTTTGATATGTTCTTCCTGTAAATTCACATTTCTCCTTTGGCCTTTTGATTTTTTTGTGCCTAACATATATCATCTGATGATCACTGATATTAATATCTAAGATTTTTGACTCAGCAATAATTTCTAAATGACATTCCATGGGAAATCCAAGCTTATCTATACCTGCAATAAGCTTGGATTTCCCATGGAGTGTTACAAATTTTGTTATAGCCAAATCAATACATGTTCTTGTGGTTTCTGTAGTTCTCGTTGGTTCCATAATCAACTGACGTAGTCCATGGTCGCGTAGAACCTGCTTAAACATTTTTACTGATTCATTGGATCTGTCCAACATATCAATATTAAAATCACCCATCAATATAATTTCCAATTTAGACAGATCCAATTCAAGAAAAATGTCATCCAATGCAGAAATGAATTGTTGAATACTGCCCTGAGGGGGCCGCTAAATATTGGCCGTTAGAATGGTTTATTGGGAGCTTGTGTTATCAAAATCCATTGGCTCTCTAGTCTTATCACTAGTATTTAGATAAGCAAATTCTGTATCCGAATGATTCAATGTATTTTTGACAACTAATCCAACTCCTCCTCCTTTTTTAACAATATTTGCGTTATCTTCTACCCATCCTCTATCATATCTATAGAAAGAGTAAGTATTATCTAGTGTATATAAATCGTTTTCATGCATTTCATTCAGCCATGTTTCAGTAATCCCCCATACATCAACATCAACATTATGGAACGTAGTTTTGATCAATTCCCATTTATTTACAATACTTCGTGAATTGAAATTTATCATGTTTAGTCCTTTCCCTCTGCATAAGACCTCAATATTATCCATACTCACATTTATCAAATTTCACCATTTTGTCAGCACAATCATTCAACAAAAACCATGATATCAGGTGACATCGGTATTTCAAACCCTCACCTGTATTCACTATAATCCATGCATAACACGATTCACCAAGTTTCAACAGCATTCGCAGATAAGTCAGGGAGCAGTAGTACAGCATATTAAATTGGTATGATATAAGTAAAAAAAATAATTCACAAACGGAATTCCAGAGAAAACCATAATTATTATTACGATTTAAGACAACTATATAGAAGCAAATCTAAATGAAGACACAATAAATGAGATTGATACGAGTCACTTTGAGGTAATCTCCTCCACGAAACAATCATAATATTTAATGTCTTATTTTACTTCCAAGTGTTCATCTCTATAATCGCACAACATCTCACCCAACCTGTTAATGCCAGGGATGGTGTTCTCGGTGATCTCAGAGGCTTTAGCCAGGGTTAGTCCGCATGAGAATTCGTCTCCATTTGTTGCCTCATATAGATTGCCCTTAAGTGCAAACAGCTTCTCCTTTAAATGCGGATTCTGATAGAATTTTAGTTTTACAATTTTACGCATGACTTTGAATTTTTGGGTGCCCCATACATCGTAAATTTAATTTTTTTGCCTATGCACCTCTCATCTTTTCAAAAGGCTGGATCCACCACAGTTGGTGACCAAGGGGCAGATTTCAGAATTTAAAATGGGGGATGCGGGGAATGCAATAGGGGGCAAATTTGATATTTGGGGTGGGGGCATGCACTTGTTCCCCTTATATCTGTGCCCAGGTATATAACTGGTGGTGGTATCTATGGCTCTTTATCTCTTGAAGCACCAGATCCACGACAATAAACATATTAGCAATAAAGTTATTACATTCATCTGTGATACTTTAAACATGAATAAACATGGTCATTGTCTACAAACTTTCTTTAGCAAAAGCATATTGCCAGATTATAATCTATGTGAAACAAACATCTCTAATTATTGGCAGTGTTCTTCCTGAAACACAGTTCTTAGAATGAAGATTACACTTTTTACATTAACATTTGGTAAGCAGAAAGAAATTGCTCTAGTACATGCTCATTAAACTATTGAAATTAACACACCATATCTCACTTCTTCTAATACATAATGATAGTTTACACACATATTTCTAGCTCTTTGTGTCAAATCAGATGAGCAGATTGGCTCTAACACTAATTATAACTATTGGACATATCCCAAACACACAGAACATCTAGATTGATTTGTCGCTTGGAATATCACAACATATCTGTGCATGTTTATATATTTGTGTATGTAGACATTTCTAGATAACTTATCTACACAATTTAGAAACAGGCAAAATAGCTACAAAGTTTCACTCATGCATGAGCATCGTCCCTCAATATGTAAAAGAGTGAACCAAACCATTTAAGCCTATTACTATATCCCCAGCTGATCTTCCACCTTCATACACCCCTCCTACTACAAGTAGGCTGTATTGCCTGAGAGTCCTGACCACCACAACCCTCTGCTGTCACACACAGCTGGGGAGGGGTTTTGGACAGGGTGCTACTATGTCCATGCATGCACTGCCATGCACCTAGTACTGAGTGACCTATCACTCACCCACCTTGAAGTGCACACAGCTCTACAAAACAGTGCACCCTGAAGCAAAATCATGCACACTGGGTGCAGGGTGCACCCCTTAATTTCAAACACTAAAGATGTGTATGCCAGGCTCGGGCAGTGCTGGTTTTTGTGGTGGTCCTTATGGGAAAGTGTGAGGGTTGTTTGTCTAAGGCAATGTTTCTCACACTGCTTGCATCTAATAACACCAGGACAATACCCTTCAACTGCTGACCATGATATTGTGTAACCAGTCTTTAAGATCAGAGAGAATTAAATGACTCAAGACATGACTGATCGAGTGAGACCAACGATGGCTAAAATACCATGTATACATAAAGAGGGTCGAAAGAACTTGTCTTTTAACCTTAAATGTCAGTGGTTTCGACAAAATCAAACATGATTATATACTTACTTTTTATGACAATTTGAGTTAGAATTTCGGTCCTATTTACACTGTACATCACTTTCACTAACATTGTACATTGAGTAACATTTAATTGAATATTACATTTTGCAGTCCCTTTATCCAGCGAATGCATAAAAGAAAGGAAACAACATTCAGTTCAGGCCTCAAAGCAGGGATCATGAAAAAAAGGTCCCGCGAAAAGGTCTCAATTTTGGAAAATAAAGGTCAGATAAAGAAAAAAGGTAATTAAAAATCAGTTTCAACTAATTTAATGATGAAATTAGACCAAAACCATATGTTTCATTATTCCTTTCTACTTTGTGCTACTACCATTAAAGGTTTCAACATTAACTTTTGGATTGAATTCTGTCACATGCTGTCCCAGGCTACAGGCAAGGGGTTGGTACAGTTGTCTAACCTCTCTTGTTGGTTTGAACAGCCCCTTGTAGAAGTCGGTTAGATGAGGGCATGTGCACGTTCCCGTGTCAGGACCACTAATGAACAAAGGCAGGCTTGTTGAGATTCTGGTGTTTGGTTTCCCTCAAAACATACCAGGCAGACTGTATCTGTCTTTTCATTGGTCGGTTTTGTTTACCTCCAATGAATCTTTGGCTCTCATTTGTTGAAGGCCATGGTTTGACTACATATCTGAGTGAGGCTCAGATGTTAAAAAGCTAATTATGAAAAAATGAAATCTAACAGTTATACTAAAGTGAATTATATTCCAACAATCTTGTGAGACAGATTTGTTATTAGTGGTTTCGCCAGTTAGGGCTCATCAGCTGAACTTGGGAAGCTGTGATGTGTTTGTGTGTGCAAGTGAGTAAAAAAGAGAATTTTCTTTTTACCAAACCAGATCAGCAATGAGCCTGCATTTCAATACCTCTATTTCTTAGAAACTCCACATATGCTTTTCAAGAACGTTAGGTACCTCCAATCGATAGGTCAGAATGTTTTGGAATGCATTAAAATGAGTAATAACATTACCATTTTTCATAGATTCACAACAATTTCTTAATTGTGTTCAGTTTAGATTCTTCATGAATTTCTTGTAATTTTTATACATTTTCATATTTATCAGCCACTTGAAATGAAAAAAAAGTCACTTAATGTCACTTTGAGAAAAAAAAAGGTTTTAAAAGTCCAAGAGACACGACTCCTAACGTGTCCTACAGGAACTGACTCAGGAGTCAGAAGGGTGGTAACAGGCACGACTCCTAGCGTTTCCTACAGGATCTGACTCAGGAGTTGGAAAGGATGGCGACAGGCACGACTCCTAGCGTGTCGTACAGGAACTGACTCTGGTGTTGGAGGGGTTGGGAACAGGCACGACTCCTAGTGTGTCCTACAGGAACTGACTCAGGAGTCAGAGGGGGTGGCGACAGGCACGACTCCTAGTATGTCATAGAGGAACTGACTCAGGAGTCAGAGGGGGTGGCGACAGGCACGACTCCTAGAGTGTCGAATAGGAACTCCTTCACTCGACCTTCCAGGTCACGCACTGAAAATAATGACACATAAAATTAAAAATAATACAAGACAGACTTATTTGGTTGACTGGAAGATTACAACTGTTTGCCTGTAAAATTAATGTAATTAGTGTAATAAGTAACAGGTACAGGAGCTCAAGATAGAAGAAAACAATATTATGTTAAAAGTATTCATTAAGCTTAGGGGTAGTATTCATTAAGCTTAGGGGCTTACCATTAATAACGTTCACATATTTTCAAGATTTATTAAGATTTCCGACCCCCCCCACCCATCTCTTTGGCTCAAGTATGATCTGGACTTGTACAAAAAAGTACACATATTTTCAAAAGTTTCAGACTTTGATACATCTGAAAGCTAGAAAGGTTCCAGGTTGGTGGGATTTAAAGAACATTTAAGTAGTCTATAAAAAGACCCCTGTCTGTCAGGTGGTTTGTTTTCAGTAGGGGTTTGTAGGGCATCAATGTTTGCAGCAGTAGGCATATGGGGACCGCCACAAGGACGGTACTGGGACACGTTAAGCAGAGGAAAAGTATGTGGAGCATAGCTCCAAAAAGAGGCGTTCTCTGTTATACAATGGACAAGGAGAGAAGTTGTGAAAAAAACAAAAGAAGATGAAGGGTACTGGATTTGTCCTGGAGTTGATAGAGGTGTGATGAACCTGTGGGTGATTCATGTTTGAAACTGGTTTTTAAGACAAAAAGAATGTATGAATAATAGATCAAATAATAAAATAACTGGTTTAATGTCATATCATAATGATTAGATAAGTGTTTTCCTTCTTGACATGAATATTCTCCTACCAACATGAAATCCCGAAATAATTAGGTTACACAAAATAATGTAAACTGGAAGTAATTATGATCATATGACTCTATTGGCCAATGATCAAAGAGAAAGTACCTATAAAAACATGTGTTAGACCAATAGTAAACAGACCTGTTCTGGAACTCATGGTGTTAACTAACATCTTCTACTTCTTGGGGTTAAGCCCACTTAAGGCCTAGTTCTAGCTTGTTAGACACGAAACGCGAGACACAAAGCTGGGGATTAACTCTAAGTTATGGTAAAATCAGGCGGCTGGAATAAACTGGGTGGGCACGACACAAAACAAGGGAAATGGCGGCATATGGGATTGACACGGAACACAGGGACTGGTGGTATATGGGCATGAGGCAGGATAATGAAAGGACAGGTTGACACGGGCACAACAGCAACGATTGGGGACATGAGGCATGAGACATCATTATCTCCAAGAGCGACGACCAAGGCACATCACATGTCAAAGTCTAGGCACAGAAGAATGGAATTGGCCCAGTGTTAGTTAGCATATTGCACGAATAGTAGATACCCCCCCATGGCCCAATGCAAGTAAGAGGTCACGAAGATCCTAGGTGAATTCCCCCTGGTTTCTCAGCCCTGTCTCCCTTCCAGTGCACAATTGACTACACACACACACACACCATCATTTACCACCCCCTTCCTTTTTTATCCTACCTGAGACAACCCAAGCCCTAGAATGCTCATCCTTTGCCACACCATAAACTGTCCGCCCTCGCGTACACGATGATGGACCCCCATATCCCTTGTCCCTGCTTTTCGCCCCACAGATACCCACAGACACCACCTAATGAGGGAGGGGGATTCTAGTCTTCATCACTCTATGGTACCTATAGTGCACTTGAGCCACACCAGCAAACAGCCAGCCCTTTAAAAATTACTTTCATGACATCACACCTCACCAAATTTCGCTTAATTGCCCTGATTTGCTTAAACTAGCAACAGAACGGTGATCAGTGATCACCTGTTACAAATACCTTCTTGATCATGACACCCATGTCATTGTTTCACTTTTAACATACACTAAGATACCTTTTGGAAATTGGGGTTGGGGGTTGGGGGTGTCTACCCAGATGCATTCTTGAAGAATATTGAAAAATGGATGTGAAGTTACATCTTTATCATTAGTTTGTACATAGACCTGATACCATTAGTTCCAAATGTTATACAAAATGTAGAATGTGACGGTTGTCATCTGAGCATGTAGGAGCTTTTGTTTACAACAAAAATTGTAGAATGTGAATGACAAGTACTATGCATTGTACATTCTTTTAAATCATTGTAATAACTCTGAAAACCAAGGGAAACCTTGAAAATTATTATGAAAACATAAAAGATATGTTTTCCCACATAAACTTACACGTATTGCGGATGTGTGCCCTCATGTTGGTCTGGTCCAGCTGGTCAAGGCGGTCAGGGCCCAGGCTCTCCTCCAAGGGGCAGATGTGGAGGCGCACAAACTCCTGCAAGATAAAGGCAGGTTGTAAAATTATATATCATATTCATCAAAATATTTACACACACTTCATCCCAGATTTCTTTAAACCCCTCAAAACATCTTCCTGAACATCTTGAGAAAACTTATTTCAAATTTGAACATCAAAGGAAGGAATTCTGAAGATATTTAAGGTTTTAGTCACTTATATCAAAAAACAGGAAACATGGTAGTCACTGCACTTTGGCAATCCTCCAAGGTCACTCTCAGACATATAAACAAAATGTGTAACTGCAAATGGTTTTGGCATGATTATACTAATGTACAGGTGTAAAGGTATGAGAGTGAGACTAAAGCTGATGGTAGGACACAAGCACAGTTACTAGACTGCATCATTGTCTGCATTAGGCCAAAAGGCATCAGGGTTCTTTCCAGGCTGCACAAGGTAATGCTTTTCAGCTAGTTTTAAGCCACATGGGCGGTGAGTGAATTTATGAAATGAGGTGCCTATTTGTAGCAGTGGGACCATTATCCTCTTTATAGTGCTGCCTCACTGAGATATCATGTCATAGGCCTACATGATATCCAACCCAGTCACATTATACTGACACCAGGCCAACCAGTTATGTTTTGTGGTTCTAACGTCATACTAAGTGCTCTGCAAGCAGTAAACACTCCCATTGTCCATAATAAAATATTCCAAATATCCCCTATTGCTGGGACACATTCTTTCCAGGAAGCTCATGAAGGAACCCGGGACCCAGATCCCAACAGGGGGCTGTCAACACAACACAACTAACATGCATAATCAAGGACTTAGTGCAATTGTAAGCTTTGGACAAATAGAGATTATTGTATAAAGCGAGGAGTACATTATTACTGCATGGTGTCAAGGAGAGTAAAGGGCCTTCCATTAAGTATCTACGCATCAAGAGGGGGAAGAGGGGGTTCAAAATTTGTGCATATGTTCTACTACAAATCCAATACATATTTTGTCTAAGGGGGATGGGGGCGTTTCAGGTTTTTGAAAACATGCATATATATGTACTAAATGGAAAGCCCCTTATGAAACATCCTATATTCCTCACTCAGATGACATTGTGACAATACTGACTTTGAATTTGATAAGTGCCAAATACTCTTATAAGTGTGAGCTATCGACACTCATAGTGGAACTACTAAGGAAGATGAAATGGCGGATATAGACGAGAAAGTAGTGTGAATATGATCTAGTGTTAATATGGATGAAATAATGAGTCAACAATATTTTGAGCTAGGAACACACCCCCATATAGTTCATGATCTAGTAAGTACACTGACCACAGTCTGTTGGATGATCTTGTCGTACTGGCTGATGTCCGTCAGGATGTCAGGATGGCCGTTCACCTTTAGCAGCAGGCCCGGTAAGCGCCCCTTGTGGTCTATACAGGTGGTTTGCGCACCTTTCTTCTGTAAGGCATTAATGAGCTGCAATGTATAAAAATAAACCATCAGTGTCTCCAGAGGTTTATGCTTTTATGCCTGAAGAATCAGCCAGAAAGGTTTATAAGATGGTATAAGGGCCATTAGCATATCGTGTAGTTGTAATGTCACACCTCTGAGAGGCCAGCAGGGGGCATGAGTGCATGGGAGAAGCTTCGGTTTGGAGGTGTTTAAGGTGTTTAATGATTATCCCTGCACAACTGTTCTTTTATATCTTAACTGTACATAATGAATTCATTGAATCACCTTGATATCACATTTATGTTGTCTTTAGAAAACTGTACCCTTAAGTACTAATCTCAAATTGTATAAAACTTATGAATGTTATTGTTCAGTAGGGGGGTATCAAGGTCGATGGGTTCCAGCAGGTCCTGATCCCCCACTTTGGTGGACCCCTAAACTACAAAAAGAGAGGAAAATGCTGTTCACATGCAAATGAATTGACACCATTTTAGTACTTATCCTTTATGCTGCCCCCCCCCCCCCACTTATAGAATTACTGTTCCTTCCCCTGGTCAGAGGTGATCTCTATGAAAGGTGATGCTGCATGTACTTACTCTGGCGTTCCCATTGACACAGGCCAGGTGCAGGGGGGTGAGCCCGAAGTGGTCTTCGGTGGCCAAGTCTTTGATGTGGTTCAGCAGCAACAGGGCACACTCAGTCTTATCCTTAAGGATGGCCAAGTGCAGGGCTGTCATGTCCGGCTGGACTTGTGACGGCGACATGTTGGCCATGTCGAACTGTGACTCGACCTCCTCAACCACGTCTTCATTGGGGGACTGGCCCCACCCTGACCTGATGACCCTGCCATACTGTGCCACGTCCACAGCACCACCCCTCGTCTTCTCCCGGAACTCATGGAGCACGCCTCGGTCAGCTATGACATAGTGCCACGCTGAGCGATCCTGGTCCCGGCCACGCACCAGGAAACACAACTCCGACCCCAGGAAATTGTCTGTGACCTTCAGCAGTTTCTCAAGGACATTCTTCTCCTGTGCATGCGCAATGAGCAGTTTTAAGATGTTATCATGACCCGCTTCTGCGGCTGCATGGAGCAGAGACCTATGTCGTTTGTTGAGGGCACTCACAGATGCACCTTTGGTCAGTAGGAGCTTGACCGTTTCTATGTGGCCCTTCTCTACTGCAAAGTGTAAGGGAGTTTTCTCTCTCATGTCCAACTCATTAATGTGGCCCTCCCCTGCCTTTAATAGGAACTTTATGAACTTAGTCTGACCGTTGGTCGCAGCCAGGGATAGTAGGTTGTTGCTAGTGGTAGCCCCATGCCGCTTTAAACAGAGAAACATGTCCTTGTCACCGTTAACTGCTGCCATATCCAGCACTGTGCGTTTGTTCCAGGTGATGGTATCCAGTTCAATGACCTTGTGGGTACACAGCAAGAATAGGATGTCTGTCAAGCCATGGTCAACAACGAACCTCAACGCCTCCTGCCAATATTCATCACCATCTATGAGAGGACTCAGCTTTGCCTCACCTTCCAGAATGACCTTGACAACCTCTTTGTTGGCCGACACCACTGCACAGTACAACGTCGACCAAAGGGTACATCGCCTGATGGCCCCGGGGGTAGCAGCCACAAGTGCCTTCACAGTCCCTACATTTCCAGCCATGCATTCCTTTCTAAGTTCGTCTTTGGTTATTTCTTTGTTGATGGTGAGGAGCCTCTCCATTTCATCCCTCTCGGCCTTGGCTGAGACTGCCTGGGCCAAATCAGTGGGAGAGTTTCCGGCCCATTCTGGTTGGTCTTCTCCAATTGGCTTGATGTAAAGATCTTGGAATATGCCCACATGCACAAAATGCACCATGAGGTCTTTGCGTTTGTTGAGGATGCATTCGTGGAGAAGTGATGATCCATACCTGTAAAACAACCACAAATCCAGGTTTGTTAATAAGTATAGGCCTATTGTCCCTTGATTGTAGAACAGCACTTCCCAATTGTACTGTTAGTAACCTCAGTCCCTCAGCCTACAGCGTGGAGAGCACAGCCCTATAGTTATCAGACCCACTTAATGGGTCCTTAACCACTAAAATTGACAGAATGAAATGACATTTTCTTAAATTTGACATGGGACATGGAGACTAAAGGCATGACAGGGAGCTATAAAACCTTATATCTCTAATCACAATTTGGTTCATATGCAAAGTTTTCAATTCCCATAATGATCCAATATTAAAAACTCTCCAAGCAGGGCAACAGAAGTTCAGACTTGCTGGTTCCTGACAAGCATATCCAACGTGTTATGAGAACACCAGCTGGTATCAGATATTTAGTACAACTTCCTACTCCAATCTATTAGAGTATCGAGGTTATCAATTGATCGATTATGGAGAATAAGCAATTAAACACACTGTGGTACATACCTAGTGGTCAGGGTCTTCAGGTCAACCCCAGATCTTTTGTGTGCCCTCAGCTTGGCCAAAAACATCTGTGGTTTGGATTGGGAATCATGGATGAGACTTGAAAGTTCTCCCATTGCCTGTGTCTGGTAGTCGCTATTCCCAATATTCTGTGCCATCGTTTATGGTAAGCTTGAATTAAGGGATGTCTGGCACTTACAGCAGTTTCCTTAGGGTAACTCCTGAAAATATATCGTTAAGAACATTATTCTATGTCAAGATACCTTCACCATTATACTGCTCTAGGCCTCTTAGAAGAGGGTAAATAAAAGATCTGTTATTGCCCAAAAGGGAAACAATGCCTGTCTGTGAATACTAGTGCCAATTTTTTGTTGTCAGTGAATTTCTTGAAGGCTTTCTTTGTAATTGATATAGAATAAATCAAGTTCAGACCATAGCTTCACTCGGCAATTGTTCCTGCCCAGGTTGTACACACCTATGTTTCTGATGAAGCCTCAAAAGGTATATGCAAACCAGGGCAATAGAAAGTACTTTGTGCCCCCTTGGTCTGTACTATGTATATAAATTTTCATATAGGCTACCATTATCATATTTCTCTAACAATGATACATTACAGGGCCAACATTTATTGCCTTAAAGGATCACACTTACTACCCCTAAAAGGGAAACTTGCTCCACTTGCAAATATTTGTTTGTATTGTCCTCTAGTATTAAAACCTAATACAAAATATTCCCTTCTACAGGGTACAGAGGTTTATTTGACATGACGAACAAAGAGGACAAGTGCTTGAGACTTGACTTTTATATGATTGATTCAAACCAAATAATATTATATGAGTCTAGATATCTAATATTTACAAGGTGACAGGGCCATTTTTAGGGTTTGTGATTTAACTGAACCAATTCTTGAATCAATGAATTAATTAAATCTAATGATGTCAAACAGTAAAATCCATATACATTAAATAAACTAATGTATTACATTATTGAAATACATACAAATAATTGTAATCATCAGGAGATAATGATAATTTTCATGCATAGACACCTCTTTGGTGTAGAGTTCAGTTTATAGGTAAGTAATGATCTCACAAACCTGCTGCAATACAAGCATGTGAAGTGTTTGTAGTTAAGGGTGTACCCTGCACCTGATGTGCACAATTTGGGTGCTGGGTGCCTGATTTTGTTGAGCTGTGTACCAGTTGGTATATTAATCTTTAGTCAAATAAATAGTGTTATATCTATCCAGGGTGCATTATAGGGTAGAAGTGTGCTCACTTTTCAAATGTGTGCACCCAGCATGTGCACACTGTTAAATTTAATTTTGAACAATGACCATCAGGGTTCAAAATTAAGTTTAACAGTATATATCAATGATGTGACAGCTGATATAGCATGTTTACATCCCACAACCTCTGTTGATGTTTGGTTTGATTTATGGGGAATATTCTATGTAAAATTGATGATGAGAGGCTTTAAGTGTTGTAAAAGAAAGATGCACTGTAAATTTACATCAAACTTTGCTGTACGAATACAGTACTTGGTTTGCAAGTTACAGTACATTCCTGTATACGTACAGCAAAGTATGCTTGAAACATTTTGCCATGAATTGACAGCACTTACTTTTTACAGTGTTTTACATGGCAATATCATGATTTCTTAAATTTGACCAGGCAACTTCGTGATAACAGGGGACAGTGCAATAAAAAAGGGACAAGGATTTGCAATAGAGGTATTTCTCATATTTGATATGACACCACTCCCTCCCTCACCCCTGCCCCCCTGATTCAGGGCCTCTGTATAGCTGGACAGACACTTTAAAAAGCAAATGCTGTAAAGTTACATCACATTACGTACTGTAAATTTAAAAGTATTTATTCCTGTAAAAGTATTACAGCAAAGATTATACTGTAAATATACAGCATTAAAACACTGTGATTCTCCAAACCAGGGATAGCCATTTTTTTAGTGTCACCTGCAGGTTAGCCCAGAAACAGGTGCATGCTGTGTAATATGTCAACAAAACTCAAGGCTTTAGCATAGAAATCTTCATGAATTGTACCATTATTAATTTTGTAAATTAACCCTGTGTAAAATTATCCATCATTATTTTTTTAAATGAGTATCCATATATATATATATATATATATATATATAGTATTTCTGAGTTGTTTGAAAATGTATGTACATAGACGGAAATAAAACTTTTCTTTTGCATATTTTCTTTAGTTTTACAAGGATTTTGTCGATAAAATTAGCCTGCAGGTGCTTAAAATACTGTAAATCAGCTATCCGTGGTAGTGTGAATTGTATAACAAAGTTTGCTGGGAACACTGTTGCCAGCAATCTTTGCTGTAAATTTACAGTACACAGTAATTTTAAGTACTCAAATGAAAGCTCTTTTAATCAATACTTTGCATTAAATTCCTTTCTTGGGTAAATAAGATACATCAAAGACCTGGTGGGTTACCAGAGAACTAACAACTTATTAACATTTTCCCTTTGAATTTTGGAGATATCATATCAATTTTGCATTTTCCTAAGTAGCAGCTCCCCTCTATTTTCTAACACTTTATGTTGTAATATTTTTTTAGAAATTTACATTATGATATTGTTCGTATTTTTCCCATAGAAATCAATGGTAAAGGGAGATTTTCTTCATTTCTTCATTTTTCTTCATTATGCAATTATTTTGTTCATAAAATGGTGAAGAGTGAAAATTCTGATTGCTATAGTTCATTTATGACAAAAGCTATCTAAGATATATCGTTGGCCATTAAAAATCAAGTACTTTTAATGAAAGTCTTAATTGCCATTTGACATCATTAGAATGAAATAATCTTTCTTGTTAAAGGATTTTAATATATTATTATAGTACCGCACTGGCGGATTCAGGATTTGGAAAATGGGGGCGGGCGTTATTGAGAAAATTTCCTTAATTGCTTTTAGGCCGAGTTTTACATTTTAAAAAACCAAAAATTTCCTGAAAAAGGGTGGGGCGTGCGCTCCCGCCCCCCCCCCCTCTGGATCCGCCACTGGACTACCAATGGATTTCAACAAATGAAATGAAGTAGCCAAGCTCATTCTGTATTGTCAAATTTACAGTAAAAAAATTATTATCTTACAGAGAGTTCAAACGTAAATATGCTGCATACTTTGCTGTAATAATACATTAGCTTCTAACAGTGTATGTATGATACATGCTTCAAACTCCTATTTCCATACACTGCTTTGTACAATAATTTATTGTCATGTATATAATAAAGTCAGTTCGTGCAGTATTGACATACTGGAGCTTTCTACGATATGTCGTATCACTGGCAGATCCAGCAATTTCAAAAGGAGGTGGAGGTTATTGGACGTTTTCTCCATAATCTATTTTGGAGAGTATTCTATACAAGATTATCGGGTACTACCATACCGAAGGAGGCGGGTGAAAATAGTCTAGAAGAAATTGCGATTTGCATAAGAACTGTATATGATTGCGCAATCAAGTTACCATTTCAATACTAAACATGTGCCTGGAGATTGTCAGGAGTTAGAGACTGAAACCTTCTTTGTCAATCTCCATGCATTCCTATGGGAAAAAGATTTGCTGTGCATGGAGAGTGACGATCTTCCTTTACAATGTAAAATTCCTGGGCCCAGAGGGCCCGGGAAAATTTTTACAATAGCATGCCCCCCCTTTTGAAAATTCCTGGATCCGCCCCTGGCTTTATGATGTTTGGTCCCCCGACTTATATATCAACTAGTATCTTACCTTTTCAGTCCTTCGTCCACGTCAGATGATGGTAACTCGGGGACAGGTGCCTAGATCAGACCTGACTGTCAGAGGTGGAGATAGGAAGTGTGCGTGGCAGGATTTCTCTCCCACTTATAACCACTGCAAAGGTGGTGGTTATAGGCAAGATTATACTACAGCAGCCTTATGACAGAAAGGATATGGCGGGGTGCACCCTTCCCGCCACAGCCATATAGCAGGGCGCAGGGACGGATTTAGAGGGGGGCGCATGATGGGGCGTAGCCCCCCCCCCCCTTTATTTATTTATTTATTTTTTTTTTTGGGGGGGGGGGGGCAAATTTCTTTTTTTTAAATGAAAAACTGGGGCCCCTAAAGGGGGCGCCGGAGCCCTTTTTAATATAGCCCCCCCCCCCCCCCCCCCCCACACACACTTTCCAAATTTTCTGGATCCGCCCCTGGGGCCGGGTCTTGGGGAGGAGGGGGCGGGGCCGGGGGGGGGGGGGGTTCCGGTGGGGTCCACCTCCCCACTCTCCTTTTGCTGGGGACTTGGACTTGCCAAAGGGAAAAAAGTCTGTGATAACACTGTTAGTGTTACAGTGATGTTGCAGCAGAGATGGTTACATATTGCAATATCCTTGCTTTCATCTCCTGTGTGTTAATGCCTGGATACGTCACATTACATTTGTTACAATAGATCCAGGGGCTCCAGGGCTTATGCTTATGTATGAGCATCATGTTGGCAAAATTTTTGGTGGTTTTAGCTGTAAAAGCTGCTATCTGCGGGTTATTCCATAATAACCTCCGATGGTTTTGGAAAATATTTCGGTTTCATAACCCCAAGAAGGTTTTGCCTGGTCTTAGTTGTGAGAGTTTGGTTTTCCTAATATGATGGTTAAGGTTTAATAATATGGACGTGGTATAGATGGTGTCCCCCCCCCCCATGCAAATATACCATCCAACTGGCCACGTTACCATAGTGATGATTAGTAAGGAATTGTTATCATTCAAAATTCAAAACCTGTAGACCAAAATCATTATTCTTCATTCTGAATATACCTAAAATCAACCCATACAAACTTTTTCAATCATTATCCTTTAGAAATTAATAATTTCAATTTATACTACGTTTATGTTATGTAGGCTTATCAGGCCAAAATAATATTAATAATAACCAAATATTACATCTTTTAATGTAAAATTCCTGCCCCCAGAGGGTCTGGGGGGAAATTTTGCTATAGCACACACCCCCCCCCCCCTTTTTTTTTTTTTTTTTAAATCCTGGATCCGCCCCTGAATTGTTGATCATATTATGGAGATAACCAAAAAAAGGCCAAGTGACCACCTCTGCACAAGGTTGATAACCTAAGACACACGTTCACTTATTATAATTTACACAACGGCAACAGGAAAATCATTCAAAATAGTACATTGTTCATTTTCTCAGCAAATTTAAAAATAGCCCCGAGGTTATACACTCACAGGTGCAGCTGCTTTTGGGCACAAAATACCCTGAAGAATCTTTTGGGCATAAAATATCCTGAAGAATGTTACCGTGAGATAATATTATCCGGTCTTATACCAGCAATCAAAACTTAAACCATGGTTGTGGTTTTACACATTCTAGAAGTCTACAACCATGACCTCGCATGTTTCTGACTGTATTTATGTCTATAAGCATAGAGATACATAAGAGTGTGTTATATATGTCTATGCTATAAGTAATCGTGAGTCATAACAACGAGAGATGTAGCCAGCTCTAAAAATTCAAGGGGCTTCTATGGCAAACCACGATCTTTCGCAAAATATTAGAAATTTTACCTATATTTTGGAAAATCAAAGGGGATTCCGGACATCCGGAAACCCCACTGCCTACGCCACTTACCAAAAGACCAAATTCTGTGTAATTTCCCCCGGTTATAACCACCGCCGGGACGCGGGAAAACCACCACGACCGTCGAGTCGCCACCTATCGGCAACTTTAGAAACAACTGATTGTCGCGCGCCATCTACCGCTATAAATTCAAACTAAAAATGTCTATGGCATTCTAGTATTAGGGCATACAACGTTATCTAAAATAAAATAACCTTTTCTATGATATATTTAATTTTTCTGATTTACATACCATATCGATATAAAGTGCTGAGTAGGAATAAAAGAGTTAATTACGAAACTACATTATTTATGAGTGTGACTCTGGTTGTCAAGGAGACGGGGTCAGAGGTCAATGTGTGTAAACAAACCCCGACCACACGGCATGGCCCCCGCTCACAACTTATAAAGGACTCCCGGCGAGCAGACATGGTCGGGAAAATAGAGTCTAATACCAAGATAACAACACTTTAGGATACTGTCAGTGCTTGGAATACTATCATAACTCATCATGGCCACCGCCTACATCCCCTACCGCGCTAAAAAGTGCAAGTTTTACGTGAATGGAGACACCAAGTTCTTGGGGAAGCAGTGTGTGGTGAACCCCAAGAGGACCAGAAACTTTGACGCCTTCCTCCAGGAACTCACAAATAACCTGAAAACAACCCGTCCTATTAGAAATATTTGCACACCAGTGGGCGGCCACAGAGTTAAGGATTTGGAGGAACTTGTTAACAATGGAAATTATGTCGCAGTTTCAGGAGACAAGTTCAAGAAAGTTGGGTAAGTGGCATTCAAACTTGATAAAAAAAAAAAAAGGAAATGTATGTTCTGCTCAGACTTGTTGTTGCGACCAATTTACGTTTTATTTTTATTGCGGTGTATTTGGACAGTTTAGTGTAACATCCCGGTATAAAATAAGCCACCTCTTACTCTTACTTTACTCCATAATAGACAGCTCTTGTTTGAGTTGTTAACCCCCGTTTTGCCTCTTTATTAACTTATAACTCTCAGTCTTATCAACGTTATCTCACACGATACAATCTACGAGGGAAAATAAAATCATTGTTATTGCCATGTCATTTGTAAAGATTTATTTTTTCTTATAATCAAAAAGTGCTTTTTTCTCATAGCAGTCACTATTTTGATTTTTGCACATTTGGAGTCATTAGGCTAATCAGGAAAAAATTGTTTAGTATTAGATGCCTGATGGCAGTGATGCTGTCTGTCGCCAAAAGTAGTGATATAATTTCAAAATAACATTGAAAAGGGATTATTAGGTGCAGTTTACTCTGATAGACAGATAGAAAAAATATGATTGAGACACTAATCAAAATTCACTTGATTAACCTAGTCAATCTTTTCTGAAAATATGGCCCCTGGTCAAGCTGGTGAGAGGGGTGGGGAGGGAGGGTTACTTTTTAGGGTATTAATTATTACATCAGTGATACCATATCAATGTTCCACAAAAATATGGAAAATTGAAACATCTGGGCTCATGGCATGGGCCCTTAAGGATAGACAACACCTCAGAGTGGCTTCTTGTGCGACATTGAATATTCTGTATTAACCAGTAAGGCTAAAACAACATGTTGTATATCAAATGAAAGAGCACATTTTTCTCTATCTTTTGGAACACATTTTGTTATGAATACTTTAAAATTTGAGGAATCATCTGCCCAAAACAATTTTTTCACTTGTATTTTTTTAACATGAATATCTCGGTAACCACTCTATAGATTGTAATGAAATTTCTTGAGCACGTCAATAATGATCCTATGGAGGAAAGTATAACTCAGATTTTTAAAATTTATGTCCTGGTTTTCATTTTATGTCAAAAAAACGGGAAACTTTTTTCAACATTATTTTCTAGATTTTATAAACAAAAACTAAGAACTAAATAATAAAAAATGAATACTGAGAACGAGATCTCCTTCTCTGCTTTAGTCTTATGGCTTGAAGTTGTGATTTCAGTTGACTTCGATGTTCAAAATATTGATAATACAGCAGATGAAACAGTCGAAATGGAAGGGGTTATAAGAGAATCTATAGTAATGTTTTGTACTCTTTTCACAGATATTTGGAGATGGGGGCCGGACTGGAGAATTTCAAGAAAGGGTCACAGTCTCCAAGGAATATGGAGGTAAGGAATTATTATTGTCTTGATAGATGGAAACGTTGTCTTCAGAACCGAATGCTGAACTCGAGAACTGATAGTTGTGTCATACAACCTACTGATATCATATTTATTGCGATATACATGCAATACAATTTCCACTGTCCGAAATTAAAGAATATTTTGGGGTGCTATAAAAAAAAAAGATCAAAGCGTAAAAGTATTCAAGATAATGAATGAAACGACCAGTTCTTAGGAATACGATACAAGTAAAATATCCTTGTCAAATATCTATAATCACTATATATATTTTATGAATGATGGACATGGTCGGCTGACTTTCATACCTTGAAGGCTATCAAAAATGATATATCATACGAGTGTTAACGTTATATGGACGTTATAACGTGTTCCAAAACTCGTTCCTTCAGGGTAAATTTCATTATCAATTGACGGCATTGTTTTCTAAAAATAGATAAATCGTTCTTATTTAAAGTAAAAATTCTAAGAGAAAAGTTTTTTTTAGAGAAGGTAGGATAATTATATGCAAAAAAAAAAAAAAAGCTAAGGGTTGATTGGAATTGATGACTGGAATTTCAACAGGCCTAAAAGTAAAACCAAACAAGAAAAAGTAATTTCTTCTCAGTAGGCCTGAGAGTAGGAGGAATATGGAGCTTTACTCCACATAGACAAATGAGGTGATAGCACAGCAACTACAATGTATTACAGGACTTGACAGATCAGGGGCTAGTGGCCTAGGACCAGCAGAAAATGTACATGTTATTTGGCAACTTAAATTGAAGCCAGGCCTTGCTTACCCAGTGGTAAAATTCATTATATATATAGAATATATCATGCAAGGCCATGTCTCCTTCCCTGATGCTACCGCCGGGAAACTTTGTCAAGTCCTGATGATTCTTTGTCCAATCTACATGTGAATAAAGAACTGGAATGTTTATTCATTTCAAATGAACACACCATGAGCACCCACCCCACATATATGACATTTTATAGACTATGTGTTAACCGTCAAAACTGGCATTATGACGTAACCCCGTGAGAGAATACAACACCTCGCCATGGATCCACCCCACCCCACATATGACATTTTATACACGTTAACCGTCAATGCTGGGATTATGATGTAAACCTCTGAGAGGATACAGCACCTCGCCATGGATCCACCCCACCCCACATATGACATTTTATACACGTTAACCGTCAATGCTGGGATTATGATGTAAACCTCTGAGAGGATACAGCACCTCGCCATGGATCCACCCCACCCCACATATGACATTTTATACACGTTAACCGTCAATGCTGGGATTATGATGTAAACCTCTGAGAGGATACAGCACCTCGCCATGGATCCACCCCACCCCACATATGACATTTTATACACGTTAACCGTCAATGCTGGGATTATGATGTAAACCTCTGAGAGGATACAGCACCTCGCCATGGATCCACCCCACCCCACATATGACATTTTATACATGTTAACCGTCAATGCTGGGATTATGATGTAACCCCGTGAGAGAATACAACACCTCGCCATGGATCCACCCCACCCCACATATGACATTTTATACATGTTAACCGTCAATGCTGGGATTATGATGTAGCCCTATGAGAGAATACAGCACCTCGCCATGGATCCACTTACTGCACATTGCCTTACACAATGTGTTATCAGGGAACCCATGGGTTATCAGCGGCCAGAACAGCCGACAAGTGGTACTGCTGCTTCTGTCAGTCCGTGTATCAAGGGCCGCTGGGGGACCTGGGCTGGCGTCCAGAAAAGAAAAAAATTACAAAATGCCAGGAGCCATGATACTTATGATACTCATAACGACAAGATTTTGTATTGTGAGATCTAGGTTTCGTGGTCTTACTCAGTACGAAGTAAGAACCATGAAACATGACTGGTCAGCATGGGGCCATATCTTCGTAACTTATTAAGCTTCTCAGGGAAAATTGGATTAGTATCACAAATTATGGCTGTCATAAATAAATTTTACACCAAGTAATCCCTCTTTGACATGATTTTGCATGAACTTTACTAATTTTGGTAAAAGACGAAATTGCTGATCATGGGAACCTGATGACTCTCAGTGTGGCAGCACTATAAAGAGGGCATTAGTTCCCACTGCTACAAATAGGCACCTCATCTCATTAAATTCGGTCACCGCCCCTGTGGCATAAAACTAGCTGAAAAGCTTTACCTTGTGCAGGCTGGAAAGAACCCAGAAGGGTTGGCGGATGTTTAACTACCCCAACAAACAAACCAGGGATAGGCCTTGGTTAAAGCTGAGAGTTAGGCCTTGGTTAAAGCTGAGGGGAAGGCCTTGGGTGAGGCTGAGGGTGGTGGTGAGTGTGAACATTGACCTTATTGGCCGCCATTCAGCATCGCCTTTATTGGGTATTGACTTCTGCGTTATGGTACCCGCGGGTGGGGCGGAGATCAGGTCGGTTCTAAGAACTGGCCAGGGGGAAAAAAGACTCCTGCGTATACCGAACAAGCGGGTTCAACCGTCTTAGTATCTATACATTTTTCTACTTATAAGGTTATAGGTACCGAATAGTCACATTTTAATCTAACTTGTTACTTAGGTCAGAGAAGTCATTTGATAATATCACGATTTGATTTGTTTTCAAAATGATCAAATCATACTGTTTTGAGAATGGCTTCCCCTATTAGTTCCAGTCAGAAACAACGTAGTTTCGTCTTTCTAATAGGCTGACTTTGGACCCTCATGTGTCATACATTACAGGGATATTATCAAATTTCTTTGAGTGCTCAAATGACAGTATCTAAAGTCATTGGACTGTTGGGAAAAAAATAGGAGGCAATAAACAATGTAAATAGAAAAATAAACTCTCTAATTAATAGATGAGGCAGGAGGTTCAGTTGAGATGGGGTACATTCTAGGGTCCCACCAAGCCAGGTAAAGAGGTGTACACGGAGCCGGCCTTGGGTTCTGAGAGCTCTCCGAGCCGCCTTTGGAGCCTGTCTAACAGAGCGTGACGGGCAGACATGACCAGTTGGCCGCATCACCCGGTTATACTGGATCCGGGAGTCCAGGTCTGCACATGCACACAGCTTTGGCGCCACTTCCTGTGGGTGGACAAGCACGACTTTTCAGCCAATCAGGACTCTCTATTGTCCAATATGGCGGCGCCCACTGGGCCTCTCCCGAATACGGTATACTGAGTAACTCCACCCTTAAGTTAAGGCCCTATTACACAACACAACATGAGCTGGCATATGACATTGTCGCAGAGAATTCGTTTGTTACACATCTGTAAAA
This sequence comes from Lepidonotus clava, assembly GCA_936440205.1. Lineage (NCBI taxonomy): Eukaryota > Metazoa > Annelida > Polychaeta > Phyllodocida > Polynoidae > Lepidonotus > Lepidonotus clava. The sequence goes on from OW387138.1 coordinate 45,673,579, forward strand.
GACTCCAAATTGCCGATTTCAAACAATTATTTCACTCCGGCATGTAAATTGTCGGTAATCCTTGGTTTTCAGAGTTATAAAAAATGTAAAGTATATATTATGTTCAAGTATCTAGGATGAGAGGCCATTGAGAAAAGCCCTGAAGTGACCAGTGTGTATGTAACAGGGCTAAGTCACTCGCCAGTATAAGGCCCACAAGGCCCCCACAGGGTCCAGGGCTAAAGGCCTGTATTCCACTAGTCCCTTTGACCACCTGGTACTACACTACATGACTTGTGCTGCGATATTGGCCCGAAATGATGATATTATAGACAATTCAGATACAGGAGTGATATAAATTATAATTGTTAAAAAAAAATGGCAATTTGGGGTATCACACATATGTGCAACATATGTAAGATTTTATCTAAAATTTGTGTGACTTGTCAGCAACATCATAATGTAATAGCTCAAGCTCAGGGCTCACGGAATTTTAAAACGACTGGGTGTCCACAGGACACCCAACCTATGACTCGCGGGTGTCCTGTGCATAAACTTAAGGTGTCCAATAAGCTTAGCCTTGAAATCGGTGTATGAATTCTAGGGTGTCCACAGGACACCCAGAGGGTCCTGTCAGGGTGTCCTGTGCCTCTAGGGGGGTGGACAGGACACCCAGGACGCTGGATTTGGTGAGCCCTGAAGCTGTGTAGTGTAATACCGCTTTTATAGTTGGCCTAATCCATCCGACTTGGGACCTAACCCAAGTCAGGATTAACTGGCAGGTTAGACCCACAGTACAAGAGGCAACATACAAGAAGTTGATTGAAACACCTCAACTTGAGGCTGGTATGCACAGTGGCACTATGCCACCCTGACCACCTTGTTATGATGGTGATCTCTGGACTCTAGCCACCCCTTGGTCCCCCCTGTGGCTTGCATGGGCTGCACCAGTTGAAAACACAGGACTTTTTTTTGAGCTGCAGGGCGTAGTAATCTCATAATGTCTGCAGTTTGAGAAGTACACAGCAGAGCCAGTTCTCATGATTTATCGTTTGTTTCATGGAGGGGGATCCGTTGCAGGATCATAATAATGGCCAAATTTGTTTGTTTGTTGGGGTAGTTTAACGTCCGGCCAACCCTTATGGGTTCTTTCCAGACTGCACAAGGTAATACTTTTCAGCTTATTTTACGCCACAAGAGCGGTGACCGAATATATGATATGGTTTAGGAGAAACCCACCACCGGGTGCAATACCCTACTCGTTGCAAAGAGTGGCAAGGGGTCTTTAGTGTGCAATGTCCCATAGAAAGGACACCACACACCCGGCCTTTGATGACCCTGTCGGGAGCACAGGGTGGGCCCTGGATCCCAGTGATGGCCAAGTGATGGGGGCCCTTGATGGGCGCGTCCTGATTTTAAGAAATGGATATATGTTGTCATGTCGATTTTAAGAAAGAGACATGTCACATGTCACTTAGCTCTGTGTCAAATGTCAAATCTGAAAAATCCCCCTGTCGCCGGGTTAATTTTAGTATCCTTTAGGGACCTATGCAATCGTGATGGTGCGTCTTTCAGTGCCATAAGAGAGGGGCAAAAACATTCAAGCCCCCAAACTATAGGGTGCCCCAAATTGTTACATCACCCCACCCCCACCTTTGAAATCTCAGGACCCGTCCCTGTATACATGCTTTCACGGTTTACCATACATAGAGATGTGACGTCATCATCACGAGTAAATTCATTCTCTCAAGAGCGTCCCACAGAACATTAGCGCAGTTGGTGTATTCACCAGAGTGGCCTCCATGTGCTTGCAGGTGGCAGAACCGTGTAAGTGTGTATCGAGCGATATACCACGGTTGGCACTGAGAACAATAGAACAAGGCCGTGAATATAACGCGTATTCTACCAATGGAGCGGAACGCCTTCATATAATCTCACGGCGCCGGAGTGGCGCCGTGAAGTCTGCCGTCTCGGTGGGTACCGGACGGTAGGTAGTAGGGGTGGGTAGGTGGGGGTGGATGGCGGGTGGTGGAGAGGAATAGGGGGCGGTGGGTAGCGCGGAAATTGGTGAGGGTGGTTCAACGCCCACAATGAAAAAATGCAAAATTACAAATAAATCATTCACGTTTTTATGAACAATGATACAGTTTAGAAGTAAAAAATCGAAATCAAATGAAAAAAGAAACATCACGAATTTTAATGATGACTTTATTCCCATGAAAGCAAATTGTGCTATTATGGGATTTTAGTGTTCACAAAATCTCGTGGATGTTTCTTTTAATCGTTTTCAATTGTTTTCAGATATCAAACTGTTCCTATGTCCACATAACAAATATTAAAAGGTATTGCATGTGAATAAGAATAGGCCTATATTTTGAATGATTTTAATATGATTTCTTAATGAACGTTCATGTCCACTAAATTGCGTCCACTGGGCGACATGTGTTAATCATTTCAATCAACGGCAACTGGTAAGTTTGATGAAAACTATTGAAACAGAAGTTCTATACATATACATGAATCAAAATAATAAGGTCAGTACTAAAATTTCTTTTCAAATAAAATTACATATAAAGAAGTACATGCACTCGTAGTCTACAATAATTGTCAATTTGTCTGAGATGAATTAGACCAAAGATAATCTTTACCTATCGACGTGCTCAGGCTGATAACCAATGTCAACTGATCAGACACGAAGGTGCAAAACCCTCTTTTATAGGTCTGTGGTGAGATTAGGCCATACTAAAAAATAATTCTGTTTCTGGTGTACCAGGTGGACAAAAATAACCTCTGCCGGGTGGCCGTGATTTTGAGTGACTGTCTAAAATTATCTCACCTGGGCAGTCCCCAGAAACATAATTACGTATTAGTGTCCCCTAAACTGACCAGCTGACATTCCAGACAAGCAACAATTAAGAGGGCCCGTGGTATATGTCAGATATAGCCCTCGTCTGTGGCCGTACTTGATATATACCTCGGCTGGCGCCTCGGTATATATCACGTACGGCCACAGACTCGTGCTATATCTACCACATACAGAGTTGATTTGCTCTGACCAGCATGTATCGAGTGACCACACAGTGAATCAAAGGTCAGGTGTACTGCGTAACGTGCATGAGCCACAAACAGTGGGGTTTCGGGGTGGGGGGTGGGGTGGGGGGTGGGGGGGGGTGGGGGTGGGGGGGTTTGTTAGCTAATATGCCGAACAGGGGGTTCCACCATCCTGTTGTTTATACTTTTTTTTTTTTTTTTTTATCAAAGTTCATGGATTTATATTTCACTTCTCACCTTTTACTTACTCTTAAATCTTAATAATCTAAATTGTTTTTGAGATTCACAATTTTTTTTATATTTAGAGTGCCTTCATAAACTGGTTCCGATCATATACAATGAAGTTCCGGTTTCTCTGATTGGCTGAATCGAGCCCCTCATAAGCCGTATACAATAGCAGTAGGTGGTTAACTCCTATAGACCAGGAGTTAGAAACCTGATACAGACACTCCAGATGTGGGTGGTCACCATGTGATGATCATCACCATGTTTCAATTCAAAGAAAATAGTGGGGGAAAACATTAGAATAAAAATGAACTGATGGAATGTACATTAGATGTCCTATATATCATCTAAATACGTACTTATAGATGTTATAAATTGTTACATAAGGAGCGTCTAGAAAGTTCTTAATTTTCAACACTATCTGGGCCTACCCTTCCAGTTAAATAAAGTGTTATATAAAAAAAAACTGACCCTACTTTTTGGAGGCATGAAACCTGAACTCAAGAACTTTTGTCTTTGGCCTCACGTGCACGACAGGCAAACAGTAGGAGTGGGGGGTCAGCCGGTCGAGTGCGGTCTATACTTTAATACCGCCTGTGCTGGATACACCACCTTGTTTGTTCATCATTATCTTTTAGCCAAAGTTATAGATTGGCATAGGTCTTATTTTGCTTCCAGGGGGTGGAGTGGTCTAGTAGTTAGTGTCTTGGCATTGTATATGGCCAACGCGGGTTTGACCTGTTAGATCACTTCACCTTGCGGTCATTGTCACCTCCATAGATTCGGTCCTCAGTACTTGGTACAAGAACACAAACGTGAGTTGGTGTTGATATAGCTGAAAAATTGCTGAATACACCCTAAACCCCAACAATCATCATTATAATTATTTTGCATCTTAACGGTTGCTAACTCTTTAAAGAAAGAAAAAGGCCAGCAACAAACATCTTTTTTTAATGAATCTAAAATAAATACCATCTAAACCTCATGAAAATTAAGTTTTAGATGAGCTTCACAAACTAGTTCCGGGCATAAACAATGTAGCTCCTGTTTCTCTGATTAGCTGAACCTAGACCCCCATAAGCCACAAACCCGGTCAACTCCTATAGACCTTTTGCAGACAGGGTTTCATGCACTCTCGTTGATATACGGCTATTTATTCTGTCAAACGGACGTGCATCTGCTGGTTCATATATATAATACACACTTACACGGTTCCGCCATTTGCGAGCACACAGGGGCCACTCTGGTGACTACACCAACTGCACTAATGTCTTGCAGGACGCTCTTGAGAGAATGAATTTACTCGCGAAAATGACGTCATATGCTCATATAAGGGAAACCGTGTAAATTTGTATAATGATGATATATCTGCTTTGAAAATTAAATAATCCATTGATTACAAAATATACTAGTGTGACATCATCTGCAAATCGTCTATATGTTAGGAGCGGGTGGTGAGCCCTGGTCAGCCGGTCAAGTGCGGCCTACACTGGACCCGTCAGAACACTAATGACGCCTAATGCCCGCCTTATTATACCACTGGTTACCAGCAGGTAGGACTAGAGCATCTAAGGTTTCAGCTGGGAACCAGCACAATAGTCGGCCGTGATATTAATTACGGCGTTCTCAGTGTACCGCGGCCATGACGCCATTGGAGGTAGGGGGGGGGGGGGGTACTCCACTTGGGTTTGGGTTCCCAGTGTAAAACTGACCCCAGGAGCTGTGGCTGTGATCAAGGCCAAAGCAGGGGGGAGGGGGGTGGGGCTGTCAGTATCCGGACAACTCTAAAAGTGGGCCTTGTGCCAGGGCAACCTGTCCTGTAGGGGCTGTAGTTGCATTCTGAACTAATTCACTTTGAAATATTTTTTTCCCCAATTTTAATAGATCAAATATATCTCTGCCAGTAATACTTACAACATAGTATGTATCAAGTATGATACTTGATATAAGCTTAGTCAATTTTGAATTAGGTAATAATTGTGTTTAAAGAAGCCAGGGGGAGTTTTTGTCTCCAGACAAACTCCTTTGGCCTTTTAAACTTTTAAATTAATGCCTTCAGATTTGACCTCTTCTGGCTAAGACAAGACCAGAAAAGGGTAATCTTCTGGCAGCTTAACCAGTCTGCTGGTGTTAACAGGATAGTTGTATGATAATCTTTGAAAAATATTTGTTTGGATTGCTGCCGCGAAAACTATAAGCTGTCCCTTGATAAAAAATGAAAATGAAAATTAAAAAAACAACAACAGGGACATGTAAAATCACATACAGTAATCACACATGGCTATCATTTTTCAAAGACAGGGTTCTGTAGATTTGTACTGGGTTCCTGCCATCGAAGACCAGTGCCCCCCCCCCCCCCCCCGCCCCCAAACAGGCATTGCCTCCTGCGGGCCGCGCTGCTGGGGGTGCCTGTTGGCCGATTGTTAGACTTATATATGTGTATTAGCGTCCTTGTCGTCTGTTTTTTCGCGCCAAACATTCAAAACCCGATTTTCACAACTTCTACTACACCAAATCATAATTTATTCAAGGGGAAATATCTGGGATTATGTCTAGAATGAACATAAAAAGTTTTGTTTGAATCGGATGAATAGTTTTCAAGTGTTAATCAAAAGTATAAGACATTTGTGTTTTTCGCGCGTAAGGGTTATGGCGGCCGTTCTGAGCCTCAGCCATCGATAGGTATTGACGGTGGAGGTATAGGTCCCCCTGAGGTGTGGTGGTGGTGGCCAGGTGGTGCCAATAACGTGTTGTTCAGACGTTAAAGGCTACGGTTACATATCAGTATATATACATGGGCCCCCACAAATGGTCCCAGGCTGACTCCTTACAAGTGAAGTAGAATTGGCTGTTCATTTGAATGGGGTTGGGGGAGAAAGGTTCCTTTATTTGGCTCTGTAAGGGTAAGCGGATTGAGGGCCCTCTGAAGTTGGCATTTCACGCGTAAGGATAAAGTTATACCTTTAGTAAGTTTGAATGTTGAAGGAAGCCACTCTCACTAAATAAACCATAGGCTTTTCATATATGTTTTAAAAGCTAGGTTATTATGGTTTCATAACATAACTCACCAATTGCCTGCTGTTAGGGATTGTAAAATACCGATTGCATTTACATAACCATGATATTTGATGTTATAGATATTACTCAGCTCAGTAAATGAACAACACGGACCAGTGTTGAACTATATTTCTATGTACTAGTTCTCTCTGCTGATAAAGTAAATGTAACTTGACATTACCAGCAGATTGCACCTATTGAATAATACACTTAATGTGAGAAATTACCTGCTTGGAGAATATTGTAATTCAATGATGAATTCAGTTGACAATTTGAAAAACAACAAACACAAAAACACCATTACGTTGGGCGGATTTCCTGTTCGAAAGATGGGACGACTTGTATTATGAATGACAAGTCTAAAGACATTTAAATGTTTTCTGAGAATTAAGTTCTGGATTTATTACATGATGTTAAATGTGTATGTTATTCGAATGCAGGGAATAAGATGGATGCCTTACGTAAGTATAAATGAGATATTGGATTGGTGTGAACCAGATTTATCATGTTTCGACAATCTTTGCTGAAATTAATCAACACGTTTTAGTTGATATCTTTCTTGCGCACTAAATTTTTGATATTCTATAAATAGTTATTTGAATTAACCTTTGGTTCATTTTTTATTTTGTTCATACCACACTTGCTGACTGATGACAATTCTGCAACCTTTGCTTTGACGTTTTTAAACACCATACCAGTGGATTGACTTGTCAACCGCTTTTGAAATCTGTCTGAAATAAATTTGAAATAAAGATATCAGATTTTGTCAAGTTGGCCTGCACCCTAGAAGTGTATTCTTTGCCATTACAAAGGCCTATTGCAAAGAAATAGGCCTAAACGTTTTTGTTTTTTATCAGAGACGCGGGAAAATTTGACCATTTCCTACTTAAAGTATGTTTCTCGCGAAAAAAAGGGTAAATATGCGTAACATCTATATATAGGGTTTAATTAGATTAAATATGTTATGTGATTTAGTGTCATATATACCATTAATATACATTCTGAATAGGTTTACTTTGATTCCTTTCATAGAACTTTTACTTGCAGTGTTTATGCAAAAGGTGCTATCATCTATTTATTATGCATGGCAAGGTCAGTTGGTGAGAATCTACCAAACTCTAACATCGATTTCTAAAGAAAACCCTACATCAAGAGATAAATATACCAAATAATGTAAGGTCGAATTTAAGGAGACTGCTAGAAGACACACGTCGTACCCCAACCTTTTCACCAGGTCCGCCTCCCGACCCGACCTGTCGGTCCCAGCCAGCAGGTTAGATTACGAGGGCTTGGCAGTATGGTCGGCATACATATTTCAGTGGTCAGAACACCCCCCCCCCCCCCAACACCTGATCCTACTCCACCTGTTTACAGGCCTCTCACCGTCATGTAGAATATAAGGTAATGCCCATTGCCAGGGCCCTAAATACAAGCCATAAACCACATAACTTAGGATATAGAAAGTATGGATGTTGTGCAGATCAGAGTGGCTAGGACTTAAAGATTTATGGACCAGGGGTGGATACAGGATTTTAAAAAGTTGGAAGTCTACGTATAGGTTAAGTACTACAACGTAACATATTCGCTAAGCCATAGGGAAATTGATTACGATGCAGTGAGACTGTCTTGATGAAATTTGACATAAAAATATTCTAAATGATAATCTTAACAATGCAGATTATTTGTTGATCACCAATATGGTGACCTTCTCATTTTTAGTGATGTGACATCTGCACAGCGGCCCCCGTGGGGGTACCGGGATGGGGCTTCTTCTCCTGGAAAGAATATGCCCCCCAGTATCCCTGCTGATTGTATAAAGCGACGATAGGGGGGACCCAGCAGTGACCAAATCGTTTTTTGGGTTCACTTCTCGTTGTTGTCTGGGTTCACTAAGGGATGAAGTACAGCAAAAATAATTTCCAGGTTTTAATACCCTGCTGTTTTCCTGCCCTGTCACCTTCATCTCATAGATACAATACCCAAAGAGAGAATTCGTCCCAACTTGTTTTTGCCGTGAAAATGACCCTGGCTGTCAGTATTACGTAAAACATCCATCACTCACTCACTCTGCAGAGTGACTACACAGTGTTACTGTTAGAGACCTGTCTGATGGTTCAGGCCTGGGTCGATCTCATGGTTAGTGTCAACCTCCCCCTGCTCATTTGTTGACCTGGCCGGCCCTCCACTGTCAACTCAGGCCCAAGGTACATAGTATCCCACCCACAGGGGCTTCCCCTTGCCAACTATTCCATAACTTTATATTTCCCTTATAATTTTACACAATTCTGTATGGATGAGAAATGGATTTGAGGGGGACCATGCAGATCGACCCAGTTTATTATTTTTCCTTTACCCCCCATTTATCAAAAAATGTGATATTGATATGGAATTAATCTAAAAGGAGAAAATTTTATGTCAAAGACTAGGGGAAATGTGCTTAGTTTAAAATTATAATGAAAAAATAGAAATAAAAGAAGAAAATTATTAATAATAAAAAAGAATTGAAACGTTAAATTAGTGGTTCTCTGCAAATCAGTTTACAACAGGAAGTTTTTGTTTGTTTTAATATCTGAGTCAATCTTCAGGGGTAACCCCCCCCCCGGTCTTCCAGGTAAAATACTATTGCTACTAATATCTCCGGAGGGATCATAGTGAGATAAAAATTGTAAGTCAAGAAATTCTCATGAGATCGACCTAAAAGGTGAAAATGTAAATTAGAAGGGAAAATAGAAGAAACAAAATGACTGAGATATAAAAATGATAATAAAAAAATAATAAAAAAAGTTTGGTCCTCTGAACAAACAGAGGGTTTTTATTCCTGATGTTCCCGGGTAAGATCAACATAGTGAGGCGGGATTATTGATGGATTCAACGTTTACCCATTGTAGTAGTACAACTGGGGGTCTACGGTAAATCCGACTGGGGGGGGGGGGCGTGAAAAATTATCTTCGATTCTAAATAATCATAAAGAAAGCCAGCAGTTCATTCCCATTGGTTCCAAAAACATAGGGAGGTAGATCGCGGGTTTTAAATGTTTTTAGTGAAAAAAAGCACATCCCCGCTTCATATACTCAGCAAAATTCTGATATTTTGTTAAATTCAATTAGTTTTCTCTAATAAGCCTAAATACCTTGGGTTGGGGCAAACAAGTAGGATAGGTTTGGTTACTGGAACGAAAAAAAATATTTTGCTAGGCCTAATTTGTCCCCGAGTCCGAGAGGTGAAAGTACTAACGGGAATCAATGGACTTCAGCGTGTCCAGACTTTCGATTTCAGTCACTTGTGATTGCACACAATGTGTACAAAATGCGCTGGTTTGATTGTCAGTTTTATACCTATTATGAAGGGCGGTTACTTAGAAACCAGTGGTTGTAACCTGAATAGGTATAGATTAATTCTGTCTGCCTGTTAGTTTGTAGACTTTGGAAGAAGCACAGGCCCGTGCCTTAACTAAGTGTGCCATGGATACGACGGGCGGGCACGAGGAGTGGGGGGAGGGGGGGTCACTGGTATTTGACGGTTACGTTCCTCTGCCAAGCCACCACCCCTACATCCTGTGACCGACCGCCCCTGAATTTTGGTTGAACGCCCCTTTTATGAGGAGGAAAACAGGCACCATCCCCCCAAAAAGACAAAATCTTCCAAATAACTTATTGAAAATTCTGTTAAAATTTCCAATATGTTCTATAGTGAAATAAAGTAACAGGAGGAGTAAGTTTTATGTTACGGCTTCTGTATTGTCCTACAACAGTATTTCACCCCCCCCCCCCCCTTTTTTTTTTTTTTTTTTTTTGTTGTTGTTGCCTTTTTTGCCTCTTGTTTTTTTGGTTGGTTAAGTTTTGTTAGTTTTTAAGGGACTGACTGCCCCACAATTTTGACGTTCACCACCTCTGTGCAGACATGGTCACGTGATCACATTTTGGTGATCACCATGTGATAAACATAACAGTGTGGCTTTTGATTAAGCTAGAATTGTCAAAATTTATTGGATAATATCGGTTGACAATGCTTTCATTATTAATCATCTGGTAAATTGAAAATGAATAAGTAATCTACATGCTCCGAATTTCAAATGACAGCACTTTCGAATTGATCTCTAATATGGCGTCCAGCAAAGTTTGAGTAGTTGTGACGTCCGAGTCCCCCACCCCCCCACCCCCACCCCCACCCCCCACCCCCACTAAGGTACGACCCCTGAGCGCATCACGTAATACGCCTAAAAGCCTCATGTTGTTACAATTGATTCCCGGGTGTTGGTTTTATTTGCGCCTAGAAATGACAGGGACGGTCCTGAATATGAACCACAAATCGAAGGGAATGGGCAAATTCATGGAATTTTGAGTATATTTTTTCTCAGTATGCATATTGCATGACAAGTGCTGTGTCATGGAAAAATATATAGCGGCAGCCATACTCACTGACACGAGAATATCTTTACTAAGCTGGCCGACTTCCCTTGTAAAAAAAGTCGGCTGGTCAGAAATATATAATATAATAGTATTTTATTGACAACAGAGACGTCATCACAAACCTATGTGTCATACATAGAGTGTGATAAGTTGTAAATATATAAACAGGTTTGACATCTTAACTATTATTTATCTTTTTTTAATGTGGTCAGAATTTTACATGGGTTTTTTCCTCCGGCAATTCTTTGTCTTTGATCTGTAAATATCAACTCGTACTACAGTGGTCTTATCTAATAACAAGTGGCTTCGCCAGGATTCGAATCCACAACCTTTGGGTTTGGAGGTGAGGGTCTCAACCACTACACCATGGAGGATGAGTCTGGACCTAAGAAATGGGATCATGACCCAATTTGCTGGTTCCCACAGGTCCTTTTAAAAGCAGTTTAACAAAACAGCAGACAGATGGACGGGTTAGTTATGATCCATTCTGCTGGTTCTTGGTAAGACCTAAAGAAAGTTCAGTATGTAGGCAGCAACATGCGAAAGGACATCATTTTAGAAGAAGTAGGGTAACAATTATTTTAAATGGTAAACCCTCAGCTTAATTCGGAGATCAGGAAAAAGACAGCATCTTTGTACGTATGCATTATGTTTCCAATGCATTTTGATTCAGTAACGGGGCTTTAACAACTAAGTAAAGGTAACACCAATAGTTTCCTCCTTTAAATACGGAAATGTGGTTTCTTAACTTTCCATACTTCACATGTTTGAAGTTTGGTGTCTCTTTAGTGGCGGATAGTCGGATGGAATCGGATGACACCAAGTCAAGGGCCATGAATTCCCCCTCCTCTTCCCCTTCCTCCTCCCCCTCGCGTGGATCTGCTCATGTTTGCACTTCAAATTATAAAGAATAAACGGGGGGGGGGGGGGGGCGTGCTACAGCAAAATGTTTGCCCGGGTCCACTGGGCCCAAGATTTTACTATGAAAAATGTAATATTTGGGCCAAAACAGGGGGGTGCCTGGCACGCTCATACGCTCATACAATACGCGTAGTGTAGAAAAACACACTCCCTTCCCCAAACCTCACGGGGTGGTGGTAGGTAGGGCCAGGCGCGGATTTAGGGGGGGGGGGGCGTGCCAGGCGTGCGCCCCCCCTTTTTTTTGGCCAAATTTAGATTTTTTTAATGTAAAACTCCTGCACCCGGAGGGTGCCGGCGAAAATTTTGCTATAGCACGCCCCCCCTTTTTCACAAGGCTGGATCCGCCCCTGAGGGGGCCCTTCCATTTAGTACATACGCACATTTTCAAAAATCTCAGACCCACCCCCCACCCCTTTTGGGCAAAAATACGCATTGGATTTGTACTAAAATGTACGCACATTTTCAAAAATTTCAGACCTCCCCCCCCCCCCCTCCTTGATGCTTGAGGCCCCTAGTCGGATGACAGAGGCAAGGGCACTCAATCCCCCCCTCCCCCTCCCCTCCTTTCCCTCTCAGGTACCTGATCTGCTCATGTTTGCTCCCCCCCCTCCCCCCGGCTTTAAGAGCAGCTCACCCCGAGTACCCCGTGCTATTTATAGCTCTCTGTGAGCACCTGAGCAGTAGGTAGGAGAGGCGTTCAGGTGGGCGCACCTCAGGCCTAACCGTATTGGGTGGACCGTAAAACCCTTAATCCAAGCCGCATCCTAGTTCAACTATAAAAAGTGCATAGCGTAAAAGGTAATGGAAACCCCCTAATTTAAACCCTAAAGGTTGAGACATGATAAACTCACTTCTGAGACCCCCTACCCCTCTTGGGCTAAAGTACTTTAAAAGAAAAAAATCAGACCCCTTAGGTGCATACATACTTTCCTCTCCTTTATCAAATATGTACGACTTAAAATCAGAAATTGTTAGTTCATTTTTTGTCCGCTATAAATAATCATGTAGTAGCCAAATATGTATTTATCATGTGATTAAAAAGCATAGACCTAAGCCAAGTCCACTCAAGATGAAAATATCGGTGGTCGTCTAGAGGTATTTAGATCGATGCGTACTGATCTAGCTTCATTCAACAATATTGCCAAACGTCGTAGCCGTAATAATTTGTGGACATTGCTCCTTTGATATCTGTTATGTCTTCTATAGAATACTCGGTATATTAACTACTCACCAATTTTTTCATCTTGAGTGGACTTGGCTTAGGTCTATGCTTTTTAATCACATGATTAATATATATTTGGCTACTACATGATTATTTATAGCGGACAACAAATGAACTAAAAATTTCTGATTTTATTCGTCATGTTGGTAAAGCCCCATACCCACAAGGCGACTTTAACACAGTTTGTCAACAAGTCGCCACTAAAATCAGCCGACTCCTGTGAATACCTGTAAGTATCGCATATTGAAATGTGGATCTGAATCGGTGCTAAAATCAGCTGATTGCTTGGCTCAAATTCGCCGATTTTAGTGCCGATCAGTTGGCTGGCTTGGTCAAAATCGCCTCGTGGGTATGGGGCTCAACCCTAACCTGCGTTGAGAGGCCGGGGGGGGGGGGGGGGGGTCGGTATGACTACAATGTATGAGGGCCGGCTTCCATAAGTTAATCCGTCTCTTCTGTAATGGTTGGTGATAGATGTGTCATATTAAACTCCTAACTGCTCACAATGTAATTAATCACAATTTCCCCCTTACCATAACCATAGTTTGCTCGGATTTTCTCAGTATCGCTTCGTTTTCTTACCTTCTCCACTCCCCCTTTTGTTTGAAAATATGTTCGAGTTGGTAGATTTAATTTAGGATCGGATCTTGTTTTTGTGTACTTTTTTGTAGATTATAGGGAAGATGTCCGTCCCCTTTTTCAGGTTGAGTTAAGATTTTTTGTTAATGTAAAAGCGGAACCGGGACCCTTTTTTGATATGATTATGAGCACCCCCTCTCTTTCTAGAAATCCTGGATCTGCCCTGCAATGCACCAAGCGACACGTTAGTCAAGTGTTAAACAGATTTAGACTTGAAACTGTTCAGGAAATCAATCAATCATACACTCTTCTGAAAATCAATATAGAAATAATAAGTCTGATCGAGGTCGATAGAACGCATTTTACTGTGCATTCTTTTAAAAAATGTATTATTCAGATATATGCGCATCTGTTTTTACGTGCGCTCAAATAATCAATGTTGTTGCCTAAAGGTGTCATAAGTTTCATTCCAATTGATAACGTGGCCTTTTCCTACTTGGGACACACAGTGGGAGTCTTCGAGGTCACCTTCTATTCATTATAATATAGGTGGTGCACGATATTTTAGCAAGAATGGTTTGTCAGGTTGACGACAGAACGAATGACATCAAGCACTTTGAGAAGTAGTTTATTAATGTAGAGCAATACTTTCACGTATTAGGCATTGCATGTATCCAACATAAACACAATTAGCGTAATCTATTTGTTGTCTATTTAATAAAAGAAGAATGTTTTATTGAATTTATGACAGAATCAATGACATCAAGCTGTCTGAGAAGTAGATTATCAATGTAGAACAATACTTTCATGTATTAGGCGTCGCGTGTACATGACATAAATCCAATCATCGTATAATCTATAGGTGTTGGTGACATCTGGCCGAGGGATCAGGCCCAGCTGGGCTCCCTGCTGCCAGGGTTAGTAGGGCCTGTCGGTTAGCATGGCTTTTTTGATAACAGTTTTATTTATCTTGGGTGTAGTTAGATTGCTTCAGACTTACCTGAACTCCGACTTAATAAAAAACAATTATATTTTTAATAACAGTTTTTATTTATCTTGGGGGCAGCTGGATTACTTCAACCTAGCCTGATCTCCAGATTAATACAACTCAATCATATTTCTTTTCCGTAGTTTGAGAGGTTAAACAAACACGTTTTTTATTCAACAAAGATGATATCATGTTGTTATATGGTACAGAAGTCCTAAATGTTTCATTATGTGCAATCGTTGGTGATAATTGCATGTGATGGAAAGGATATGACAGAACAATTCACTATAGCAGCAATCAATCAGTCAGGTATCAGGGATAAATTCATCCAAAAACATCACTTGCAAGTTATAATTGTGGGCTTGCTTTTTATGGATTTACATATTATATACTATTGTAGCCATGATATATAACCCTGAAAATCCACTTTCTTTCTCTGGCTAAGTATCAGAATGAACAAAGATAGGATATTGGATCCATTCCCCTAGACACAGCTTATTGCTTGTTTGCATGGTTGCACACACCTAGTTTCACTCTACTCATATACGATATATCGTTAGCCAATATATGTTTATCTGAGCCTTGTTTTTTTTTTAGCTGCAAACATATTGTTTTAGCCTGAAGATGCTAAGACAGGTACAGCTATACGTATATTGATTCCCAACGGTCCAGTGTTGCCCGATTTACCCTAAAGGCTTGGGCTAAGTTGTTGGCCTTGACAGCTCCCAAGCCCATGTTTGCTTGTGCTAACTTTCAAAGAACAATTACCTTGTACGGCATATATGGCTACAGCTGTTGTAGCTCCTGCCAAAAGCATAAATCCATAATCCCCTGTA
Source organism: Lepidonotus clava (assembly GCA_936440205.1). Taxonomy (NCBI): domain Eukaryota; kingdom Metazoa; phylum Annelida; class Polychaeta; order Phyllodocida; family Polynoidae; genus Lepidonotus; species Lepidonotus clava. The sequence continues at coordinate 45,688,846 of OW387138.1, forward strand.
CTGAACGAGTTATTAGCTGAGAGGCGAGGGGAATCACACTAGATTAACAAAGAAATAAGACCAGTATCAAAATGAACATGAAGGACAAACTCTCATTTGTCGTTTCTGAAATTTATCTAACAAAAACACTAAAGGGGAGTTTCAGATCCTCTAAGGCACCACATAACTTAAGTGTAAGGTACCCTTTATCTAATCTAAATCTAAATAATCTATACAATCTCCTATCTATATGAATAATATAGATTTTTAAAATTTCACACATGTAGCCCAGAATATGTCTGGAAGGATTTAGATGCGCCAACGACATAATGTACACCACGACATAGAAAATACATTTCGACAGTTGTGGAATGGATCTAATCCTGTCCTCTTACCTATACACCCCACCCCCATCCCATCCGATACCCCGTGACAGATCCCTCATAGATCGGGCACTCGTATCATCTCACATCTGAGAATACCTGGTAAGATCCCCATAGATCAAAAGGACCAGTTCTACCCCACTTTACGGCCAATCAGATCCGAGCACGAGCCATTTGCCTACATTAAATTTTAACCAATCAGGGTGGATCAAATGGCCGTGGTTTTTAAAGTGTTTTTGCCTATATATATAGAGAGAGAGAGATCTGATCAGCAAGAAACAGCTTATGTTGTGTACTTTTTTTGTGTGACATAAAAATAATTGGAGTTTGGGTTTGATATTAGTTTCATTTCATATGAAGTGCTGTACATTGATAGAATCTATATTTTCAGTATATTTATAGATTCACAGATAACATTTGTATTGTCAGTTGTTATTGCAATTAGAATTGCAGTTTGTTCTTGTTAGTGTTACAAGAAAACAGGAAAAGATGAATCGCCAGGAGATGGACAACAAGAAATTGTTTTGGGTCTTTAAGTGTTTTTTTTTGTATCTGAGATCTATAGTGCAAGTGGAATGCATGATATATGCTTATCTTCAGTGCTCCTTGATATCTGCTACCGCCGATTGTATCAAACAAATTCACTCGTTTTTTGGGTCGGTGTTTGTCTCAATCTTATCGATCTGTAGCTTTTTCACCGCTCTTTGTGCCCATACCTGCCACATATATCAATCTTCAATGATGATTTCATATCGAGGTATGCTCTTGAAGGTTCACCGAACCCGGTAGTTGTTTTATATCGTCCCTTTGAATCTTACACATCAGATATATCTGAGCCAATGGAGGCCACATTAATCTTCTGTATGTTGGAATACAAAAATAACGTGGCCGTAGAGTTTGATGGCAGTAACAGGGATTTTGTCTAATTTTCTTTATTATGACGTCATTCCCCTATTTTAATAATTAATCTTTTTGTCTTCGATATCAACTGGGTTCCGTACTATAAAAGGATATCTGAAAACCATAATTCGGAAGTTCGAAAAAAAGCAAAATAATTTCAAAATAATCTCAACAGATGTTTGGACGTAGATCTATACGGTAGAAGACAGAACCACTGAACATGAGGCCCCAAATTATAATACCTGAACAGAAAATATGATAAGTGACATATCATTAACTAAATAAAACAGGATTGGCTCTCCCACACAAGCCCCACCAGAAACCTTGATCCCACTCCTAGAAATAGATGGGCTTGTGTAATGTTTTCTGTCCAGACGGGCGACCATTATTAGTTCAATATGTTGACAACATATTAAGACAAACGATGCTGAACATACAACTTGTATATTCAGCATCGTTTTTCTTAATTAACCTTGACAGTTTATGCAGATTCACCTTCCACAAGTGATAGCCCGCTCTGCAACGAGATCACCCTCGACACCAGGAAAGATAGTCTGTTAGAAATGCGTGGCTCTGCTATGTATGCCTCTAACTCTACATTCTGACATTAGATGGCTATTAGGCCTAGGAAAAAAAATTGTTGCGTTCCGGTAACCCGACCTACCCTATTTTTTTGCCCCGACCCTAAAGTTTTTAAAGGGTTTTCAGGAAAAAATATTTAAATATTACAAAATGCGACGGAAATTCAGGATTTTTTTCACTATAAGACATTAAAAAAAAAAAAAAAAAAAAAAGAAATCGCGACCTACCTACCCTATTTTTTTGGACTGATGTTACCGGAACGCAACAATTTTTTTTCCTTGGCTTAATGTAATCTGTTCATTTTCGCTGGCGAGGCCTGAGCCACTGAAGATGACCGAGTAGCAAATACAGTGCAGAGCTGATTCTCAGGTTGGGATCGGTGAAGTGGCAGAGTGGGTTATAGCCCTAATCCATATTCATTTATTGGGTCTGATGCCCCCGGGGGGGGGGGGGGACACTTGGTTCGGAAATGGGTACCAACTTGGGTCGGAACCTCCGGGGGCTGTAGCTGTGAATCGCCAATTTGTCTAGAAAAGGGGGGCTGCCAGTAATCAAGGCGAGCTGACAATGATGTATCATCCATTATATTATATTAACAGTTTATTGTATGCCATTCAATTACTTCATAATGCTTCTTAAACAAATTATTGAGTTCCAAAATAATAATGATAATGGCCATAGAATTTGTCAACAGAATGCTTTTTTGGAGGGTCTGTCCATCACATAGCCTGAAAACGGGGTGCTGTCAGAGTATTCCCATCCCAAAAATTTACAGTTGGTACCTACCTTCAAAGACTGAGTGCCCCCCCCCCCCAGGGGTCTGATGTCGCTACACTCTCCTTTCACCGGTTAGGTAACATAATAGCACCCACTCGTTGTCCAAAGATCCGCTGGGAGACCGACCCAGCTTTGTTTCCCCTGGGTCTCCCCTTCCAGGAGGGTTGCCATGGTAACCACCAAACGCCACTCCCCCTCTTTTTGTGTGTTTACCAGAGACGTCATATAGGTCATAATGTCGTATTAGATACGCTTACAAAGACAGATGTGCTGTTTTTTTGCGACTTGCTCCATCTTCTTCTCATTGAAAGTGTTTTTTTTGTTTTGTGGGTTTTTTTCCCCGACAAGTTTGATAGTTTTCTTTAGAGACACAAAGTGGTTGATTTTGCAACAGAAAGCAGTTCGTAGAAAGTGAATTACTGAAACAAGTTTTATTAAACAAAAACGCTGCATGGAGAAAATTGAGGAAAAGAAGAATACCATAAATAGTTCAGGAAGTATTTTTTAATTCCGGGATGCCATTTTCCCTTCCTTTTCTGGATTTCCAGACTTTTGCCACTTCAGGATAAAAATGAAATTAACATTTCTCTTTACCCAAGTTCCCAATGTTACTTTTCAAATTATCATCTTTCATTCCTAAGCCATTCAAACGATGAATTTACATGTTTTAGAGAATATTTCTGCTCTTTTAGCTTCTTGACCTAAGATCCGGAAATGTTATTCCTTCTTTTCCAAATTTTCCCCCCTCCCCAGTGGCATCCCTGTTAATTACCATTACCGAACATGGACATTTGTTCTTTGATGTAAATTACTAATTGGCATATATATATATATATATATATATATATATATATATATATAACTGGCATGTAACTTTTGAATACAAAGCAATTATTCTGCTGTCACTGGTGGCACACACAGATCAGGTGTTGTAACCTGATCAGCCAGGTGCTATGGTTAAAGGTCTCCCAGTTCTCATACCCTCAAGGCTGCTCACCCACCTGTCAATCGTCCCAAGGCCACGCCCCCTTTCATGTGACATACCTGTCCCAAAGATGAGGCTCTGTACCCTTAAAGTCAGAAATCAAAAGGTGGAAATAACTGTCTAACCAACACCAGGAGTTAAAGTTTTAAGACGTTGAAACCTTATTTGGAATTAAACCTTAAAGTCAGAGTACGGCTTCAACACTTGCTTCCTTGTTTAAGGTACTCGGGCGTGTTCAGCCTGATTTTTATTGACCAGTCAAATTTCTTATATAATTTTTTTGATTAAAGCTTATGTCTAAAGAAGAAAATAAAGACTGAAATTACAATCTTTTACCGTTTGTGATGGAAGCTACAGTCTAAATAAGAAAATTACCTTTACCATTGGTTTCTATGGGAAAAATGTGTTTTTGTAAAATTACAAAAAAACTACCAGTGCAATTCCCACCAAACTCAGCATATAACAAGTATAGACAATTACACAAATGTTAGGAGAAATTAAAGAACATTTACCGTTTGTGAGATTAGTTATAGTGAATAAACTTAAAAATGTGACTATTTGAGCACTATTTGCTTGGATCATTCTAAGAAATTTTACCCTATTCAAAGAAATATTGCGTGCATTGTCCTCTCTTGAGTGTCCAAATACATAAAATAGCATTTAAATTGTTTTAAAAACAAAATATTTCTTTAGTTCTTAATGCACCTCCCAGGTGGCGCCCTGAACACGCCCGAGTACCTTTAAACAAAACACATAATTGTAATAACAACTAATAACAACTAGAAGCAAAATGTTGCGGATCTAAATAGATGAGAAGACTATAACATTTCTTTGCTTTGGTATACAATATGAGACTCATATATATTAGATCGCTTATAAAGAGGTACGTAATGACCCAGGTGAAAGAGGGAGTAAAAATGGTTCCATGCTTGTTTTGTCTGCTATGGCTTTCAAATCCTCAGCTCTGAATTATAGAGAACATGAACTGGAATAAAACAACAACGTATCATACACCTCAATTCATGCTCATTACAAATTGTGTATGAATCTTAAGGATAGAGAGTGGTGATTAATGGGCATTTCAATAAAATTGCAACAGTTTTGCCAATTTTGCTAACTGATTGATGTGTTATACATCAAATGAAAGGGCAGAATTTTCTCTATCTCATGGTATAGATAGATTTTTAATGAAATGGGGATTAGAAAAAAAATATATGAAAAAGTGAATTTTTCACTTTTATTTTTTGAATGTCGATATCTTCAACAACAGCTTCTCTGGAACTTGGAGACTTTACGGGTAATGCAAAAACATAACTGTGGAGGGAACTGTGTCTCAGATTTTTGTTTTAGGTCCTACTTTTTATTTTATTGAAAAAAGGGGTAACTTTTTGATAATTTTTACACATTTATTTTCAATATTTTCTCAAAATTTAACTAGGACCTACATCAAAAATTTGTGACACAGTTCCCTGCATAAGAATGTTTTAAATATATATCCAAAGTATCCAATAAGTACCTTCAATATTAAGTCAGATATCGACCTTCAAAAAATAAAAGTTAAAATCAAATTTCTATTTTCATCATTTATTTACTCAGTCAATTTTCGTTGGACAATCTTATTTCATATAGCTTTATGTAGAGGACATATTCAAGTGTAGATATGAGAAATATTAAGCAGATATTTCAAAAATTGAATCTTTGATGATTCAAAGATGCAGCTACTGCAAAAAACGCCAAAATCACCACTCTCTATCCTTAAGGCCTTATTCCACATAGTCATACCCAAAGTATGGGCCGCTGATATTGAGTATCTCCAGGGTAACGTTCTATATATTGGGACCATCAACTTTCGGCGCAATATTGGCTAACGAAAGTGCGATATCTGCTGTCAAAGAGTTATATTGGCAACCAGTACGAAATTGGCAGTAAAAATTTACCATCATGTTGGTAAAATTGTGTGCAGATACTTGTGATATTATATCGACGGTGCATCGGCAGTGCACTTTTAGTATGCGGAATACAGCCTTTAGGAGACGAAAAGGAGAAGGTTAGGCTTATAGAAGCCATGGAGGCATATCAAAAGAATAGCAAGGAAGAAAATTAAAAACAAAAGTAATTTTTCAAAACATTTAAAAAGAAAAAGAAATAACATTTATTAAATGCAATTTAAAAAGCAAAGTAAAAAAGTGCCGTGGGACCCTGTCCCCCGGTTTGCGGGCCCTGTGAGTTGCTGAGAGGGCCCAGGGAAGGACCAGGTGCGGAGACATGTTCCCTGTTTACACCCGAAGAGAGCAGCTCAGCGGGCACTCAGGTGACAGCACCGACTCACACCACCACTCAGGTAACCTGCTTCTCAGCCGGCCCCGAGCCACTCCGAGCACAAACAATAGGCCCCAGCGCCTCCCGTTAGTGTGAGACACTGTCTTTGTGGACTCTGTTTGAGGTGGTACGGGAGTGTCGCCGGTCTAAGAGGTCTGGGAGGTCTGCGGTCAGGTACGTAGTACATTGACAGATAGGATTATAGACAGACAGAGACAGACTGACCAAAATGAAAGACAGGGAAGGGACGCAGGCTAGGTTAAAGATAGATGTGATGAGGTATTGTAATTAGATATCTGTAGATATGTAAGTGCTTTCTTACATTTGTAAAGACTGTTAGAGCTATTCCTGCACTGAGGCCAGTCTGACGACTGTACCACAGATGTTATTATCTTTGGCAGGGACATTGACAAAAACCCAGGGGATAAACATAGGGGTGGGGAAGTCTAGAACCACTGATGGGAGAATAGGATGTATGCACCTGGGAATTGATTTAGACACAGGTGTAATAAATACAAAGTGAACAGGAAAGAAACTTATTCTGCTTTGGCAGGATGTTTTATTTTCTGGAAAAGTATTCCTATGTCTTTGTTTTATGAGAAAGGATCAGCTTTTTGAGGTGACACTTTGATTACAGCTGACGTCCCTTTAGATGTAAATATTGTTGAGCGCAGGGTCATAATAAACAGCAGAAAGGAATAAGGATGGTCTAGACAAGGCAAGAGGAAAACACAAATATATGGAAAGATAGGGAAAAGAGTAAAGAAGCATGATATAGAATTAAATGCAAACAAGAGGCAGTTTTTAAAGTTAATTTACTTAGAGTGAGAGACTGAATAACAGACAAATATCATGACACATATAGATGTAATTTTGTCTAGCTAACTGACAGATAGACACATTGACAGACAACGACAAATGACCATATAGACCAGAAGACCTCCCTGTCTGTTTAGTGACCTCTCTGTCCCGTTAAGTGTCCCAGCGCGGTGTCATGGGGTCGTACGTAGAGCCCCGGGAGCTGGTCAATCAGCCCACGAACACCGTTGATGAACAATCAGGTGCCGCTGAGGCCAAAGGGGCGAAAGTAAGTTATTGCATATAATTAACTTATCAGTGTTATTCAATTATCATTTCTATTTTACCCAAATACAAATAGTGTAGTCAATTTGGTGGCATTTAATGCAATTTTCATGGCGGTTATTGCTCCAACAAATCAATAGAATGAATACTAACAAGCCCATTCCAGTTTTCACCAACATTAAAGTTTACAATGAAATATTTTCAAAATTGCATCTTTGTGTTTTCAATGAAGAGAGTTGCTTATAACAAAATTAACCAATGCAGTTTGGTGGACAAATTGATCTTGAAATGTGTAATATGCAGCTTTATATGTCAGCCTTTTTCCCATAGGAACCAATGTTAAAGCCTGTCAGCCAAAACTTTAATGTCCCACCCTATTCTGCACTGAAATGCAACATTTTGGTAGGCTGGCAAACCCGCAAATCTGTCATTTGATAAATTTTAAGAAATCACAATGTTTTATTAGTACTTTGGGATATAGAAAAATAGAATTCTTGCTCATTTCAGTAAACCCAACTTTAGGAGACAAGGATTGACTTACTTGGTAACTTTGTCCAACTCTTGTCCGAGCCTGGAAATACCCTATGTGGGATGGGCTTGATATGATATCTAACGTTATTTGAGATGTTCATGAATAGTTTTTGAGGTCAACCTGAACTTATTACAAGATGCAATTTTTTCTCTGCCATTTCTATCGTTATCTCTCTTGGCAGAATGAGTAAATATTCAAAGAGGTCAAAGAATTGTTTTCAAAGGGTCTTCTTTTGGTATCCACCCAAGTGTCTTATTTAGGTCTTGTTTTGATTCCGAAAAAAAAGTCTGCACCCTGTACTCTACAGTACTGACAACTATACAGGGTCCCAGCAGCACAGGAAAAACAGGGAAAATGTCAGAAAAAATTCCCTGACAGGGTAATTTAGGGAATTTGCATAATTTACCAAAACACAGTGAATTTCATTTACCAAAGCACAGGGAATTTCATTTACCAAAGCACAGGAAAACACAGAGTATTTTATTTGGCCAGGTTCTGAAATTCCTGATTCTCAAAATAATAAGGCTTTGACTTCTTGTTGTTGGGTACAATCTTTTTCCGCATGCAGAAGCTTTTAAATATAACACAGGAAAAATTGCTCCAAGACAGGGACATCTTTTTTTTTTTCACACAATTTTATTGCCAACATCACGCAAATACATGGTCTTCCTGAAGGACAGTTGTTAGATGATAAGATGAATGATAAAAGATATGAGAATAGCATAGTTCCATTATATTTCAATATTCGTCACGCTTAAGTTCCACACTATATCATTGTCGGTAATCTTAGAGAAAACACAGGGAATTTAAAAATGGATTGGTGTTGGGACCCTTACCATATATCATCAGTAGTTCAAGATTCTGGCTTGCAAGCCAGGAAATATTTATTTATCGCAGCAGTATGATACTTATGCCATCAGAAATCCCCGACCACCTGAGTATGGCCGTCGGTCTGGAGGGCCTCTGACACCCACATGGGGGACGAACGGCCCTGAACCAGGGAATTTGCAAAATTTACCAAAATACAGGGAATTTCATTTACCAAAGCACAAGGAAAAAACCACAGAGAATTTCACTTGTTGTTCCGCATGCAGCTTTTAAATATACCACAGGGAAACATTGCTGCGAGTCAGGGACATCCTAGAAAAAACACAGGGAATTTAAAAATGGATTTTGCGTTGGGACCCTAACCATATAGAATCAGTAGTTCAGGATTCTGGCTTTCGAGCCTGGAAATATTTATTTATAGCAGCAGTATGATACTGTATGCCTTCAGAAATCCCCGACCACCTGAGTATTGCCCTTGGGTCTGGAGGGCCTCTGACACCTGGTAAAGCCCTAAAGCCACGTCCCCACTTGGGCGACACACGGCACCGATGAGGGTTTAGTTGGCCGACCAACTTTGTTAACTCTTCAGTGACGAATGCCACCGCCAACGATCACTGGTTGCCATTGGTGGGAAGGGTTAACACTGGTCCAGTTTAGTTGGCGTTGTCGGTTGCTCAAGTGGGGGATGTAACTATAGCACTCCGCTTGGTGCTGAACCAGGGCCAAAGGTGACGATATAACATCCCCATGGACGAGAGCCTGCCGCCTCCGTCCTGACCGTGTCCGTGATTTACAACTCCCTGTTTGTTATCTAGGGTATGCTATCTGTGCAGCTATAGATTTATGGAGCATTGTAGAATATTCAGAATTCACATCGGACCTGGTTTTCTTTTCTTTCTTTTTTCTCTTTTTTCTTTTTTTCCTTTTCTTTTTTCGCTTCCTTATCACGCAAACATGAAGTGAACAGACTGTCAAGAGATGGTTTCTTGTCCGGCGGATCTATGCCGGCCATGCTGGTTCCATGTCTTTTGCTTTGGGTGCGGAAGGCCAACGATACAATGCAGGTATGCAAGATTTCCACGGAAACGCAGAATTCCAAGTTTTTGATTTAAAAAAGAAATCATTTTTTGATATCCGTCCAAACGCCGGTTCCCTCTTGCTGTGAAACTACTCAGGACTTCCTGCCTATACTACAACATTGGAAATGGCAGAAAACTCTGGTTTTTACGGCTATTTCTTAAATTTATTGATTTTCTAGTATGTCATAGACGAGGGCCACAACTATCCAAAAATATCAACATTTTCTCTGGGAACTGATTATAAGAGATGCAGGGAGACATCACTGTGCAAACTCGTGGGAAAGGTGTATAGGCGCCGTGTAGGTTCCAGGCAGAAGACCGGGAGAAAACTGCAAAGTCAGCACTTCTGGTGCCAAGGCTGTAGTGGGAGTAACTGCGTTATACCCATAGACTGGAGGTCCTTTGTAAGTGTCTTGTTCTGAAGGTCTGGATCCTTGGTGTAGTTTTACCACGCGTCTCTAGCCTTGGGTCCGAAGGCCAACGATACAGTAATATGGAATAGGGCTTCTAAAGACAATATCAGTAGGATTCTGATATTCTAAAATTAACGATTTGGATCTCAATGTCCCTTGTCAAATGTAATAAATGGCCATGTCACATGTCGTTGCTTAAGAATGCTAATGTCCTATGATGAATTTAAGAAATGGCCATGTCCCCAGTCACAACCTTTTTAAAACCTCCTGTCACATGTCGCTAGGCCTCATGTCACATGTCGCATTAAGGAAATGGTCATGTCGCCCTGTGGAGATCTGTTTAGACATCCACCCCATTATATTCATTGAAAGGCCAATCTTCTAAAGCCCTTTATTAAAAACTCAATGCCCCCCCACCCCCTTCCCCTCACCCATTTTTGACCGAAGCACACCCAGGGTAAAAGAAATACTGGAAAAAAAATGCCTTGCATGTTCATTGAAATAGCCTTTTATCAAAAACTCCCAGTGCCTTGCATGTCACCTCGGCAGTTTAGAGGGGACCGTCGTCTTATGTTAACCATGTATGTTACCTGAGTACAGGCAGGTGGGAGTGTGGGGGGGGGGGGGGGGGTTACAGGTGAGGGGAATGGCGGTGTACGTTTACAAAACAGCACGTATGTTGACAAAAAAAGGTGGTGACCGTGATTGGGGGGGGGGGGGGGGGGTATAAGTATATGTGACGGTGAGAGGGTTATGGAAAAATCTGTTGTTTTTTTTTTATAGAAAATTTGGGGGCGGGGGGCGGGGGTAGGGGCCTCTGAGAACACAATTTTACAACATTATAACATATTACTAGATGCAGTTACACAATCTTATAATGCATTACCTAGCCGCCATTAAACATCAGTATAGCATATTACATAGACACAGTTAAACATTGTTGTAACATAATACCGAGATGCAGTTAAAAGTAACCATAGGTGATTACTTTTAATTGCTCCCATAAAGATGATTACTCTTAACTACATCTAGGTATTACGTTATAAACGTGTTTCACTGTATCTAGGTAATTCGTTATAACGATGATTAACTGCATCTAAGAATACATTATAATGATGTTCAAATACGTCTACATAATGCATTGTAACACCGTTCAACCACGTCTAGGTAATACGTTATACTGATGTTTTGTTGCATTTAGGTAATGTGTCATACTTAAGTTTAACTATGTCTAGATAATACGTTATAACAATGTTCAACTGCATCTAGGTAATTAGTTATAATGATGTTTAACTGTGTATAGTAAAAACATTATAATGATGTTCAACTACGTCTAGGTAATATGTTATACTGTTGTTTCACTGCATTTAGGTAATGTGTCATACTCAAATGCGACCAGGTAATACATTATAACAATGTTTAACTGCGACTAGGTAATACGTTATAATGATGTTTAACTGCGTCTAGGTAATATGTTATAGCGATATTTAACTGCAACTGGTTAATATGTTATAACAACGTTTAACTGTGACTAGGTAATACATTATAACGATGTTTAACTGCGTCTAGGTAATGGAGCTTGGTGCCAATGGTATGCCCGGTTCAGGCTTATCACATTTAATAAGCCACCACCTTGATAAAGGCAGCCAACAAGGCCTTATTAGTCTCCACTAAGTGCTACCTTATCTCAGATTACCATCAGAGTCCACGGCTCTACATGGCTTATAATGACTTGAGTGGAGGGCTAGAGTAACAATTAAGTCAGTGTATCAAGTTTAGAGGTTAGAGTTCAGGCCGCATTCCACATACCGATTTTGCTACCGATTTTTAAAATCGACAGGGGGAATTAAACTTAAATAGAGCTATGTTTCATATCACTAGAAAGGTCTTACATTTCTCGTTCAAGTGGTATCATAGGATGTATGTGTTTATGCCATGCTCACAGAGAAAATTAGGCATACAAAATAGGTAGCATCAAAATCGGTATGTTGAAAGCGGGCTTTATGCCAGGACGGGTCAATTAAAAAGTTGCAAGTTTGTTAATTTCTACTAACATGAACAACTCTGAATATTGTATTACCTACATGATGACACAGCCCACACAAATAAATGCTGTGATGCTGATGGTATTTTCGCTGTCGGGGATTCAGCATCTTTGGTACATTTAATAAGGCTTGATTATTGCATTAAATCTTATCCTGACGAACTGTTCATTAGTTTTTATTGATAGGAAAAGTTCTCATTTTGGTAGATATCCTTTCTGTTGTTACTAGGTACTGGTATTATAACTTCTTAAATGTGATGAATTGATGGATTTACAGATTTGTAAACCAATCAAAATGATTGCACAATTCTCTCACTAATAAAACAACCAGTCCAACACAACTGGAGTCGGGTTTGGTGTGATTAGACTTTATTTTAAATCTTTTCAATCAAAATGCAGTATTCCAATGCAGTAAAAGTTGGACTTGGCTGACAGGCTTTAGCATTGGTTCTTATTTGGATGGTTTGATCATACTGAGCTAGGTTACACAAACTTTAGAGCAATTTTTCAACCACGTCGTCCTAGTTCGTCTCATTGTGTGCTTGCTTTTGTCCTTGGGGGAATAAACCAGCAACAATTGTAATACAATTTCTTTAATTTCATTTTTAACAAAGATGGGACTATTACAACCCTAGGCCTGATTTAGGGTCACCCCCTCACTAATGAAAAAAACTGTTTATGTCAGCAATTTCCCAGACTATGTAAGAAAACTCCAAGGTTCTAAAGAGTCACTCAGTTTCCTTGGTTCCACTAACACTTTTAATTGTTGCTCCCAATAGACTCAATACACCCCACAAGTCGGGAACAGGAAGTAGAAAGGCAAGTCTCCTGTCTTCAGTATTTATACCCCGTGGGTACGAAAAGTAATCAATAGCTGGGGCCCAGGGAATGTCCGCTTAATACTGTATGAGCTTGACCCTCCGCGCCCACCACCTTACAGAGTCTCAGATTAAAAAAAAGAAAATTCTTTGTTTGCCATTTTTTTCCCACCTACTGTAATTACTTGCAATATATTTTAATCAAAACGTAATAGGGGCCTATATATCTCATTAGAAAGTTAAGATGGCGTTTGAATAAGTGATATTTTGAATTTCAAATCAGTCTTAAATCCAGGTAAGGCTGACGGATGGGTGTCAATTATTCAGATTGCTGAACACGTTGATAGGCTCAGTGAGGTCGGAAAGCGCCATCCCCGGCGAGGCGAGGAACTAGAACCGTTTTGGTGGGAGGGGTCCGCCGGGATGGACTCATTATCAAATAATACCTTCTTTTGAAAAACCTGCTTAAATCGAAAACTCAATTATTAGAAAGATGTGGAGAAAAACTAAGTTAGGGTCATGTTAGAATTGTGCGTAGCAATAATACTATACTGCGTGTTTGTTCTTGGGCTTTTAAATTTTTTTGATTTGTTTCTTTTAAAGAATTAAATAGTTTATGGGTCCCTTGGGGCCGTTGCGTGCCTGCTGGTCGGTGAGCTGAATCATGCCATCGTTAAAGGGGGGGGGGGGGGGGGGCTCCGAGGTGCGCAGTTTGAGAGCCTAATTAATCTGCACTGCCAAATTGTTTTATACTGGATCCCCACGAGGCGAATAGTTGCACTTGGTCGTCAACGGCGAGGGTGAAAACCACTGATGCCGTATTGGTGGGCAATAATTATTAGATACGCTAATCGTTGAAGAATAGGGTGAACAAATCGGACAAGTTCGATATTTTGCTGACGATTAGCTGTAAATCGTCGACGACTATAGCTGTAATTCGTCAACGATGAAGATGCGTCAACAAATTACAGCTAGTCGTGGATGAATTGCAGCTAATCGTCAGTGACTAATCACCCCGTAGGGATGCGCCTTTATACCGAAGTCGGGAGTTTAGTTCTGCGCATGCGTGTTCCTTTCCCGCCACTACCAGTCGGGGGACAAGCGCGACCTCCCAGCCAATGGGATGTCTCCCATTGTACCACCTGACACAACATGGCGGCGCCCACTGCCAAACTCCCGATTGCGGTATACCGTGTTCAGGAGAGGCCCAGTGAGCGCTGCCATATTGGACAATAGAGATTCCTGATTGGGTGAAAAGTTGCGCTTGTCCGCCCACAGGATGCCACAGGAAGTGGTGCCAAAGGTGTGCACATGCACAGAGCAGGACTCCCGAATGCGGTATACTACCCACTTCTTGAACCGATGGCCGTGGTGTTGCGGCATTTCACCACCTCTGTTCTAAAATCAGTTTGCATTCACCAACCGTGAAAGGTATCCACAGTGCGTAACAGAATGTTTTTTGTTTTTTTTTGGGTGGGTGGAGAAAATATGTCACTTAATTAGATAAGTGATAATCAGATAACAGAACGAAAAGCAGGTCTAATTGAAGGGATTTCAGGTTAATCGAAGTGGGTTCCGTCCAAGGCTTTTCACAAAGTTTCTGAAATTTTCCATATATTTTATATTCGACATGGGCACACGAGGAGTTTCACTCTCACATGCACCGAATTGTTTGAACAATTGAAAAATCTACAACAAATTACGAAATTCCAAAGAAACTGAAATACATTGAAACACAGAAGGATAATAGGGAAACCACGGGTAAAAGTAATTGCCTATTCAGTCAATTTTCCAGATTCTGGAAAGCAGTTTCAAAAAAGTATGCAAAACTCAGTAAAAGAATATAGATTTAAAAATTATTTTGCAGTCCCCAAACTTAAAAGGCATTCATCTGACGTAATGTTCGTCGATAAAAACAGACTTGGCACACTGTACACTGATAAAATGAGATGCAACTTTAGACGATCGTAATTGTAAATTGAAAGTAAATTAACTGAGCTAGCAACTGAATAATTCCCTCGCGCTTAAGTCAACTGCCTCTGACCAAAAGGGAAACCAGTTTTTGAAAATTAAGTAAAGATTGTCTCGGTTTTCTATCGACGGCTGGAAGTTTGTGCTTAACTTTGAACGCTTATTTCAGGTAATGGGGATTTTAACATGTGCCAATGCAAGATTGATCATACTGAAGTTGCATTCAAGGCCAATTCAGTGCTATTTTTATGACAATTACCAACTCATTTTCGGCCGTAAGTAGACACCCAGGTATGACTGCGGTAATTATTTGATGGTCAAGCAGCCATCAGAATGAGTATAAGACTATTAGCTCAATACCATTACTGGCCCAGCAATCAATGCTCGGCTTGGTCTAGGCAGTCAGAGGGGGAGTTTTAGAGGGACGTATTTGTGCCCAGTCAATGAATATCTTAAATAGGATGGAATTTTCATTTGATTGATTCTTTTAATGCACAGGTTTTTTCTTTGTTATATTTCAAGCGAATAATTTCCATTCAGTTACACAGACTTACGTTCCTAGCCAGCACTTTTATCGATCTGACGCTCCTGATGATACAAGTCACGTGTTTTACTGAAAGGGAAATCTCCCAAGGAAATATTTTGCTTCCAATTTTCATATTTCTTTTTTAAATAGACTTTGAACCTGGTTGTGATTTCAGGGCGGCTCTGACAAAAAAGGTGTGCGGAGGACCCTCTCCTCCTCGACAGGGGCCTCTAGTCTCCAGCAGGTCGGTAGTAACCCTACATAGGGAATGCTGCATGCCCCTCTGTACCCCTGTAACCGTGGTTACCGGGTCACCATGGTTACCGATTTTGTTAGTCTTCATGCTTGTTGTCACTTTCTTGAATCTTTATCTCTAGATATTGTTGGGGGAGGTGTCAGTGTTGTCGACTTTGTCCTTCCTGGGTTTTAGTTATACTTGGTTAAGGTTGCACCCATAATAAACTCGTTGGTAACTTATACCTTTTCATTCAGAAATAGATTTATATCGTTGGTTTCTTGTGATACTAATTATCTCAAGTTAAACTGGTGTATTAGCAGTATATCCGTCCTAGCAGTGTATCTATCCTAGCAGTGTAGCATCCCATCAGACTTTTAAAATTCCTACAGATACAGATACACATTCTCATTAGCAATGCGTATTCTGTCAAGCTTTTTGCATCGTCCAAATTCTTTTATTCCTTACTTCTTGTTCCGTTCTATATTTGTCTACACATTTAAGGGGCACACATCAATTTCACAAAAGCGATCATAGCATATCATCCTAAAACATGATCGAATAGACTACGTACTTGATCATGGTTATCCATTCATTAATGAGCTCTTTATTAGATCCTAAAGAGACATTCTGTGGTATACAACTGTGACGCAAAAGGCTGTGGGGCCTTCCATTTTGTACATACGCACATTTTCAAAAATCTCAGACCCCCCCACCCCCCCTTGATGCATACATACTTAATGGAAGGCCCCTAATTGAAATCCAAAATTGAGAATATATGGGGAAAAAAACCATCACTCTGCAACCTGCGATATTTTTTATATTTTTTTATTGAATCATGATCCCCCATGGGGATCCGGGGTGGGTTCCTTCGGGAGCCTCCTGGGAAGAATGTGGCCCCAGCAGCCCTTTGCTGTTTGTAGAAGGTGACAAGTGGGAGACCAGACTCAGTAGCTCTTTGGTAGAGTGCCCGCTCTGAGTCTGGGGGTCTTGGGATTTATCCCTGGCCGGGTTATACCAAAGACTTTAACAGTGGTAGTGGTCACTGCTTGCCTGGCACTCGGTATAAAGTAAGAACCACGAAACATGACTGGTCGGCCTGGTGTCAGTATAATGTGACTGGGTGGGGTATTGTGTGGGCCTATGACATGATATCTCAGTGTGGCAGCACTATAAAGAGGGCATTGGGTCCCACTGCTACAAATAGGCACCTCATTTCATAGATTCGGTCACTGCCCCTGCGGCGTAAAACTAGCTGAAAAGCTTTACCTTGTGCATTCTAGTAAAAGAACCCTAAAGGGTTGGCCGGACATTAAATTAATCCCACAAACAAACAAACAAATTGAATTATAACTATTTCACATTTACATGTGCTCTTCCAATAGTAGTACATGTATGTCCTTTGGAGGGATCTTCATGAGAATCACTTCATGAATAGCCAATAGAATAAGAGGTGAAGTAAGTAAAAGAAGTTATTGGCGACATCCTTTTGGCGGTCGCATGCACTATTCCTTAACATTTGGCGAGGTACCGCCCGGAACATCAGTATGGTTCCGGTTGACCAGGCATGTTTAATGATTGGTCACTGATGCATGACAAATGCACACCCTATGTATAAGTAATGGTCTTGGTCGGTGCTTGGTTTTACCGGCAGGACTTTGCACTCATACCTTATGTTCAGAACTTCTCTTTGGTGTTGTCTTTTGCATTCGGACTTTTTGCCTGAGTTAATAGTTATTGTGTCTTATTCTATTACAGCATTCTATAATTTACCATACATTCATAGTGGTATATATTGTATTTTTAAATGTCTTTTAGCGTTTGGTTTATTGATTCTATGACGTTGACATTGCTGAAAATATCAAATAAAAGCTGTTGTGACAATTCGTTGGATATTCTCCTCAGCCAATGTGCATATTTTTCGAAAATGTTTATTCAAAATCCCTACTTTGTTTCTACGTTGAAAGAAACGAATTTGTCAGTTTGTAATTTCCAATGGCATTTTCATTGTTGCTTCAATTCATTTTCACATCTCTTTATGTAGTTTAATTCCTTAGTTTCTGCTCGTTTTTGACTGTTTGTGACAATAATGCTGAGCAGGTTACCAGTAAATATTCTGTCTTACAGTTTTATTTTGGTGCACCTAAACGTTGTCCTGGGGCTTAAACATTAAGGCTTAAACATTAAAGCCTAAAAATAACAACTAAAGATTAATAGATTAACGAATTAAGCCTAGCCAGCAGAGCCAGTGAAGCGTGTGAAACTCAGTTACCTGTGTCCAGGCTTTCTTTGTGGCTTTACCCCTAGCGTTAGGCCTTGAGTATATACGTGTTGTTGGAAATGCAAGTCACATTAGCTGTATATTACAAGACTTATACCCCAGTTTTAAAATCACAGTAGTGTATGCAAGAAGTCCCTTTGTGTTGCGATACCAGAAAATAAACTGGAATGTTAAAACACTTTTCTAACATTAATTTTGTTCAGAAGTTAATTTCAGAAGAGAAAAGCCAGACATTCAGTATAAATCGAGAATTGTATCCCAAATCTCCTTTACAATTTCTTAAATCTTTTTATTGTTTATCAATTTCAAATTCAAATTACTCCATAAACATTAGCCACCTAACCCTCCCCTACCCCAACCCTGCAGGCCCAAATCCATAAATCTTGGTAGACTATCAACGGAAACACCTTCTTCATCAGTTAGCTTAAACCTGATAACCCATATTTTCAATAATTGAAAATATATAATTAAAGTAGTCCAGAGCTCTCAGCCACAGGCACACTTTGACCAACAGTGACTTAAGCCGCATCCCCACTTGGGCAACGAGCAACATTGTTGAGTTTAGTTGGCCAACCAACTGGTTGAACCATTTAAGTTTTCAGATTTTAATCTGATTTCTGATTTTTTCACATGATCACCTCAAATAATGATTTTCAAACGGAATTCCTTACATGACGTTTTATGGCATTTAAAGATTATTTAAATTTTCTCTCTGGGGTTTCAGATTTTTTCATTAACCCTGACTTACACCCCTGATTTAAAACCACAGCAACCTTTGCCGCCAATAAGCACTTGTCGCAGTTCATGGAAAGGGTTAACACCAGTCTAGGGGCCCTATAGATGGGAGGGGGGTGGGGTCTGTATGTCGCATGTTGAACTTAAGAAATGGCCATGTCGCCTGTCACTTAGCTCCCCATATCACTTGTTGCCTCCAAGATGCTATGATGTTAGATCTCCAATTTAAAAAATGTCATGCCGTTTATTTTTCTCTTCATGTCACTTAAGCCTCAGGTTGCATGTCGATTTTAAGAAATGGACTTTTTTTTATTATTATTGATTTCAACAAATTGGGTTTACAAACTCGGTTTACAACCGTTCTTCCGCGAGCTCCCACTTCAATTTCATTTTTACTCAATCTTTGGGGAGCACATATTAGGAAAATTCTAGTAGTGTCTTATACATTCGCCGTGTCGAATTTAAGGGTCTAGGGCCCCAGTCCATCTTAGTTGGTGCCATTCGGTCATCACTCAAGTGGGAACCTGGCTTTACTTACCCAGTGATTGGTCCATTTCACCTGTCACCCCCAGCATGCCTGCACTTAACCCAGCCTTTAGAAATGTGCCTTCTTGCCTCTGCCAGCTGTAGTATAACAACCGGTGGACAAAACGGGCAAACATTTGGACAAGGCCCCATGTTGACCCGGCTTATATTATAGCAACATAAATCACTTCCTTAATAATGCATGATGATTTTATAATCTAGCTCTCTTAGCCTTCCCTGTACCGTCAGGAAAGCTTTGAGGCAGTCAATGCTTATCTGAGCAAAACCTCCCACTGCAAAAACCGGAACTAGTTACAACTTTCCTCTTCCAAGCACTGGGTGCCATATATAAAGCTCATCACTTCAGAGAAACAAACTCATTTTTCATAGGGAAAGCAGATGCCAATATTGAGCTGAGAGTGCCAACTCTTGAAGGATACATCAAAGTATTGAAAAATAATAGTGGGTAAGCCCGAAGGTGTCGCCGAACTCAGTTTTTCATGATTTTGTTTCATGGTCATATGCATCGCTTTTCATCACTATTGCGTTAGCAGTGGCGTCGATGGTTCAGCTAGATATAATCCTGACACATAAGCCACAGGCGTACCTTGACCGACATGAGTGACTTTCCTGGTGATCGGTCCGTTTCACCTGTCACCCCCAGAATGCCTGCACTTAACCCAGCCTTTAGAAATTTGCCTTCTTGCCTCCAGAAAAAAAAACAGGTGAATGTTTGGACAAGGCCCTGTAAAGCCAAGTTCCACAATAGTTGTTTTCTGGAACCAAACTATCCCTCATTTTTTGCCTCAACTGTAACGTTTTCATAATCACAGAATATCTCATATATCCCCCAACTACCCCCAAAGGTTTTACCCTGGGTATACTTTGGTCTGGGATAGAGACTAGTTTCAAGATTTACCTAGCTTACATCATAAGTACATAAATCATTTTCTTAATGATATAATGCAGAAAAATGACGATATAATCCAGATGTATCAGACAGCCACAAGCATACCTTGACCGACATTAAGTGAGTGACTTTCCCGGTGATCGGTTCGTTTTACCTGTCACCCCCAGAATGCCTGTACTTAACCCAGCCTTTAGAAATGTGCCTTCTTGCCTCCGCCGGCAGTAAAATAACAAGCTGGGACAAACGGTCTGAATGGAGGCAAACATTTGGTCAAGGCCCAATACTGCCCATGGGGGTTTCACCAGCTTGTTTAGTCACACCTTGTCCAGACTAATACCTGTTTCAGACTACCTACGATGATGCGCATCAAAGCACTTCCAAGCACATCAGTTCACTGCCTGGTTTGTGTCTGGAAGGAATCAAATTCTACAATGGGCATCAACTTACACAATGTTAGGCTATGAATGTGCCATGTTAGGCTACAAACACTGCAACAGCCTGGCAGGAGTTAGAATTATAGATGCGGTTCACCTTGGTTCGCTTCGCATTGCCGTGTAGTCTGAAAGGGGTATTAGTTGATCAATACAGTGACGGCTTATTTTCATGACTGTCATACTGATTAGGCCTATAAATTTCTAAATGAAAATTTGATCTTTCTTTTCAATATTAAAAAGATTTATGATGTTTCAGAGTGGCCTAACAAAGTACTTCCGGTCAGAGACAATGAATTTTTCTGTTTCTCCGATTGGCTGACTGGTGACCCTCAAGGGCCCTATGGCTGTAGTCGTGTGGGTCTGTGCTTGGCTAGTTAAAGGGGGGAGGGTTGTTGGGGGTGACCACTGGCCATGTGAATGGGGCTTAAGGGAGTATTAGCCCCCTCCTTCAAGACCCCACAGCCAGAGGGCACCACTGCCCCGATCAGGCAAAGCCCTTAATCACTCAATATAAGACCGTGTACTGGGCTCCCAAAGGGTAAACACAAACGAGGGAGTGGAGACATCTTTTGGAAAATAAATCTTGGAAAGTTTAAGAAATGTAAAATGAGAAGAAATTCGGTGTTCTAGAGCAATGACATTTTATTGAAAAGCGCCTGGAAAGCTTTTAATTGCGCATATGGAATCATTTCTCTAGTGGTATCGAATCTCTTGTCTCCACTATTTCATTTGTGTTGAAAATATAAGATTCCAAGTTAATCATAAGGTAGGTGGAATCACAGATCCCTAATTCGCTTGGAATGCGCCGCAATCCAACAATGCATCAAGCATCTTTCATCATTGGTTTCTGCATCCCGTTGGAGTGCCAGCGCATTCCAGTCGAACCGGGAATTTATATTCATTCAATTTGTAGATATTCTTTACCATATCGATCCGCATAACTATTGCTGATGCATTGAGGTGCGTTTGACACAAAGCTGACCCCCTACTCCTCTCCCCCAGCCACCCCCCTCCTCATGCCCATACCTCTATACCTGGCCATACCTCACCATAACTCACCCCCCACCCCAGCACTGATCTCCCAATCCCCAGTCAATATTGGGAGACCGGCCTAAGAGTCGTGTTGATGTAGGAACTGCCATAACAGACTCATATACAGGGGGACAACGTGCTGGGTTAAGTCACAACCACCAAGTTACGGCCATCATGTAGTTGTCAAAATAGACGGAGAACACCACTCCCCCCAGCACACATCTTAGTCAGTCTTAGCTCTATAGACTACGCAATATCTTAACCCTTTGATGTTGTTTAATGTTTGTAATGCCAATATATGCCCATCCCAGTTTACATCAACATTACAGGAAAACTACATGAGGATGTGGGATAAGGCAGGATCGAGCTGGGGATAAGAATTTATCCTGCATGAGCCTGAAGGGTGAGCGCAGGATAAATTTTTATCCCCAGTGAGTATCCTGCCCTATCCCACCATCCGAGTGTATAATGCAGCTCTTTTAAGGGATTAAGCATGGGGCAATTTAAAATATATTTCATGGTAATATAGTTTACCATGAAATACAAATAGATATCTGAATTCAAGAGTTCTTATCATTGTCAGACCTGTTTCTTTAAGAATATATTTATTTCTCAAAAACCTTTGTGAACAGATTTGTTCTCTTTATTATGCGTTTAGCACCTATCAACAACAATGCTTCATATTTCTCATATTCACAGTGACTGTGTTGGACTAATCTATCCTCTTTGGAATCTCAATAGCCTATATTGACTCTTGAGTTATACCTGAAGGAAAGTGTGTACATGAATGAATGACATCTACACAGAATATAGTATTAACGACAAAGGGATCCCGATGTGGTACGAAATACGAGGTCTCTCTAGGTATGTAAGCTTAAGCCCCTGGGGTTGGGATGGGGGTACTTGGTCTGAAAATGGGAATAACTATGGTCTGACCCTCAAGAGGCTGTAGCTGCTGTCAATCACCGATCACCATGAAAAGGAGGGCTGTCAAATAATTAAACTATCTTTTAGGAAATATTATCTTTCATACTAGCTTTAAAGTAAATGATATGAAATTGCTTCCTACATAAGGCATCTCAAACAAATGATCACATTCTAAAATCAAATCATGACCAAGAGTTTTAATTGTAAGCACTCTTTTACAAGGGCTATCTATGCTCAACACAAAAAAAAAGGGGGGGGGGGGGCTATCAGGGTATGGTGGTTTTTTTTGTGTTTTTTTCTGGAGGCTCTCAAATCCCCCCTCCCCCAAAAAAGGGGTAGGGGGTTTAGACTGTAGTTTCACAGTTGATGTCTACATTTAAAGACTGAGTAGCCCCCCTCCATTGCTGTACCCCCAAGCTCTCCCCGACTGTGTTTGACTACGTCGACTTACCAAGGCTCAGGTTTAGCGCTATGGAGTAATCCCTTGTATGGCCTTGTGGGGCAGGAGTTCTGACGTTTGACTCGGCCGTCAGACCCCTTAACTTAAGGGCACGTGGTTAGGGTGTTTGGTCATGACTTATTTGTCTGAAGTATGTGTAGGGGATATAATATAACGTGGTTAGGGTGTTTGGTCATGACTTATTTGTCTGAAGTATGTGTAGGGGATATAATATAATGTGGTTAGGGGTGTTTGGTCATGACTTATTTGTCTGAAGTATGTGTAGGGGATATAGTATAACGTGGTTAGGGGTGTTTGGTTGTGACTTATTTGTCTGAAGTATGTGTAGGTGATATAATATAAAGTGGTTAGGGGTTTTTGGTCGTGACTTATTTGTCTGAAGTATGTGTAGGGGATATAATATAACGTGGTTAGGGTGTTTGGTCGTGACCTATTTGACTGAAGTATGTGTAGGGGATATAATATAACGTGGTTAGGGGTGTTTGGTTGTGACTTATTTGTCTGAAGTATGTGTAGGGGATATAATATAACGTGGTTAGGGTGTTCTCCCTACCACCAAGTATAATTTTTTAGTTTTTCCTGCGGGATAGCCTGAATCAGGATGCATGCTGGGAAATATGTCGACAAGTCTCAAGGCTGAAGCATAACACTTTCATAAATTATGACATACATATTTTTTAACATTACGAAAAACCAACATGAAGTATGTTTTCAGCTTGTATCAATATATATCGAATATTCTACAAGTTCATTCGAAAATCATTATTTGCAGGCAAGTATACAAGTAATATTTCTATATTTACTATTAGTTTTCTGGTGTGTGTTTTTTCCGACAAAACTAGTCCGAATTATTACCTAAAATAGTGTAAATCAGCTATTTGTGGTAGGGAGAATTACATGTTCAAGCATTCGTTCCGTGGACAATATTAGTAATAAATGGCCACACTCAATGTTATCAAGTGATAAATTATATCCCCCTAAATAACAAACACAATCAACTAATAAACTCTTAAACCACTCTGAGAGATGATATCATAGCACCAACACTTTGATTATTTACACCCCAAATAGCAGTCATAAGCTGACTTATGCTGAGATGTTTAACGTTCATACGTATCCTGATCTGCGCAGGTATGGAGTAGCCACATTAAACATAGTCAGACTGACCATGGCTGACAGGTGCCTCACATACCATGTGTTCCGGGTTACATCAAGTAAAGGCGGTAGTACACTGCATGACTTTGGCTGCAATATTGGTGTGATATGATTATTACAATTCACATACGAGTGATATAATTGTTAAAAATTGGCAGTTTAGAGTTTGTCACATATGTGTAACAAAGAATTTCATCTTTAATATGTGCTACTTCTCTGCGACATTGTCATACCACAGCTCTTGTAGTGTAATACCACCTTTACCTTTGAAATGCCAGCGCAGCCTTTATCCATACTTCGTGAACAAAGAAATTCCGTATTGATCAATTTCTACTCGGTTTTGGCCAGTGTTTGTATAACACACGGTTTCCGCACAGGTCTTAATAGGTCTTAGATTGAATTCATCAAATTTAAGAAATTATAAACGGATCTTTCATCTTACATTTTTCTAGCAAGTTGTCTTTATAGGGCCCTAAATTGAATCTGATTTGAAAATGAACATTTTTTTCTAAGTCAACTTGTGGCCGAGAATCTAGATATTGAACTATATTTCTGAATATTTTTCTCATTGACATGATGGGAAGTCTTAAATTTTGGTCTTGAATAATTTATTATCCTTAACTACTTTAAGAAAATAAGGCTAGGGAAAAATCTAGGTTTGAAACTGAGCTGGAGTTATGAGGGTAAATAAAATGGCCATTCCCTTATCCTTAGGAGAGGAAGTCAAGGAAAGGATCCTCCCATGGGTCTCATTTCTTTTTAAATGCATAATATCACTTGTTCGGCCCATGAGCTTTACGTATCGAGGGCCGTGCGTATTGTGTAGCCATACATACCGCTTGTCTTTTTTTTTAGTTCTAATATATTTTTAATATTGCTGGGGTGATAATATAAAGAACCTTAGGGGGCGTCTTTGGGGGAAAAAAACTAAGAAAAAAAAGCTATGTTGATTCAAATTACCTTAATGGGAAACGATCTTTCACACATAATGGCCTAATGGTATTATTAACATGGCACAGGATGGGTGACCTGGCCAACGTCACAGTTGTACAGCTATTGTTTCACAACCATAAACTCTTACCATTGTATTAATCAGTATAATTATTTAGAATATTAGGAAAACAAACATTCAGGATAGTTGTAACATCACATTATACTAAAAGCTATTCGGATGTTTTATGAAAATTCACATAAAGTTATAATGCACACTCTGTGATGTAATAATTATCAGGTGTTACACTGCAGCCTTTATAATATCACTTACACTATACAATACCGTCCCCCTGTATATTCAAACACTTATGACAGGAAATATTCAATATATTTTGAATATTGCTAGGGTGATAATATAAAGAACCTTAGGGGGCGTCTTTGGGTGACCGTATGACCAATGGGAATCATACATGCCTTGGGTTTCGCCCTTGGTATGTGACGATCCCCTCTGGCTCATACGGCCACCATCGGACGCCCCCCATGATTCTTCCTATTATAATACATATTTAATTAATGTCCCATAAGGTTATGAAATGAACACAAGGGTCTTCTCCATATGTGTTATGCATCTCTGACAGTCTCTGGTAGACTACCACACACCTATGGGGCCCTTTATAGGGGGTCTCTGTGTCGCATGCCGAATTTAAGAAATGGCCATGTTGTCATGTCGATTTTAGGGGTCTAGGACCTTATCTATTCTGTCAAGTTTTTCTGTTTTTAAAAGTGTTTTGGTTTTAAGAAATTCTAATGAATCTGTCTTTTGCGTGTTCCAGGTGAAGCCGGTCGAACACAGCCGGCTATGGCGGAGTTCGGGTCGGATCAGGAAGATCCCCACCACCTGCACCACCATGTTGTAAGTACAAGTCATTTTGGTTCCTGTTCTTTTATAAAACAAGCGCTTTCTGCAGCCATTTTATTCTGTCATTCAATACCAAAATTGTTTGTCAGGCACAAGTACTTTAATAAATAAATGGGACTAGAACCTGACAAAGACAAAATTAGTTTTCAAAATATGAGTATCCTCCCATGTGACATTGCTAATGAATATAATAATTAATGGGATACTATTAATAACAAAGGGGGAAAAATATAAAATACGTTCAGATGATAAATGGTCACAAATGACACGCTAAATATGTTTAGAAAATTCAAAAAGTCATCAATCATATGCATGTACTCCCCCACCAGTAAACTTATGTGATTGATATAAAAAAAAACTTACTACAAATCTTTGGAAAATAGAACTGAAAAACAAAACCAGCCCTTTCTTGCTCTGTAGACCTATAGCTAGAGATGCCATATTTCCTATATTTGTAGGATTTCCTACTTTCTTGTGATTTTGGGTTGTGCAACCAATTTTTCTTATATTGCTTTAATATCTGATTTCGAGTATTTTGTATCAGTTTCAAACCAATCAAATAAAAATTCAATGTTAGATCACTATTCCTAAAGGCTATTTCCCGCCTAGTTGCCTCTAGACAAAAAATTAGAAAAGTGTTTCTTACTTTGTTATCAGTTGGGAGTGGCACCTCTGTTCTAGTCTTCATTACACAGTGATATGTAAGAGTTGATACACCAGCATTTATCTCAACTGGCACTCTGACTCTGGGTCTTACTCTCTCTGTGTATAATGGTAGCTAGCATTAAACAGATGGGGTTGGGTGAAGATTGGAAGCAATCGCATTTTGGTATAAGGATTGTAACTGTGGAAGGATAATGTTAACTGGTTAAAATGTTACTACTATATGCCCCTGGCTGCGTCACCCTCACACACCAGATGTTATGTTACGGCTGGGACTGGTCTTAACCATTTGTCGTTGTGTTTCAGCGTATACCGTAATGGTCAGGACCTGACGCCCCCAGCTCGCGTCACCCTCACACACCAGATGTTATGTTACGGCTGGGACTGGTCTTAACTATTTGTCGTTGTCTTTCAGCGTGTACCGTAATGGTCAGGACCTGACGCCCCCGGCTCGCGTCACCCTCACACATCAGATGCTACGTTATGGCTGGGACTCGGTATTCACCGAGATACAGAACAGACTCCGGCCCACCATGAACGGCGCTCCCAAAAAGTAAACTATCACTTCTCTTGGTCATTTAATAATGAAAATGTTAAGGAACAGTAGTTAAAATGTTTTAAGAATTTAAAAAATAATAGTAAAAAAACAACCCCAAAATCATTATATTCAAACCAGACTCACTGACCATAAGTAGAATTTGAGAGATAAAGTGCTTTATTCGTATGTGTTTTTTTTTCTCTGGTAGTCTTTGTGATAACGTCAAGAAAAAAACAGTTTGTTTTTGTTTACCTCAATCTGTTACTGAAGTAAATTGAACTTAAAAAGCAATTGTCCTGAACGATTTGTTTCTCTCCAAATTTAAAACATACTAACTTATTACCTCAAAAGTGGCTGCTGGTTTAACAGTCAATGAGGTAATTAATATAAAAATTAGCCTTCACTTCTTTTTTGCAAATATCATGAAAAACATTCAAACTAACCCTCTTTGTAAACCCAACCTTGGTGTTTCAGGCTGACTACGACAGACGGGCAGACCATAGACTCCACCGACGACATCAAGAACATGGAGAGTTACGTGTTAGTCTGTATGGGCGACTACAAGGGCTTCAAGAAGGGCAACTATGGCCGTTCGCAGCCCCCGCCCTTCCACACCAGTCCACGCATGTCGCGCAAAAACTACCACGGCGTGTAAGTAGACATACGCTTTGTAACCATATGCCCATAAAAACATAGTGTATATCCCAGGGATGCACAAGGGTTGAACAAAATTATCATGCAAGTCAATCTTTGTCCCAGTTACTGAAATAAGCAATAAATACATTTTCCATGTCCCCAAGGACTGATAAAACATTATGATTTCTTTAATTTTACCAACTGACAAATTTGCAGGTTTGTCAGCCATTCAAAATGCTATCCTTCAGTGAAAAATAGGGTTGGACATTATAGGTTAGGCTGACAGGCTTTACCATTGGTTCCTATGGGGAAAATTCCAAAATATAAGGTTGTATTTTAGAAAGTTTAGGAGCAATCTGTTAACCAAATTGTTTTGGTCTATTTTTGTATCATGCAACTGTCTTCAGGAAATAAGGATGGAAGCTTTTTTGAGAAGTTTTTCATGGTAAAATTGATTGTTGATGTAAACTGGGATGGGCTTATTAATACATTTTCAGACAGGGCACTGGTTGTATAACGTAATTATCAGACTGGTTGAATAATATAAGAAGAACCGCAGGGGATATCCAAGGGTGGTTACACAACCCAGAGAGGATCATCGTGAACGGAGGGCATAACTTAGAAGTCCATAATTATGATTCCCATGGGTCGAATGATCAACCTAAGGATGACCCCATAGGTTCTTCTATATTTTATCATCCAAACAATATCCTGAAAGGAGTATGCAGAGCCTGTCAATATGCACTGCCCCCAATATGCAATGCTCTGTTTGGTGTTAAGGTGATAAAATATGGGACAGGTATTGAACAAAATGTATAAGATGAGTTTTCCCAGGTTGTTTGTTTCAATACATACGAATCCTGTTTAAAGCTTTCCCATTTCAAGTTATCACAAGCAATTATAAAAGTTTTGAAATAAATTTGTATCAGAGATAACGGCGGGACATTTCAATCAATTTGAAATATTTTTGAAATAACGGAAAGGGGAAGAACTATCTAAGGTTTACTTGTTACCAGCCATAGGCTATCTATGAGTCAGGTTGACCAACTCCTTATTCATGACCTCGTGTTTAACTTTAAGGGCTTGTCCAATACAACTTACAAGCTGCTAAAGCTTGGTTCTCTTAAGTTAGTAATATCTCTCATGTGAAATCACCGGTGTAATATCAAACCCTTTACCTTTAAGCAATAGTAAATAGTAGTAAAAGGCTATATTCTGAATGTATCAGAGACCTTGTATAGATATATGGAGACTGGAAAGCTAGGGGTAAACCTGTTATTCACATCAGGTGAACCACCTGGCCTGTGGTTGGACTTGGGTTGAGTTAACCATTATAAACATAAGTGACAAACGTTTGTGTAGTGCCACCAACTATTCCAAAAATACACAGGTAATGATCAGACCTTGATCATGGATTGGTTCCAACCGGTTACCAGGGGAATTGGCACATAAGAACATAGAGGGACCTTCCAGTCCCGATATACCTATAATTATATATGTACAAGGTCTCTGAATGTATATAGGTTGAGGGGATGAGCGTAAATTATCGTCCCTCATTATAACCGGCCATAGCCGCAGGCAGGCCGGTGTGTGGTGATTAAAGCGGCACTAATTGAGGTAATTCTGGGCTGACCGGCTGGTCTGTGGGAAGGTACGATCAATACAGGATTATGGGGAGAACTCTGTATGTACACTGACAGCTGGTAAACAAGAGGAGGTTCGCGGAGGTTCACTACCATTAAGATCAGATCACAGTTTAATTCTGAAATTGTAAGGCGAGACATGGCGATGTGTTACTTCAACAGCAACTGCTTGAGAAGTGAAAGTGTGTAATTCTGAAATTGTAAGCAATAATGACCCGATAGCCCACATTGCAGCTTATAATACACTATTCAGCTTTCAGGGGCGGATCCAGGAATTTTTTAGGGGGGGGGGCCAAGATTTAGAAAACACATAGTAGTATATAAGTAAGTACTTAGTGGACGGCGTAGGGGAGGGTATGGGAGGGGTTCCCCCTCCCATTGGGGGGGTATGGGGGGCCACCCCCAGAAAATTTTTGAAAAGTTAACCTCTTATTCATGCAATCTGAGGCACTCTGAGGTACTTATTGGACCTTAAGGCATGACTTTTTTTTTCTAACATTTTCAATTTGCATATCCATTCTTCCAGGGAGTGACAGTGTAAGTGGGAGTGTTTATTTATGTGACAAAGGAGGGTATGGGAGGGGTTCCCCCTCCCATTTGGTGGGGGGTAAGGGGGGCCACCCCCAGAAAATTTTCGAAAAGTTAACCTCTCATTCATGCAATCTGAGGCATTCTGAGGTACTTTAACAGTTTTTTAACAGTTTTAACAGTTTTTTCCAAATATTTTCAATTTGCATATCTATTCTTCCAGGGAAAGACAGTGTAAGTAGGAGTGTTTATTTATGTGAAAAAGGAGGGTATGGGAGGGCTAAACCCTCCCATTGGGGGCAGAGGCTCCAACTCTCCCGATTTTCCATGAGATATCCCGATTTTTGTTACCTTATCTGAAAGTCTCCCAATCTCCCGATTTTTCTTTAAAATCTCTCGATTTTGGGGGGCTTGAAATATTGTTTAAATATATACATAACATCACAACTTTATTCAATATATGTGCACATACAAAAGAAAAATTAGTCTGTTACACCCACGTTCTCACGTGTACACTAGGCCCTCTTTCTCAGGCTTCTGCACTCTTCAGTTTATTAGGTATAATGACATACTTTTAACAAATTTATTTAGATATTTCTTATTAGAATATTGCATAAAAGTCGGGTATAAATTATAGAAAATCTTGTCTAAGTATGCATGATATTCATTTCCTATAAGGCTTGATGAGCTCCCGATATTTCTTCATCTAAAGAGGGAGATCTTCGATGTTTGACTGACTGAGGTTGGAGCCTCTGGGGGGGGGGGGGGGGGTATGGGGGGCCACCCCCAGAAAAAAAGAAAGAAAAGTTAACCTCTCATTCATGCAATCTGAGGCATTCTGAGGTACTTATTTCACCTTAAAGGATGACAGTTTTTTTTTTCTAATATTTTTGATTTGCATGTCCATTCTTCCATAGAAGGACATGCAAAGGAGGGTATGGGAGGGATTTCCCCTCCCATTGGGGGCCATGGGGGGCCATCCCCAAGATATTTTGAACAGTAGTCTAACAGTTAACTCAACGAGTATAGACTGAAGAAAGACACATCTCGCAGGGCGGTATTCATCTGAGAGGGACCAAGCCCTTATCAGGGGCTATTTATCTGTTTGACGCCTTGACCACGCGCCAGGGCTGCACTAGGCACCCTCCTGGGTCGGCTCCCTCTCATGCCCGAACCTATGTCGGTGGACGAGTGAAATTTCCCAATCCCCCATCAGGCCTCTGACCCAAATAATTGATCAAAATTAATATTATGCCTAATATCATAATCAGATAGACTTCTATCCAATACAGATGGATAGAGTCTGTCATTTGCCTGGGGACTACAGAAAACCGTAATCTTACTGCTCTTATTTATCTATTTAATCCCGTAGTCAAAAAAGAAAGCCATTTTTGTATATTGATCCGAACAGATTACACTCATTGGAGTAGCTCTGTAATAATAACTGGACCATTGGTTTTGTAATACTGCATGTGTGGTGTAATCAGTGCGGCACTGCACGTATATTCAAATAATTATCAATTAAAAGACAGACACTATTGTATATAAATAGGCATAATACAGGGAGAGACAGTCACCGCAGGTACCTAGGGGGGTAGGGAAAATTATTCAAAAAGTTCCACCTTGCTTTCAGGAATCCACCCTAAAACCCTACAAAAAGGGTAAGAAAATGTTGAACAGTTCCATATGGGGGACCTCGCCACCCCCTATTTAAGTAGAAATTATTGAAATCATAAGCAAAAGTTCCACTTGTGGAACCTCGGCACCCCCCCCCCCCCAGGAGGGAAAAGAAAGGGCCGGGAGGGGAAGGACAGGGCCAGGAGGGGAAAGAAAGGACAGGGAGCTAGGGAAAAGAAAACGGCCGGGAGGGCTAGGGGCTCTCTCCTTCTTTTCTCCCCCTTCCTCCCTTTCCTTTTCCTTTTTTTTTTTTTTTTTTTGGAGGGGGGGGGGGGGGGCAAGGCCCGTCCGGCCCCCCCCCCCCAAAATCCGCCACTGGCTTTTCTGTTTTTACAAAAATATACTAGAAGTTATCATTGTACCTATCAAAATAATATTCATTTACTTAGAATATTACAAGACCAGATATTCGTGATATTCACATCATCCTGAAAGCCGGTTAAAGGGGATGGATGACCTGGCCAACATCCTATCTGTAAAGCTATTGTTTTCACAAACATAAACTCTTTCATTGCATATATCAATATAATCTTTTAGAATATTAGGAAAACAAACATTCAGGATTGTTGTTATATCTCATAACACTAATAAAAGCTATTCAAACAATGAAAATCCATATAAGTTATAGTACACACTCTGTGATGTAATAATTACCAGGTGTTATACTGCAGCCTTTTAAATATCACTTACACTATACAATACCGTCCCCCTGTATATTTAAACAATTATGACAGCAAATATTCATGATATTTCTAGTATGTATATCCCAATACACTAAAAGCTATTCAGACGATGATATTTCATATAAAGTCATGCTACACTCTCTTTGATGCAAGAGGTATAAGTCGTTACTGCAGCCTGAATAATAGGCCTACCACTTACACCATACACTACTCACACACCCCCCCCCCCCCCCCCCGCCATACCCCCCCCCCCCCATACCCCCCTTGACCGCATTACCCCCAGGCAGACACCACACCTTCCCACCCGGTGCTACCTTATACCGCCCACTGTTGTCAGTAACCATGGCAACACGCCCATCCCGACGCACCATGTATCGATCGGTTTGATTGGCTGGGGATAAGAACCGGAAGTAGCAGGCCTGGGACGCCGGGCGTTCCTGGAGGAGTAGCCTCGTTCTGGCTCTGGTCCTGGGGCCCAGGACGAGAGGGGCTCATGTCAGTTTTTTAATTGAATATTTTGATAATATCGTCTTTTGGGGGGTTGATGGATAACCCTTATGTAATTTGAAAAATTGATCAAAACACTAGGTACTTTGTTTCACCAGCTTCTGCCATTCCTGAACTTCAAAATTTAAGATATTTGAACCTTTGCCAAACAATTTCTAAAAAAATTGTCCATGCTCAGAAGCTCTCAGATTGAAAATGCGAAGTTCAGAGAAAAGAGAAAGGGAGAACACAGGGATTTAAACGTGAAGTTCCAGAGGCCACCTGAACTAGGTACTTCCTCCTTAAGATGTGAAGCATCTATTCATATTCTAAATTGTTAGAAGTTTTCCTTGTTGTTCCTACTAGTCCACCGGGCTAGTGGTCCATTCTTTACACTAGCCCAAATCAAAGTTTTGCTAGTCCACGCTAACATTTGCAATCTTAATTTTCACTGGCTCACCGGGCTAGCTGCTAACAGATTGCACTAGTCCTGTGCAGGACTTTTGGAACTACCCGGTACTATAACTCTCTGCTAAGGTATAAACCCTGATATTCTACATTGTTGACCTCATCCAATGTGCCTGAATGACAAACAGTATACACCGTGATTCACTTCCCACCTACCAATTGCTGCAAAGATTGCTCAACCAGTGTGTAATTGATTCCACTGGAGGTAAACATTATAATAATTCAATTACCAGGTCTCAGAGAGTATGACTGGCCGGGAAACCACACAAACAGGCAATCCCCATATTAGATATGTGACCCCCAACCACATAATGAGGCATAAGTCGCAGACGTGAGTTTTTGACCTTTTGGTAGATCCTTGAAAAAAGATGAATTACCTTTATAATGGTGAAGAATTATGTTTTTATCATGTATAGAACTTGAGTTATGATTGTTTGAAATACAATGCACCACGAAAGGCTAATTAGAGAAAAAATTGCCTTAAAGATTTGACTCAACTGCATTGCAATACAAATCCTTATAGACCATATTCATGACAATCAGGAAACCCAGTGAAATAGGCATGTAAAATCAATTTACCCTATACCTTTCTTAGTTAACTGAATTGTTGAGGTCTTTTCCAATAGATTTTTTGAGAAAACCCAGTTTTTGACTTTCTGACAAGTTTCTCTTATTATCCCATTTTCTCAGAACCTTAAACTTATGCCTCATTTAATGGTGTGATTAAAAGGCGGTATTACACTAACATGACCTTGGCATGTGACATCATTTTCGCGAGTAAATTCATTCTCTCAAGAGTGTCCAACAAGACATAAGTGTAGTTGGTGTAGTCACCAGAGTGGCATCTGTTTAATCGCGATTGGCGGAACCATGTAAGTGTGTAGGCCTATAGGGCCTTTACTATAGCTAACCACATTGTAATTACCACGTACAACCACAATCGTTTACGTCACTCCTTCCTACTCCAATATTAACCACCGATGAACTCCGCGAGTCAAGGGCCGACAAACTCAAATCCGCAGCGACAAATCTACACCCTAGAAATCCCTAATCAAAATGGTAAACACTATTGATTATTGACCTATTATCACTCAATTAGTTTGACCAATGTGCTAACTCTGCCGGCGTGTGGAGTTTAGAT
This sequence comes from Lepidonotus clava, assembly GCA_936440205.1. Taxonomy (NCBI): domain Eukaryota; kingdom Metazoa; phylum Annelida; class Polychaeta; order Phyllodocida; family Polynoidae; genus Lepidonotus; species Lepidonotus clava. The sequence continues at coordinate 45,723,074 of OW387138.1, forward strand.
TACATGAAAGTAGTTTGGAGTCGGAACCAGTCAAATATTGATACATCAATATTGGCTGTGTGGGTGCTCGGTAACCAGTGAGGGGTCAGAAAGGGGATGGTTCCGGAGCTCATGACATGACACAGCAAATTATCCCTGTTATGGCGGATTGCTACGTTACAATGGGGTATATTATGTTTGCCATAGGCTAGGTGATCTTCCTGGAAATGCTGTACTACACGGTATTTCCATGTAATCACAAAACAACACTAAATAACAAGACATTAATACTATAATGTCTTGTTAATGTATATCAATGACACCTAATTGAAATAGATCATTGAAAACTAAAAAGTCAGAGTATTGTGATTTGCCAGTCAGCATTGTCACATTAGGCAAAAGTCCACATATCACCTCTTTAGCTGTGGTATAAAATATGCTTTTATATGATGGAGAAAATGGGCGGTAGGCATATAACGTACATTAACAAATCTGAGTGTGCAAAGTCTCTTATTCCTTTCCTTACCAACCTAGGTTTATTAAATAGATCGAGGATCTTCAAAAATAACATTAATATGTGAGGCAGGACCAAATGAGAAAGCCAAAAATAGTTTTTTTTTGGTTTTTTTGTGGGGTCAGATAAAAGAAAAATTAACCCAGGACGATGGCGATTTTATATCCATTCCCGTCTCCATATGTTGGTGTGTTGCCAAGGAGAATCTAATACAAAATACAAATTACAGTTATATTATTTCATGGGGGGGGGGGGGGATGACCATTTTCAAAAAGTGGACCTTCTAGAGATAAAACACCTTAAAGCCAGGGTATTGTCCATGGGTTGTGAAGGTTAGGGGCTCCACCCTTAGTGTAGTGACATATTAGCTGGCAATGTATATTGCAATGTTTGAGTATAATCCAGCAACACATCATGAATCTAGCATGCCCATTAGAGAGCTGTAAAGGACAAGAGACAGTTTTTACAGGGCTAGCAGGAGTAAGTGAGGTTTTACAGAGGTAGCAGAGGGCCTATAGAAGAGGGAATACTAAAATATTGGTTTTTCAAAAAGTGGACCTGGACCAGCCTGGCGGGGGGGGGGGGGGGTGATCCATATATACCCCACATCACCCCCCCCCCCCTTGATACGGGCTTGCCCCTGTCTCCATGTTTTGTCATGTTGCTAACCCCACTGTCCGACACCTCCACCTGACCCCTTCTGAGTGGACACAACGAGTTCTCCCCACAGAGCACGTGTGACATCACATCTAACAACGTAATGTTGACCTGGCTATGATTTTACCTGCCCACCAATCACAAATGACATAACAAGGACCATCGGCCAGGCAGGGTCGATGTAAGGCCCTTGCTGATTGGTGCTCGAGGTGTCACGTGGTATGGGAGCAAACAGCGCCACCTATGGTGACCTCTGGAGTCAGTGTCCGTTGTCATGGCGATACAGGGGATATACAGGGGATCATAAACCTGGTCATAAGGGGGTATTAGACAGATTCCCCGGCGGATCATGGATATAGACTAAACAAACGTCTAGAACTCGTTGATCCTAAGCCCAGACTTATCCCGGATTTAGCTTGTGAGTTCTGGCAGGTTGTCCACGAGGAGATGAAGTCTTGGCTGTACTATTTGTCAACATCTGATCCTTCTCTGATAGCTCAATGTCTTTGTAAATATCTCTTAGATGGAGCCTTTAAGATGGTCGTCTATAGCATATATAGAGATGTACATTAGATTATGCATGTCAATGTTTGACGCATTTAAAGCAGGGTTTAACGAATATGATCTCAATAGGCGTAGCTCTTACTCAATACCGGATACATTTTCGACAAGCTTGATTTATTTCCAGGGACGACTTTAGAAATTTTAGAAAGGGAAACTCATACAAATTTTCTTTGATTAGATTTCGTTTTGTACTCTCATGGGTTATAATCATGTCAGCCAACTGGTCATACACGAACACTGCTGCAAAGTTATGGTAAACTAGTACAATCTTTGACAGGTTTTGCTTATAGAAGCTTGCTGATCTTAAGATGTTGATAATTATCCAAAGTAAAATTGAACTATATTTAAATACGATCGACATTTGTCATTATTGCAGAACCCTGCTGCCCTGAACCATAGGGATACATAAGATCTTTTATATGTCTAATCCTGGACCGATTAGCTGGGGTTTGAGTCCTAAAACAGTTGGTCACAAAGCGTCTATGGGAGGGTTTACTGCGCAGACTCATGAATAAGGTGTATAGGACAGGGGTGAACCTAGCCCGAAAATCTGAGGAAGTTCCATGCAAAAGTGAGGAGGTTCTGACCAGTTATTTCGATAAAAGAATTACATATTTGTTCTTTCATTATTCAAATTTTGAGAAATCTGAGGGGTTCCATGCAACAGTGAGGGGGTTCTGACCAATTATTTTGATTACCTAAATTTGTTCTTCAATTATATAAATTTTGAGAAACCTGAGGGGTTTCCAGACACACTCTGAACCTCCCCCTCCCTCCCCCCCAGGGTTCGCCACTGTATGAACACACAGCCGTGACGTACCGTGGTGCCTGACGACGTGACGTATATATTATATGTGCTCTGTAATAGAGAAAACCCTACCACCAGGAGTTATCGAACCCCCCTGACTGTTTTACTTAGGTACACAGGGAAGCAATCATTGGGTGAATAATGGTTGGTGTGGACAACCACATTGATCCAAGACTCCATCAAAGGACCTGCCCGCTTAGAAATCAATCCCTGCTTCCTTGTGGGTTGGCCCCGTTATTGTTGGTCGATGAGCGGTGTATGTGTAGGCATAACTATACGGTATACTACAAATACAGTTTGGAGATAGGTATATGGCATAGTACAAACTAAAGTATGTAGGCACAACTGTATACTTCACATTATAGTAGGTGGGCATAATTATATGGCATACTACAAATTACAGTATCTATAGGCACAACCATACAAGGAACTACAGATTAAAGTATGTCTGCATAAGTATATTTTGTATACTACAAGAATGTAGACAGGTTCATAGCTTAATACAAAATATAGGCAGGAGGCATAAATATACATGACATACTACAATCTATAATGTGTAGAAAGAAAAAGGTGGGCATTTGGTCCCCTGCCATGTTCCTTTATGAACGCCCAATCAAATTAAAAGGTGCTTTGAGAATTCAAGGCCAAACAAAATCGATATATATTTTGTCTAGACGATTAAAACCCGCACAGCAACCCAGCGTTTTCTTAAATGTGACAGGTGACGTGGCCACTGACAGCTACAGGCAACAGAGCAATTTCTTTAACTGGACAGCAGATTCTAATTTGACACGGAATATGGCAATAAGTAAGGGACGAGGACTGTGATAGGGGCATTTCTCGGACTCACGACATTAGGACCCTCTGCCCCCTTCTGGTGATCCTCAGTTTCCAAGACCTGAATATTGATGACATTTCACACTGAAACACCTACCACGGACAGCTGATTTACAGTATCTTAAGCACCTGCAGGCTAATTTGGACTGATTTTGTCAACAAAATCCCTAGAAAGGTATAGAAAATGAACATATATTCATAAGTCATATATTCAATTATAATGAGTAGATTTTGAAATTGGTTATCTATGGTTGGTAGAAAAGGCGTATCAATTGTAACATCAAGGTTCAACTAATAGATTTAGTACTTCTTAGTTGTAACATCAAGATTATATCTTTTTAACCTAATAAACTTTATACAAAGACCAGAAGCCAAACCTCGCTACTATATCTAATCAGACCCAACATGCCACCAAGTGGTTCTTTCTACTCCCCCCCCCCCCCCCACACACACACACACTTTAAGATCTTTAATCCCACCAGGGGAGCGGCTGCTCACAGACAGGAAATGAGCTGCTCACGCCAAGGTCACGTGCCGAGGTCACGTGATGAGCAGGAACCAATGAGAAGCCGTGAATTATTCAGGTGGTATCTCTTCTCCCAGGTGTAGGGGCAGGGCAATGTAACAGTAAAACGTCATTGCCCCTTTTGCATCTTTTACGTGGGTGACCTTCACCAGTACGCAGGGGTTTTAAGGTTAAATTAAAGTGCATTGAATATTTTTCCAGCTTTTTTTTCCAAACTCCTTTTTTTCCTCACCATTTAAAAGATCATTGCAGGTTGGGAAGGTTAAGATAAAGAAAAGTCTCTTGATGATAATTCATATTTAGGAGTGTTCTTGTAGATTGAAAGATGTTCAAATATGTATAATGTATCTGAAATATTTCAAAAAAATATTGAGAACAAAATCGATTTGGAAAAGCGACTTAATTGACATTCTGTACCAATATGTAAGACAAGAGTCATTCAGCCTACCTTAAACACCAGAAAGAATTGGCTATATTTCAGCCAATAGAGTTTGCATGAATCTGATAATTCCATGATTCTCCTGTTTAGTTTGCAAAATGTATTTTGCAAATCTTAATCATTATTTTGGAATCTGAAATCTTAAGTTACCATTAATTCATAATATGCAACACATCCAACAAAGAAGGGTTTAAAGACCACAAGATTTTTTCCTGAGTCAGTCTTTCTAAGGAACTCGATCGATTCAATCAATATTTGATCTGAATCTGGAGTATTGGCAACTGTTAAACCAGTATCCAAAGTTAACAACTAAAGAAAGAAAAAAGAGAGGCTTGAGCGATGATCGATGTTGGGTTAAAACAACGCCTTGCGGTACACACGGGCATCACACGTACCCAACCCACAACATGTCAGTCTGAAGGTACGCGAAGACTCGGGCTCGGGTCATGCGTGAGGCATGGCAATAATCTAGATGCGGGAACTGTGTCCACACTCAATAATGTAATGAAACATTTGGCTATTAGAAACTCCAATTCTCTCATATATTGTTTAGAAGTTAAACATACCTCATAGAGTATATGAGGCACAGAAGTTGACTCTTGAATGTGAGGGCCTTGATTCAATGTCAGTTTTGTGTTTTTCCTATATTTCCACATATAATAGAATATATCAGAAAATCTCTCTTTTGATTTTTGTGAGCCCTTAATTATAGATTTTAGTATTGTAGCTTATGGGAAAGGCTCACTCAATCAGTCGTGTCTTTTGTAGGTATTTGGGCTTTGATCTGATTGCCTGGTTACACAATCTTACATACAAGTAGCTACAGGCCTTTGTCCACCGGCATGCATTTGTAAGCAAGGACAATTAGTGTGCATCAAGGGTTATTGAGTGGGCAGGCCTCTCCCCTGCACCCTCCCCCTCCCCCACTCCTTGAACTCAGTTCAAGGAGTGGGGGTGGGGGAGGGTGCAGTTTGAGAAGCCAGAAGTGGGTTACATAACCAGTAGGCCTACTTGAGCCAATCAACCCTCACCCCTCCACATTAGGACCTCCACTGTCACCTGCAGGTGGGCAGGTCTAGGTTTCCTATGCCCCTCCCTGAGTTGTGTGTGACAGCAGGAGTGGTGGTGGTGATCACTACTCATAGCCCATATAGCCTTCAGGTTGTAGGAAGGCCTTCAGTTTATTGAGGGACGACCATTGCTATAGATTACATACATTAGATATATTGACATTTTGTTCAATTACCTTTCAAACACAATGAAATGTCCATTGTTATGTTAAGGGCGAACATCGATCGTTCCAACGATCGGAACTTTGATAGTCATTTGCTTCTTGTTATTTCTATAGATTTGGCAGTGTTTCTGTAGTTTGTATCCAGAATCTGACCTGATTATCAGGAGGCAGTTAGTCTACAAAAGATTTCAAAAGTTTGCATTCAATATTGCAACTCAGGATTAGTACATGTTAGTTCTTGTATTTCATAAGAAAGACTTTTTCATCATTTTTATTTCAAAGGGAGCGAACCGATACATATATCCTAGACGCCAGGAGAGGCACCCTGACATTGTTCTCTCCGGTCTTCTCCCCCTCTCGGCTGCCCCGGTAGGACCTCTTAAAGTGGCAGAAATCAGTTATAACAGCTTTTCTTTTTGGCAAATTGACCTTGAACAGAGTTTTACATAAGGCATTTTATTCAATGGCTTGATCTATCTTCAGGCAGGGCCAAACAAGTCAGAAAGGGGTTTCTAGAGCAATAATTTTAACCAAACACAAAAAGAAACATTTTAAATTAATTTGGAAGCTGTACTTAGAAAACTGAACACTGAGGTATTCATGTTGAAAATGGCTAGATGCAAAAGCTATTGATAGAATGAATTATGATTAGTGAGAGAGCTAACTATTCTTGTCGTTATCTTCATGATTGACACCGCAATCTATTTGTTTCACCCTGCGCTGAAGATGTGTAAGCGCAGAGTGAGATGCTTGAAAAATACTAGTAATTATAACCACAAACTTAACGACATATAAAACAAATATACTGCATGTTATACTCAAATACAATATCAGAATGAATTCTCACCTACGTGATTCCCCGTTTTACTGCTATAAATGTATCTCTGGGCAAATAGTCTTTTGCCAAAAAAAATATATTCAGACATACACCGAAATATGAAATAAATTTACTCAGTGAAAAATTCCTACTTTTAACAAATATTACCAACAATAAACATGAATGATAAACTGTTAACTGCTGAAGGCTTGTGGGGAAAATTGTCACCTAATTACCCAGAAGCCTACAGATATTTCTGAATTCAATGATGCATAGAATAATGTTGTGTTTGTATGATATTGCATAGTCAGGTATATACAGACAAAGCCCTATGACCAACTGCCACAAATATAAGATTGTATTCATACATGTTTCTGTACAATGTCAAGGCTGTCACAAGCCTTTGGTGAAATCAAGCCGCTATCAATAGTTCTTCCTTTTGTGACCCTTAGCGATACAAGGGACTACAGTCATGCCTACACTGCAGAATATCTTCGGTACACATACATTTGTCAATACTCACAAAAGATATCAAAACCAAAGCTTTATTTATAGTGTAAATACATTCATTTTCAAATGAAACAGACTCTATTCTACCACACTATGGAAAAAGATTCTTAGAGGCCCACTGGCTGTTGTATGTATGGCCTTGTATATGGGACCATGCACATTAAAGAACACCTGCCTCGGTAAAAGTGTAGGCATATAGCCATTACTTTCCATAGATTCGATCACCATCACTACCCTCGATATGACCCTGGCAGTTAATTAGGTCATAAAGCAACCAACAACAAACCAACCAACCGTCTCCCTTATAACCGAATAGAGTCTGTTTCATCAATTATTTATCACAATCAAGCATTGGTCACACCTGAATGCTTTCACCCGAATATCAAGCAAAACCACAAAACCCAGGGTTCTTGCATGACAACAGGCGAAGCTATCTCCCTGTTCTCTCCTCTCGTGAAGCGACGAAACACACGATTACACACATCTGTCTGTTTTCTTCACTCTATGCAGCAGCCTGGATTCAGGATTCAGACCCACAAGCAGGGAAGTTTCAAATATTTTAGTTTATGATATCAGCAAAAATATATTTTACTTTGATACACCTTATGGTTTTCTGACATGGCACATACTATTGTGCAAACTATACACTTATTGAGATGTTATGCTTCACTGCATTTCTGTGATAGATCTACCTCTAGGCACAGGGTGTCTCTTTGGAGCAATGCCTGTGCTGGAATCCCTGCTTACTGCCTCACTCACCACTCACAGCTTATACATTACTGCAAACTTCATCTCTTTACATTATATTTTGAAATTTATCATATAATAATTCAAAACTCCTGTAAAAAGACGTATTTGAGGTATGCTTTCTTGTTAACTGAATAAAGATAACTTTTAATGGAACTATGACATATAACAAATAGCATATGGATATGTGTCCTAGATAAATAAAAAACAAATCAAAAACTTTCTCATGCAATACAAAAATGATACACCAAGAAGATCCACACATATACATTTTGGTTATAGCAAGTCTAGCTCAACCATTCATGAAGCAACATGGGTACTCAAGGTCAAGTTTTAATCTGAATTAACCTCCTCAGTTAAAAAACATTATTGGCAGTGGGAGGAGAAGAAAAGTAGCTCAAGTTGAAATGATACCATGGTTAAGATATATTATTGTAAGATGTAGAGTGTGTGTTTCCATGACAACAGGAGGTTGGAGCCAATCAGCAAGCAGCGGCGTGGCCGGAAGGACGACAGTGACAGCGACAGTTACCCCACCTCTACGGGTACCGGAGGGTCCGACAAGAGCAGCACCAAGACAGCCAAGTCCACTCCCATCAAAAAGCCGTACGTTACAGCACCACTCATTCTCAGCTAGATAGTGGTGTGATTCGGTGTGGACGTGTGACTGTTTGTGATGGCCAAATCCATGCGGCAAAAAGCTGTGTGTTACCATACCACTTAAAGCTAGATGTGTGGGTGAAGGTGCATGTGAATGGTGTGTGCGATTTGGTATGGTTCTGTGATTGTTTCTAATGGCCAAGTTGATGTGGCCCGTCAAAAAGTTGCATTTTACTACACCACTCATTTACAGCTAGATAGTGGTCTATCATATGTGTGAATGTATGATCTAGTAGAGTTGTGATATTGTTTCTAACGGCCAAGTTGATGCGGCTTGTCAGAAAGCTGCATTTTACTACACCACTCATTTACAGCTAGATGTGTGGGTGAATGTGTGTGTGTGTGTGTGTGAATGTGTGATGTGGTATGTTTGTATGATAGTTTCTGATGGCCAAGTTGATGCAGCCTGTGAAAAAGCTGCATTGTACCACACCACACATTTACAGCTAAAAAGTGGTGTATCATATGTGTGAATGTGTGACTAGGTGTGGTTGTGTGATTGTTTCTAGTGGCCAAGTTGATGTGGCCCGTAAAAAAAGCTGCATGGCACCACACCACTCATTTACAGCTAGATAGTGTGGGTGAAGGTGTGTGTGTGTGTGTGTGTGTGTGTGAATGTGTGATTTGGTTAGGTTGTGTGATTGTTTCTGATGGCCAAGTTCATGCAGCCTGTCAAAAAGCTGCATTTACTATACCACTCATTCTCCGCTAGATAGTGGTGTGTCATATGTGTGAATGTGTGATTTGGTATGGCTGTGGGACGGTTTCTAATGGCCAAGTTGAGGTGGCCTGTCAAAAAGCTGCATGGTACCACACCACTTATTTACAGCTAGATGTGTGGGCGTAGATGAGTGTGAATGTGTGATCTGGTATGGTTGGGTGATTGTTTCTAATTGCCAAGTTGATCTGGTCCATCAAAACTCTGTGTTATTACACAACTTATTTATACCTAGATAGTGGTGTGTCATATGTGTGCATGTGTGATCTCTTTTGGTTGTGTGATTGTTTGTGAAATCTATACCCATTGGAAAGCCATAATATTAGGTGTGGCTTCTCTATTGTTTTGTGTGACAGTCAATTGTTGTGTGATTATTATGGCAAAGTTGACGCCCATCAAAAAAGCTGTATGTTGCCAGTCATTCTCAGGTAAATTTGGCTGGATAACGTACGTATGTATGTCATCCGATGTGTGATTGTGACTGTATGATGGCTGCAATATGATCTAATGTATGATTGGGTATGTGTGGGAAAAAACTAAATGTAACCAATGCTTTAGGTATGTGTTATACAAATGCAGCACTACCTTAAGTGCTGAAATATATGTATGAAACAAGTGGGGAGTATACATTATCTAGGAAGACAACCTCTATATTGTAGAATTGGGCAGGAGGGAAAAAACTTCAATTTAAGTGCAGTATGATCTGTAGGTCTCACATTACGTGTGAATGTTCAGATAAAGTTATACTAGTAAAGAAATATATACCCAAGGGAAATTTCTAACATTGAAACTATTGATTTTAGTGCAGAGAACCGGCCGAAGCCCCGCCGCGAGCCCAAGAAGGAGGAAGATGGGGTGTTCCACGCCAAGCCCGTCAAGCACAAGCGCACTCCCGAGAACACCAAACAGGTGGATTTCGATAAAGGCAAGCACCTTTTTTTTCTTCTTTTCCTCAAGTTCTCCAATCAGAAAAATAATGAAAATTCTTGTATATAAACAGCAAATACTTTTTTTTTTTCCAACTCCTTCTTAAGTCATTATTCCATATATCGCTTTTGCCGCTGGTGATTTTGTATTTGTTTAGTTTTGTCTGAGAATATGGTATGAAATCATACATCTTATTTACCCTTTGAAAGAGAACTGTAAAAAGGTTTACCGATGTTCAATCTCAATTCCCACTGTCGTATCAAAATCAGCGTGTGGAATATAAACTTGAGTTTAACATGCATATATCATATTTTGATGAAATGTTTCTATTTCATCACTTACACGATGTGAAACGATTCTGCTTTTATAAACTTGTTTTTGAAATTTGAATTGTGCATGCATTATTTACTAGTTACTCGCCATCCAGACAGTATATAAATAAATCACCGGTTCGCGCTCTTCACTTCCTTATCGCCTCAACTTAAAACTCCATTATTCACACGCACCAGGTGCAGGGATTTGCCACTTAAGTACAGACGAACACAAACATGTATTTTCCTTTTATTGAAACTTTAGCGAAGAAAAAAGCTTGTGCAAGGAGATAGTGCGAACGCCAGATTTTATCTTTTTTTCGAAGTGCACATGTAAATAATAAATGAAGACTCTGTGGTTCACATGGAAAACACAACATTAGTTCTGCAAATAATCAGGAGTCCCCCCCCCCCCCCTTATCTTATCAAAAATGATGTCATGGAGGCCAGAGGAAATTACCAAATAATTGAATTAATGATGTACAAATACAACAATTATTCTGCGCCATAGCCGTTGTCCAGAGAAAGGTATAGAGAATATTTTCAGACCTGCCCATGAAAAGGTTTACATGGTGGGGAAGAGTATTGAAGCTAGAGTGAGAATTAGATTATTTAATAAACAAAGCAGCACATAATGGTAGCCCCTTCCCTACTTAAAACCCTTGGCCCACTAACCAACTGAATGATTTATTGCAAGGTAAAAAAAGATATTGACATAATTATAACATTATTTTGTTGATTCACTTGCTAGATGAGGGAGGTGTGTTTAAGTCGAAGCAGAAGAACCGCGACACGGCGGGGGCACAGGAGATCGACGACACGGACGACACCAAGGTCGACCTGCCCATCGACCAGGTCCAGGCCGAGGAAGTGGTGAGTCAGTTAATAGATGTATAGCTTACTAATCATTTTGCTATGATTTATATATTGAAAAAAACATACGAAAGGCAAGAGTTTGAAACATTAGAATAACATACAATTTTCCGTGATTTTCAGATCCGCGCCCCCAGATTTATACAGCTACATGTTATGTGCACATTGAATTCATACAGTGGTCGACGAAGCTTCTCCAGAATATGTTCATAAAACTTTCCTCATTGATATGTACTAAAAGCCTTTCAGATATTTTGTTATTGAAACCCCCTGGTTCATCTATGAGATATTCCAGGCTTTTCAGTATTTATAGAAAGGAAAAAATATGTATATTTTCAGAAATTGTATGAAAGTAGTAAGAGGGAAAGTCATTCCGGGGATTCATCATATGGATGTATAATGAATTCATCAAGTACTCTATTTAAATATATTCTATATCGAATTTAGTAAATCGTGTAATGAAGACATTGACATCACGATTGAGGCACATATACCACTTATAATTTCCTGGCTTAGCTGTTACTACTTAGAAACAAACGACACCCTCATACCATCTTGTTTACATCTTTTACCTCTAACAAACCAACGCAAAACCGTTGGTTTCATAGAACAGTTGTCTGCAGCCTTCAATCAAATGGTGACTTTTCAGATGCGCGTGTCGAGTCGTGATAGTGGGTCGGTCACTCTGAGTCTAGAGTCCAGTCAGTCCAGTCTCCTCAGAGAGGAGGACGTTACCTCCCAGGTCATGTCACACGCTCATGACGTCACCCTGGTGACGTCACACGCGCTATGACGTCACCGTCGTGTGACGTCACACGCGCTGATGACGTCATCGTCGTGGTGACGTCACATTACTGTGGTCTATCCGTTGTCTGCATGTGTTCATTCTCTTCTGTCAATCATCTTTCTCTTTCCTCTTTCTTTAGATATCATGTTCCTTTTCTTGCCACCGATGTCTATAAATTATGGGGAGCATTTTGATTAGATTGGATATTAGGTCGTTTTAAGGTTAGATATACTGTTGTTCCGTCTGCTAGCTGGTTAAATCTATGTTGTATGAATCAGAGATCCCAGTTCTTTCCTGAATCAAAATGATAGGAATTACTTGGATGTCTTTATAGCTTTTGACCTATAACTTATAAGGACAAATTATTTGAATTTTCCTTAGAAATAGATAACAAAGAGGAATTGAGACGAAGGGACAATACAGGAAGAAGGTTAGAAGAACAGTATAAAACACATCTAACTAATAATGGTCAGTTTGGTAGTAATCCTACTAACAGAATTGCAAGATGGGTTGCCATAACATTTCCTTTGAACGTATACCAGTACTAGTATTAAAATAGCTATCCTGGTTCTGACAGATTCCCCTCAGAATGTGATAAGGTCTAGATAACACATGGCTGTAAAAATAGCCAGCCTAAGACCAATGCACTGCAATACATAGAAACAGTTATTTGTAACAGCAATAAAAGATAATGGATCTACATCAGAGCCTGCGGTACAAATGGCCCTGTAGGCGTTTACCTTTAGGTTGTTCAGCTGATCGGGGGAGGGGGGGGGGCACTCAGTATATGAAGGGCGATACCAACCGTAAAACTATACAGCAAGCCCCTTCCCCTTTGGGGGATTTGACACTCCACAAAAAGCACACTCTGGTAACACCCCTCATTCAGGAAAGTTCATGGACAGCGCCTTGGAAGAAGAGCATGAATCTTAAAATTTCTTGGTCACAATCTGATTTCAGAACTAAGAAATTGTTTGCCTTTGAGAGACATTGTGCAGGAATTTTATTACACACAATGACTATAAATCTAGTAGAAAATATACTCTATTATTGAAAGCTCTCCTAAAAGATGGTTTGATTATTTGACAGCCCCCTTTTCAAGCTATTGCAGTTGACAGCTACAGCCTCTTGAGGGTCAGACCGCAGTTGGTACCCCTTTCTAGACCAAGTTCCCCCACGGGCGCCAATTGCCGAGTAGTCAATGCTGTCACACCCACAGAGTTTATTGCAGGGTTGAATAATTCACACCCACATCGAACCAAACCCTATTGACACCCCCATTACTCTGTACCAATTGATGTGGTGTGAAAGGAAGGGGAAATCATATACCCCGAGTACACATAGCATCGCGGGGACACCGTTTAACATTACACGAGTCATTTTAAGCTCACAAAAGGCGCATTGAAGGGAAAACAAAGGAACTTTAAGACAGGAGAGGGGACAAGGAAAACTTCCTTACCCATCCCAGGATAAATACATTTGTTTTTCATAAGACAAAGTAGACCATACAGTGAACAGTTTTACATGTCGTTGTCACTCATTTTTGCTTATAATGTGTATCGGATTTTTAATTCCTGATGTCCCACATTCCATCATTTTTGGCACCCCTTTTGTTGTTGCTAAGGCCTATGTTTCCCTGTCGGATTTGCGAAATGCCGACGTCGCCATTTCGATGTCAGTGGTGTAGGGCCATATATGAACACGGCATTGGGTGGAGTTTTAGCACTAGTAGCAGATTAGTTAATTAGCGTTTGGACAGTAGGTTCCATGTATTGGATGATGACTTTTAAGTTCGAGGCACCAACCTTCAAGTCTCTTCATCTATAAGCTTGGTCTTTTGGCTTTGCGCCAATAGGCCTACATGTTTCTGGTTACAAAACCAGTTGTCTTGCTACTTCGTTGTTGTAAATGGTTCTACCAAATTGAAATTCTTAAATGCAGCTAAATAGCACGAGGATATCTGATAATATTCCATTTCTTTGACCATCTAAAAATATCCAAAGTCTTTGATCATGTAAGAATATTTAGTTTCTTTAGATTGAATTCAGAGTCTGTCAAAGTATTACAGTTGTACATATAATATATATATATATATATATGTATATACGTATATATGTATATATGTATATATGTATATACGTATATATGTATATACGTATATATGTATATACATATATATATATATATATGTATATATATATATATATGGGCCTATATGTATATGTATATATACATAATTATATACATATATATACATAATTATGTATATGTATATATAAAGGCGACTTAAGTTTTTGATTGAAGAATAACGTATCGCCCTTAAGTACTATTGTCTTAAAAATAGGCTACATGCTTTTAAATAGCTACAGAGGTTTTACTTGACACAGAACCCATCGTATCAAATTTTTGTATTCATAAAAAGAAAAATCTTTTTCTTGGAAAACAACCTACTACCTAAATTTCTGTAATATGTTTTTGACTAGAGCTTTTATTTAAAAAGAAAACTTATCGTCCTTCACTATTCAGACATTTTTCCTTGCCGAGTCTTCTGGCCGGTTCATTGTGTACGTGACCTCCCACACGTCCTAATCTCACTGGGCGGCTCTCCTATAGTTTGTGGCGCCCCCGTGTGAGTAAAGCGGGAACCTCTCAGTGGAATGTCCCCCTCCGGTGGCGCCACCTGGTGTCTCCTCCTAGCGGCGTCTTTCTGAACCTGCTTCCCGCCTCTCTGATTCTGAGATGCCATATTCCCTATTTTTCAGGATATTCTTATTTTGGGTAAATTCGAGTTGCATTTTGGAATGTTTCCCAATAATCAAACATCCATGGTATAGTATTTGAGGCATTCATTGCAAATCAGAGAAGATTCTATCCCATAAGCTTATTTTTCTCCCAATTACGTCTTAGATAAAAGCATAGATCTAGAGACATGTGTTATATGCGTCTATGATAAAAGTAACAAAGGCATTTCCTGCAGTTCTTTCCTTCTCGTCATTTTTGGTGGAATCTCTGTAATTATACTACTGTCACTTTACTGCTCTTCAATACTCAGGGATTTAGTTTTTCAGGTTTTCGTCGGAAAGTTGATTTTCAGAAAGTGGTCAGTGAAGCGCTAACAAATCTTCAAAGGGGGCTATAATGTTGTTTAGAGGGTTAACAAACAGTTTGAGACTATATCATGATTATAGCTTTACATATGTATGGTTTATTTTAATTAATTAAAAGTTTCTATCAGTTAGTCACCACAAGTGTCATTACAATGCTTGGGCGTATTATAGACATACCTGATCTTTTCTATGTAAACTTGTTGTGTTGCAGCAATTTCATAGTAATCATGGCAAGATAAGTGCTCATCGTTATCATACATCTTATCATAATTACATTGATGACCCATAAATCATCATCATCCCCAATAATACAACGTTAATCTCATACCTTTCCTCTCTCTATCAATTAATGTAGATCATCAAAATGATTTTCGCCTACTTCAATTCCGTTGTCATTTGTACCATTTCATCATCATAATTATCATGTTACATCATATCTGGTCTCACACCTGCCTTGTCCTTTCTTCCCCTCCCACCCCGCTCTGCTCACGACACCTACCCATCATGTCCGCGGCTGCCCCTAACCATCGCCCCACTTCCCTGGATGTCCCTTGCTGCCCGTGCCTGCTAATTGGCTACCCCCTTGCTTCCCTGACTGCCCCTGACTGCTCCTTATCCCCTATTGCATATTGCCGTCCATGAATGTCCCTTGCCGTCCTATGCTGACTGCTGTTGCTGGCTAACTTTGCTGTCACCTACTTCCCTGGCTGCCCCTGGCTGGCCCTTGCTTCCCTGACCACAACTTTTATCTGGCTGGCCCTGACTTCAACCTGCTTCCCCTGACTGCCCCTTGCTACCCCTGCCTTCCTGATTGCCCCTGGCTGTCCCTAACTGCATATGCTTCCCTGGTTGCCCCTGACTGCCTCTTGCTTCCCTGGCTGCCCCCGACTGCTCCTTGCTATCCCTGCCTGACTGCCCCTGGCTGTCCCTGACTGCCCATACTTCCCTGGCTGTCCCTGACTGCCCATTGCTTTCCCATACTGACCCTTGCTTCTATTGCTGCCCCTTATTGCCCGTATTGCCCCTTGCTACCCTGAATCTCTGGCTGCCCCTGACTGCCCCTGGCTATCCCTGACTGCCCCTTACTACCCCTTGCTTTACCATACTGCCCCTTGCTTCCCTGACTGCCCCTGGCTGCCTATGCTTCCCTGACTGTCCCTGACTTCCCCTTGCTACACTGGCTGCACTTTGCTGCCCCTGACTTCCCTGACTTGTTATGCTTCCCTGACTGCCCCTGGCTGCCCCTTGCTTTCCCATATTGCCCCCTGCCTCCCTGGCTGCCCTTTTCTGCCCCTGATTTCCCTGGCTGTCCCGAACTGCACCTTTCTGCCCCTTGCTCCCCCTGACTGCCCCTTGCTCACCCATACTGTCCCTGGCTGCCCCTGGCTGCCCCTGACTTCCCTTGCTCACCCATACTTCAATGGCTGCCCCTGGCTGCCCCTGACTCCCCTTGCTCACCCATACTGTCCCATGCTGCTCCTGGCTGTCCCTCCCCCTGCCCACCCCTCAGGAGGAGGAAATGGAGGATCTGGACGAAGGCTTTCTGTTGCCGGATAAGACCCGAGCGCCCTCTGAAGGCCCTGAACCTGACTCCTTCTTGGACCCCACCCTTGTACGCGCCCCCCAGGAAGATGGCCAGGTAGTGCTACATACAGCCAGCTACTAGCCACAACATTCCTATTTTTCAAAATTCCCTAAATCATTATATTTCTATATCATCCAAGGAATAGATACAATCTATAAAAGCAGCATCCTCAGTCAGAAAAAATGAATATATGCAACTCTTTAACAGTTCTACCGCCCAAATTTCTTTTCCACCTTCACTTTCTAAATGAACAGGATACCCTGGTACCCTTTTCCTATATATCTTAAGTGACACTTTATGGAAGTTTAGCAAATCACTCTTTGCTCTTATTTTCATTCAAACCATATCGAATCATTGTTCAAAAACAAAAATATTCTTTTCTTCATCAGACATCTTTGGTTGTCATAACCATTTTTTTCTCCCAACTCAAATGTGCTATACTACAACATTGCATTATGCAGGTTTAAAACAAATTGATCTGAATTATTCCCTTCCCAATGCCCCTAGAACCGCCCCGCTGGCTCGGCTGTAAGCTCTGAGAACATCGGCCGAGCGCCTCAGGAAGATGACGTGGTAATGATGGACCTCTAGACCAGCGCTACCAGCTCAATAAGACCACTCATAGTGCCACCAGACCCACCCATTTAATAAGGACAAACCACCATCCACTATCACTGATTAAAGAAACCCTCTGTGTTCTCATAATAAGGCCATTTTACCTCAAGAAAGCATGTACACCATCTCATTCAATCATCCATCTGATCCTCATCTCATTGAAGCATGTCTGATACTATTATAACTAGGAGGGGGGTAAAATAACTAGTAGACTAAAGAAACTCTTCGTTCTTTTAAGACCAACTTATCTCAAGAAAGCATGTACACCATCTCATTCGATCATCCATCTGATCCTCAACTTATCGAAGCATGTCTGGTACTATTATAAATAGGAGGGTGGTAAAATAACTAGTGGCAACAGATTAAAGAAACCCTCTTCATTCTATTAAGACCAAGTTATCTCAAGAAAGCATGTACACCATCTCATCCGATCATCCATCCGATCCTCATCTCATCGAAGCATGTCTGATACTATCATAAATAGGAGGGTGGTAAAAAAACTAGTGGCAACAGATTAAAGAAACTCTCTTTATACTTTTAAGACCAATAATTATTTATCTCAAGAATGAATGTACTCCATTTCATTCGATCATCCATCTGATCCTCACCTCATCGAAGCATGTCTGATACTATTACAAATAGAAGGACGATAAAACAGCGAGTGATTTAAATGCTTATTGGTTCCTGGAAAGGAGCATTAAGTCATCATAATGTGTCTCTTGTCCTTAGAAACTCTGTCTTTTATCCCTCTTAACTAGCGTCGCCGTCGCCGAGTACGTAAGGTAGTGCATGCTATTCCTTATGAGTATTCTCGTACAGGTTGCGCAGTTATATTGGTCTTTCCAAGTGGTGCTTATATGTACTTTGTCATTTATGTCTCAATAAAAAAGCCATCTAGCCAATATGCCCCTTTTCTTTTCTGTTAAGAACTTCTAAGCTTATGAACATAATCAAACTTTGCAATTGGATTTCCAATATTACAATTTTCAAATACATCTTCAATCTGAATTAAAATATTCTCCAATGTCTATTCAAATGCAAATTATTTTTGCATCTCAAAATCCCCCCCAAAAAACTTCCATGGTGCTTTGCTTTATCGACTGCTATCAAATTTACTAGAGAGATGTTAAATGGTTTTCTTGTTAATCCTGTGAATTGTGCTATAGGGTAAAATCAACTGTCCATAGGTCATCTCTGATTTAGATGTCCGTATGTTACCCATGTATGTGGCGGTTCATATGTAGTTAACTATTGTCAAGTTTTCGAATACTGTCAGTTGTACTTTGTTTGGAACCAAAAAATTTCTCCATATGACGGATATTGAAAGAACTTAAAAAGTGGTGTGGGAGTCGTCAAAATTCACCTACTGCAGCTGTAGGTCGCAGCATTCAAAGGCATTAATATACTTAATTATTTTATAATCATATCAATTATTGATCATTCTTTAATAGCTATACCAAGTATAGTGAGTCTAGTTATCAGAGAGTATATTAATAAAGAGTTGAAAAATATGAATTATCCACCTTCTGTGGATTGTACAGATACAGTTTTGACGTCTCCTAATTTAAAAGTAAAAAACCAAGGTCAATTTTCCAAGAGGATGGCAACATAGTGTAAGTGGGAATTAGGTCTGATAAAAACAATGTATTCACTTTATAACTGTCTACCAAGTTCTATAAAACTAAAGCATCTATAATGAAAAAACTACACAACATTGAACTACCACAGAACAATACTGGATATTCATCTTAGTCCTTTGTGAAGGATTGACCATGTACTCATTCAGTGATTACCTTTTAGGAGGAGGAGATCCAGGAGGAAAAAGAGGTAAAGAAGTACCATACACCCACACCTCCACCTCCGAAGGAACGAACCCTGACTCCGAAGAACCGAACTCCGACCCCGAAGGACCGAACTCCGACCCCACAAACTGTGAGGACCCCTACTCCAGAGAACAAGACAGATCCCAAACAGGTAGGATCATAATGAAGTGATATTTCATCCTAACAAACCTGACCCCAAGAATTCAGCCTGTTGAATTTTATCACCAGACTGATTGACTATGGATATAGTGTGCTCTCTCTGGCATAATTTTCTAGCAGACATTATCCACATCCATAATGTCTTGTACCCTGCTCGACTGGGCCATGCAAGGCAATGTAAACAAATATCCAAGAGATATGATTTTATTAACTACAAAAGTCTTCCTTTATTGGTTTTTGGCCATAAACAAATTTTTTTCACAGCCATGTCTCCACCGAAATATCCAAGAGGTATCCGGACTTTGATTGAAATCAGATACTGAAGAGCAATACAACCATTGGCCTAAATTATACACACTGTAAAATAATTGATTAGTGAGGTCTGATAATGCTTAGTGAAAGTTGTTGGTAGAGCAGTTGGATAAGTAAGTGGTATAAACTGTAGTGACCACTGTTTGGAGAAGTCTGTAGCACTGTACAAACAGGATATGGATTTGCTGCAGCAAGAGGAAATCATCTACAACACAGAAAGGAGTAATTTTTATTGCAGGACTGGCTTTTTGACAGTTATACCTGCAACCCACTCCCAAGAAGTGAATACTTCTCTTGCATGAACTAACTTTATTTGATGCCTGTTGAATATCAGGGATTAACCAAATGGCCAAGTGTACAAGAACCTAATGTTCCCATGTATATTGAGCTAGTAGTACAATACTTTGTTTATAGGTCCATTTTGAATTAAAGATAACTGATTCAATTGTATTCCAGAGCAATAGATTCCCTTAAAAATTAAGTTTCATCCAAGACGCTGTTTTTGGTACAGGAGAAGGCAGCAACCACAATACAGGCTGGCGCCCGCGGGTATCTCGCCCGTAAAGAAGTGGCCAAGAAGAGGGAGGAGAAGAAGGTACTGAATGACCTCTGCTGCCTCTGTCTGACCTTCACACTGCATTGTGACCTTGAACCCTGACCTCTGTTTACTCTCCTATACCATTTCAATTTGAACCAATTTCAGTATTAGTCAAAAGAAACTTTCATGAGGTTATATTATGATCGTAGTACAATAGAATTGTAAGCATTCACTCTCTTGCTATTTTCATTCTTAAGGTGAGATGTTTTTCAGAACCTTTCTTGAATATAGTTAGGGACATCTAAAGGTGATCTTCTCTGCTATTCAATTGATCTTAATCCCAGCAAAATCTTTTCATAATCATTCTACTGCATGTTAATTAGTTATAGTGAAAGCTAGTATAAGAAAATATTTTCTAATTTTGTATTGTGACTTTTTGATTAAGTTAAATTTTAGTTTTCACTCATAAATGAATATATATGTGTCATACCTTGGCAACTTAATCTATCATCCCCAATGCTTTTTAAAAGTATTATCTAAAACCATATAAATCGCACTTATCCCCATGTGTGGATAAAATGTTTCCTGAGTGCAGGTGTGGCTTTGTTTGAAATTTTGCCCTACTTCCTAGATCACTGTCTGTGATCTTGTTTGTACTGTACAATGTGCTTATATTATTACAAACCGTAATTATGTTGTCATAAAAACCAGGCACTTAAGCCTTTGCATTGTGGGTGTACTTAGGAGAAAGATGAAGAAGCGGCGCGGGCTTTAGATGCAAGCGTCAAGGAGTACCAGGAGGCTAAGGCTAAGAAGGAGCAGGAGGTACGGGTGGCTCCCCTTGCGTGCTGATTGGTGATGTGGCTTCCCCGGGTGGCTTCTAGTGGGGCTTCCCAATAACTAACCCATGTCGAGTTTACTTACAGTGAAAACCCTGAAACTTGTATCCCACATCCCGATTTTGCTGCCGATTTTACAAATCGATAGCAGGAATTGATATGTTATATGTCATTAGAAAGGTCTTACAATTTCCTTTCAAGTGGTGTATAGGATGTATGGTTTCGTGCCATATTTTAGGAGAAAATCAAAGAAATACAAGTCATCAGTATGTGGAATACAGGCTTAAGTGTGCTATTGGTCCTGCACTTTGGGAAATCATTAGAGTTGGTTCATTCTCCCTTCTTGAACTTAAGTATATCCTATGTGTACCTGATCTAGTTTTATTTCAGATTGAATATGCAGAATGTGATTGGAAATATTTTGTTTCACAAGTATACATAGGTTAATCTTAGAAGTAACCTCCCTTATGAGCTTTGGGTATTTTCCCAGAGTGGGCCTTGGAATATGAATAGAAACAGCAAGTACTCTATATTTACCAAAATATCTTGATACAAAGTAGGCCTCTGTAATTGAATATCATTCAGATGATCTTAATGAACTTGTTTCATTGAACCACTATAGACTAAAACCGTGTGTAGGTTTACCTAACACTGCACCTGAGTTATTAAAAGTTTCAATACAGTTCCTGTCCACTTAAAATAATCCCATTATTCAACAGATAATTATGCAGTTCACTTCATTTTATTTTGAGGTACATAAAACATAACTGATTTGATCAATTAAACAACAGCGATGACTATTTTATCATTTTTCAAAAAGGACATGAGGAATCTTCAATTGTGTGTGGCAGTGATATTCAGAACATAAATACAACTACTAAGTAAACACTTTTGTTTTATCCCTCGAAAAATCTAGCGACTAATTTGGGCAACGCTGCAAATTCAGTCGTGGTACCGTGGGTATAAGTTGAGAATGAGTCTCCTCAAGATGTTGCAAGAAGAGGGTAGAGAGAAGGTATAGGAGTTGAGAGAGGTTCCGTGGATGGATATGGAGTTTTAGACATTGCTGTGGTTCCATATTGATTGAAAACGAAGTCGGTGCATGAACAGTGTTTAAACTCTGCTGAATTTCTAAGTCCCTTTGCATTATTGGCTTTTTCCCTTTTTGTCTATCAGCATCGCTAACATGGGGAATTCTTGCTTCTGTCAACCTGAAAGGTGCTAACTAAGGAATATTGGTCTTTGTCAACTTTATTTTTGTTGGTTGGTCACTCGTGCCTTTTGAACAGGGTTGAGTTTGATAACATTTTCCTTTTTTAACTTCACATTTTTGAGTTTTGAAAACTTTTCCTTCTCATTTGTTTGGATTATGTTTTTGGAACACACTCATAATGATATGGTAGGAAATGTAAATAACTGAGGGATGATTTTGTATAGATTTAAGAGAAGAGTTATTAACATGTAAATTCATTTTTAAAAAAAGATCTAATGTGTCTAACTAATTCTAAGGCTGCTTGATTGTGATTATCATTGAATAAAAATAAGATCCTTAAGGTAAATCCCAGACATTGGTTGTTTTTGAAATTCAGGAGAAAGAAAGACAAGATGCAGCAGTCACTATACAGGCAGCATTTAAGGGGTATAATGATAGGCAAAAAGTGAAGAGGTTGAAGGAAACAAAACAGAATGCGCAAGTAAGGGAACATGCAGCCGCAACCCAAATACAAGCTGCATACCGAGGTCATGCAGACCGAAAAGAAGTGAAAAAGATGAAGGTATCCCATTGTCTGATGAGGTCTGCACTTGTGGTTTTAGTGAAATGGACTCTGGCACTTTATTGCAGATCTGAAAAGTTCTCACATCTTTTCTTTTGTTGGAAATGATTTGTTTACTTTCTTCTTTTTGGCTTTAGTTTATTTCTTGATTCAGTTATATTTATTTTGAGAGAGGTTTGGATTTATTGGACTGAAAAAAAGGTCTGGCGTTCTGAAGGTGTTATAAAAGGAAATGGTGATAAGGAATAGAATGAGCTTATATTGGCATTGTATACTTTTTTCTTTTTTTTTCATTTTTAACTATTTCTGTGTTTGAAATAGGCAACCGAAAAAGTATCAAATTCTTTAAGCTATTAGGGCACTTTCCAGCTCTCCAGTGACAATGCTTATATGCATTGCATTTTAAATTGGTGCAATGCGAGCAGAACCATCACTGACTTAGGAAGAATCTATTTGTATTTGCAAATGAAGCAATAGACTGCATTCAGCATACAGTTTACCCTCCTCAGGACTTTGTACAGATGTGTACGTTGGTATTGTGCTCTAATTCTGAGGTTGTGTTGAAAGGTGATGTTTGATATTAACCACACAATTATTGTTTGGGGGATTATTGCTTAAAAAGTTACTTATGAAAATGGCTGTATACACACATGAAATGATCCTTACATAGCATTCCCAAATTTGAAATACTTTGCTTGTAGTACTACAGCATCTAGATTCAAGACAAGTTAAATGATGATATTCTACAGGTGTAGTATCTAGTAGTTGAATAATGACCATGACGTTTTAGCATTGCAGATTGGCTGACTTAAGTTATCTTACAACAAATGATTTTAAATTGCACCTTGTTGAAAAATGATGAAAAGCTGTTAAAGAATAGTTGTCTGTTTTGGGTGTGCAGGAAAAGGAAGCTGCAGCGACAACCATACAGGCCGGTTACCGTGGTTACCGCGATAGGCAAAAGGTGAAGGGCCTGAAGGACGACGCCAAGCCAAAGGTACAGCGCATGGATACCAACCTCTTACTGCCGCATGATGTTTAAAACTGTACTCATTCTTCACTCTGCACATCAATATGACCACTGAGTCTATAATTCTTCCCAAAAGATTTTTGTTCCAATTTCTAAGCCAGAAATCTTCTCATTATTTCCCTATTAAACATAAAATTGCATTTGATCATTTAGGAACAGGAGGAACAGCCGGAGGAGGTTCTAGAGGAGGTAGCCAAGGAGGAACCCCCGGCCGAAGAGTTGAATGACGACAAGGTAGTTTGCCCATGTTCAGTGTCTAATAGGATTTCTCTCTATCCCATAGGTTGACAGTATTAAGTTTTCCTGAACTTCCATGGTGGATTTATATAGCAACAGGGTACCCACACAAAGTTCTAAATTGATTTCGTAAGAGTTAAGGCTGTAAATGTTCTTCACATTTGAGGGTTTTCTTATAGGAGCTATTTGAAAGGTCTTAAATTGATTCTGATTTGAAAATTTGAATTAATTCATCCTGGGATACAAAATGCTGCTTACTGGAACTATATGTCTGAATATGTTTCTCTGTGAGAGGCTGCAAATCTTGCATTTTCAAAATTGTGGTCTGAAAAGATATTAAAAAAGTTTTAAATTAATTTTCAAAAATATGTGGGCGCTCTGTGCAGTTCTAGGTCCTTCAATTCGAGCTCTTCTGTTCTTTACGTAGAACTCCTATACACAGGAAACGAGTCCTTGATTATTTCAAGCCCCCTACAATTCAGGTCCTCAGCATCCTACAAAATACTGTTTAGAATACTCAGTACTTTACCCGTTAGATCATAGTATAGAGCTTAGTAATATTTCATTAGGATTAAGTTTGTAATTAGTTCAAGGTAAATCATCTTTAGCTTTTGTTATGTTCGTGAGTAAGCTGAAGATGATGAATCTTGATCCGTCATATTTTTAAACATACCTACTCATCCAAATGAGGAAGACTATTACAGTAATAGATGAGAAAAGCATGCTAGGTAATAGTAGGGAGTTCAAAGAATAAAAAGATTATTTCTCATTACTTTATTTTGAAATTGTATTACTGTATTCTACATATATGGTTATCTTAGATGGGAGTAATTAATAAATTAGCATAAAGGTTTTCTTCTCAACTGTCCCTTACACTCTCATGATCCCTTCGCCCCACCCTAGGACAAAGAGAAGGCAGCCACCACAATACAGGCAGGTTACCGCGGTTACAAGGACCGCGAGAAGGTCAAGGCCATGAAGGAGACGGACGCTAAGGTAGCCCACGATAAGGTCTCCTTCTGCATGCCTTAACTAACCTTTACCGAGCCCGCTATGTTGAACTAACCATTGGAACCCTACTGTGTGAAGTTTGCCCAGTTTGGATGTGAATCCCCTTGCATACACCTTTCTCATAAATAAATTCTAGTTGTAGGGATTGCACTTTATATCCCAATCCAAACATATTTCTGCCTCCCCCCACCTACCAAGAGAAAACATAAAGAGAAGGGAATAAATTGTCCAGAATGTCCCTATTGATATAGAATATGGACACAAGTATGTTATATCAAATTAAAGCTAACTTAAGTCCAATCAGTGTAGCTTTTAAACACCATATTTTACAGCTCTGTTGAGAACGGTGTATGAAAGCTACATAACAGTTTTGTGGATTATTAACATTTCAGTGGAAAAATGTGGATGCATATTAGATATGTGTTACTATACTTTATGTCATAAGATAAGACATTTCTTGGGCTAAATACTTCACTTCACATTACTATTAGCAATCAAAATTAACATCTTTTTCAAATAGAAACGCTAAAGGAAATCCTGTGACTTATAGTTAAGGTTTAGTGTAGTATTCGAGAGATTTCAAGTAATTTGTTTGAGATAGATACTGAAGCAATTATTCAAGCTTTTCCGCTAGTTGGTTTTGGCGATTGCCAAAGATTTGATGAATCAGTTTTTGAAACTGCAAAGAGGAATATAGCCTATGCAGGCAGGTTGTTGCCCCTGAGTGTGTTTTATTTCATTATCTTGGATTGAGAAGCAAGCTCAGACTAAACTAACCTCTCTATAACAACATCATTGTGTGATACATGTCAGTTTTCCCAATTGAAATGTTTTTCCATAGTTTTAGGACCCCAAGTGTTGGACTTTGGGCTAAAATGCTGACCCTCCTTGCCTTTGTTGGATGTAAACCCTAATGACACCATCTTTTGAATGTGAATTCCCTGTTTCTTATTGTGTGTTTGCGTATAAATCCATTCTAATGCAGACTTAATTTCAGGTCGAGAGGTACTCTCCATGACTGCATGCTTTCTATCTGTAATTTGTAAATCCTTTTTCTTTCATTCTGTAATGTAATCATGTTATTATAATAGTCACTGATTGTTTTCATCATGTAATGAGGAAATGTTGAAGAAATGGTGTACAAATGAACATGCATATGAAATAGTATGAAGTGAGTTATATCGTATATCAAATGAAAGTAGAATATCTGTAAAACATAAATGTTAAAAAGCATTGTACCTGATACAAACAATTAATTTATATTTATGATTTGGTGACACAGAATAAAGCAGCCACAAAAATCCAGGCTGGCATCCGCGGTCACCAAGACCGAAAGAAAGTCAAGGCCATAAAACAGGTACTGAGGAATGGGACTTTTATGGTGGTAATGTGCACTTATTTAGACAAAGATATCAAATTTAAAGAGATTAAAAGCAAGGGCATCTTCCAATTGGATATCATATCTTGATATCTTGTAACTGCCAAGCGCCACGCTAAGATATTATCAGAAAATGTTCTGAGAGTGAAAAACATAGTGGTGCCTGTAGTATCATCAAGCTCAAGGTATTGTTGGTTAAACTAGTGATGGCAGGATAATACTGTCATTTTAAGACAAATTTAGCACACTTTAGAAGATAAACCTGAAGTTATCAAAATCCATTAAAAATAAAGTACATAGCACCTACTCTCTGAACTAAAATTTCAAGAACTTGAGGATGTTAATATTATAAGTTATCAACTGTCTCAAGGTGTTGTCCCTGATACTGATTGACTAGTTAATTGTGTATAGGATCAAGCAGCCACAAAGATCCAGGCGGGAGTCCGGGGCCATCAGGACCGAAAGAAGGTCAAGGCCATGAAAGAGGTACCTAGAATCTGATTGGCTTCTGAATCCATCCCAGTTCTAGTTACATCAGAACTAGTAACAAATATCAAATAAAAGATCAAGTTGAGGAAGAGACACAAAGAAAAGAACCAATTTCTCTCTGAAACATTTTTCATTGGATGTAAACTATGTTTGAAGTATGATTTAATGTACAAAATAGTGGCATCTTATAGAAATGCAAGGAATCTTGGTGGTTTGCAATTTCAATTGTCAAATGGGATAGGAAGCAATTTTGTGACCTGTTTTATATGGTAATTTCCTTTAGGAGAAACAGAAAAGGGAAACAGCTGTCGTCACAATTCAGGCTGGCTATCGGGGTTACAAAGACCGGCAAAAAGTGAAAGCTATGAAGGGAGAGCAGCAGGTAGATCTACAGTTGTTAACCCAGGAATGAGTTACTCAGCATCCAGCCTGTGTGTGTGCACAAAACATGAGTGTATTGTGGTCTGCAAGTTTGCCTAGTTACCCAAGTCTGCCCGCCTGCCCCAGCCTGCCCCAGTGTACGCCTACAAAAGTCTGTTCTGTCCTACGAAAGTTTGCCAATTTATGTCAGGTTGGCACAGTTTACCAAAAGTCTACCCCAGTCTGTCCTAGCCTTTCACAACCTGCCCCACCATATCCTAATCTGGCCCAGTTAACCCGAGCATACCCGCTTCTGCCTGAGCCTGCCATAGTAACCTCAGCCTCTACAAGTATGCCCGTTTACTTGCAGCTGGTCAATCAACCGGAGGTCTACCCCACCCTCTCCTAATTTACCCCTTTATATCCTAGCCTTGCCCAGTAAACCCCAGCATATCTAGGCCTGTTTCTGGCTGTCCTAGTCTCCCAATTGTACCCCAGTAAATCCTAGTCAGATCCAATTTACCCAAGCATATCCAACCTGCGGCGATTAAATCCCAATCTGCCGCGATTAAATCCTAATCTGCCCAATTTAGGTCAGCATCCCCGAGTATAACCTAGTGTGCCCCAGTTAACCCCAGTCCGGTTGCCACAGGTCAGGGAAAAGTTATATTTTTCAAGGTCAGGGAATTTTTGAATTGGTCAGGGAAAAGTGGAAGTGAAAAAATTCTGGGAAAATTTACCCAAGTTATGGAAAAATGGAATTTACAAAACCACAAGTGAAGAGGCACAAGAATCTGGTGTGGCAAAAACTATTTTGTTAATTTTGGTCCCATTCCAGGCTTTTTAAAGGGATTTTAAGGGATGAGCTGCAATTGAACAGCATTGTTTTAGTCACAGGGGTTGTTATGAAAAATTGTGAGATATTGTGTATTTCGCAAGTCCAAGACTTCAGTTCCAGTGGTGGTTCAAGGCTGGATAATGAAAGGATTTTCGGATCATATTTGTCAGGGATAAATGAAATTGGTCAGGGAAAAGTCAGGGAATTTCGATGTCTCTGGTCTGTGGCAACCCTGCCAGTATACAAAGGTCTTGCTGAATCTACTCTAGTCTACCCCAGCCTTCCCCAGGCTAGCTCAGACCAACCCAGTCCATTATAGCCTGCCCTTCTGTACTTCTCGTTTTTCAAAATGTGGAGAGGTCTCATATTTCTTTGAACAGGATATTTTCGTTTTTATAAGCATCCTAAAGCTTACTTTAGATGGATCCTTTTGTAGGATTTCACATTTCAAAATTCAGTTTAATTAGGGTCTTAATGTGGCGTAGCAGGAAATTATGTTTCTCTAGCAGACAGAGACCTCTCATTCATTATTGAAAAAAGAAAAAAAGGAGTGTCACCCATATTTAGGGCAACTTCTTCAGCTTATGGCTTTTTACTCTAACCCAGAGCACATTGCATGTTTGGAAAAGCATGATTTTAGACAAGATCTGTCCTGATGTGAGGAGTTTTCCATTTGTTCTTTTTGTATTCTTGATTCTTTCAACCTTAATTAATACATACATGATATGGTCAATGTTTTGCTGGTTTTGATGCCTATTTCTGGAACTTGTCCCCCATCTTGTAGGAACCAGCATCAGAGGTCATGAAATGTGGACTGTTCTAATCCATTCTCTCTCCCTGAACTGACCGTTTGACCTTCGATTTAGCATTGTTTGGTGAATTTGTTATATCGAATACCCCAGTGTTGGTTTAGTGTTCACCTTCCAAGTCTGACCCCTGACTTGATTAACGAATGCCTCAGAGCGAACCAAACCTGTTAAGGTCATAGCCATTTGACCTTGAGCAATCTTCATCTACTATGGTCTTTGGTCATTACATACCTTTCAATCATCTGTTTCATTTCTAAGGAACTTGAAATATTATTTCATTTTCATTTTATTTAGGTTATAGAGACTATTAGAGATTTGGTACTATTTTAAGAGAAATCTCATATAACTTGAATGAAATAGAAATAGCATTATCCATCATTATTAGTTTGTCCTTTTCAACATGTTTGATATAATGGGAGTTAGCCATGTCAGCAGGTGGCCACTATTTGTTTATCCTTTATACATGTTTGTTGGAACAGAAGCTGGCCATATGTCAGCAGGTAGACATTATTAGTTCATCCTTGAAACATGTTTGATATAATAGGAACTGGCAATATCTTAGCAAGCAGACATTACCTCTTTATCCTTTGAACATGTTAGATATAACAGGAGTAAGCCATATGTCAGCAGGTAGACATTGTTATTTCATCCTTAAAACATGTTTAATATCATGGGAGCAGGCCATATCTCAGTTAGTAGACATTATTAGTTTCTCCATTAAACATGTTTGATATAATTGGAACTGCCCATATGTCAATAAGTATACATTATTAGTTTCTCTTTTAAACATGTTTGATATAATGGGAGCAAGCCATATCGCAGTAGGTAGACATTACTAGTTTCTCCTTTAAACATGTTTGATATAATGGGAACTGGCCATATCTCTGTAGGTACACATTACTAGTTTCTCATTTAAACATGTTTGATATAATGGGGCAGGCCATATCTCAGCAAGTAGACATTATTCGTTTCTCCTTTAAACATGTTTGATATATATATTGTAACGGGCCATATCTCAGAAAGTAGACATTATTCGTTTCTCCTTTAAACATGTTTGATATATATATTGTAGCGGGTCATATCTCAGCAAGTAGACATTATCCGTTTGTCCTTTAAACATGTTTGATATAATGGGGTGGGCCATATCACAGCAGGAAGACCAAGGTAAAGAGGAGGCAGCCCAGAGAATACAGGCCGCTATCCGTGGTCACCAGGACCGGAACAAGGTCAAAACCATCAAGGTAGTAACACCCTTCCCAATGCGCACTTAGCAATTCGCTTACAGACTCCTAGATTTGTAGTGATATACCATCTGAGTTTCCTATATTGTGTCAGTCTAATGCAAGAGAAAACAACCAATGAAAACTCTTTCTTGGTTTTTGGTTAAATACAATTTAGTTGGGATATACTCAACGCCTAATCCTAAATAGATCTTAAATATTAGATATTTTGCAGGTTTCCAGTTCACAGAAAGTTTTATTGCTTTAAATGCTCAATGCTCAACTTTTGCTCACTGCTCATCTTTCTCTACTTTTGCAAATTAGATTTCTCAAATCAAATTTGAATTATAATCTCCTCTTATAGCAAAAAAGGGAGTCAATATTAGTCATCCAGGCAGCCGTGAGAGGTCACTTCGATCGGGAATTAATTTATGATGCCAAAGAGCAATCTCGACGGGAAAAGAAAAAGGTCTGTCATTGAATGTTCTATTTCTCAGCTCAACTTATTGATATTTTTATAATAATTATAGTATTGACTTTAACATAAAAAACGTTTGAATTTAAATAAATTTTTATTGAGTGCTGTAAGATTGTCGTTTGGTCGATAGATTATTTTTCCAATCAGTTTATAGTGACTAGATATATTTTGCATATAATTTTTTAATCTAGTGAAGATGGATTATGAAGTATAGACCTTTTTGATTTTAGAGAAAAGTTAGAGCAATAAGGCGGATCCAAGCAGGTATTCGTGGTTATAATGATCGCCAGAAAATCAAGCCCTTGCTTGAAGAAAAACTTAAAGAAAGGAGAGAAAAGGTTTGTTAGTTGTATGTGTATTAAAGAGGTGAAATTGTTTGAAAGAAACCTAGAAAAGAAATGTTTAAGAGATATAGTTTAAGACCATGGTATAAATAAAGGATAATATTGGCTAATATGCCCTTATAGTAGATCATTGTATAAATTAAGGTTAATATGCCTAATTCTCTCCCCTGAGTAGCCTTAACTAGTATGGATGCTTCAGTTCAGATTACATAGCTGCAAGTGTTAGAAAATTATGCCTAAGTAGTTCTATAACCTTTCAAAATTCAGCCTCTAACTAAAAATGTATGATTTATAAGATATAATGATAGTAAATCTCAAGGTGTGCATCCTCTGTTGGTTCAATATAGATGCGTCAAAAAGCAATAAGACGCATTCAGGGAGCATATCGCGGGTACAAGGACCGGCAGAAACTGTTTGATAAAAAGGTCAAAAAGGGCATTGAGGACATAGAGATTGAGGTATTATACCCCAAGTGTGGTGTGGTGGTTAGGGCAAGGCACATCTTTGACATGCACAACACAACCAAAAAGTTTTGATTTAGTTACAGTTATGTTGATTAGATAACATGATAAAAAGTATTAATTTCATGTTGCTATGGCATTTCAGAAGCCACTCTGGAATTTTCAGAATATTGTTTTGTTCACATAGAAGTCCTCTGGTTTTTATCACAAACTTAGTTGTTCTCTTTTTTCATCTCTGGATTTGCTGCAACCAGCTATACAGCTACCTATTCATGACATCTTTTCATTTTTGGTTCTCAACATAGCTGTGTTCTCTTCATACTCCTCTGCCCCTTTGTGAGTCTAAGTACTTTCTCCTTTATAAAGCATGGTGAGCTCTCAGCTAAAAACTGACATACAATTACTCCAAAACGACAATCGATAAACATACTAATTAGTAATACATTACTGGTACAACCTTGCGGTTTCAAATTTCTCAAATTAATGCTCCCACTAGTGAAAAAGTATTCTGATGATATTGATAGTGTGTCTTCCACTTTGGTAACTGCCCTGGCAGGATATAGAAGTGGCCACTCTCATCATTCAGTCGCATTTACGGTCTTTCGGAGTGAGGTTGAGGCTTACAGAGGGAGAAGAAGGGCTAGATGACCAAAAGGTACAGGATTGTGAAGAGAAACACAGGGCTGCCACTGGCCCTACATTCCCTACATTTCCCTTCATTTGCACATACTCTATTTTCACATATTTACCCACAAGATTAGTGGGTACATGAGAGAGAACCATGTCAATAAAAGAGCTTCTATAGACCCCCAAAACCCTTGCATCTAAATCTTGATCAATCTCCAATTCTTATAATGGTTTTCTCAACAGTTGGTTTTCTCTTTCAAAAAGCCCTTTTATATGGATGGAAGTACCTATAATATCTTATTTCTTAGTCTACATTTTGTTGTTTGTCCCACATTTTCATAGCATTAGCCCTATAATTTGATAGGGCCCCAGTGGCAGGCCTAGAAATGAACTAATAGGAAAGTAACAAAGTAAAACTAAAAAGGAGAATGGAGTTTTTCAATAGGAGTCTGCTTGTTTCAGTATCAGGGTTTTTACAATTTTACAATTATTTTATGTAAGGTTTGCATTATGTATATCTTTTCAATGTGCAACGTTTCATTTTCCTTTTCTCAATCAAGAAATCAATTTACATATAAATGTATTTAACTTCAGGGATTTCTGAGATAGTTATATCATTTCTTATTTGGTAACTTGGTGTTTATACAATTTTGGTAATGATAACTATCAAGTATTTTCCTTAAACCCTTAAGCACAAATTAAAATCCTCATGTTATGATTCCCACAGAGTGATGAGGTAGCAGCCCTAGTTATCCAATCGGTTTTCCGGGCTTATTTAGTGCGGAAGCGGCTAGAGGAGAGACTAAACCAGGTACACCCGAGTGGTCCTAACAAAGCGCAAACTCCTTGGTCAAGATTGAATCTATCCCAGCACAATCCTACATTTTGTCATTGTGTGCTGTCCTTTCCACTCTTTTATTTTTCTTTGATTATTTTAATTATCATTGGTTGATTTTCATCAGATGAAAAGTTTTATGTGGTCTTAATATTAAACAATATTTTAAATTTTGATTTTCAGAACACCTTTGGCACATTTTTCTCTTGCCCTGCCATCTACCCAATGCAATAGCTTTACACATTCATTTTCCCCTTTCAGAAATGCTTTATAGCCAGCTCTCATATCTCAGATCAAAATATGATTTCTTTCAGAATATGGTTAGTTTTGTAATTGGAGTTGTGGAATCCAAGGAATGTATGTAGGCTTTTTGATAGCAGTTTCCTTGGTCTTATGAGAATCTAATGGTTTTGATTTATCTCTTTGCTGAGTAGGAATACAACAACAAGTGAATTAGATACAAACAGTAGATGGTTAGATGAAGTGAAATTTAGGTGAGTTCCTTGGCAAAGTCAAACAGTGAAAAGTTCTGTTAAAAGACCATAGATTAGAAGGAAACTGCTCAACAATAGGTCCCTCCTTTCCCCTTATAACAAATTGTCTTACCAAAATAACCCTGATGACACGATTTTGAGATCCATATCGTATGACTGTCTACTGGTATAGAAAACGGCTGGTCACCATGTTTATCGAGGACTTTACGTTCTTTTTTTCTGTCATTGCCTACTTGATAAACTTCTCACTGATGAATTAATATGACTTTCTCATTTATTCTATTTGTTGCAGACATGTCTATTTGATGAACTATTGATCTTTGTTGTTCTGTTGGGCTAAATAATCTATTTAATTATATATTCTTTAAAAAATACTCATGTTTGTTTTTCTTCATTTGTGTATGCTTATTTCCCTTGCCCAGCATCCCAACAGTAACAAGGAGCATTCAGCTGCAGTAACTATCCAGAGAAATGTCCGCGGGTACCAGGCCCGTCGGAAAGTAAAGGAAATCAAAGTAGACAAAGAACAACATAAGGCAGCAATTAAGATACAAGCCAACTATCGTGGGTTTGCCACCAGAAAGCGCATTGGGCAGCCCACAAAACCCCAAACAAACCCAAGTGCAGTGGACCAAGAGGCTGCTGTGAAAATTCAAAAAACATTTAGAGGGTTTCAAGATAGGAAAAAGGTTAGCGGAGTGAGGAGTGCACGAAGAAAAGATAAAGCTGCTATAAAAATTCAGGCTTCATATAGAGGGCATTTAGCAAGAAAAGATATTGCACAAAGAAAAGCTGAAAGTCCCCAAGAGGATGAAGAGGAAATACGAAAGCAAGAAGCTGCATTGAAAATCCAGAAAAATGTTCGTGGGTATCAAACTAGAAAGAAGGTAAATGCTGCAAAGTCTGCAAAGAAAAAAGAACAAGCCGCAGTGAAGATTCAATCAAACTATCGTGGCTACCACACACGCAAAGAACTTGCCCAGACGAAAGGCAGTGACAAGGTACTCTGAAGTATTGTGGTGGATGTGATGTTGTGGAAACAGCCCAGAACCATGCATTGTCCATGCTACAAGCTGTAGCGATAACAAGCTTTTTGGTCCCACACTTGCTAATGTTTAAACAGCGCTTGTGTAATGATTAACAGTAACAGCTTCTTGTACTTGACTCACAAATGTTGCTGCTTGTTTTGCAAGATCCATAAAGCTTCAAGTTGCAATGCAAGCATGTATACTTTAAGAACATGGAGAATTTTTACCTTTTCCATTGTCAATATTGCAATTAACTCAAAATTATGAACAGAAAACGTGAAACGAAAGCCTTCCTGAGAAAAAATTCCATAGGTTCTGAATGAAGACTCATAGTAACTCTTTAAACCACAAAAATGTTTTCTTTTTCTTTTGCAAAATTGCTGTCAAGGGCAATGTCTTCGAATGCTGCCACCGACAACATGCAGACATCTTACACTAAAAATTGTTTTAGCTGTATAGGTTAAGATTTTGTCAGAGTGGGGTTGCTACATGGATTAACTTAGAGATAAGGATTGATATCCCTTTTACATACCAAATAGGTTTTTGTGGTCATACATGTAGTCATATGAGTTCCTTATTTCCAGTAATACAAAGTGATTCATACTGTAACTCTAATCCCCTGAACTCAGGTCCATGAACTTGAATTGGTTTAAAGCCTACAAACTCCCATCATCGACTATAGGTATGTAGGATACAAAGCGAGGTGTGTCGTGAAGTTTTCGCTTATCGATCTATGCAGATATATTCGATAACACCTTGTTCTTAATCAAGTGAAATGTGATGCCATCAGAGCCATATATACCAATACATTAACAACTTCACTAGCTGGTGTAAAAATAGATACAAATGGAAATGACCCTGATGCTTAATTAACAGTGTATGTATGCTGATACTAACTAGAATAGGATCAAAGGGTTTAGAGTATAGACTACATAAGCTAGGTATGATAATCTTAAAGGTAAATATGGGTGTTAGGGGTGATTTTTAAAAAAACCTTGACAAAATTCTGAAATTAATAGGGTAGTTTGGTGGATGTATAAGGAATATAAAAACTTTAAAAATCACATGTCACCATATCAGTTTCAGAGATATGAGCATCTGAAAAATTGACTGTTTAGTATTGGAGTCTATGGGAAAATGTAGTTTTTTCAACATTCAAAAATAAATAACCGTGACTTTTACTTTAAATGCTGAAAATGTGTGGGTAGGACCACAATGGGTATTTTAGGCCAAAGAAAACCTGAGGTCACCATGGAAAATCTAATTTTATTCCTAAAAATAGGGAAAAAAGCGACAAAAAACTGCTTAATCAACCACATATGACTACCTATCCTTATATTTTTCATTTTACCAGATCACATTAATCATTCCTAAGTACTCCATGAAATATTTGTGAAATTTCAAGGAAATCCTTCAATAGAAATAAAATCACACCAGGTGGTGCTGCTGTGGTCAACCATATTTACCTTTAATGCCCTCATTCAAACCAGGATGTCAGTGACCCAGATGTTTCTACAGTACACTCCTACATTCTGCATTTTACTGATATACTTGAAATAAATATAATAGAGGAACCATTGTTGAAGAAATATTATCAAGACAGCAGTTTAGACTACAAAGGTATCCTAGACCTCATGCATTGGATGCCATGAGCTGTGGTGTCATGGCCATTTGGTCATGTTCAGACATTTTTATTTGACCCTGCTAATTATTACTCTTTATTACAGCATTGCTAATTAATAGTTCCCTAATTCATGTTTGTATTTCAGAAAGAGACTTTAAAGTATCTCAGGTATTCAACTGCTATGGTCTCCTGCATTTACAAGATAGTAAACTTGTGAAAGTTCAGTAAATATAAAGAAAATTATTCACTCTGAAATTGAGACTACTGCTTTGAAAAACCTGTATATTCTCTTCACCATGCCCAACAGAAAGCAAATCATAGGGCATTACTGTAGTTGATTTCTTGATGCAGAGAATGCATTGTTAATAGAATAGAATCAACTTAATGGTTTGAATCAAAAGCCAATTTGAATTGAAAGCATATACAATGTCTTTTCTGTGCTTGCTGCAGTAGCACAAAAAGGGTATACCATATAAGGTTACAAATATTAGTTTCCATGGGATACAATAACCATACATTCTTTGATGTTTTAAGATGTATCTTTGAATTTATTCCTTGCTAGTCTAACCTTTGATCTTTACTGAATGTGAGGCCAATACACTAACCAAGTGTCACAAGATTAAGGGAATTCAGTTATTTGTTGCCAAGTCATAGTTTTAATTTCAGAAGAAAAAAAACAAATGTGACTTACCTGCCTTATGACTTTAATTTTTATCTTCTATTTTTCTTATTTCTGTGGATAGTCCAATCACCATCAATATACCATTTTCAACCCAAATTTGTATATATAATGTTTTAAACATCTTACAGACAGCTGAATATACATGACAAATAGCCACAATGCAAAGAGAAATCGCACAGTTCTCATATCACACTGCCTTTTAAATCCTCAGACAAGCGAAGAAACACTCAAAGATGAGCCAGTCACTGAAGACATCCCGGATGAGTCTGAGATTAAGTCCGAGGACGAAACAAAAGAAGAGTCGAAAGAAGAGAAGCCAGAAGAACCAATAGAACAAAGGGGGGAAGAAAAGAAAGAGGAAAAGGAGGAGCCCAAAGAAGAGACAGAAGCAGAATCAAAACCAGAGGAGGACAAAACTGAAGAAGTAAAAGATGCAGATGAGAAGCAAGAAGAAGAGAAAAAGGAGGAAGAAGATAAGAAGGAGGATGAACAGAAAGAAGAGGTGGAAAAGAAAGAGGAAGAAGGAGATAAGAAAGTAGATGAGGATAAGAAGGAAGATGATAAGGAGGAGGACAAGAAGGAAGATGGAGAGAAGGAAGAAGACAAGAAGGAGGAGGACAAAAAGGATGAAGCTCAACAAGAGGAGGTCCCCAAACCAGCTGAAGATCAACAACCAGCAGAAGCCCAGTCCAGTCAATAGAAACGAAACTAGGACAAGGTGACCTACTTCTGGTGACCCATTGACCTCCTTTCACAACACCATAACCAATCCCCTTACCTTGTCAACATTGACCCTCTCAAACAAAGTCTCACACATCTCTTCATTCACAGTAGCTGGTTGAGTACACTGCACAAAACTTGACCTTAATTAATCTAAATTCTGTAAATAAGGCTATAAGGTAATGAAAGGGACAGTTTTAGAAGACTTTTATTAGAGTCTTTTATATGACCTTTAATATCATTTAAAGGTCACCTTCACCCAATCTCTCCATGATTGTTAAGATATCTTAATGACCCCATTTACAAAACTAAAATATCATTAAAGGTCAATTTATGTGCAGTGGTAGACATTAGGCATCTTCATACCTCTCTTGGAACTCTGGTTTTGGGCTGTAAGATTGTTATAAGATGTCCTTGATCAATATCCATTATAGCATAATATTAAGATGTACTTTACAGATCCTCTTTCACTTGGCACTGACACATTTACCCTCTCTTCAAACTAATCACGGTAGTTTCTTGTATTTCAGATACATTTTAGGACACTGTTTTTCATAGACTATGATCATAAAAAGGTGGCGGTGCTATATCTACATTTGTCTCATTTTTGTACCACTCTCCTTATTGGTGACCAGATTCATCAAATTGGTATAATTCTTCATGTTTTCTGTTATCCATTTTACAAGCTATTGCCCTTTGTTAAAAGATGATTCAGTTCCTTCATTATTCCCATTGTTTTACTTTTATTTTTTCTGTTTGATTTTTATTTGGCTTTTTAACAGTTTCACTGTTTCACATTCCTGTAACAAGTAACACATACTTGGTATTGTGTATCAGTATGAGCACAATGTCGAGACGTCAGCATGTCGCACGAGGTCACCGTTGTTAAGGCTGCACACACCATACACCTGCCTAGTTTTGGAGTAACACCAATGGCCATATGTCTGTAACTGATGAGGCTATCTATGATAAGTGTCTCATACCTTATCGCTTTTGCCTGTCACAAAGAGTAGTGGCATCATTGCAAAATAACCCAGACATGTGATTTTTAAGTTTTGATACTTTTTGTGATAGACCAAATCACTAAGTATGAGACACTAATCATGACATGCTTGATTATCCTAATCAGTTACAAAAATATGGGCCTGTCCACTGTGTTCTTTTGTGATTGTTTAGCTACATAATTATTACATCAGGACTAGTGTTAAGATTTAAGAAGAACCATGTGTATCAGACTATATGGCTTGTTTTAAGCACATAATTATGAAACAACATTTAAACACACACAAATATTGTGGACAGACAAATCACTACAAGATATCTTCTTTGATACCTTTAAACATATCTCCTAATCAGAAAAATTTAAAAGATAAGGGCATGAAATATAATTATTCATTGTTGATGTATATGCCTTTTATGACTTGTGGCTTTATAAATGTCAATTTTGTTTAAACCAGATAGTATGAACAGAAATATAGAATCAGAATTAATCAATTTCTCTAAATATCATTCCAGGAGAGTTCAACCTAACTCCCCCATTTGAGTGCTGACGTTGTGAGATCAAGGCCGGAGCTGAGTCCTTGACCCACATGACCCCGTGACCTTCAGATGACCTCCACGGGACCCACATAGGATGACCTGCTCAATAACCTAGTATCGGGGAGGTTGAGCCACCTCGACGCATCTCGATCTGTTTTATAATTACGTAGATCTGAACTACTGGGTAGTGTACAGAATTACTTTTTAGCTATTTTAATATGTAAATGATTGTATTTTTGCTTTTAAACTCTCCTTATTCAAGTCGAGATGTTGCTTTTAAGATTTATGTCAGGTTGCTGAACCTCCCTAATCAGTAACTCAATGAGCACCTTTCTGGTACCTTTACAAATGGACTCTAATCTACACGACAGGTACCTTATCCCTATTGGACTGTTCCAGTATGTATAGCATTAATACGATCCCCGTGGGTATATAACCTCTCCGTCCGTAACACGACGTGTGACATTGACTGTGATTACTGTAAAATTAATGTTAGGGTTGTAATGAAATATCACACACACAATATTAATCCGTCCATTGTAAAAATGAATCTCAGAAGTTCTCTTTCTGTTGTTTAAAGCATTCCATTCTGCTGATTTTTAATTAAATAGTTTTGACACAAGTTTGACACTGGTTATTAGGGGTTATGCAAATCGCTGTAGAATATTTAAAAGGTTTTCATAACAGCACCAGTATATATAATGCCAACTTTTGTTAATATCCAAATTTAATAATGTTCATTTTGATATTAACTGTTGGTTTTTGCATGTTCTTCTCTTGTTGCTTTACCTTTGTTTCCATTTTATATCAATGAATATAATGCACACAACTAAGAAACTGTAAATTGATTTCTGCATAACAAATGGTTACCACAGCCTTAAGATTGATGGTAGTGATGGTGACGGGTCGTACAGGTACAAAACAGTGTGTGTATACCTGTATATGGTTTAACACAGTATAATATGACTTTCAGTAAAGGTACAGTGATTTACAGTATAATCAGATGGTATTGGGCTAGTTACTTGATAATGTCGAATTGATCGATACTGCACCCTTATCTAGGCTTTGGCTTGTGCCCAAAGTGTATGTATTATAAGTTGCTTCCATTATTGTGTGCAATCCACTTATATATGACAGCTGGCCTTTTCGAGAACGTCAGAATCAGCCAATCAGATGACGCAATTTCGGTCACGTGAGCTTACGTTTTTGTGGTGCATCATGGGCCCAAAAATGAGATGCCATGGTGACATCAGATGAGTTTTATCACTACATGTGCTTGTGTTTTTGTTGAAGGGAGTTGAAAGGCAGTGGACTTCCTGGTACTCAAATTACTCGATAATATCAGACGTTTCTTCGTCAGATTCTCTGATATTACAATTTGTTTTGCCGGTTGAAGAAGCTGGGCCTGTAATTAAAGCATGTTGTTGATTTTATGTTAAATCTTAATTTGTGCGAGTGACCGCTCCCAAATCGAATGTAAACTGTGATGTTCTTTGTATCTCCAAAGAAGATTTTATGCACACAAATACTTTTATTTAATTTTCTTCTTTGATCTAACAGTATAAAAAAATCATATTGATTGTTGTCATGTTTGTTTTAATTTGTTGAATTATTAATCAGTTCTTGATCATTATTTGTTCTTTGAACCCGTCCCTTACAACTGTGATGTAGATGTATATTAGCCAAGAGAGTATTTATTGCATTTTATTTAGAAATCAAAAGTAAGCACCCACATGTGATAATGCAAATGCACATCAATATAGTAGTTAGAACCCTGATGTATATTGCTATACAGAGTGAGTAATTATTGTAAAGGTGGTGACCTTCCCAGAGCACGTGAAGGTCAACAATCTTATTTATGTAACCTGTAGAATAGTTTGCTACCAATGACAATCGCTTCAATTGTAATTTTTATAAAAATGCAGTTATAGGTGCAAGTTAAAGAGTACGTTACACGTGAGTGTTACGAAATGATTACATAGTAAAAAAAATAACAATTAAGATAAAAGGAAATTCGCAGCAGTGTGCATGCTTAGTAAGTTAACTATATTTACAGCCTTTATTTAGTAAGAGAAAAGAATCAAAATATTTGAGATTATTATAAAATCTTGCAATTTGTTACCCGGGCTGTGAAAAAGGTAATTGTTATGTTACTAAACCGCTACTGACTTTGTTCTCGCTTTTGTACCCGTAGCTTAGATAAATCGCCCACTATTCTCCTCTGTGAAACGACTTGGGGATCCACATGTAACTCTAGACTGGATTTTGTGATTTCAATGTTTTGAGTATTGACAAAAATCAGTGTAAACAACGTACGATTATTTTCATATCAATAAAAACTGCAGAAATGCCAAGCCATTCTCCATTGTCTTTTTACTAGATCATCTATGTTGTACTTAGTTAAAACAGTAATGTTGATAGGATATATATCAAATATCAAGAAATGCATGTTCCTTAATTAAAGTGATTTCTATTGGTCAGTTGGGTCGACATAGTTGTTCTTTCATATACTAAGAGATCATTATTATATCTTAAGAAAATGCTATTTAATTATTAACAAGATAGTGGAACATTCTTGATGAAACATATTTTGCCAGCCATACACATAAACATAACATTTATGCCAAGAGTAACGAAGTAAGTTCAAAGATACATCTGTGGATGTAGCAACTGTACAGCAAAAACCGTGTTTACAAACCAGACTCGGTAGCTCAGTTGGTATGGTGCCTGCTTCAAGAGTGGGAGGTTGTGGGTTCAAACCCCTGCCGAGTCACACTTAAGACAAAATGCTACTGGCACTCGATATGAGATTAAAACAGGAAGCACGACCAGTTGGCCTGTATGTATGTTA
The DNA here is from genome assembly GCA_936440205.1 of Lepidonotus clava. NCBI lineage: Eukaryota > Metazoa > Annelida > Polychaeta > Phyllodocida > Polynoidae > Lepidonotus > Lepidonotus clava. The sequence continues at coordinate 45,764,790 of OW387138.1, forward strand.
TTGAGTGGGGATCATTAGGGCCAATGACATGATATTGTTGTCAACGCGAGGAGCGCGTCGTTCTCGGGTGATCCGCTAGGGGGCGCCGCGATCGGTGATGCGTCCAGGGGCGGGAAGCGGCATCCGGGAGCGGCAACTGGTAGATGATCCCTGACCTTTGAATGAACCACAAGTACACCTTGCTGCTCATCAGAGGCCTCCATCTCACCCTTCCAAGACCACAAGTAAGTGTTATATACATGCCAAAGTATTACATTGGTGCCAGGAGTACTTACCCATGTGGATTTTGTGAAAATTGGGAAAGATTGAGTGAAATTGGACAGTTTTGTGGAGATAGACTTTTCACAGGAGACAGACCTACTTTCCTATTGTTTACAATTGGAGTAGCTCTCAAAAGGACACACAGGAACAACTCACAGGATTTACACCCACAGGATTTATTCACAGGAGGATTGTTATACATTTGATGATGAACTTTATGTGAATTTGGGTGGTTTTAGTGAACTTTTATGGGAGTTTTGTAACTTCCTTTCCCACCCAGGAGGGAGGGTGAGGGTGGCCATTTTAACCACCCCCAAATTACCCCCTCTAATCCAAAGCCATCCTACATTTCTAAAGTCTGGAAACTATATATTCAACATTTTTATGAACTCTATTCCCCCTATACTTTGAATTATAGGGATTATTTCTGCATTTTGGACACTTTCTGATAACTTTAACTCTGACCTATTTTCTGAGTGACCTGAGCCACATGGTTTAAGGTCATCCATCTTGGATCAGACCAAATATAGCCTATCATTGACTCAATTTAATCTGGGCCATCCTTTCTTATAGATAAACCATCCACTCCTATTTCTTATGAATTTAAGTTGCAATTGGTCTAGGCTACCCACCCTGGAGATTATTTTTGTGACTTTTTCAATTTTTGACCTGTATTTAGGAGTTTTCATTGGCTGTAACTCAGAGCATTTACTCTAACTCTGGCCATTATCCATTGCCATCCTGTCATTAATAGTGGTGTTATGAATGTATAACTCAGTTAGTTAGAATTATTGAATACTAGGCTTCAAAACTTGGTGGTTATTTTCAAGACTTTAATGATTTTTGCCTGACTTTTGGTGATATGAACTTTTGGTAGGCATCTTATTGCAACAGAAAGTCAGTTGGCGGCCATCTTGAAAATTTCAAAAACAGGAAGTCAGTTGGCGGCCATCTTGAAAATTCAAAGACAGGAAGTCAGTTGGCGGCCATCTTGAAAAATACAATAACAGGAAGTAGGTTGGCGGCCATATTGGATTAGACAGGAAGTTGACCGGTGGCCATCTTGGAAATACAATAACAGGAAGTCAGGTGGCGGCCATATTGAATTTGAGAGGAAGTAGGATAGCGGCCATCTTGAATTTGACAAAAGTTGGCTGTCCACCATCTTAGTTTGGCAAATATATTGACTGAATGATCTATAACTTCTAATCTGTTGCCATCCTATTACCTATAGTATAATACAACCAATCAAGTACCTTTATTGGGATAATCATTGACTAAGCTTTATAGCCTGGTGTTTATTTTATGATTTTTTCAAATTTTTGACTAACTTTGATGACATTAAAAGTTGGTGATTGATAATTGATTGTCAGATTGTCATCCATCTTGGATTTCCGCCATCTTGGATTTCCGCCATCTTGGATTTCCAGCATTTTTGTAACCTGAGATATACCCTTAGGTTTCAGAAATAAAAGGAATTATTTTTTTAAAAAAAACTTTAAGAAAAACTTTAACTTTAGATTTTAAAATTTCGGATTTTGGAAATTCAGTTTGATTTTAATTTGGATTTGGACTTTGAATTTTGATTTTGATCTTTTAAATTTGATAAATATTTTTTGATTCTCAAAATTAGGGATTAAACTCAATTAGAATTTTGATTTTAATTCTCGAATTTTGAAATTCGATCAATTCAAATTTAATTTAATTTAAAAAAAAAAAAAAAAAAAAAAAAAAAATTCAGTTTAGAGATTTACTTTGAATTTGAATAACATTTTCAATTCCCAATTCTGGATTTCAATTTAATTAGAATTTAATTTCGATTTTCAAGTTTGAAATTCAATCTGATTGAATTCAATTTAAAAAAAAAAAAAAAAAAAAAAAAAAAAATCATATCCGTTCATATCGTCTTTTTTCTCAGTTGGAGATAAAGAATCTTGGACGAATTGCTTGCCCGGGATATTGCTTGTGCTTATTTTAAGTGCATGATCATACGATAGACTCACTTCCTTGACGTCTCCGGATTGCGCGGTAGTACTCATCCTTGAGTTCTTTCACCTTTTTCCCCCTACTAACTTCTAACTGCGCGATTGGGCTTTAAGCCTGAGGTTTGCGTTTCAAAGTTGAACTTCAGCTTCACATTTGCGCACGCTATCGGGACGGACAGAAAATGGCAGCTGCTACCAACACATTTAACATCAATACTGCTAGCGAGGACCAACTGCAGGTCATCCATGGGGTGGGAGAGGTACGTGCTAAGATCCTGAATAACATCATAAGGGCCCGGGGCCCCTTTCGGGACATGGTTGTTCTCCGTGCCCACCTCGACCAGGACCAGGCCTTGGCTAAAAGTTTAACCGCGGCCTTCATCGGGGGATGGTTTGACTTCGGCCAAACAGAACAGGAACAACAGGCAAAGAATGCCTTGGCTCCAATCAGAGAGGAGTTGTCTGGTTTACAAGCAAGTTTGAATGCCACAATGGACCGATTACAGCGGGTGGAGGAGGAGAACCGGGCCCTGAAGTCTTACGTACCTGACGGGATACGACAGATGGGGGGAAGACCTTCATCGGAAGATGAGTCACGACCTCTCCAGATGGACCCAATGGGAGGGACCTGGAAAAACTACACCTCGCTTCCGCAGGCCGTGATTGCTTTGATTGAGAAGTTTACCCAGGGGGAGCTGGGAGTTGCACCGATGCAAGGAGACACCATGCACCTTGCTCAAGGGGAAGCCTTGAAGTTTGGGTCCAGGGAAGCCCCGGTGGAAGAAAGTGGCCAGGTGAGTCCAAACGTGGAATGGAAACAACCCCGGCAACTCTCACCTCCAATGTGGAATGGTGAAGTACGAGACAGTGGGTACATCCCTACTAGAAGCAGAGAGGTAGCGCCAGTAGGAACACAATACAAGGTCCTGGAGAACAGAGCCTTCGACAGCCGGCCAAGGGGCACAGGAGGTGTGAACCCAACACCTCGGTTAGTTGCCCGGCCTGAAGATGGGGGTCTGAGGGCTAGCTCAGGGGCTGGGCTGGCGTATGACTCTTCCTCCAGCAGTGAGGATGATGACGCTCCAAGTGTCAGGGCCACAAGCGATAACGGGGCCCCAAGGAGGCGAGACACCGGGAAAATCCCAACGTACGACGGGAAAATAAAATGGTCGATCTATGCTGACCAATTCAAGAGGATCGCGAAAAAATGTGGCTGGGACAGAGAGGCCAAGCTCGACAACCTGGTCCAGCACCTACGGGATGAGGCACTCATCTACTTTGGGTCCCTATCCCGTAAAGAAAAGAAAGACTACAAGCTTGCCAAACAGGCGCTGAAGGAGAGGTTTGGTAGCGCCAACCCTCCGGTCACAGCGAGGAGAGAGCTCCGGAACCTCCGTCAACAACCTGACGAAGGGTTGGAGAGCTTTGCCCAAAGGTGCCAGGTCTTGGCACGGGAGGGTTTCAGAGGGGGCCAGGAAGGCACCATCGAGAGGGCTGCCATGGACGCTTTTCTGAACGGCTGTATGGACCGCAGGGCTGCCCTCACAGCAGGTGAGAAAGGCCTTGACTCAATGCAAGAGCTGATAAAAAGTGTGAGACACTCTATCCACAACATAAGGGCCATCCTTGGCGACAGGAAGGTACGGGCCGTCACCTTGGATCAGGGCCTCGTAGCGGCTCATGTTGAGAGGAACCAGGGCTTACCATCGGAAAACTAGGTAGGGATGGCCCACGCGACCAGATGCCATCCCTTCCCAACAGAGGTCGCCCACCAGAAATAACACCCACCCCTGGTCCCAACCCTGGTACTAACTGCCCACAAAGTTATTAAAGTAGTAGCATGCAATATATATATACCTCGTTTGACCCCCAACCCTAGAACATAAGTAGGATAAGCTAGGAGATAGGTAAAACTAAATTTTAGAGCAGCTGACTCCAAATATGGAGGTTTCGTTGGACCCCATGCCTACCCCCCGTACATAGTAGTAATTAGATTTGAGATGCTAGGCCAAACTTGGCACACTTGGAACTTATATATATGTGTGAGTGACGGTCAGCAATAGACTAGGACCAGATGGTTCCTGGATATCGGTTTAGAGTGGACCAGGCTAGGCCTTGGGCCTGGCACGGTCTCTCTGGATGTGCTGCACTCTTCCTAGAAGGCTAGGCCCAGAAGGGCAGGCGAATTTATAAATGGCCAATAGTGGACCAGGGCCTGACGGTCCCTGGATACCAGAGTCTGGAGTGGACCAGGCTAGGCCTTGGGCCTGGCGCGGTCTCTCTGGACGGCGGCACTCTTCCTAAAAAAATAGAACGGGGAAGAGTGTTGTCGACGCGAGGAGCGCGTCGTTCTCGGGTGATCCGCTAGGGGGCGCCGCGATCGGTGATGCGTCCAGGGGCGGGAAGCGGCATCCGGGAGCGGCAACTGGTAGATGATCCCTGACCTTTGAATGAACCACAAGTACACCTTGCTGCTCATCAGAGGCCTCCATCTCACCCTTCCAAGACCACAAGTAAGTGTTATATACATGCCAAAGTATTACAATATCTCAGATAGGCAGCACTTTTAAAGAGGGCATTGGGTCCCACTGCTACAAAAAGCACTGCCCATGATATGATCCTAGCAGTTATTTAGGGTGTAAAGCAACCAATAATCAACCAAACCATGTTTACAATTTTAGAACATAATTCGGCAATGTCATTGGGCACGTCACCTATGTATGTCATGGTTACAACAAGCCAACTGTTTTAAAGAGATAGTGCTGTTCACTCTTGTGCCCCCTGGTGGAAAAATTATAGAATCATCAATTTTTAAACTTTCACATCACAAATCATGGCGGCTGACATAGAAACTTAAGTAGATCAGAAAATGTGAATAATAATCAAGCAGGTGATTAATACTACATGAATCAGGTACATATTTGCACCCATCATGACAAATATGAAATGCCTCGAATTGATAAATCTCTCATTAGACATGAAAAAGGTTTGAATTTGAAATAAAAGTAATGGAATATCATTGACTGAATTAAGAAATAGGGGAATAGATAAGAAAGATCCATATTTAGGACTATACAATAATTATTACCTATTAAGAACTTTAGCAATTCTGTCATTGGTGGCCCTAAGGCCCTATCTTTATGGGGTGTTAGTTTTTTTCTTTTTAATTTTGCTAAAGAACTAAGCTGCATATTACTCTAAGGTTTGGTAAGGCTGTCAAGGATTTTCAATTTTCTAAGATCAGTTGAATATTCATCACAAAATAAATTTTCCCAGGGACTTGTCCTTCTCACTGCTGACTTTTTGTCTTACTCAATGTCTCACTCAGAAATAATCCTTATGACCAGTGTCTGGTTTGGGGACCCTGTAATGAATTTTAAAGTGTGGTTTACCAGTCCGTTATCCCCTTAAGACTTATTAATATTTCACTATAATGGATTCCCGTAGTGTAGATCATCCTTTTCATAAACTCAAAACTGAGTATTCAAAATAGATCAATTATTTCAGTTAATATCAATTGACTTTAAATTGTGGTTTGAAAATTATACTAGTACCAATCTCTATTTACATAGACACAGAAGACTCAGAAAAGAATAAAAAAGAAAACCAACGACATTAATCACTCTCTCTAGTTTTATTCTCATGAATGTTCCACAAACTCTCACAAGATGGCACAGTTGCATCTGGACCATGTGACCTACTGTGACCAATAAGCTGTCGGCATTTCCAAATGACAAAATACAAAATAGAGTTGGCCTCTAGACGTGTTCAACTCAAACGAAACCAAGGCTGAAGCGAGCGAAAAATAGTTTGTAAGCACCTTGGTTTTCCCTAGCTATTAGAAAAAGCGGGCTAAGTAGAAATAATTCAAGTAAATCAGCTGATGTGCAAAGGTTGACAAAAGTTCCCTACTTCATGGTGCCTTGGTGGGAAAACGTGCAGAAGGAATTACATTCGTGAAAATATGGCATTATATGCGTGTAAAGATCTACAACATTCAGCGCAGCTTGGAAACTGCTTTCACTTTCCTTTTTGGAAATTTGTCAGTTTGTGCCGAGTCGGAAACTAAAGGAAGAGCGGCAGAGAAGGTGGTCGAGTGCATGTGCACTAAAGTGAACTCAGTTGTCACTGGGGCTTGTATACACCCCTAACCTACTGGCTTGTTGGTACAAGGTCGGTCCCCATATACACTCACACAATTACCGATGGAGATGTTAACTTAGCAAAACTACCCAAAACCTTAAACCGCCACTTTCATCTTCCCATTAAAGATACTCTGTTTATTATTATATATAAATCAAAAGATCTCGTACTTTCCAACACCGGGGGCAATTACTTCAGTGTTTGTCTGCTTGACAACTTAATTGGGTTTATTTTAGTCCTATATGTATCAAACAGATATGTCTGGGATATAATAATACTCTTGATAGGGGAAAAAAATCCCAGCAAATTGTGTGGGATCTGTGTCATAATAATCTCCGAGCTAGATTCCCTGCTTTCACAGTAGATTCTGTGATGGCTACCAAACTAATACTTAACAGTTCGTGGTTGGATATCCTACATATCCAGGTTCAACCTCCGCCGGGAACAACATAATCCGAAATGACTGAAAAATACCATTCCATATTTAGTGATCTCATGTAGATTCCAAGTCTTTTCAATTTGATGGCAACCATTATGTCACAATCGTAGTCATTTGGCCACTTCAGTAGCCGAAGACAAAAAAAAGGAATTTAGACACAAATCTGAAATATTACATCCCTCTTAAATAAGACGTGCTTTAATGGATAGTACTCAATGTCGACCTCTCCGACTGTCGCGCGGCGGGGGTGAACGACCGGACCGAGGATCTCCCGCCCCATATTTTATCATACATCTCAGACCTGTATAGCATTCTGCATACTACTCACTACAGCTATAAAAATCAGTTACATCGTGACTCAAACCTGTTAGTTTCTTCATGTGCCATGATCTATGTGGCTGGTTTTGTAAATCATAAATCATAAATCTTTCTCCTTTTTTTAACATGTTTGTTCTAAAACAATGAACTGTTGCTCGTTCCCTGGGAAACATTTGATATTCCACGATTCACTCCTGAGTTCGCATCAACAACTTGCATATATTATGAAAGGAACCATGTACATAGCTATTTAATTCTCTATGCAAATACCTAATATTTCCGTTTGCAGTTTACTATTCGGCATCAAAATAATAGCAGTTGCCGCGAAGTGCGACGATGGAACTTTTATATGCCTAACTGATCGCAGCGAGTCCAACTTGCCCAGCAATAACCGACCGACTTGGGGTTGTCCACACAAGCCGATACAAACTATGTACATGTTGTGGCTTGGGTAACCCGCTAGTCCAGCCGTACCCTGGTCAGTGTCGGAGTAGACCCAAAACGACTCATGGAGACTCAAGTGATCTCTAACTCGCCAAAGAAAATTTAGTCTGCGGAAACGGTGTAGGCCCAAACTCGGATTCCAAGCTGGTGGCTAGGGTTCATCGAAATGCACTTCGATCACATATGCTTTTGAATCTGAACCAGTAAAACCAATTTGATGACAGGATTTCAATCTCAATAGAATCCAATAAGTTCATGATTGATTATGATAATTATTTTTTAACAAAATTTGTACTATGATTTTTATCACTGTTTACGATAAAGCCTGAACAAACCCAAAACTCTCGTACCAGATCTAAGTGGGATCAAAAAACCTACATCCAAAAACATGTTAAACTAAACTCAGGGGCCTGTTATATAGTACACTTGAGTCTACACTTGACGTTCGGGGTCTATCTGTGTGGCGCTTTCTTCCAGCCGAAGTGTTTAGATGTCGTAATGCTTGCGGATGCCTCCTAGTAGCGTGTCGCAGGTCTTCTTGGCGTCTCCCAGCAGCATAGCCGAGTTCTCCTTGAAGAAGATGGGGTTGTCGACCGCAGCGTAACCCACGCCCAGGGTGCGCTTCATCACCACCACCTGCAGGAAAAGCAGGTTATATGAGGATTGAAAGATTCATTCGCATATACATCACACTGCACACTATATATTATAACATGATCATTACTTATACGGAAGATCATTTCTTTTAATTGAGTATAGTTCAATAGAGAGAGAAAAAAGAAGAGAAAACTAATCTGTCCAAGGGTATAATTATGGGAATCCTGTCCTTTAAGAAACGTAGCCATACTCCTTTTTGAATTAAATAGATTAAATAGGGGTTTTACAAGACTAATATGGGAACAAAAGGTTAAATGACTGACCTGCTTGGAGAGCCAGACGCGGATGACGGGCATGCCGGCGATGATAGAGTTGGGGTCCTCCTCAGCGGCAGAGTTGACCGTGTCGTTGGCCCCGATCACCAGGGTCAGGTCGATATCGGGCATGTCGTCGTTAATCTCATCCATCTCGTGTACGATGTCGTACGGCACGCCGGCCTCGGCCAGTAGTACGTTCAGCTGACCCGGCATACGGCCTGAAATAAGGGGACAGAGTTAGTATTTGGGCTTGTGTACAATGTCATAGGGCACACATTTTGTATCTGATTTTTTCCCGAAAATATTGCATGGAACCATAACATTCAAACATTCATTTTAGCCATTTCTAAGTCCTGTTATGATCAGAGACACCACTCCAAACTATTGAAAAAGTAGGAAAAGTAGGAAACACCTTTAGGAACAGAGACCTCACATTGAATTTGTAATTGATTAGCTTCAAACTAACACAAAAATATGGCAAAAAGTACTCTAAAAGAGATATTAAAGCAATGTAGGAAAAATTGGTTGTGCTATCCAAAATCACCAAAAAAGTAGGAAATCCTACAAGAGAAGGAAAAATGGCATCTCTATATGATGACCTACCAGCAACAGGGTGGATCCCGAAGCGTACGTTCTTGCCCTTCTTCTTCAGAATGTCGACGAGTTCAGCGATGGGGTACTGTGCCTTTGCGACACACAGCCCATAGCCGGGCACGATCATGATGTTGTTGGCCTCGGTGATCATCTCGACCGTCTGGTCTGGGTTGACCTCGGTGTGAGTGCCCGTGATCTCCATAGGTTTTCCCCTACCCGTAGATGATGTGCCGTAACCGCCAAGGATAACGTTGGGCAAGGACCGGTTCATGGCCTAAAACATCAAAGAAAATAAAATTCATATTTGATAAATCAGGCCGTAACCTTCAGAGCCCCTCACCAGAACCTGAAGGCACGTAATATCACGTCTTATTTATTTTGGAATTTAGAGTAAACGTAAAAGTAAATCATACGTTTGTCCTACAATATGTGGGGACCTGTGGGGCCTTTGGGGCCCATCAGCCATTAATTCTGTGGGCTTTTTATATTTTTTAAAGGACCCCTAAATTTTCAGAAATGCAACATTCATAAGCTCATTTAAAGAAATTAAGTAATCCGGAAAAAAAAAAAAAAAGCCTGACCTTGCACATGATGTAGGAGAGGATGGCTCCGGAGGACCCGATGAGCGCGCCCACCACCGTCATCAGGTTGTTGTTGAGCATGAAGCCCTCGGCGCACAGCGCCCAGCCCGAGTAGCTGTTGAGGACCGTGATGACCACCGGCATGTCGGCACCTGCAGACCAAACAATGATTTGAGAAGACTATTCCACTTTGAGGTTGTTAGCATTTGCGGCAGCTTCTACTGTTAAAAAAGTGTTGCATTATCAAACATGGAAAAGACTTCTTTTCACCGCCAGTACATTTAAGGTCAGCCTGTTACTTACGAAAATGACAAGTAACAGTATTTAGTAATATTTTTAGATGACATTTTTTGGTGGCCTAAATCAAAATGACGTATGAATTATCATATACGATGAATTATACCATCATCAACTTACCTCCGATGGCGGAGGTGAGGGTGAGGCCCATGGCGGAGGAGAGCCCAGTGGTCACGCCGAGACAGCCGAGGCCGGTCATCATGCTGTCGGTGCCGAGGAAGGGAATGAGGGATGCGCCACACCCGGCCAACATGGTGGCGTTCAGCAGGTTACGGCCAGGCAGTAGGAGCGGCTCAGACTTCAGCATACCTAGGGACAAAAAGGGTGGCAATTGTTAGGTTCTTATCCTTATCTGAGATGTAAGTCAGTATTAACGGGGGGAAAAAGAAAGAAACTATTCTAAAATGCTGTGAAACTCAACATAATAAATTTAATGCATAAACAATAATTCGGTACATTGATGATATGAAAAAATCTGTAAACTTACATCCCTGCCTTTAATAGTCATTTTGCAGGAAACCCTGATGGTTTTTTGGACAGGGAATGTTTCTGAGAACATTTTTGCCTGAATAATAAGGCATAATTTTCCAATTTTATCTAATTTAGTCTGAAATCAATTTGGCTATTTCGCGAGTGTTGCTAATGCAAATAACTAAATCTTCTACATCCTCTAAATCTTCTAAATCCACTATCCCGTCTCTTGAAAGATGCTGATCATCTAGATTGCTGAAATGCATGAATGTAAGTAAGCACGCACCTTGCAGTTTGCCGAAGGCGATGAGCGACCCAGTGAAGGTGACTCCACCGATGTAGGTGCCGAGGAAGGTGACGATCTTGATCATGTTGGCGGCGGGGTCGGTGGCCAGGTGCGGGTACTCCACCATATAGTTGGCGATACACGTGATGACGGCAGCCGCTCCGACCAGCGAGTGGAAGAGGGCCACCATCTGCGGCAGGTCGGTTACCTCGATGCGCTTAGCAGCAGTCATACCAATCAGCCCACCTGAATCATATGAATGTATTAGAAAATTCATGGTCATACGTATTGAGTTGTCATGGAATTCAAGCCTCGGCAAATCGAGGTGCTCAAAAAGCCGTCAGCAATCCGGGCTAACAACTTCATATTTTTGCCCAAAATTGTCAAGCCCTGACTAGAAAAGTCAGCCTGGGGCTCATGTGAATTACGGATCCTGTATTGTCCATGAAAAATATGCACTTTTGTTATATTATTTTGCTGACTTTTTAATATTTACCTCTTTATTTCAGAAAGTTTTTGGGATACACCGTGCCGCCGCACTCACCTAGACCCATGGTTCCAGTCATCTGGGCGAGCAGCTCGGGCGAGGGTTTGAGGATGCCCAGTGTAGCCGCGATACCAGTCGACACGCCGATCATACCCAGCGCGTTACCTGCAACATAGAGAGTTATTTCAGCATTGTTCACTTTTAAATGATATTATCATATTTTTATGCATGAATAATGCTACCAGATAATTATAAAGTATAGGCCAGACAGGATCTAACACATTCTTCTCATCAGGGTACAACAGAGAAATCTGTAGAAATCTGCTCCACCTAAGCAGTAACTGAGGCATTTATCCTGAACTGTGAACAGACTCCTTTTGAACTCTTATAAATACACATTTGATTGTATTATTTACTTATCTAAATTCAGTCACTAACGCACAAATATAAAGTTTATCCCCACGGTTATGACGCAGCAAGGGAGTATTGATTTTCCCAAATTTAGGGGATTATCACATTACTGAAATAGCTGATCAATATCACTTTTTGTCTTTCTTTTTTTGTCTTTAAAAATACGCTTAAATACTACAGTGAATTAAAAAAAAATGAAAATTACCCATTATCAAATATATGTGCTAGGAACCCTTTAAGAACTTTGACTCGCAGTCACCTACTAATGTTATGGGTTTTTTTGGTGGCCTTTTGACAATATTTTGGTCGGGATTATTTTTGGCTACCCAAATGGCTATTTAAGAAAATCAGAGTTTCGACGAATGTTTGAAAACCTACATTCCTTATAGTACAGCCCTTGTGTGGAAAAAGTCAAAAGACAGTGCGCTCTACAGTGAATCACTCTCTATGCCAAAACTGATACCCGTGAGACATGACTCTGCTATGTAGGTAGAAAGTTCACCACCAGCGGGCAAAGATTACTATGCCCAGCAGTCTAAAAATAGTCCCGCGGTTTTCCCTAGTGTTGAATAACTTACAGGGGTGGGACAAAGTGGCAGCTACAGTGAAGAGATGATTCGCCGTGGCAGGCGTCGAATTGGCAGAGTGAAGACAGTGAACTCACCGAGCCGAGACGTTTTCTGAGACGAGAGTCCGGTGAGGGCGCCCACGCAGCAGAGTCCGGCGGCCAGGTAGGCCATCTGGTGGATGTGGGGGTACTCGTTGGCCAGCGCCACGCCGTACCCACCGAGGAAGGCCACCCCGGGGATGGCGTACAACTTGTTGTACTCTGGGGGGTCATCTGTAAATTATGAAGATTTATTAGATTGTTTGTTTGTTGGGGTAGTTTAACGTCTGGTCAACCATACAAGGTTCTTTCAAGACTGCACAAGGTAATGCTTTTTAGCTTACAGGTGATCGTATCTATGATATGATTTAGAAGAAACCCGCCACCGGGTGCGATTCTCTCATTTCGAAGAGTGGCAAGGGGTCTTTTATGTGCAATGTCCCATGGAAAGAACACCACAGATCACTCTTCACAGGGTGTATAAATTGTGAAAATTGTTAGTGATTCACAAGTTCTTGTTAAAACTTCTAGATCAATCAGGATGGCCCCCAGTTTGTATTATGCTGTAACAAATCTAAGTCTTGTTTCTTGGCTTAATCTTTACCTTTACAAACAAAATCAATCAAGCAGACTGGAATCGTTATATCTGCACACATTTATTTCAAGAGAATAGCCAACGCCCAAGTGTTTTCGAAACCCAATTTTGACGTACATATCCTGTGTTTTAACCTGAACGTCTGACAGAGTGGCCTTAAACGTCGGACATGTCCGGCAAATAATTCATAAACAGAGATGCCACTCCCGACTAGTGAAAAAGCAACAATTTTCCTACTTTCTCTCTGGAAGCAACTAGGAGGGAAACAACCTTAGGAATAGAGATCTGATATTGAATCTGTAATTCTTATTGATTAGCTCAAAACTAACAGAAAAATATTCTTAAATAGACCTCAAAGCAAGGTAGGAAACTACAGTTGTGCTATCCAAAACACCAAGAAGTAGGAAATCCTACAAAAGTAGGGAAATGGCATCTCATAAATCATGTTTTTTTTAAATTTCTTTTTTTATAAATGGTTAAAATGTCTATGTAGGGAAAGATGTCTTTTTTCTTCATGTCAACCATATAAGTTCACTTAAAAAAAAGTTTCCTTACCTGGGCGTTTGAACATGTCCAACATGCGCTGCGTGACGCGGAAGCCGCCTCCGATATTGATAGCTGAGATGAAGGCAGCGACAGCAGCGAGCGTCTGCGGAGTATCAGACGGCATGAGCCCACCGCCCATCAGCCACAGCCCGCCCACCGCAGTGATCCCCGAGATGGCGTTGGTCACCGACATGAGGGGCGAGTGAAGGGCCGGGGTCACGCCCCACACCGTGTGGTAGCCTGCGGGCAAGATGGACACGGTTTGTTATTTAATTAAGAATGTTAGTCTGGACCACAGAAAAAATCTGAAGTTGCTTGATAAGACTTTTAATTGACCCTGAAATATGATAATTACGAGATTTGGGCACAACTATTTATTACCTATAACTTAGCATGTGATTGTCTGAGTCAGAAAAATATGAACTCAAGACTAAAATCTGAAAACTTACACCCCTGTTCAATGATTGTTGGAGTTTATGATCGGCTCAGTAGTATTTCAGCTCTATCAGAACCAGCTCACTTTTTGAGTTGTGCAAAGTACTAGTATGGTCGAATTTATGGGGATGAGAACGATGCCAAGGAAAGGTGGTCCAAAAGATATCCCAGGGAATCAAACCTTGGCCTGCCGTGCAGAAGTCCCACAAGCTACCCGCTGGACCACCCCTCCCCCAGTTCTTATGTAAATATCGAGAAATCATACTACTGATCGCAAAGGTGGAATGTGATAAAAGAGCTAATATACGTATTATGCGTTAAAGCAGTGGGGGTCTAGAAATCATAACAAAATGTGTTCATTATATACGCATGGCCCAATAGTAAATGTAAACACTACTCACCGACAATGCCGGCAAGACCGAAGGTGGTAAGCATGGAGGTGAAGGCGGCGTTGGGGGCGCTCATCCCGAGGCCGAGCGCCACACCCATACCAGTCGTGTAGAGCAGTGAGTCGTTCAGGTAGAGCTAACATAATATATATGGGAAGGGAAGGGTAAGCGTCAGGTATAATGGAAGTTACACATAACAGTGCTCAACATTAAGGGTTTTAGAATTTCTGCCTCGTGGTGAAAATTTACCTTTCTGACCCTTAAAGTCTCCTGACTATTAACTGGGTCATCATTACATGGCAGATTGTTTATTTGTTGGGGTAGTTTTACATCCAGCCAACCCCCCAGGGTTCTATTGAGACTGCACAAGGTAATCCTTTTTAACTTTGGTTGAACATATCTGGGATATGATTTAGGAGAAACCCGCCACCAGGTTTCGATACCCTACTCTTTTTGAAGAGTGGCAAGGGGTCTTTTATGTGCAACGTCCCGGAATTCAGACAATGTCAGAATGTTTTAGTTTAGTATTCATGCTCTAAATACTATCAAACCCATAGGGGGCTGTCCAAAATATCTAGTAGCCTACCTTGAAGTAGTTGGGCTCTGCGGGTGGTTCGTCCTTAACCGCGGTGGCTGCAGTTTCTGCGGCCTTCACCGCCTGCGGGGATGGCTCCCGGACAGGGGCTGGCCACATCATCTTACCCTCGTGAAGGATGATTGAGCCGCGGGCCACCTCGTCCTCAAAGTCCAGGTTGTAGTGGTTCTTCTGACCTGAGGAAAGACATGAATTTGATCATTTATATAATTATATTTTTTGTCAATTTTTTTTTCCGTGTTATCAATTATCTATTTCAGTGGATTAACAGTTCTTCCATTGGAGTTAATGTAATCATAATTTGCATTAGAGTTATACTAATCATAATCTGTATAAGCATCAATACAATGTAAACGAATAAGTATAACTATATTACTTTTCATGTCAACCTGTCAAATTTTGAAGGCAAAATAAAAGAATTCAATGGCTTTTTGTCATTTTCCATAATAATTTTCATTGTCCAGTCCTCGCAGTCCAGTTTATTTTACTTTTATTTGATCTTTTTTATTTACTCCCTTATATTCCAAATCTATGCATATCAAATATTTGTGATACAAATCTTGGACAATCATATTTAAGTAACAATCTTGAATTGTGCACTTAAGTAGGAATCCGCGTTGTGGATTCCAGCCTTGAGCATTTAATACACATTTAACGTATGACCAAAATCAAAATAGATTCCCACACATCTGTAAGCACAGACTGTATTCAATATTGAAATTTTGCTGTTTCACACATGAAACGTACATAGTGGGCTGTACCTTAGCTTGCAATAAACTTTAGCTTCTTACCAAAGGAGAGCATGAGTTTGGAGATGTTGTTGGCGTAGAGCGTAGAGCTCTGGGTGGGTAGTCGTGAGGGCAGGTCGGTGTAGCCGATGTGGCACACGTCGTTGTAGCGGTACAGCTCGCCAGGCTTGGTCGTCGCGATGTTACCGCCGGCCTCGGACGCCAGATCCACCACCACTGAACCGGGCTTCATACTGTCAACCATTTCCTGAGGACCAATCACAAAACAGGGATGTCAGTGGGTGTTGTTTAAAAAACCCCATTGAAAATGGCCAATCGCCAGTCACTATTTATTACCTTCCACAAGCCCTTTTAACACAGAATAATTAGATACCGTTCCACATGCAAATTCTACTCTATTTGAAAAATGTCCTAAAATAAAAAAAGACTGGGGGGCGTCCGAGGGTGATGTATGACCCATAGGGGATTGTTATGAAGCGAGGGGTTTTCCTATATATAGTATCTAAGGAACGTTATCACAAGCCCTAATTACCCTACGCATCGGGTCCCTGTGCCCAACGCGTCTGGTTTGTGTAAGGGGTGTATTAAGGCCATATCACACTAAGCATTGGGTCGCGTTGGTAGGACTATATCGTACAACACGTTTTGGGGTCACGTTGGGTCTTGAACACAACACAAACATTTTCTTTTTTTCTATACACCTTTCTCATTAAGAGTATGGCGCCCCCTGGTGACCCTATGGGTGAATTAAATTGAACCAATGGTTTAGGTCTTTTCCAATAGTTAACCTATACGAAGTGAAGCATAAAGGTTCACTATAGGGAAAGACCTAAAACACTGTTTCTATTTAATTCACCAGGGGGCGCCACACTGTCATGAGAAAGGTGTATATTACACTACTTGTTGGTACTTGCATTCGGCCAAACGACCCCAAAACGAGCCAGTCAACACTTAGTTTAATATGGCCTAAGGCAGATGTTCCGCGTGGGACCCTACCTTGGTGATGAGGATGGGGGCGGTCTCGCCCGGGATGAGGGCCGTACTGATGATGATATCCACCTCCTTCGCCTGCCTCGCGAACAGAGCCATCTCGGCCTCGATGAACTCCGGCGACATCTTCCTACCATAACCCCCAGCACCCTCTCCGGACTCCTGTAGGGGGGTGAAGAGCAGAACGTCAACAAGGATACAAGAAGTTTTAACTGTGTTAAACACCAAGCAGTGTTGGAAATTAATGCCAGTCTGTACGTTCGATTAGGTTTTCTCCCGACTCCAAGCCAACTCAGCGCCGAAGTGAGTGATAGATTTATTATTAGCTTAAATTATGTTCTCACTTTCGTATATTTAAAATGGGCAACCACTTTTAAGGACTTGGCAACCAAAAGCTTACTTCCGATCGCCAAATTTGGAAGGTTCATTCCTAGATGAATTCTATCATAAAGAATATCTTGGATATCAATTGGAAGTCTAACATTGAGCATTTTTGTTAAGTACAATTGATTCAAAAACTAACTCTATCGTGGAAAACCACCATCACTGACCTTGATTGAGACCTCCAAGAACTCTGCGCCCATAGACTGGACCTGTTCCTTGACAGCCGCGCGGGTGTCAAACGCCCGCACGATGGCTCCCATGTTACGGGCAGTGCCCACTGCCGAGAGACCGGCCACGCCTCCACCGATCACCAGCACCTTGGCCGGGGGGACCTTACCCGCAGCTGTGATCTGACCTGAGGGGAGAGAAGTGTGGTCGTTAGGTGTGAACTGATAAAGTGATGGATTTTTTGTTTAATTCTTACTTTCCTGTAAAATGTTACGGCAAGCATCTAATCTAAAATACATGGTTCGTAAGGTGTAACTGATTATTACATTATTTCACAGCAAGACCTGTCTATAACAGTACTTTTTTTTTATTTAGTAAACGATAATTAACTGCTTCCCTTTTCTTGAAAGTTAAATACACTAAGAAATGTTTTGAATACCATGTAATTCTGGTTTCATATATTTGAAACAATATCAAGTTATATTATTTACCTTATAAATATATTATACTATGGAATAAAACGTCAATATCAAAACACAAAACGTGAGCGTCATAATGAAAGTTTTGTTGTTCCACGGTAGTACGGTTTTAAAAACCGCTAAGAATCCTCCCAAATGTAGGTGCAATATATAAAATCATGAACCACCACCAACCTGTGAAAAACCGGCCAAAGTTGTTGGCGGCCTCGACCACCGCCTTGTACCCTGAGATATTGGCCATGGAGCTGAGCGCGTCAAAGACCTGTGCCCGGGAGATACGCGGCACACACTCCATGCCAAAGACGTTCATCTTGCGCTGGGCCATGGCGTCGACGAGCTCCTTGTTACGGGCCGGGTAGATGAAGGAGAAGAGCGTGTTGCCCTCGCGGAACAGAGGCACCTCCTCCATCAGGGGCGGGTTCACCTTGAGCACGAAGTCCGACCGGAACACATCCGCCTTCGGCTGTGAAAAAAGAACACAGGGGGTGGGTTAATGATTTTTCATACAGTAGGATTGCCAGTCATTACAAGTCATGTCCGTGGGAATTATGAAAATTTGATCAAAACACCCCTCAACCTCATTTTTGGAGAAGAAATAGATCCATAATATGATATTTGACAGAGAACTATTTCCTATTACATTCAAACAGAAAATCTGTGCAAAAGATTTTACAAAATGTTGGCTATTATATTCTATCAGGGCCTCCAGACCTCATACAAAAAAATTTCTCTTTGGATTTCAAATCACAAAAATGACACAAAAATAGTACCACGGAATTATACAGATCCGCAGAAGTGTAGACGGTGACTTTCTATTCACTTGAAGCGCTTCTGTCTTCTCTTGAGTCGATTCCTTTTCTTATTTTCAGTTATAATTCTCTCAGATAGGACGAGTGCAGCTACACAACAGTAAGCGGTTTGCTCTAATATACAAATCCACAGATTTCCTTCCCCAATCGTTACCTTGATGTTGGCGCCGGCGGCCTCATAGGTCTTGTTGGTGAACTTGGCCTCGACACCTGCGTTCTCTTCCACGTTAACGGTGAAGCCCTTCTTGTTGAGCGTCTCGACCACAGCGGGCACCAAGGCAACGCGCCGCTCATTCTGGGCGATCTCCTTGGGTACGCCAATCGACAACTCCTTGTACGGGATGCCGGCAATCTGTAGGGGCATAACACATGTTGATATAGACATTGTGCAGGTGACATTAAATCTCCAAAACTGGCTAAGCAGCCACATTGGTATTCAATCTATTAAAATCTAACTGTTATTGACCTTATGAGAACTATTTTCAATGTCAACATGCAAAGTGGAAACATTAAAGTTCATTCAATCTGAACATGCAAACTGAAAACATTTTGACAGGAATTTTCAATGATTGCGCAATGATTAAAACAAGTTACCATTTCAATACTAAACATGTGCCTGGAGATTGTCAGAAGTTGAAGAGTGGAACCTTCTTTGTCAATCTCCATGCATTCCTATGGCAAAAAGATTTGCTTTAGTATAGGAAATTCCTATTCCCATTTTCTGACAAAAAACTTATGGATTCTTCTCCAAATTACAAGAAAATGACATGACATTTTAGAATTTTGAAACCAAAATACCGTATACTAGAAACAGAACTAATAAAATACATATACCTTAATAATTATAATGATTCCATTCCTGAGAACGGTGGAACGCAAAAATTGTCATAAAATTGTAACAACTTTCACTGGTACCCACCCCGCTGGTTAAAATAAAGAGAGAAATGCCAGGAACCAGCAGTCGAAAAAAGTACTGTAGAGAAGGTTGGCGGCTTAAGGCCCGCCTCCCAATAAAGGACAGAGTTAGTCAGGGAGAGGGAGAAAATCAGATTTGGAATTAAGAAATTCTGAATGTTACCTAAAGTATTGTGAAAAGTATTTTCAAAATTAAAATTTGAAACAAATTTCCGGGGTGCTGGAGGGAAAATTGGAAATCCGACCAAAAAAAATACCCTGGTTCTTCTACTCGAATATTTTTAACTTGATAAATCTTCCTCAAATGTTTGGGGTATACTTCTGCTTACCACAGGTTCCTGCTTGGCCTCCTGTCTGAAGAGGTACGAGGTCCTGAGGCCCCGGGAGGGAGCGGCCTTCACCGCCCGTGGCCGGGCCACCTGGTCCGCGGCCCGCGCCGCCCGAACAAAGCGCTGCATGCTGCTGCCCCGCGTCTACCAGTCACCGACAGCAGGCTGAAGGGGCAAGGAGGAAGGTGCAGGAGTTTAATATAATAAATAAGACAAGTGCCTTATGATTAATATGGTATAAATACTATATGGGAGCTTGACAATATGAGTACCTAGTTTACTTTATCTACACATCTCATCCCATCTCATTTTATTGTTCATCCTAAATATAATATTTCCTTTACTAAATGTCACCTTAAAATCCCCTATTCTGGTAACTACATTTACACTCGTGACTGAGTGGAAGGGGAGACCAGACGTCCCCTTCTATGTTTGACTGAAGCTCAGTACAATAAAATTGTTCAAAAAATAAAAATATAAAAAATTAAAAGGGCTTTTATAATTTGTTATGGTGCAAGTCACAGTGTATAGCATGAACGGTTACTCAAGGGGCCTTCCATTATGTACGTAGGCAGATTTTCACAAGTTTCTGACCCCCCTTGGATGAAAGTACGCATAAGATTTATACTGTTTCCTGTCCAGCGGGTGAACAGAGAAAAGACAGTCAGGAGGTCGGGAATTATTTCCCCCCCTTTTTTTTTTTTTTTTTTGGTAGGGCTATAACTAAAGACTTTTGTTGAAAAAAAAAATCCTAAGAACCGGGGGAATAAAAGTCTCCAGTCGGCCCTTAAAAAGTCAGATGGGCGGTGGACAGAAACAAACTTTTTTAATGGTGGCCTCAGTCCCCAGCATGTATATTGTATAACATATAGATGTTTGTATACAAACTACATTTGTTGTTGTGGTAAATGATCGATTATGAGTAAATGAATAATAGAGACTATTTCGAGACCCATCCGTTACAACACGACAGCAAACAAACTAGTGTAATTCACTTCTTTCAAAATATGTTGATATTTGTTATCAACGTAAATATACTCATCCAAAAAGCTACCCACAACAGTCCACATCGACACGTGCTAGACTAACTAGAACCAGTTAGATTTGGTTTTATATTGGATAAATGTTATGGGGCGAGCTTATCTGTTTGTTGATAGTACAACCCTGTATCTATCTGTATCCGGTACTTGTGTACCGTAGATATGGGATGCCTACGCTTTCTTTTTTTGGCAAACCAACGAAGATCCTAATCGCCTGAACATAATTTTAAAATTCCTTTGGGGAAATTAAAAGAAAACATCTAAGGCACCAATCTGTGACCAGATTGCTTTGGGAATAGTTTAATTCTCCCAACCACGGATAGCAAATTTCCTGAGTTATACCTGCAGGTTAGCCTAAATCAGGATGAATGGTGGGTAATATGTCGACAAGAATTAAGGCTTTAGTAAAGAGATTTTCATAAATTTTATCATTATTTGTAGTCAAACATGATGAGAAATTAGCAATCACATTTTTGAAAATTTGTATCCATATACATTTAATCTTTGTAAGTTGTTTGAAGATTCACTCGACATTATAGGTGGATGTATAACAATTATTTTATCATTTTCTATAGTTTTTCTAGGCGTTTTGTCGACAAAATCAGTCAAATATGCCTGCAGGTGCTTAAAATACTGTAAATTAGCTATCCGTGGTAGGGAGAATTGCTGGTTGATTCTTTGAACATTTTAGCCGGAGCCTGTTACAAGGTAATGAACTCATTTTCCTCCTAATAAAAGTAAAATGTTACTTTTTTGGGGGTTCTTTTGTCTTTTTCAATTTTGTCATGTAACTTGTTGTATTGCCTGTATACGCACTAATCGCGCTTAGATAATGATCTATCTGTTTGGTAAAGATTCCAACAAGATCATGCTAATATCGATATTGGTAAATGTATTAAGTTACTACGCTCATTTGAAATTGATAAAAGTATGAGGGCAGTATATTTGTTTTTAAATAAAAAGTAATATTGTGGATGCCCATGATGTTTTTACAAAATAAAATATTTGAAAGTAAAAATGAATGACCTTATTCAAGACCTGTGTCAGATTTCTTCAAATGTGTACACGTTCTACAAAATGTAAATAAATTTGTTTGCATTGTTTTTTGGTGCCTAGATGCTTTTCCAAAACTGAATATAGGTAAACTGCAAAAAAAAACAACCAGCTTTGACATTTCCTTGCGCAGAAATCCTATTTCATAAGGATTAATCCTATATTTATTTTACTGACTACAACCAGAGAAACTATTATGAAATGAAAACCATGTAATGAACCAGTTGACACGACTTTTGAAAATTCAATTTAAAGAAAGAAAAATATGCAGCTGATGTTATATTATTATTGTTGATTTTCTAAGGGCCAGTATAAAAATCGGGAACCTGTGTTCTTTTTCAAATAGACTTCAGTTCCCTGGATATATATATATATATATATATATATATATATATATATATATATATATATATATATTTCATATAAATATATAACCATCCATCCATCCCTGTTACTGTGTTTTGAATGTTCTCTATATAAACACAATCGGTGTTTTAATAAACCATTATTGACCTAAGGTGCCAAAAGCTTATGTTAATAACTGGTACCGGTACAAGTCTGACGTAACACCGATTTCAAACTGATTGAAGCATGAAAACAGTTTGTTTTATTAAAAAAAATAAGCTGCTTATATTCAGTACAGTGGCCCTGTTAGCAACGCTAAGCTCCTTCTTATAAGTTATGCAATATTCCCAACCAGGGGAGGGGTCAATATTTGGCGAAGAACCGGCCATACCGGTCGGCATTACCCAGCTTTGGGAGTTCATGCTGGTAGGTAATCTCTATTGGTAAATACTAGGCCCAAGTTTCCAGCTTAGGTTTACATAATCCCCGGGCAATGTATGTGCGAATTAGAACCCCCACCCCCTGGATGGGCCCTGGATGGTTAGCTACTATTAATCATAGATTTCTTTCTGGTGTTATTAAAGTGAACCAACAGAAATAGTGGGTCTAAAACCGATACTCGTTTTTGCGAACTGAAGTGCTGTAAATGAAGAAGGTATTTCACGGGAAATGAATAGCCAAAAGAAAAGAGCGCAAACCTTATAAACCTTATAAAAAAAAAACACAAGTGATAAATTTCCATTTGTTTGTTAACAAAAGGAAGTTTGTGCGAATCCACATTATTCAAATTGCAATAATGAGGCCTTTTAAACTGTGCTCATGCATGTTTTTATAATTTTGACTATCATACCATAAGCCTAAGTTAAGCATATGAAACTAGTTTCTGTAATTATTTGATTTTGCAAAAAGCATGTCAGTTCTCATCACCCTCATCTGGAAAACTGTACTGTATTCGTTTTCCACAATGTGCATTTACACTTCAGAAAAAAAAGTGGAAACATTAAAGAAATTACAAACTTTACAAAATCGAGCTTTCATGATATGTGTCTCAACTCCAGTTCATATACCTATTTCGTAATACACCAAAGATACAAGAAAGCTTTATTGGAGGTACACAGTTTTGTAGATTTAGGATTATTTACGTTTAAGCATAAATCAAAACTAGACTTAGTAAACACGCAGAGTCAATAGTGATGCTCATGGTGGTATTCGGTTTACTTCACAAAAGCCAAATAAAGAGAACTTATTTTTACATGGGTCCTATAATTTAGTATAAAGCTTGGAATGAATAGGATATATTACTAGCGCATGGTATTTACGCCTATCTAAGATAAGGAATATTATAAAATGGACGCAAAACACAGGAATATTAAACAAAATGTGAACAAACAAATCAGGGTTGACAGATTTTCCTGAATGACAATCCCAGAAAGTTAATTTCGGACACTGCAAAAACCAAAGTTATTCCGTATATATCTAAAAGGGTCATTTCAAGGTTAGCAGCTACTAAGGTCAACCACTTTGCCACCAATTGTCCTGAATAGAAGGCAGTAGCCTCAATACCAGCATATACCTTTCCACCTCCATCAAACTTATTGTTTTGTCTGACAGATCCACAAGTTACCAGCTATCTAGTTTACCGTTGTCCATCATTCAGTGCATCCTCGTTAAACCACCATAACTTAGCAAAAGGGCAATCAAGGAAATTTGTATTATACTATGTTCTTAACGAGTAGATTTGACAGTGGACACAGCGAAGAGGCAATTTAAATGTCATTAACTCGGATTAAGTTCTTAGAGCATAAGGAGCTTTTCTTTGCCTCTAATCAGACTACTCTAATCTATGAGGGATACATGATGAATTGAGTCTCAAAAAATTAAGCAGATCTTAGCCAAACGAAACGCATATCTATACATTTATGAATAATTCAGGGTAAAAATAGTACATGAATTTTACAAACATCTATTTATTCATATAACCTTCCTTCTAATCAATAGTCAGACTATGCCTATATATATCTAATAGTATTTACGATAAGCTCTATCAGTTATTCAATCTATCTATAGTATTAGATCTAGTACCAATGACCTTTTAGTATATCAACTGGAGGGGTCCTTGATGAGGGGGGAGGGGTCACCGTGTCTCGTGTTGATTTTAAGAAAAGGCCATGTCATAAGTGAGTGTCCCTTATTAATGTTACTCTCCTGTGGCATATCGAATTTAGGGGGAGCCAAAAGCAATGTAGGGTTAAAATTGTGCAAATTCTGTTAACTGATGAAATATGTTCCATGGCCAAAGCCTGGGCCTATGGTAAAAATTGACTGTGAATACAGACTTAAAACTATCTTAAAATACATGAAAACTAGTCCCCAGTCAATTTTGGTGACCCACCAAAATTGGTTTGTTTACAAACATTGCTGTCTACAGGCATATATGACAGGAGTATTACAGAATTTAAGTGCAGTTACAGCTAGTTATCATAATTTATACTGTACCAATTGCTACGGTTATACTCTTAGAATCTAATTTTATAGTTATTTGAGTTTGCAAAATGTTGTCATATTTTGACACAACATCGTTTTGCCTCCCTTTAAAAATTGGATCTGTCAAATGTTACTATCATTTTTTCCCATTTTGTCGTAGTTAAAAGACCCCTTTGTCACGTTGTTGAATTTAAGAAATGTTGTAACGCTATCAGTTTTAGGGGTCTAGACCCATACAGGAGATAATTAGTTTTATCATTATTTGATTCTCATAAAAGTTAAAACATGATTATCAGGAAGAATTTAGTTATGGCCTGGTAGTAACTGCGCCATGGGTTACATACAAGTTCAGGCCCGCATAGTTTTGTAAATACAGGCCGGCTTCAGATCTGATGCAAATCTAGATATTGATATCTGATAATTATATAGGTCTAGTTTGGGTCAGAGTAAGTTCAAGATTGAATGGACTGAATACTGGCTGGATCAAATACTGGAGACTTCAAGTTCTAACGTTTAGTATGATGTTAAATAGGTGACCACTTTAAATCCTTGAATTTCAGTGTTGATTCAATTTGCAATATCAACCAATTGCAACCTTGAATAACGTTGCAAATCAACGTTGATTTGCCCGCTGGGTCAGGCAATGTTTTGATCAAATTTTCCCATCTTTTGACTGCCACATATGGTTCATATTTTCCATTTGCAGTGGTCTCCTTGTTCAGGCTTGATCGTTAGTCTACCTGACAGGGATAACCAGAAAATATATAGATCTGTGTAGAACCAACGAATTTTCAAATCAAAGTTGATTTGAAAATTCGTTGGTTCTACACAGATCTATAGCAAATATCTGTATATTTTCTATATATTTCCCTGTGTTTTTGTCGACAAAATTAGTCCAAATTAACCTGCAGGTGCTGAAAATACTGAAAATCAGCTATCCGTGGTAGGGAGAATTGTTACAGGGCTTGACAAATCAATTTGAAGCCTGATTGCCCACTGGGCAAATAGACTCCATAATGTTGTTGCCCAGCTACAAAATACCCCAAGGTTCATCAGTTTTCAAAGCTTAATTTTGACTCTGGTTGCCCACACTGCCACTGGACAACTCAAGCACTCATTCAAATTGATATTCAGTGGCCCATTATGACTTTTGGTGGTCCTGGCCCTGGGCCACTGGACACTTCTGAGAATTACTCTATTTTTAGCTTGCTCTGGTTTCTAAATACTAGCCCAGCGGTCCAGACACCGCGGTGAAGGCTTTGTGGTCTGGCGGTCAGTGGGGGCCCGGGGGCCGGGGGTGACAGCTGTTGGCCGGGGAAGGGGGGAGGTGGACGGCCATAATAAACAACGGTGACGCAACCCGTCGTAACACGACCAAAACCAAAACATTGGCATATTTCAGGCAATAACACACCCCATATACAAAGTTACCCTTCAACAAGTGAAAGGTGACTTTGGGGAGCAATGAATGAAGTGATCACGCATGTGCAGCGCACTTGTTAACCTGGAAAAACGGTAAAATCGACGAACGGCTGACTCTGAGGTGAACCAAACGTCGGTCCGACCCACCCCGACACCCCGGGAAAAACAAGTGAAAAGCAACATGAAAGGACCCCGCCATCGCCATGAAACTTGGGTGTCATTTAGCAGAAGCTGTGATCAGTTCACCTATCGCCTTTTGTGAAGGTGTACTTACCAGAGGAAGCCGTATCTAGGGACTGTTTGGGGGTCTGCCGACCGTCCACAACTGAGTACGGTGGGCAAAGATGGCGGGGCTGAGGGGGGTCGTGTCACCGGGCGGGATTAGCCAATCAGCGGCCGGGGATCGCACCACGTGGGTGACCTACTTACATAAAGAGCTCGGGGGCCTGACGCACGACCTACTTACAGCGCGCTCTGATTGGTCGAAATACGAATCTAGGTCACAAAACTCGAGCTCTTTACTCCCGGGCTAGTCCACTTTTACATAGGGGTTTCAGCATACTGGTACCAATTTAGTTACACACCATGTAAGCTCTTAAACTATACAATAATATTGCCAATCTGCCTTTAAACTTTGTAATATTAGATTCAAAGAATTAAAAATGATTTTGATGTGAATAATTTCCCATGTTTGTGTTTGGTGCGGTGAAGTTGACCCGGTGACCCCACCCTCCCCCCCTGCCGGCCGGGTCCTATATGAGCAGGTGCCTGCCGTCCTCCCCAGCCCGTGCCGACTCAATCCCTGAAGATGGCTGGATCCGTAGCGATGTTCTCCAAGGTTTTGGCTCGGTCAATGGTGAGCCGGTCCCAAGCCGTGGCACCAGTGACCAGCAATGTCCTCAAGACGAGGAACTGTGAGTATTTTATCTCGGTGTGCTTTGTAAAACGCAGAAAGGGCGGGTGTAAAACTTAAAGCGCCAGGCTCACCGGCCTATCTCATGACACCGGCTCTGCAGCGTGGCCGGCCTACCCGTTACAACGCCTTATCAACAATGAATGGTGGAGGGGTAACTTGATGGGAAAGGTCGATCAATATCAACCTACTAGTAGAGGATAGTGGACCGGGTTACTGTGATTAATTAATTGTCATAGACTGAGCATTCTCAGACTCCAAATCTAGAGGGCACTTCCTGAACCACAACGGCACAAGTCAAAGCTGATCTAGATAACCTTGGAAGTTGGAGACTTATCTTTTTCAATTTTATTTTTAAAACTATCTCTTAATCTTCTACCTATTCTCCATACTATAACGTAGTGTAAAATCCAACCCCTAAATGAGCAACTTGACCTTGTAAACGTTTTCAGATTCATAGGTCACCACAACGGTTTGACTCTATAAAAGGTCTGCAGGGCAAGAAAGGACTGAAAAACTTGAAATATCTGGTCTTTCTACCTGTCTTAAAAGCATAGCGCTGTTAATAATGTTATGAAAAAGATAAAAGTGGTATATTTAGATTCAGCATATTTTTTTCTATCATTCAATACCAAAATTGTTTGTCAGGCACAAGTATTTCAATAAAGAAATGGGAGTAGAATCTGACAAAGACGGCACAAGTTTTCAAAATATGAGCATCCTCCTATATGACATTGCTAATGAATATAATAATTAATGGGAACAAAGGGAAAAAAACATGAAATACGTTCAGATGATAAATTTCCACAAATGACACACAAAATATGTTCAGAAAATTCAAAAAGTCATCAATCATGTTCTCCCCCACTAGTAAACTTATGTGATTGATATAAAAAAAACTTACTACAAACCTTTGGAAAGTAGAACTGAAAATAGAACTGAAAAACAAAATCAGCCCTTTCTTGCCCTGCAGACCTATTATAGCTGTGATTTATCTAAATATTAAATCAAGTTAAAGGAAATAATCACCTTTACTAGTCTACAAACTTTAACAAAGGGATTACAAAGACTTCAGTTTAAATCGGGATACAGGGGCGGACCCAGGAATTTGTAGAGGGGGGGGGGGAGGCCAAAAACATGAATGTACGGGGGAGGGGGCCCCTTTTTAAACATGATTAAACAGGGGAAGGGGGGGGGGAGGGGGATCCCCCCTGGATCCGCCCCTGGGATAAGAATCACTATCAGCAACCCCCCCCCCCGCCGCCACCTCTCTTCTTTTCTGAGTCTGTATGTTACATATTGACAATTGAGCCTAAACTAAACTGCAATGTGTATGTAAGTTGTAACCATAAAAAGAAAACAAGTTTGAACACTTTGATTCAAGTTTTTGATGCATTCACCAATTAAATGTGCACTTTTTTGGGTACATCTGTCTGTGACTGTGTCCATATGGATAATAACAGGTTACCATACACAGCTATACAAATACCATACAGGCACATACAAAATACAGACTAATTGAGATGTACCTATCATGCCATGCCCGCATCTCCTATTGTACTTTACCGTTCACATTAACAATAGGTATGTATAGTGATCAGAGTTAATGTATTGAACTTTTTAGGATGATAACAGATACTAAATAAATTCATATAGCCGTTCATCTTTAGCATGGCATTTTTAGACAGTAGAATTGTGAGCTTAGATGAGGGCAGGCCAGAGATAGTCCTAGATCAGGGGTAGGTGCCTTTATATACACTCCTCATGTCTGAGCCCGGCAGAAAAGGATTCTGTACTTATACCATATTCAGAAAAAGGGCCAAGGAATATTTGGTCAAATGGGCATTTTCACTAAGAAAAATTCCTGACAAGTTGATTAATATACGTACTTATTTACCCTAATTGAATTTCACTTCAAAGGAATGGTAAACTCCGGCAGTGTCGTAAGGCGGATTGTAGTCAGAAGAGAGGGGTACAATTTGCACTTATTACTAAATGTAGAAATATCAGCTACTCCCATGTCAATTCCACTCCAGCAATCTGGGATGGTGAAAGTAAAGTTAGCCCCCCCCCCCCCTCCCTCCCTCCCTCCCTCCCCGGATCCGCCACTGCTCCGTATAAACCCGTCCAAGTGTATTGGGCTGTGATAAGTAATATACACCATGGGGAACTCAGCCGGTAAATACAATAGTGGAAAGGTCACCTGGTCAACTTGTCCCACAGACAGGTGTCCCCGATACCAAACGGAGCGTGCCCTTTACAGTGACCTCACACCCGGTTGTCACGGTAACCTCTGGGGGGTCAAGGGGTCACGATCAGTCTGTAGGGGTGAAAGCATAGGGGACCGGGGGGGGGGGGGCACAATGTTGAGGCCTATTTTTCTAATCCAATTGACTAATCAACAATTTGCTCAACCAAAAGTCTTTAGCCCTATTTATTGGCAGAAACGTTCCACGACTATGATAGCCTCTAACTCAGTTACACTTGGAATTTTGTCATAGATATACCACCAAATTCGCAGGTGCCCGGGGGCCAAAGTCGACCTTACGTTTCCTGGCTGAGGGGTCCAACTGGCCGCTAGAAATTGTAGAATTTAACTGAAAATAGAAACTTCAGTAAAGACAGACTCTCAATTCAGGGCCCTCAGATAAAGGTGAGGAGCTGGCCAAAAGAAAATAATTGTGTTCAGGTTTCCCGACCGACCCTAATATTTTGGCTCGACCCTAAAGTTGAAAATGTGGGGGAAATTCATTACAAATTGACTAAATTGAGCATTCAGACTATCGTTACAGTTTAAAAAAAAAAAATGGAAAAAAAAGTGCCGAGGGATGAAACCTGAACGCAACTGGGTTTTTTTTTCGACCTGAGGAGCTGGAGTTCTACAGCCAGGGACCCGACTGGTTTTAAGACCTATTATATATCCACGATTGCACATAACACTCAACCCATTCAACATACCAGTGTTGATAACTTGATTAAACAAACCCAGACTTGGGATCCACTCCTGTGACAGGGGACCACCTGTAAACAGATCCCTGTATGAGGTAGCCAGGGCCTAACCAGGGGCCGTCCCCCCCCCCCCTTGCCCCTCCCCCCCCTCCCCCCCTCCCGGTCAAGGTGACCCCCCCAGACGTCATGTCACGTGTTGTCAGAGGGCCAAAATCATGTGACCCCATAGAGGTGTTACATAACACTTAGCAAGAATAGACGAGGCGGAGGGGAGGGTGTAGGGGGTATTGTTACGAGGGGGAACACAGTTTTTCTTTGTTTATTATTTATTTTTTTTGTTTATTTTTTTTCTGTCTTTTTGTTTTGTTTCTAATTAATTTCTATTTCCCCCCTTTTCTCACTGCTTGGCTGATAGAAAACAGCGGACAGGTGTGACAGTGGCATCCTCTTTTTTCTTTCTTTTTTTTCCCCCTTTTTTTTTTCTTTTTTTTTTTTTTTTTTTTTTTTTTTTGGGGGGGGGGGGGGGGGCGGGATTTCTTTATTTTAATCAAAACTTTCAGTTATAGACTTCCCAAAACAAAATAAATTAAGAATAAAGACCTCCCGACTGGGTATGGAGAGGAAACAGTGTTACTAAAGGTTGGCCTAAGGCTGCGTCTGGGCTGGGGGTTAAAGGTACAGTGTTGACTTGTTTTAGGCGGTCTGGGTGACGTAACGTTACTGCATACGTTACGTAACTGTAGACGTAAGTTCACGTAACGTAGATTGTGACCAGGGAACAGTACCGCACGGCTCCTGTTTATCAACAAGTCGATATTGACCATAACGGTCGGCCCCTGGAGTCAGATACTGACCATAACGTTCCGTCCTGGGGTCAGATACTGACCATAACGTTCCGTCCTGGGGTCAGATACTGACCATAACGTTCCGTCCTGGGGGTCAGTATGTGGACTATTCTGATGAATAGCTCTCGAAATTGACATGGATTAGTATTCCAGAAAATCTGGTAATTCCAATACATTTAACGAACGTTAAATAGATAAATGTTCGATTTAAATATTAAATAAAAAAAAATATATATATAAGTATTCCACGTTGGAAAGTTTTACATTTTCCCGAAATCAAATTTAAGCTGGCTGTTAATTGAACCTAACATTTTAAAGGTGAATTGATTTCCTATTGAATAATTTCCACAGTTGAATGTATTTTTGACTGACTCACTGGCTTTGGGTATTTAAAGCTGATCGATCAGAATAAGACTGGTAAAAAGAGAAGGAAAGGAATTGGTGAGACAAAACGTATAGTTGAAAGGTTAAGAGTGTTCTTCAAACATTATTAAACATATTTTGATATACATATATACAGGGTACCAACCACACAGGGAAAACAGGGAAAATGGCAAAAAAAATTCCCTGACAGGGAAAACACAGGGAATTTGGAAATTTTGCCAAAACACAGGGAAAACACAGGGAATTTCATTTGGCCAGGTCATGAAATTCCTGATTCTCAAGATATTAGAGATTAACATTTTGTTGTTGGGTTGTCCAAATTTTTTCTGCACGCAGAGGCTTTTAAATTTGAAAAACTTGCTGGATATGACACAGGGAAAAATTGCCGCGGGACAGGGAAATCTCAGGGAAAACACAGGGAATTTGAAAATGGACTTTCGGTTGGTACCCTGTATATAACACAAGTGTTCATTTTACTGTTTTTGGACGCCTGCCATGTGGGTTGTTATGTCAGACTTCGAGGAAAAACGTCCGCCCTGAATGTGTATTATCACGCAAATTTAGATATTAGCAATATACAAAAGAACCCCTAGATGCGGGAGATATATATTAGCCTTAGTAATAAGTGAGGTACAAAAGATAGTGAAAAGGCCATTTTCCTGGGAGGAAAAAAAAGGAAAAAATTGCTGCCAATGACTGACTGTCAGGTGCGCAGGTTAATTCTTTGGCAAATCGACACCTTCCGATCAGAATTTGACATATGGACCAACACACTTTTTAATTATAAAATAACAATTCGTGCGTGGTATTTTAATTTGTCTGGCACACGGTCAGGACAAGTAAAAAACGATATCAAATAGGAATTTTTAATCTTTAGAAACTTGGAATCTTGAGCGCCTGATTAGTTCGCTTTTCTAGAGAATATCATTATACCTTTTGAGTTTGTACACGTAACTTAGACGTTCAACGAGTTTAAATCCCATGCTGCGTGACCTGTATTGCCCATGCCCATGTGCCAATATTTGATAATAAAGCAAGAGGGAAAGCCGCCAAATTGGCCACGCTTTCCAGCAATTTTCTAACTGAATTAGTCCTCCAACATGTTGCTACATAATCCTAACTTCACGGGTGATTTGATCGTGTTTGGCACCAAGTCCCCCCCCCAACTACCACCACCACCAATTCCATCCAGGGTTTCTCCCAGGCCATTAAACCTGACCCACCAGCTGTGAAATCTGTAAGCTGATCATAAATTTGATTATCAAGATTTAAAGAGAAATGAGGTATGATGTAGATGCTGACAGGATGCCAAATTCTTGGTTCAAAAAATTAAGGCAATAATACACGACACAGTATGAGCTGTGGCATGACTCTGTCGTAGAGAAGTCGCACATATTAGAGATAACATTCTTTGTTACACTTATGTGAGATACTCCAAATTAACAATCTTTAACAATTGTATCACTCCTGTACAGGAATTGTCTGTAATATCCTCGTATTGCCCCGATATCGCGGCTCGAGTCGTGTAGTGTAATACCGCCCCTGAGGCAGGTTTGACCCTGATCGGAGATCAATACCTGACCATGTATGGCTTTATTAGTGTATGGGCAGAGGTGTAGGTGCCAGGAGTGGGTTCACATGTTCACGTGCCACCTGTGACCTTTTCACCTTTATACAGGGTACCAACAGCACAGGGAAAACAGGCAAAATGGCAACAACAACAAAATTCAATTTGGGGATTCTTGGAAATTCAGAAATCACTCCAGACATCCTTAACAACAATTTCTTGCATCTTAAGTACACCGTCCTTCAAGTCATTTTTATTAAATTTCGATATTTTTCTTACCCCCAAAAAAAGAAGTTAATGTAGGAACAAAAAGAGTATTAGGGGAGGTCGGGTAACAAAACAAAATAACACATTTTTAGGCGTTACCAGATCTGAACACAACAATTGCTTTAGGCCTTATAGGTAAGGTAGGTAAGCACGTTGATCGGTTTTGATATTTTTCTAGAAAAATGTCATTCATAAAAGGGTAGGAACAAAATAATAACGTTACATGAATGCAATAATATTTATAGGGCATAAAGGTGAGCGCGTTTGATCCTGATCAGTGGGAGCCCGCCACCAGCTGACGGTGCCAGTAGTAGGGACACATATTTACATACCGACTGTGAACTTTTCACCTCTATGCTGTAACCACCAGCAGAGACCTTGTATGTCTATATAATATATATGTATTGAGGCTGGAAAGCTTCTCCTGTGGCCTTATGTGATCATTCCCCTGGTGGCTGGTTGGATCAACTATGACCAAAGTCTGGCCATTGCCAATGTTTTTTCGGAATAGCAAGTGGCACCACACATGCCATTATTACCGTAGCAATAATGGTCAATCCGAATGTACTCCAACTACGACCCAGGTGGCAGGCCTGTAGTGCATAACAGGTGTTCCCCTGGCTTTCCTGTCTCGATATATACTTTATAATATTGTACATACAAGGTCTCTGCTTCTAGTGCCAGTGGTGAGGACATGTGTTTACATACCAAAGTGAACTTTTCACCTCTATGCTGTAACCAGGGCCCTGGTTTGATATTATAGACCTATATTGGGTTGGATTATATTCTGTACTAAGGTGGGAGAGAAGCCAAAAGCTACATAAGATCACGCAGGATTGCCAAAGGTCAGAGAAAAGTCAGGGAATTTTGGAATTGATCAGGGAAAATTGGAATTTAGAAAAATGTCAGGGAAAATTGACCCTAGTCACGGAAAAATTGAATTTCCAAACATGTCATAGCCCCAGATTTATCTCATAAAGTTAAAATCTGTGCATCATTTGACAAGAATCTTGTGTGGCAAGAACAAAGGTAATAAGCTATCCGTGGTACAGAAATTGTATATATGTACCTACTTACCTTGGGTCTAGGCACTATATTGGGATAATAACGCCGACAAAGGTATCGGGTAAGGTAGCCGTCTGAACCACATGGCTCCACTCATGTTGAAATGGACTCGTGCCCAAACTTGTATCTAGAGTAGACATAGCAAGGTTACTGTAAGACATTGGACACGTCGGAACCAAAGTATTAAAAGATTGAACATTTCTGGCTTCGTCCTCCACATATTAAATGACATCTTTGGGATTAATAATCTCATTACTTTTCCGTTAACTAAATGCCCCGTCATCATCATGACCCGATAAGTCCTTGTAATTTTGGACAAGTAAATCAAATTTAGATTGCTGCTATATAGTCAGTGCTAGATATGAGCAGGATTTGTAATAATAATAGTAAATCTGTACACATCCTTCCTTACGAAAAATGCAGTCGGGCACTTGTATGATATTGGCCATTTGCATGTTGTAAGTGTCAGCAGATTTTTATCTTTGAATATCTCTATATGGCGAAACTAAATCTTTCGTTCTGGTCTCTCCTTAGGAAACCCTTTAAATGTTTTCTACACGGTCGGGCGCCTAGCTGGACACGTTTGTTTTTTTTATCCTGAATTTAGAAAAAAAAAAATCCCGGCCAATGTGTTTAGAATATTCCCAAGTACCAAAAATAACAAAATCCAAACCAGTATCCCTCCTGGTAAGTAGTAGCTAGACAGGACACCTTTATATATATTGAAAAAGAAGAAGGCATTTACTATGATTTAGCTTTGGCCAGGGCTATTCAAAACTTGATTTACTTGGTTGGCTAACATTAATATTGCAGTTCGTACCAAAAGTGGGATCTACTTCGTCCGGGGGCTTAAGAACCAACACGTTTCGCGAACAGATAACTGTGTACTAATAGCTTAGTACTTTTAATATATTATCATCTTTTATAATACAGCTAGGATCAGACCTAGCAAGTCTACCTCTAGGCAGAGACATTTTACGCTCCCAGCGCCACCTGTTAACCAGTATAAAAGGTGTTGCAAAGGTAGGGAGCGAGTTAGTTAGGAGTTAGAGTTTAACCATAGAGGAAGAAGAACTGCTCGGAGTAATATCTACGGCTCCTGCGCAGTATACTGGAGTTTACCAATACCAACAGCTTCGGACAAAGGATTGTGATAGAGCTAAGCACTGGGGCGGTCTAGGATGTGTTGGAACAACTTGTATTCTAAATGTGGTTGATTGCTGATAGGAGATGGGAAGGTGGACTGATAGAGACTTATTCACTGTGGCTTTGACTCGGGATGAGATATTAATTGAATAAAAGACCTTTCACTTTACCAGCTCCCTCATCGTCCATTTCTTTTGAACTATTGGGGAATGGATGTATTAACTTTAAACGCAGGCTGATCGGATCGATAACCTGGATGAACAACTCACGGATTAATTAGTTATACACATCGCACAGTATTAAATCAAACATTGACAATAGTTCAACTGTACAAATTGGTCTGTCTCCTTCTGCGCTACAAATTACTATAAATAGACACTGCTGTAGTACCTTTTAACAATGTAAGAGATGAGTGTTTATGTTGTTCTGAAGCAAAGAAATAATATTATACGAAAAAGCGAAATTATTTACATGTACATACTAATAATCAATGGCTAAACACATTTTGGTTTCTGTAAACCGAGGAACTGACAGTCGAATTTAAGGCGTGGTCATGTTATGTTGTATGATAAGTTGCTATTTGAAAACAAAGAAAAGTATCAAATACCGATGTGTCCTAAGATTTCTGTGTTTTCGACCTCTGATAATCATGTTGGAGGTCGGCTATCGGTAAACACCTATTTATTTGGCTTATTTACGGCCAAGGTTCACCCGGAGTTTACCCGGAGTTTACCTGGGTGACTTTGGAGAGGTGTCAGTATATACCTGAATGACGCCTAAACTACTTGAATGGAAGGAGGGGTCTACCGACAGGGACACTGATCTCTACATACATCATTTACATTACATGGTACTCCAGTACTTTCAGGAAAACCGGAAAATGTCAACAACAAAACATCCCTGACAGGGAAAACAGGGAATTTGCAAAATTTACCAAAATACAGGGAAAACACAGGGAATTTCATTTGGATAGGTTCTGAAATTCATCATTCTCAGAATAATAAGGATTTGACTTCTTGTTGTTGGGTCTGCACGTGGAGGCTTTTAGATTTGAACAACTTGCCCAATATGACACGGAAAATTTGCCATGAGACGGAAATCTCTTGGAAAACACAGGGAATTTGAAAATGGATTTTTCGTTGGGACCATGTACTTTGTATACATGTATCAATATACGAGTTGCTCAGTTGCTTCACCTCACATGGAAGAGCAACACACTTGACTAGAAATAAACTCCAAAACTAGGCACGTTGCTGAAAATGGTTAATGCTTAATGCAGGTATTTGGTTTATGTATTTTATTGCCGACAAGGAGGTAATTAAAAACTTATGTGTTACACAGAAACGAAATGCAGGTTATATAATAAACTAAAATATGCAAACTAAAAATAACTGCAGTTACTCAGACTGTACTCATGCCTGGAAGAGACGAGCTGAGCAAAGTTCAATGCAGTGAGGGGAGTCACCGAGTCACTACACTGACTCGAACAGCTGGCATACATATATATGTTCACTCCCTAAATATACAATTTTACAATTGATTGCAAGTATTTATAACTACTAGTCTACATTATACATGACAATATATTATACATGACAATATATATATCGGACGAAAAATCCATCATATGCTTCCATATGACTGAGTACTATTTCCAAGGTGTCTGGTTAAGGTGAATGTCATCACAACATTGGGGCTCTAGGTGAGGGAGTCTCCACCTCAGATTTAAATAAAGTCTTTTTTTATATAATAAAAAAATATTCTTCCGACCCTATCGACCTAGGGCCTGTTATCGACACTAAATTTCTGTCTCTTGAAATGAAACTTGTACACAGCAACCTTCTTTTTTAGATAATAAAAAAATATATACATCCCAACCTGTCGGCCCTAATTTTTTGTCACTTTAAATCATAATGGTAGCTGAACACAGCAACATATTTTGGCTCTATGTCCAGTGTTATTTTTAATAAATCCCAGTGTTGCCGTGTCGTTTTCAGGGGTCCCCCCCCCCCCCCCCCCCCCAGTCAGCCCCAGAGCCCCTAATGCCGCCTGCCCTTGACCCAGAAGCAGGCGTGCAGAGGGCATCACTCTCCCCCCCCCCCTCCCACACCCCCTGCTCTCCACCCACATTCTCTGCAGGCTTCAAGCTAGCAAGGTAGTAGCCCTGGGGAAGTAGCGCCTTTAGTCTGTCGAGTTCAGACCCACTATTGCCCATAGTCAGTCTGTACACCAGCAACCATTTTAGGTGGGAATTCCACCCTGTATCCCAGCATGCGTTGCAGCTGCTGGTTTATGGCAGGTAGGACCATAATTAAAGAAGCCAGCAGCCTAACAACCATCGGAGGTGCCATGCCATTTATAGAGGCCAATTAAAGAATTCCTTATAAATTTAATTGACCAATAAAAGCCATAGACTGTTGTGGGTGTACATACCCATTATGCAATAGCTAATCTGGGTCAGAACGGACTATAACGACTTGGGCGGGAGATATTACTGGCAATGATCGATATTTTAGTGCCAGACTCGACGTGCTCACATCTATTTTAAACCGGTTATTTTATCTTTATTTAGATACCTTGTTTTATCGGGAGTATCTTAATTTAGATAAGGACAGGAGCGTTTAATTAACAACTTAGCGCGTGCAATATAGTGGATACAATACGAATACGAATACGAATACGAATACTTTATTCACAGCCCACAAGGGCAAAAGAAGATACAATATACATTAACAAAGTTTAAATATGTACAGGTTAAATGTAGACTAGAAACAGAAATACAGTGAGACAGGCATGCATAATCATAAATACTAAACTATCTTGCGTCAGCAAATGAGAGTGCTGTCTGGTAGAGTTATTAGGTGGCAGCACTACAATGTTATACAGCTTTACTCAGCACCTAGTTTTGTGAATGTACTGACTATTTTCATAGGACTAGAAGGCACCTGATGAGGGTGTTCTTTTCAATACAATACAAAACAATACAATACAGCACCTGGGTAGGGACGGCACCTTATAGACAGACATGTCTCTAAATGACTAGGTCCCTTAGGTTTAATGACAATAAGTGGATAGGTATTACAATAGGACAGTTCTACTGGTAACTTATCCAAAACATATTTACAAGTCAAGACACTGCGCCATAGTCAGAAATAGGATAGTCAGAATACAGGATAGGAAAACAAGATATAGATTCTGTGCTTTATTTAATAGACATAGGATTAACATTTGAATTCAGTATTCATAAAGAGAAAGAAGTAACAGCGGAGAGAATGGATGTGCTGCCCGGAACCCTTCCCAATTCCCTCATGTATTAGCTGTTGATTTTGGAAAGTTAAAAACAAATCAACAAAAATATTTAATATGCAATGGGAAGTAAGGTGGTAGGACATGTCTATCCTTGGTTCCGCCCCATTAGGCAGGGCTTTTGGTGCTTCTCGCTGATAAGGGACTGCAGAGAGAAGCGCTTAGACGGGTGGGGAGTTGTAGCACTGTACCGTACTAGACAGCTCGTCCTGCGAAGACCTGATTGAACATGAAATGTTGTGGTAGACAGGCACAATGAATTATGTACCGACAATATTGGCACTGCCTTCTTAATAATTTGAATTAATCCAAGATTCTATACAGATAATGTGTCGAATATGTCCATTATAAAGGTTAAATAGATTTGTGAAATAAAGAAATACACTGTTCTAGAATAGCTCGACCCTTGTATCAGGTCTGATCCAACATCAGTGGCCAAGCTTAAAATTATGTAAAGAAACACTCATTATTTATTCGGGAGGTAGAAGAGTATGCTAATAAATTCTAACTATGTGCACTTTTTCAACTATTACGCTATAGTAGTTATTCTTAGTGTGTAATATACCAGGGATGGATCCAGGAATTTGAGGATTGGGAGTGCGTGCCACGGGTCCAACTGTTTAGTAATTTTGATTAAGAAGAAAATCAAAAACTGAACAAGACGTGGCCAGTGCCTAAAAAAAGGAAAAGATAAAATGCATCTATAGAAAATCTTCCGCCCTTCAGGAATGATGTTTTCACAATTCTGCTAAACTTTCCAGTTGCACATCCTAATTTTTGGCAATTATTCTGCACACAGAGTTTCAAATACTGCCAAATGCATATAATTATAGCATTTGTATTAGACTATCAAATGATAATGATATTTTATTCAATATTTCAGATTCTGCGGAGAAGCGCATCAAAGTGGCCAAGCCGGTGGTGGAGTTGGATGGCGATGAGATGACGCGCATCATCTGGGCCAACATCAAGGAGAAGGTGAGCGCTCGGTCAGATGGGAAACTTCACAAAGGGCGAGATTTCTAAAACTAGGTGATGAATCAAGTAGCGCATGCTCAAATAAGGATGGTGTCAAAGAGACAACACACAAATAATACTAAGAATAAGTCTGTAACTAAATAGCACCGTACATAAACAGAGATTCATTGTTTGAAATCTTGCTCTTACATATAACATATCAGGTGAGGTGAATGTCAGGTTGATAGACTGAGGGACCTTGATCTCAGCTAACAAAACTACAAAGAACCTTCAATCGTCACTAACTTGCTTTTGATAAACAAAAATCTAAAAGCTATATTCCCCCGGTAGTTGATCTTCCCATACCTGGACGTGGAGTGCCTGTACTATGACCTGGGTCCCCCTGACCCTCTCTTCTCCCCTTAAAACATCTCTGACCCTCTTTTCTCTCCCCGCAGTTGATCTTCCCGTACCTGGACGTGGACTGCCTGTACTATGACCTGGGTCTCCCTGACCCTCCGTTCTCCCCTTATACCGTCTCTGACCCTCCGTTCTCCCCATGTACCATCTCTGACCCTCTCTTCTCTCCCCGTAGTTGATCTTCCCGTACCTGGATGTGGACTGCCTCTACTATGACCTCAGTCTCCCTGACCCTCTGTTCTCCCCTTATAACATCTTTGACCCTCTGTTCTCTCCCCAAAGTTGATCTTCCCGTACTTGGACGTGGACTGCCTGTACTATGACCTGGGTCTCCCCGACCCTCTGTTCTCCCCGTGACTTTCTGACCCTCTCTTCTCTCCCCGTAGTTGATCTTCCCGTACTTGGACGTGGACTGCCTGTACTATGACCTGGGTCTCCCTGACCCTCTGTTCTCCCCGTGACTTTCTGACCCTCTCTTCTCTCCCCGTAGTTGATCTTCCCGTACTTGGACGTGGACTGCCTGTACTATGACCTGGGTCTCCCCGACCCTCTGTTCTCCCCGTGACTTTCTGACCCTCTCTTCTCTCCCCGTAGTTGATCTTCCCGTACTTGGACGTGGACTGCCTGTACTATGACCTGGGTCTCCCCGACCCTCTGTTCTCCCCGTGACTTTCTGACCCTCTCTTCTCTCCCCGTAGTTGATCTTCCCGTACTTGGACGTGGACTGCCTGTACTATGACCTGGGTCTCCCCGACCCTCTGTTCTCCCCGTGACTTTCTGACCCTCTCTTCTCTCCCTGTAGTTGATCTTCCCGTACTTGGACGTGGACTGCCTGTACTATGACCTGGGTCTCCCTGACCCTCTGTTCTCCCCGTGACTTTCTGACCCTCTCTTCT
Organism: Lepidonotus clava; assembly: GCA_936440205.1. Taxonomy (NCBI): domain Eukaryota; kingdom Metazoa; phylum Annelida; class Polychaeta; order Phyllodocida; family Polynoidae; genus Lepidonotus; species Lepidonotus clava. The sequence continues at coordinate 45,805,470 of OW387138.1, forward strand.
CTCCCCGTAGTTGATCTTCCCGTACTTGGACGTGGACTGCCTGTACTATGACCTGGGTCTCCCCGACCCTCTGTTCTCCGCGTGACTTTCTGACCCTCTCTTCTCTCCCCGTAGTTGATCTTCCCGTACTTGGACGTGGACTGCCTGTACTATGACCTGGGTCTCCCTGACCCTCTGTTCTCCCCGTGACTTTCTGACCCTCTCTTCTCTCCCCGTAGTTGATCTTCCCGTACCTGGACGTGGACTGCCTGTACTATGACCTGGGTCTCCCACACCGAGATGCCACCAACGACCAGGTGACCATCGACTCGGCCCACGCCATCCTCAAACACTCCGTCGGCATCAAGTGCGCCACCATCACCCCGGACGAGGAGCGCGTCGAGGGTACGACCTTTACCTAACTTGTTGGAATGACACTACATTAAATATGATATATATTGAGATTAACCAATTCTAAATTTGTATTTTCTTTAGCTGACAACTTGTATTGTGTAGAATGGGTATTCATATTTTCTTATCAGACGGTGTTGTATACAATGAATTCAACCAAGAATTCAACTAAATTAACGATTCTTTAAATATTCTGGAACTTAAAATCCTGTTAATGAGGGGAAAAAACTAAATTGGCTTGTAAAAATGGCACCTATTTGATGTTTGACAATATTTTTCATACCCAACCATTGGTTTGCTGATGAATACAATTCATTAATTGCGCTTTAACTTAACAAGGCCCTAAGATTGTGAATAAGATTCTTGAACCTGTAGATCCATAATCAAATATCCAGAATGCATTGCAGAAATTAGTAAATTCAAATTCCTCTTTGCCCACAGAGTTCAAGCTGAAGAAGATGTGGCTGTCGCCTAACGGGACGATCCGTAACATCCTGGGCGGCACGGTGTTCCGCGAGCCCATCATCTGTAAGAACGTTCCCCGCCTCATACCCGGCTGGACCGAGCCCATCGTCATCGGCCGCCACGCCCACGGAGACCAGGTTAGGAGCAACTCTTGCTTTAATCTTTTTTTAAAAAAAACGTTATAAACATCACATTTTTTTTACTATCATGCAGGGATGTAAGTTTTCTGAATTTTGTCCGATTTCCGATTTTTGCTCTCCAGCAACCCAAAAAATCAGTTTCAAAATGTGATGTCTATTACACATTTCACAAAATTAAAGGGTACAATCACATTTTCTTACTGCTGTTTCCGACTTTTTCAATATCCCCAACTTAAACCCTGATCGTGCATTATTGAAGGGTCGTTGAGTGGTTTAGCAAAGGTCTTATCCCAGAATGTTGATTCCTGTCCTGTTGATGCCTTTTGCACCTGCGTCTTTTTATGCCGCTAGCATTTCATTCGCCAATTCACTTATGATAATACATGTAGTACCGGTGTACCAAAGTACCAAAGTGCAACAAAAACTTGAGCCAGTCCAAATGTAACTGAAGAATTACTGAATACAAGCTAGACTCGTGACTGAACATATACATGTTGTAGCATTTGCTGAAGTAACTTTATCCATTAGACCTTCCGTACCCCTGTCTGTCCTCTCCTAATCACCGCTGTAATGAGGGTAATGTGTGTGTCGGGTAAGTCGGAGCCATACTGAGTTACAGGTGGGGAGAGGTTCAGGTGTCGAGGGGCGGCAGGGTGTCGTAGGTTCCCTCTCCCTCGGACCAATAGTCCCTACCCTTTCTATCTCAGTACTACTGTTACAAAGTCCTGTCAGTCTCCTAACAATATATGTTGGTCACTGGTCAGAGCAAATATTGACTACTGAAGAAGCATTACAGGACTTGAGGTTTTATTTTGCTTTTATTGAATACAAGAAAGTTTTAGCATAAACTGTGCATGTCGATACATGAAACAATCTCTTAACCCTTCGTGTCCAATTTAAGAATATCAATCCACAATTGATAAAACTTTTTATAACCGTGATTTTGACGTGTGCCTATAGTTTGGGAAGGTAAAAGAACTCGGTAAAAGTGTAGGGGCAGTATGCTCACATCTGATAGATTCAATCATCACCACACTTGATGTGACCTTTGCAGTTAATGAAATGTAAAGCAACCAATAACCAACCAGTCAAACTAGCCCCATATTGTTGTTGTTTCAGTACAAGGCTGTTGACTTCGTGGCCAAGGGCTCGGGTAAGTTTGAGATGATCTACACCCCGAGCGATGGCGGCGAGCAGCAGCGCTTCGAGGTCTTCAACTTCAAGGACGGCGGAGTGGGCATGGGCATGTACAACACAGACGAGGTGAGGGGAGACAGATATCAGGGCTGACACTGACCTTATATTTTCATAAATGTTATAGTTCTCCCTATATTTTTGCTTAGTTCTCCCTAAAATAGTATATTTCCCTATATATTTTAGCTCGCCCTACGTTTTCCTATACTTTTGCAAATTTGTCCTATATGGCGCAGGGGCGGATGCAGTTTTTCGGAAAACTCCGAAAAGGGGGTGTTCACGCGTAGGTTAAGTTCTAAGATGTCACACATTGAAAAATTGCTGTGTGGACTTTATTCTCCAAAGCATCATAATCGTGTACACAGGGGTATAATATGTTCACAATAGATAATAGAAAATTAATACAAAAAAATCATTCATTTCCCATCGGTTGATAATAGAAGATTAATTGAAGAAAATCTTTTATTTCGCATCAGTCGATGATAGAAAATGAATATGAAAAATCTTTCATTTCCCATCAGTCTATAAAAGAAAATTAGTACAAAAAACTCTTTCATATCCCATCAGTAGAAATAATAGAAAATTAATACGAAAAAAATTTCATTTCCGAACAGTCGATCCGGGGCTTCGCCCACAGCTGCTTCCAGTACGCACTGAAGAAGAAGTGGCCGCTCTACATGAGCACCAAGAACACCATCCTAAAGCGCTACGACGGCCGCTTCAAGGACATCTTCGCGGAGATCTTTGAGGCGTAAGTTTTTACCTCCCACCAGCAGGATACCAACAGCACAGGGAAAATGGCCAAAATAAATTCCCTGACAGGGAAAACACAGGGAATTTGCAAGCTTAACTAAAACACAGGGAATTTCATTACCAAAGCACAGGAAAGACACAGGGAATTTCATTTGGTCAGGTTCTTGAATTCCTGATTCTCAAAATAGTAAGGTTTGACTTCTTTTTGGTGGGTCCAAATTTGAACAGCTTGCTCAATAGGCCACAGGGAAAAATTGGCGTCAGGGAAAACACAGGGAATTTGGATTTTGGGTTGGTACCCTGATACTTCTCATCAGTCATTTTTGATGCCTTGCGCCATACAAAGATATGATCATATAAATGTTGTGGAAGGAAGGCATCAAAGGAGGCATACCGGATTTGAATTGTTCTTTTGTTGTTCTGCACTGGGGTGTGTAATTGGGCTATTAGCACCTCCCCACCTCCCCCTGCCCCCTCTGCCCTCTGCCCTCTGATTGGCCCCAGTAGTGGTCAGTGGTCAGTGCAGCTGTACACTCATTGGTCAATCTGATTGACCAATAGTAGGATCCCTTCCTATACCACGGTCCGTGCGCTCAATCAGCCGTGACACCGGGGCCGGGCACCCGGGGTCGGGTTGGGGCTGTTGGGGTAGGGGCGGGGGTAGTGGAGCGGACAGGCTTGATCATGGCAGTGGGTGAGGTGGGGAGGGGAGGTAAAGGGGGGGGGGGGGGGAGTAGTGAAGCGGACTGGCACCACGGCCATTGTTTACCTCTTAAATTCCGCAAGGCATATTCGGCCGAAAATCTTCAGATTTCTAGTACAGTGGTAGTCTATTCTATCGTGGGAGTTGAGGATTAGGGCCACCAAAGTTTTACCATCAGATGGTCTGCCTATAGAACACCAACCAGCCATGGAATATGTCATTTCCTTTGTTCTCCGGGATCGTCCTCGATGCCTTCGGCATCGGTACTGCCCGGAGATATAGATCAGATTTTTAGGCCTGGAACCAGCGGTTTCACTGGTAGTGTTAGTACACACACTCTCCAAGCACTGTTATTTGATCCTAAGGGTCAACATTCATTTGTGAAATTATAGATTGGGTATTGGAAGCAAGGAATAAGTAATGATAGGCCTGTTCACCATGAGAATCAAAAGGTTGAAGAGGGCAAAGGTGGATGTCGTGGCATTGCCATGGGGATGTCATGGCATTGTCATGGGGATGTCATGGCATTGTCATGGGGCTGGCATGGCATTGTCATGGGGATGGTATGGCATTGTCATGGGGATGGCATGGCATTGTCATTGGGATGGCATGGCATTGTCATTGGGATGGCATGGCATCGTCATGGGGATTTTACTGATATTTCCTAACCACATACCCGGAGCTCTTTGGTTTTCTAAACCACTATCGAATCGATAATTCGTTTGGGTACTTGTGTTTCACCTTGTTCCTAATTTGGATGCAATTTTGTAGTTGACCGGACCTTAAACTGCCCCAACAAACAATTATGTCTTGGTATTTTTCTGGGCCTTTGGGTACCAGCATTTTTTTCTCTCCAGCACCCAGAAAAAATATGTTTCAAAATTGATATTAGAACACGTTTTACAACATTTCAGGATACATTCAGATTTTCTTAGTTCTATTACCGATTTTTTCACTGTCCCCAACTTACATCCTTGCACACCATTAACTTTCTTTGCCCCTGGTTCTTAGTGATATACCCGGGGTGATATACACAGACCATAAGCTCTCATAACCGACCCTTATTTCCCCTACAGTGAGTACAAGAAGGACTTTGATGCAGCGGGTGTGTGGTACGAGCATCGTCTGATTGACGACAGGTGGCACAGGGCCTCAAGTCGTCCGGCGGCTTTGTCTGGGCGTTAAACTATAATAACAACCCTTTAATCCCCCTACAGTCAATATGATAAGTATATGGCGTTAAGCTCTCATAACTGACCCTTATTTCCCCCTACAGTGAGTACAAGAAGGACTTTGACGCGGCGGGTGTGTGGTACGAGCACCGTCTGATTGACGACATGGTGGCTCAGGGCCTCAAGTCGTCCGGCGGCTTCGTCTGGGCCTGCAAGAACTACGACGGCGACGTGCAGTCTGATGTCGTCGCACAGGGTGAGCTTAGAGGACAATCTGTTTACTACATCAGGGTTTCCACAGACTGAAAAAAAATGGAAAATTAAATTTGAAAAAAAATGGAATATTAAATTGGTCCAAGAAAAGTCATGAAATTTTAAAAAGTGACAGAATCGTGGAACATTATGAAATAATTCATGCAAAATACTACTTATGTACGGCTTAATTTGTTGATGGTGCAGGGGTGCCAGTCTCCAATATTTCGTCGGTGTGTATATACAATTTTAAAAATCTGTATATCAAAATAAAATGAAAAGTTTATCAAAATATCATTGATCTCCGATAAAGATGAAAAAATGATAATGATCTATGACATTGTTATGTGTAATGGAAATTTATCAATCTTACCTAACTAACTCCCCTTTTACCATCCGCTCTGCAGGTTACGGGTCCCTCGGCCTGATGACCTCGGTGCTGATGTGCCCGGACGGTAAGACGATCGAGTCCGAAGCCGCTCACGGCACAGTGACGCGTCACTACCGCGAGCACCAGAAGGGTAACGCCACCTCCACCAACCCAGTCGCCTCCATCTTCGCCTGGACCCGTGGGCTGGAACACCGCGCCAACCTGGACGGAAACCCCGACCTGGCCAAGTTCTGCCAGGACTTGGAGAAGGCGTGTGTGCAGACCATCGACGACGGCAAGATGACCAAGGATCTGGCAGGCTGCATCCACGGGCTTAAGAAGTAGGTCAAACCCCTTCTGAAAAAAAATTATTCATCATTTTGATATTGATCAAGTAGAAATAGTTCCTAGCAGTGTTTCCCCAACATTTTGTAAGAGTGGACATATTGTCTGACATTTGAAAGGATTATTTCGGACATTTTCTTGCTATACTGACAATGCAATGAAGAAATAAAATGTAGGAGAATCCAGCAAAATAAGAGTAGCAAAAAACTATTTTAAATGGACAAAAGGTGAAAGTTTCATCGGACAATCTCGTCTTTTAAGGGTAAAGATATTTTTTAAAAGAATACGATTTTTCAGATGTCCACATATATATATAGAAAGTAATATCCTTTTAATTTGCCTGAGGGGGCTTTTATTAACCAAAATTATGTTCTAGCAATATTCTTTTTAAATTCTGGAATTAAATGAAAAACTCACAAAAAGACTTACAAAAACTCCTTGTTTTTCAGCGTCAAGCCCGAGCACTACCTAAACACAGATGACTTCTTGGAGGCTATCCGCGAGACCTTCAGCAAAATGTAAGCCGAAGCTCGTACCACCTGTCGGACAGTAGCCTACGACGACCTCCCACCTCCACCACCTCTCGCCTCCCTCTAGGGGGGAACTGTACTATACGCCTTTACCGACACTGGGAGGACCTCTAGTGACACACGGCCACACTAACAGTCGCATGGTTGTTATCTCGTCAGATCTCATTGGCGACGAGATTGGCCGATGACAACGCGATTTCCCTTCACAGACCGGTCACCATGTACATTTACCGCCACCAAAACTGTTGCTATATAATATTCTCATTTTCTGAAAGAAAATGGCTACACGCAATGTATTCAAACTTGTTTCCAAGGTTACAACCGACCGTTTCTACGGTTACGTCTAGCAGTACCGGTGATGACGACCAGGCGATATTACCTGTAACAAAACCAGACAGTGGGATCCCTGTTTAATAAGCATCAGTATTGGGATCTGTGAGGCAAAATTACGTAAGAAATTACTGATACATATTTATGAGAGTAGATGAGTGAGTGTGTTTTCTCAACGGTAAACCTTGTTCTCCAGACAGGGACTCCTCGCGGGGAGGGACCGACCGCTGTTTCGTGTGAATGTCCATGTACGTGGAAATTTCTGACAGCTGTGTTTTCCCGATACGTATATCTCAGGCATCGTCAGAGGGTATATAAGTGATATTACAAGGCACATGGCGGGGAGAGGGTATTAATGTAACCAATAGTTACACGCTGAAAAAAACGAAAACCCAACTTCAACAGCAGAACTTCACAATCACAGTGCATCCCATGTTTTTGGGAGTGCACGATTCAAGGAAGGAACACATGTATGTTTAATATATAACTGCGAATATCTTTTTGTATTTCCTAATCATGGCGAGAATTTCACGGAGTCCCGACTAGTCTAAAAATGCAGGGCGAGGTTCAGTACGGTTCATAGTTAGAAATATTTCCATTTTCTACCAAATTCCTTTTTAGGAATCTCATGTCAAAGTCTAGCAGTGTTTCGTGCACACCACGGGTACTGGAGTTCGTTGTGATGTTACAAAGTAACTGAGAACTAGTGAGTCATTTGCTGAATAGACATTGATATAGTATTGACATTTGGACATATCATCCGACGAACAAAACCAGATGTTGTTCCCTTAAGCCTAGTTGCATTTGTGATGAACAGAGAAGATGTGGAGAATAAAGTTTTCATTTTGTCTCAAAACTGTGTCGCCTTTGTTGTCTCGCTAGGCATTTTGTAGTGCATTGAAATGCAGCAATGGAAACGATATTCTTTCAGAGATGCCATTTTTCCTTCTTTTTCCGGATTTCCGCCAGTTCCGAATAGAAATGAAATTCAAAATTTTCTGTAAAAAAAGTCACAAAATTTGCTTTCCAAATTATTCCTTTCACCATTCTAAGTCGTATTTGTCATAAATTTGCATTATCTGGCTAATATTTCCATCCTTTTAGTGTCTAAACTGAATATCCGTAAATGTCCTTCCTACTTTTCCGGATTTTTCATCTTGAGTGGCATCTCTCACCAATTATTTCCCGGGTATGTGTTAAAGAGACTGGACATTTTAACCCGAACTCAAAATATCCCATATCATGATATGCAGGGTAACAACCGCACTGGAAAATGGCAAAAAAATTCCCTGACAGGGAAAACGCAGGGAATTAGCAAATTTTGGTAAAACTTTTCATTTGGCCGAGTTCTGAAGTTTCTGATTCTCAAGATATTAGTGATTCGTTTTTTTGTCATTGGGTTGTCCAAATCTTTTCTGCATGCAGATGCTTTTAAATTTGAACAGTGTGCTGGATATGACACTCGGAAAAAATGCTGCGGGACAGGAAAATCTCAGGGAAAACAGTGAATTTGGGTTGGTACCCTGCTGATATGGTGTGTGTTTAAGTAGTGAATCGCAAAACGGTTTTAGCTAAAGAAATCTATTGGAAATTCGAGACTTTTAACATTGACATTCAATCATTCATATGAAACTGGAAATCCATGACAACCCAGCAAATCTGGAACAATAACTTAATTCGCTATATCTCAACATTTAGAAATATAACCAAAAAAAAGCAAGTGCCACCTCTAATAAAAAAATAATTCCTAAAGCCTATCATATCTTTAAAAGTTATTATTTTGCTTAGGCTGCTGAAATATCTTTGTATTACCTGGAGAGAAATTGTTACATAGGGTCTTTACATGGCACATACAGGAGTTCAGTATCTTTAAAAATGGATCTAGATGGTTTATTGGTCCATTATTCTTTACCAAATCTCCACACACACCTGATGTGAAATAAACTGTTGGTTTTCTCACCAGGTTACGCAAGTGTGCCTCACCCAACATCCTTTGCCCGTCTTTAATTAAAGTACTTGTTTTTTTGTTTTTTTGCTTTAATCTGAATTTGAAGAATAATACGATCTTAACTACACCAAATCACAAATATTCTTTTTCCGAGGCCTTGCTTTTTTTCTGTCAAGATGGCACTAGTGTGACAGGTGCCGAAACCTTGTACTGACTGTTTTTAGAGCGGTGCTGCATTCTGACTTACAAACATACTCCTGACAATTCTACTTAATTGATATATCACGCATTTTGTGATATGTTTCTCTATATCAAAGACATGGGAACAATAACAGGGACTATTCAAGCGACTGAAAAGAAGTGAATCTTCTATGTTCTATACTTTATTATCAAGGGAATTGTGTCTCCGATTTCTATTTAGACAGTACCGGAAGTTTTCATTTTATATCAAAAGGGAAAACTAGGAACAATTAAAGACGTTTGAGATAATTGATATTCTTCTTGTAGCCCTATATACATTCTTAAAATTGACATGCTACACTAGGCTTAGTGACATAGAGAAGAAGAAAAGGCATGGACCTATTGCCTAAATTCGACTTGTGAAATGGAGAAGCTTCTAGAGGCAATATGGAACATGGCAATTTAAGAGACATCCCCCTCCTCTACGCCAAGTGCCCCCTGTCTGTCTTACTGGGTGTAATGACAAAATCATGCACTACTAGAACAGTTATTTCTGTTTGAATTGGGTTTTTGATGACTTGTGTTTGTCCTGTGGAATCTAGAATCTCGCCCTCTTCAGTGTAGCCTAGATTTGTTCTAAGTGCAAATACTTGGTTTACTTACCACCATACTCTGGGGATTATATGAGCCAGTGGGATTTACTTAGAAGTTGACAACAATTGCTATTTTTTCAATTTCAATGCTTCTCAAAATCATCCTTTTCATTGGTGGGATAAAGGACCCGTTGCCTTGAAAGGATTGTTTACAAAAGTATCACATTGTTAGGACAAAGTATGTTCTACAAACAATAGCTTCAATTCAATGTTTACGGAGCTTACATATAATTTTTTTCTTTCCTAAGAAGTTTTCGCTCATGTTCCGAGAAAACTGATAAACCTTTGAGCAACGTTACCCCCCACTTTTTTATGCATTTAACAAATTTCAAGACTTGTTGAACAATTACATCTGGAAAACTGTAAGATTGTAAGAACCTCAGGCTTTGCCCTCAGTTCGTGACAATACCCAATGGGTCATACAGCCACCCTCGGATTATAGCATCAAGGTGATGTTATACAATGGAATACTTGTATCCATCTATTAATGTTCTTTTTGCTCACAGACATTATCGCCAGATGGTTTACAGAGCATTGTGTGCCCCAAAAGTAGATGTAGAATTATTTGGGTTGTGGATGAAAACCCACCACTAGACCCCTGTACTTGATCACCTGCAATGCCCATCCCCTATATGTCTATATACCCAAGGAAAGATACAACACAGCATTGACTATCTCAATGATAAACCATCCCAGCTATTCGGCACAGGTCTTAAGCCATTATTCCATTACATGATTTTGACTACAGAGAATTTGGTTATTTCTACATTTGTATTAGCAGTAAGAGAAGAACCCATCTATGTTACATATCATTTGAAAAAGCATTCAAAATCCTTTCTAATGATATGTAACATCTTTGCAATTGGTTTTTATTCCTACTGGTGTTTCACAAAATCACAAGTAAAATCGGATATTGGAACACAGCCTTAAGGAAAGGACCCCTTACACCTTCTCTTAATACAGAGTACACTCTATACTCCTTTGAACCTATGGGGGACGGGGGGCAAATATTGGTCCACTGACATATCTTTGTGTCCTCCCCACCCTCCTTAGTCAATAACTCCACCACTAGGCAGCTACACACCCCTCTGGCCTAGTAACCCCGAGGAATACCCCCTGGGAGTGGGGGGGGGGGAACTCAACCCAGGTTTGGGTACCCACTGCAAAAGGGGCCGTGGATGGTGTGGCTGCAACTCCTGTCTAGGCTGATAAAAGGGGGGCTGCAACTGACCCAAAAGTAGGGGGGGGGGGGCATTAAATGTACTGTTTTTAGGTAGTCCTATCAGGGAATGAGCATCAAGGTTTAGCATTATGACCGTTGAGTAACATATTTAAGGTAAAAGCTCTTGTCTAGAGGCAAATGGTACAGCTGTAGTGAAAATATGGAGGCTTCTAACTCTAAGCAGAGAGCTGTCTTAATAGAAAACCTGATGCTGTAAATTCTTTTGGATACCTACCTTTGAGGAGTAAGTACCCCCCCCCCCCTCCTGGGGAATACCCCGCACAGACAGTGGGTGCATTGAGGACTAGGGGACGGCAGGGGCTCATTCAGGGACACTTGAAGGTGTGCTGTTAGTAGTTACGAAAGGATGAGCTGCTATGATTGGTTCTGGCCTCTTGTCAGAGTTTGATTTTACCTTGAAGGGTCGGGGGATTTGCACCAGGACTACTAAGAGAGATTTATCTCAATCTAATGGGATTACATGCAACTTTTTGGAGTGACTTTTTCTGTCTTTAGGAAAGCAGTTAGAGACTTCTTCAACCCATGGTCAAGGATTCCAGAACTACCAAAATGAGCTTTATCTGTACCTGAAGGCTCTAATCTAAGTAGATTGCAACTTTCAGGAGTGACTTTTTTAATAAGGAAAAGTGGTAAGAGACTTCGAGAGACAATAATTTGAGGAAATAGTAATGTATCGTTGGAAACTGGAGCAGGATCAGGTAATAATTGGTGCACATGTTTGTTTTTTGTTGTGTTTTTTTAATTTATTTACTTAATGTAAGGCACCCTTGTAAATCATTTGCCAGTATTTTTATTGACATAATTATGTTGTATAGAAATAAACGGAAGCACACCAGTCTAGATCCCTTTTCACACTATGCCCAGAATGCATGTAGTTATGTCAAGATTTCAATATAACAGAAATGCCACATTTCTCTACTTTCATAGGATTCCCTTCATTTTGGTTATTTTGGATTACACAACTGATTTTCCCTACATCTAACATCTGTTTTAGAGTATTTGTGTAATAGTTTCAAGATATTCCAATACAAATTCATTTCAATACAGTTTTTTTTTTAAATATATTTTCACTTCGTTACTTTGGAAAAAATATAGAAAATTTGTTTCCTACTTTCCTACTTTTTAATCAGCTGGGAACAGCATCCCTCATATACAAGCATAATGGTCATTCTGGGGTAAGTCTGTTAAGGTTATGAAAAGAGAACTGGGAATTACAATTGGAATGGGAATCCTCTGGTGATCTTTCTTCGCACAGGAGACTCTGAGAGTATATTTCTCTGTACAAAAAAACATACAACTTCCTTGTTTGCACTTGGTAAAACTAACATATTGCTATTCGTAATTCCAGTATAAGTAAAAATGAAATTTCAAAAAGAAGTTGTGATATTTTCTAATCGTACCCTTAAGGATAGACAACATCTTTCGGCAGCCAATTTGCAGGACTCTCTTTAAATAGGCTTATATTTTATAATATTTATAGCATCGACATGGGTGTTATATCATTATATACCCTTTTGATAAACGTATCTGCTCATGTAATTCATATTTTGATGTGTACATATAATTATACCTCTATGAGCATCCCCGATATATACAGAAAATACATTTTTAACTTTTATATTTTGCATGAATATCTCACTTAATATTCAATGGAAATGCATGATATTTTCACAGCATATAGAGAAGATCATTTTCTTCTTAGTTTTTTTTTTTTATATAAAATCTAGAAAATAATGTTAAAAAAATTAACAAAAATCTCCCAGATTTTGACATAAAATGAAAACCAGGACCTAAATAAAAATTCTGAAAGTGAAAAAAATGTTTTTCGCGGAGAATTCCTCAAATTTTAAAGTGCTCACAACAAAATGTGTTCCGAAAGATAGAGAAAAATGTGCTCTTTCATTTGATACATATCATGTTGTTATAGCCTTACTGGTTAGTGCACAATATACATTGTCGCAAATTATTTGTCCTATGCACAGTCCAAATAAGACTTAGTATTTGTGACTGTCTTGCCTTAAATAACATTAATTCTATCTGAATGTTGACTAATAGATTGACTGTAGCTAACAGAGATATCCATAAGATAGTTTGCATGCTAATCAGTTTAGTAAATGGAATGGGATTATCGATTGGTTAGGCCTTATTATTTTGTCTATGTTAATATCATAAATATCATGGTGTAACACTCTTTAGAACTATCATGGGAATTTATCAAATATAGGGAAAAATTAGCAATTTTGTACTCCTTCTTATCATTTATCTCTATTCTTCTAATCACTAATCTCTATCCCATACATATAAGGCTAATGATCAATTCTAAATCTGCCAAATACATTTGGGGAAAAGCCCTCTACAAAATGTTCAGACGCTAAACAAACCACCCTGGAAATTCCAATGAGGGTCAGGTGCAAATCCCTCCAAAAACTAGTGCAATACAATGCTTACCTTCCCTTTATTTGGTTTCTAAGATATATAAAGGCCAACACTTTTTCGAATCGTTCAAGAGGTCAGCATCAACTATATGCCAGTTGTCAGGTACAACAGACAGAATGCCGCAATCTGATTGACAGATGGTTTTCCTAGATTTGGAATTTGAAATTGGGGTAGTATAAGGAAAATGAACGTAAATAATCTATTATAATAATTAAATGGCTTTGGTGGACATTATCCTATATAATATATCACTATATCAGTGCACATAAAACAATTGTAGCAGTTGAATTTAACATGATTCTAGTTTGTGATTTAAAGGAAGGAAAGTTGAGTACATTCTTGATTCTTTGGTCTTTGGAGCCAACCTAAGTAAAGCTATTTTATAACCTTTATAATTAGGTTTATTTATTATAAATAATGGAACATCATTAGCTCTAGTTTTTATATCTTTCTTGTCAATCAGTTGGATACACAACCTTTCTGCATAAATGACATTTCTTAGTAACACTGATTAGCAATTTTCCAATTTGGCATGAAAATCAATTATGAAACAATACAACAGGCTAATAGAACAACTCACTCTGTTGTGAAAGCTCTCATAGTGTTGCAATGTAAAACCTGCATTTTAGTATGATTGGGAGAGTCGTATGGACAGAGTGCTGTGGGTGCCAGCCTACCGACGACCAGCCTGGGGGGACCAAGGACCTACGCGGCATGCAGAAAAGGCTCGAGGGATCCCCTATCAACAGGCAATTAGGAGACCTGGGACAAGGGTATGGAACCCCTATGTTGTAAGGTGAGCAAAACAGTATAGGGTGTAGATGTGTTGTAAGGTAAATGAGTGATAGGGCATAGAAGCCCATTGTTGAGATGTTGAAAGACAAGTAATCTACAACCCTTTCATTATAAGGTAAGAGACTAAATGTGTGGAATCCCTATGTTCTAAGGTGAGTGAGGGGTAGGATACAGAATACTTTTTGTTGTAAGTCAGTGAGTAATAGGGCATGGAGACTGGAGCCTCTTTTCCATAATGTTAGTGAATAATAGAATGTGGGACTTAAATAATATGCAGAAAAGGGTCTAAGGATCCCCTATCAACAAGCCACAAGGAGGTCTGGGGCCAGGGTATGAAACCCCTCTGTTCTAAGGTGAGTGAGTGTTAGAAAGTAGAAGCCTTACAATATTTTCATTTTTTTATTTTTTTTTATTAAACATCTCTTTGTTTACACAAAGTTCTTCCGATGAGTGTGACAGAAAGTAATAATTACAAGATGATTAGATGAGCAAATATGATAAACAGGTTTGGTATCATACCACCAATAAATGTACATTCCATTATGAACAGTAATTCAACTAGGTTTCATTATTTGTTATACAATTTCAAAATATATTTCTTAAAATCGCACGTATTTACAGCATTCTGAATTTCAGCGTTCAACATATTCCACTTATTGACACCTTTATAATACAGACTTTTTTTCACACGTTCCTTAACTGTAAATGGTAACTTGAATTTGATCTTAGTACTATTTCTCAATATCATATCTGGTTTATCACCATCAATATATCTAGGTATTCGACTCAATTTATACAACATTTTCATCATGAACATTTCTCGCCTGTCACTAAACATGTCCAAAGTCAATTCACCATGTAGATCAGACGATATAAGATGATTGAGTGATACAGTCCTTTTTGTATTTATTCAACAAAGTTGCAATCAGATTTAGAGACATCAGCAATGTAGTATGCTGGTATATTAGTTCCATGCTGTCCACAAAGGCAATACCTTCTTTTGCAGTTTCAAGATATACAGTATTCTAAATACATCATTCACCATTTGTTGTAAGGTCAGTGAGTGACAGAGTTTGGAACCCCTTTGTGGTTAGGTGAGAGAGGGATAGGCTAAAGATCACCTTTGTTGTAAGGCTTCTGAGAGAATATGTAACTCCTTGAGTGGATGATAAAGTATGGATGCTCTATGTTGTACGATAAGTGACGGAGAGTGGGTGTGGAAGCCTTATTTTGTAAGGTGAATGAGTGTGTAAAAAAGGTAGGAAACCCTCTGTTGACAGGTGAGTGAGTAACTAGGCATGGATCCCCTGATGTGTATGGTGAGTGGGTGATAGAGAGGATTAAACCCCTACATTGTAAGATGAGTGAGTGTGGAGGCCCTATGTTTTGAGGTGAGTCTTCAAGACATGACAAAAAAATGTGGTTTGATAAATAATTGCCTGAATTCATTGAGAAAAAAGCAGATTCATTAACTACATACAAGTCGCAATGATCCCAAGAGGTATTGCAAAAAAAAGAAGATTGGCAGTGACCTAACATTAAATGAATAAACCAACAATAAAATACTAATACAAGTACTAATACTGGTATCTTTAGACACACATTATTTGTTTCAGGCCAGGTCCGGACCATATTTATGGTCCACCATTCAAGCCCTTTCCCCCAATGCTGCCCCCTATGCCTGTTCCGCCTGGACAACACATGGTCCTACCCCAGGATGTCCCCAGCCAGCAAAGGGTGTGCCTGCTTCCGACTGTTGTCGTTATCTGTGTGTTCCTTCTCATGACCCTCGCCTTAGGACTCTTCTTTGGTCTTAGAAGTATGGGAAATACAGGTAACACTCTGAGCAGACATGTCATTGTATGCAACATTCAGCATATAAGTATTTGCAGATACATTTTAATATATCATAATCTTATTTTTCTATATGGATGATCATGATCATGATCTATATCAATAGCACATTTCATTTTCCTTTTGATATTGTGCTTTCATTCACACTTATGAACCTACAGGTAAATATTGGAACATATCTCTACTGAATATAATGACCAAGATGTTTATGTTATTAAACATATTCATTCATTCATTTGTTACTCTACACTGTCTATGTCCTATCAAGTTAGGGAACATGTGTGTCTTCCTGTATCTAGCAGTAGCTCCAACCCTCTTCAGGGCCACCATAGAGGTTGAGGGGCTGCTGGCTGACATTGGTCTGAGGTCAGACACCTTAAAACAGGACTTGGCCAGCACTTCATCCTATCTATGTGCTGAGGTAAGTGCAGCAGCACAGGTTTTATCTTATATGTAGGGCCACTGTCTTTTTTTTAATTTATTAAACCACATGCTTATTAAGATCATGCTTAGGAACATATACTATACATGTACTATAATTGTTAATAAACATAGCATTATAGAATAAATGCCTGACAAAGGTCACTTAAAAAGCAAATAAAATAAAATGAAGATTCTCCTCAACTTTTCTTAGATGTTTGGCATCAAATAGTTGTAAATACTGGTACTATTTCTGTCAAAATTATGACAACGGTAAATTATGAAATTGAGAATATACCAATATTTCAGGTAGACAAGATAATGGTGGATCCTATACTAAATAATGACTACTATAACTGCACTGCAACATCTATCCCTGGGTAAGTGAAAAGTTTGCATTATTCAGCTAATGTCATGTTTCCTAATTTATCATAAAGACATATGTATGGAAAGTCACATTTGTATATTTCAAACAATCTTTCATAAGGGACCCCCTTTATATGTCAAAAGTATAAACTAGATTAATTCAGTGATATTTCTATATTTTCCTGAACACACAGCTTCTGCCTTAGAATTATCAACAAATAGAAGGGAATTGACTATCACTAACTCTGGTTTTGATGCAAAATGGTAATGAATGACCTGCAAAGTAAAAGTCTAGGCAACACACACAAAACTAACAAGCAGCACAATGTCATTTACCTCTTGTATTTCGTTTGCATTTGTGCATTGCAGTTAGGAAAGGTAAGTGAGTGAACAAATAAAATGTGGACTAATTGCTGTGACATGTTATGGCAAGATGCAAAGCCATTAGAGTTTGAAAACACTCCTTCCTGCAGGTTGTCCCCGCCGCAGTTTGTGCTGGTCATAACGTTCCATGGGTCATGGGCCCGTGCCATATCAGACGGTAGGCTGATATTTACCAATGCTGTGAAGACCATGAGACACAACGACCAGCCTGTATTTACCAGGGTCAGGATCAACAGGGTGGTCATAGTGGACAGCAGTGGTGCCAACAGTATGTACAAGGGGCAGGTTTTAGAATGAAGATCCTCTTCACTACACTATATTATTAATTTTATGGTTATAAGAGAGTGCAGGCCTATATCATTATAGTATAGCCAACTAATGTGATTGTTATCCTAGCAAAATCAGGCTGACATATAGTCTACATAGGTTTCTTTTTGTTAGATTTATAAAAGGATTACCAAATCATTATGTATGTATGTATTCATGAAGGCCCGATGCTTATTTCTTTGTATGTGTATGTTCCTAAACTGTTTTTTTCCCACTTTTAGCTGAAACAATCATCCTTAATCAAATCACAACTGCATCACCATCTGGCATAACAATGGCAGCTAAAGAGAGGCCAGCGACATCAGAGAGGCCAACAACATCAGAAAGGCCGGCGACATCAGAAAGACCGGCGACATCAGAAAGGCCGGTGACATCAGAAAGGCCGGCGACATCAGAAAGGCCAGTGACAACCATTATGTCAGGGGGTGGAGGGCTGGTGCCAGTAACCACAGCCCCTGATAAGGAAATGACGACCACAAAATCTGTGACCACAGGGGAACCAGACATCACCACTAATCAGCCAGAAATGCTTGTTGAAGAAGGTCAGTCTATGTGTTGATTTCAAGTTATTTGTTTTGATATCTATTGTTGCTAGATCATGATCTTAAACCATGGGATTTACAATACAGTAGGATAAATTTAACCATGACAATTAAAAAATGCCTGTTTTTCCATTGATTCTGAAAACTTCAACAGTATGTTTGCCCTATGGCCTTTGTAAATGTTCTTACAACAAAGTCTTGTAGTCTTTTGTTGTAGGTTTTGTTGTACATAATTTCCTATCCTTTGCCTAGTATTTTCAGACTTTTTCATGTTGTTTTATTACTTCACAAATATTTTTCTGCTCATCATCCTTCAACATGTTCTGTTTGTACTTTATTTCCCCACTGAAACACTACAGGGTGAATACAGGGGTGGTTGATGGGAATATACAGTTTATATTCCCCTGTAGCATAGAAGGGAATAATTTATATTGAAACAAATACCCCTCTGGTGAAAAAGTGGAAAATAGTCATCAAAACCTTTTTGGAAGGAATGGGGAAATGAAATAAAGAACATCCTAAAGGGGTATATTTGAGAAGTGATATATTCCCAGTGAAGCCCCAGGAAAGCTGCAGGTTTCCTCGGGCTTTACGGGGAATATCACTTCTAAAATATACCCCTGGTGGGTGTTCTTATTATTGTAACGTTTGCTGTTTTGGGAGGTCTGGGCTAGGTATGTAAAACCTGTTGGTAGTTCCCCATCTAACATCACCCTACAACCTGCCCAAATTGTACTGTAAACTTTGCCTGCACCTTATATTTTCAGAGTCTGTTGGAAGGCTTTCCATGTGGGTTTCTCGTCATCTGGTCATAAGGCTCCAACACCCTTGTCTTGTACTCTGACTTTTGTCTGTTCTATACAGCTTGAATCATGTCAGGAGACCTGGTTTAAGTATGGACAGCCCCTGCTCCCCATCTGCCCTTAACCTCTAATGTTCATATGTCATACTATGACCTTGCTAGCTCCCTGTAGCTTTGGTTGTATCAGGAGTTCTGGTTGAGGTACAGACAGCCTCTGGTTGGTTTCTGATATTCCCATCATCATTTGAATATGTTCATATTGCACTGAAACCTTTGCTGACTCATCAATGTTTGGATCATTTCATTTACCTTTTCTTTACACTTTCAAATTCTGTTGTCAGGCCTACCCTCTGGGTGATTCCTCATCAGCCCAGTAGGCTTAAACACCATCATATCACACTGTGACCTTTGCTCATGCTTTGTATTTCACTCAGACTCCAATATGCTCATGTACCATAACTATATTCCCCTTATTACAGCTCGAATATTGTCAGGAGGCCTGGTCGAGATACAAACAACTTTTGGATGGTTCCCTATTTGCTCGTCAGCCTCTAACACACTCATAGAAGGTGCTGTCTGCCACCAAACAGGACATTCAAAGTCAGTATATTTAATAGAACATACTGTTAAATATTTTTTCCAGCTCCCATGTTCTTCTGGATGGCATGTGGGTAACATGCTGGTATTTCTATAGACACATATGACAGAAATTTTCTGAAATCAAAGAGTTATAAATGTTTCTGTGAGGTCCAAATCTTTGAAAATCTGAGAAAAATAATGATATCATGATGATAGAATTTCTACACATAAAAGGTGGTTATTGGGTTAAGTTCAATGTTCATGTGGAAATAGACTTTCACGTAACATTAATTTACTTTATGTTTTCAGTCACCTTGCTCTACATACTAATATACGAGTGTCCAATGCTAGCTTTATGGTCAACCAGATAGACTGTGATAACTGTACTTCATCCCCAACAACCATCACAGGCTGCAGGATCAAGGTTGGCAGATGCAAGACTGGTGATACAGATGTCGTCTCCATTAGATGTGTTGGTAAGGGCCTTTAGCTTAGTGTACAACACATAGACACATACTTAAATGTGTGGGTGCATTATAGAACAGCACATTGACACATAGTGCAACCTTCAGGTCTGTCAGGAAGGGTCTTAAACCTTCTTATAGACATTGTGCAAATGATGTTACATCTCCAAAAATATTCAGCACGGATGTTTTTGTCACATGATGAGCTATACTTGTAACAGACTTGCCAAATAACAATCAATTATAATTTCAATTTAGAAACAATCAGATGTGACAGTAAGGGCCTTATACCAGGGTGGTGAAATGGTTAACATTACCGTATCATGTGTGATGTCCTAGGTTTTATGATAAGCTGGGCTGGCTATCACTCCTCTCTGCGTGCCAACAACAGGGTTATGTGCATGGTCCTGTCTATGGGACTAAGCACATTAAACAACACATGCTTTAGAAAATGTGGAGACAGAATTGTCAAATCCTGTTCACAGCATGATAATTATGACCTTAGATGTTGGTAAGGCTTTAAAACCCAATAACCAACCAACCAACAATATGTGTACATGGTGTCAATCCATCTGATGAGTCAGTAAGGGCATTTTTCGTATCAAACAACACAGCATGATATATCCATGGTTTGTCACTCATCTGCTGGCAGAATAATGATAACAATGTAAAAATTGTGTGGGCAATCCCAATTAGATGTTACTTATTACTTCAAACTGGAAAAAGTCAAACAAATACACACAAAAAAGAACAGTAAAAGAAAAATCAACAAGGCATTTCCTCATGATCTGGCCAGTAGGGTCAGGCCCAGTGATGCGGGCCCAGTCTATAGTGGATATCTATGACAGTCTTAGTTTCTAGGTGGTACACCACTATGAATCTCTTAGGCTTATATTCCGATATAAATCTATTGATCTCCAAAGAAGAGCATGTAGTTTGGAAATTTTCTCTGGATGCTGCTACTAGATGTTAGACTTCACTGCTCACTACTGCTGACCAGCAACCCTGTCAAGTCGCATATGATATGGCCATGCAAACATAGCCAATTGACAATAATGAACAATTTCCAAGACCTTCCAATAACAACTTTTATACCCATGTATTTCCATTTGACTACAGAGTTTCACACATATATTTTTCTTCATATGCATTATAATTCACTTTGAAACTTCTGTAACAGATGATCTGTATTTATCCAGGTTAGGCATGTATGTCTTTTTTGACCAGAACTGAGAAAACCTTTTCATCTAGGGGAAGGCACGGCCGGCAAACAGTATGACCTTATAGTTATAACTTACTGCAGATTTGCATGTGGAAACCCCTTTTAAACATGTTTATTTTCAAAGTTATGTGTTACTCTGTTCCAATAAACTCATGGATCTATTTTCAAGTGGCAAGTGATGATGGCACCAGTAGGCAATTTCCCATGAGAGTAACGGGTGGCCCTGAGTTTTTAACTGGCCGCATAGAATACTTTTACCAGGGACGCTGGTATGGACTGTGTGCAGATTCCTGGAGCCAGACCGAGGCCGATGCTGTATGCCAGGCCTTCTGTTTTGAGTGAGTACCTCATGGTAAAGTTATAAATGTTGTTTCTTAGTGTTTTCAATCTAGTTTGATTTGTTTTGGTATGAATTAATAATTTTTTCTATTTAAATAATAATTATCTATTGTAATATTGTATCATAATTATTTGATGAAACATTTGCAACTAAAAAATTAAAAGAAATGATTTCAGTTTAATGTACAGTTATACAGGTGAAAAACCTTGGGGCTTTTATAAGGCCAGTCACTGGGGACTAGTTCAAGAAGCTTTATAAGGGGTTCTACCTCAATAGGTTATGCATCCTCCATTATGGCCACAGCTGGTCATACAACCCTCTCCCTTGGTTCTTTATGAACTGTTTGTCAACAGAGTCAGTTTATTATCTTTTCTCTGAAGAGAACAACTTGCTCATTCATCCAAAGCATTAGATCATGGGCCTAGCTATGGAACGTATCTGAAGACATTGAATAAAACATAATAAGAGAAATTCTAATCTGACAAAGTGGTTTACACCCAATGAGGGACCTGATAACCATCATCAGGTAAACAGAACTAGGCATTTCGTAACTCTAAGTATATGGCCTTTTTAAAGATATACCTAAGATATAGTTAAACATGCTCAAAGAAAAAGTGCAATGTGTCTTTATCTCTGAAGAAACTCAAAACAGGTATGAATCACCCAGACCAATAAAAATTCTTTTGTTTGTAGTCCATACCCAGGCATATGTTGGATGACAAAAAAGTCATTTAGAAGCATAAGAGCCCAGTCTCATACATCTGATGCTAAATCAGTTTGGAAAGTCTTGATATAATTGATCACCTAATGTGAGTCGCAGGCTCACAATAAGGATGCCATTATCAGCTGCAAAGATTATAGACTCAGATATCTATGTGAATCTTTGTAAAGCTTTGAGAAAAGGATAAACTAATTCAAATTCTCTTGACCGGTGAACAACAAGAAAAAGAGTAGGTGAATATAATATAATATTAATTAGTAGATAAATATGTGTGGCCTTCATAGTTTTGTATTGTATGTATGATCTGGCAGACCAGGGAGTTGTACTGATGAAGAACGCATAAAAAAACCCCTGAGATTTCTCATACATTGACTGACTGTTCTCTCCCTACCCTCATGTGATCCCAGGGGCCCCTCAAGGTGGTTTACAACCTCAGACCTGAGAGGCTACAGGTACCCGGGGATCCATGAAAATGTACATCCACTGCCTCACCTGGGGGTACTCTATGAGGCAGTGTCATGTCCTTGTGGGGTGGATGGCCTTCACTCCTGTCGGCACACCATGGCCAACAACACAAACTCCTGTCCCTCCAACAAGATGGCTGCCGTCAGCTGCCACAGTGAGTATTTCTTATCCTATTAAATTTTCAGGACAGTCAACAGACCCAGATTTCCAGCCCTATATAGGACAATTCAGAATATTTTTTTTTAAGTTTTGTAACTATGATTCTTCATTTTAGTTTGCTGAAAATGAACCATGAGTTGACAGGCCCATAATAGTTGCAATGCATGCACTAGGAGCCCATTTAAAGAACACTAATACATATATGCATCATTTCATGTATATTTGTTGAAAACATTGTGTCTTTGGAATAATTTCAATTACTTAGTTAGATTGATGGTAGATATGATCAAAATATTTATTTCATAACAATACTAGAACATCCTTGCAATGCTCTGGTTAAGTTCTTCAACCAAACAGAATGTCCTTATAACATTCTGTTTTGGTTTGGTCTAAACATCACCAGAAATTAATGCTATGATGATGTTCTGGGCAGCAATTTATGGACATTTTACGCAATTCTTAGTATTTCACATGTACAAAATAAATGTTTTATGGTTGTTCCACAAGGGAGAGTCCAAATTCGTAAAGAGGCAGAAGAAAATCCTCTGTAAATGCTTTGTAGATTTACTAATCATAATAAGTAAATCTGAAAACATCAGACCAACCAGTTTAAACCTCATAAATCTTCATGTACACCTCACAAATAAGTAAGATATTATGTTTCTATAATTAGTTTCCATTCTAATTTTGAGTATAAAAATATGCGAACCCGAATTTCATATTTGTATATTTTAGTATTTAAGATGCATTTTGTGGACTTGAACCAGAAAAAATATCATTTTTTTTCCTCATAAATATTCCCTGGTTGAAAAATTGGCTATGCATTTAACAGATTTGGAATAAAAATGTTGCATAAAAAGTCCCTAAATAGGCCCCCAGTTTTCAACCTCACCATCGCTAACATAACTGTTTTGTGCCATCTTAGTAAGTAATGGACAGACTAAAATAGGATGGGTGCAGGATGGTTCTCTTACATTGCAACTAGGCTGAGTACCTGTCAATCTGTCAAGGTGTTTGCTATATCAACCCCTTCCATCCCCATTACAGACCAACCCCCAGAAAATACAGATGCATTCAGGGTGCGTCTTGCTGACCGTCATGGCAGTGGTGATCGGTGTGGTCGAGTTGAGGTCTATATCAAAGGAACATGGGGTGGGGTGTGTGATGACTTCTGGGATGACCAAGATGCCACTGCCACCTGCGGCCAACTGAACCTGCCCATGTGAGTACAGAGAGTATTCCCAATTATCAAATCAACAATTGAATATTCTTAAAAAACAGGGGCAACCTTAAATTTATCACAAAAAAAGTTTTCCTTGTAAGAACATCTTTTTTTCCAGGTACAGAGGTGTTTGGGCATGAAAATATTTCACAGTATTTTGCAATCTGGTAACCTAACTACACCCAAATGTCCTGTCTACTTGGATACACAGTATGATCTGCTTGACTGCAAACAACTTGTTTCATTTGTAGATCTCTATCCAAAAGAATTAAATGTCCTCATGGACATGGCCAGCCCTGAAGTCAAAAGGGCTTTCAAGTAAGATCGAGGGCACACAAGTTAATTAAGGGGGTTTTATTCTAAATTGTTCATGCATTTTTTCATATTTTACTTATGTTTTCGAAAATAAGAGATTGTTTCAGGCACCTTACTCCTTGTCTTATGCATCATCACCCCATACACCTAGACTCTTTCTCTTTAAGAGGACGAGGAAGGTATAGCCTCTTCCTCTTTAAGAGCAAAGATTCTCCCTGTTATATCTCACATGAGGCTCATAAGGTGAGGTTTTCTTCTTGAAGCATAGAGGTTTAGTATTGATGTAAACCACCAG
Source organism: Lepidonotus clava (assembly GCA_936440205.1). Taxonomy (NCBI): domain Eukaryota; kingdom Metazoa; phylum Annelida; class Polychaeta; order Phyllodocida; family Polynoidae; genus Lepidonotus; species Lepidonotus clava. Next base: position 45,829,846 of record OW387138.1, read on the forward strand.
GGGGTGCATGTATGTTCTCTTCTTCTTGAAGCAAAATCCCTCACCAAATGAACAAGCATAAGTATAATAGGGAGTGAAAGGTCTGTTTCAAGAGGATGAGGGGAAACCTTCCTCCTCTTCTTAAAGAGAAAGAGTCCAGGTGTATGGGGTGGCATCATCTACATCTAACATAATTTAAAACAAAACAAAATTAATGTCTTTTTCAGGCCCGGGCAGGCATACAGCTGCAGCTTTAACCCACCTTCTATACCCATGATGACCACCCTACCCATCCTAATGGATGATGTGCAGTGTGGGACAAATGATACCCTTCTGGAGAAATGTAGCAGAAGGGGTGGTGGGCGGCACAACTGTGGGCCTCACGAGTATGCCTGTGTCTGCTGTGGGGGTAGGGCAGCTCTCTTCATTTATCTATTCATCTGTTTATTTATTTATTTACTAAACCTCCTGGAGGGGTGCACAAGGGGTTTTTGAACAATGCGAGAGGCAAACAAACATGTGACACAACTGTGACCCTCACAAGTGTGCCTGTGTCTGCTGTCGGGGTAGGGCAAAACAGCGGGCCTCATGACTCATAACTCCTATTTCTGCTATTGTGTCTTGAGCACTCCTGTGTCTGCTGCAGGGTTGGGATTTCTTTGTTGACAGATTAATTTATGGATGCATTAATTTATTTACATTGCTGGAGGGTTATAGGAGAGAGTGATATCATATATTCTAATTTATTTTCATTTGTTTTGTTATAAATTTGTATTTGTTTATCAGTGCAGTACTTTTGCAAGGAAATTATTGTTAGGTAGTAGATCATATTGTATTTGTACATGAAGTTATACTGCAAGCCCTGCTGGTTACATCTTTTGATGCTGGCCACATTTTTGCAGTACTAACACAAATGTTGGTAAACAAAGTAGACAAATTCAGTTTTTGAGGTTTTTGACATTTATCTTATTGAAAGCTAGAAGGTGAGAAAAATTGTTTGTTAAGACTAAAATACCCTTTTCTTCATTAAACTTGAACACCACTAATTATCATCATTGGTATGTCTGGTTCTCCCCTAAAAGCAGCCAACCCACCACAGGTGGCAGTGAGGCTGGAGCCCCTGGTGGCAGGCAGGGTCTCTGAGGGGCAGGTCCTTGTACAGGACCCCACAACCAACACCTGGGGGTCTGTCTGTGCCTATGACTTTGGCCCAAAAGAGGCCACAACTGTCTGTGCCTCTGTTGGCATTCAGTAAGTTTACAAACTCTACTTGTTTTTCATAGTATATTTCTATGAGGATCTTTTAGGTACAAGTCCTGTTTTTTTTATTTATCAATACTGGTCTTGGTACAGGTGCATGTATATGTAAATTGAAACATTACTAGATATCAATGATAATTTACACAATAGAAGCAATTTAAACATACAGTTGTAGTGTGGTTAATAAAACAAAATGGTATACTGCACCATTCTATTGATTTAAACACCAATTAAACAGACAATTGTAACAACTTTATTCTATTCCTTTCCTAACAACAGTAGGTGTGGTATGGTGATACCATGCTCCCCAACCCCGATCTCATACCCGATTGTCCTCACTGGCCTGCAGTGCACCCTACAGTCACGAAGCATTGTCCAATGTTCCCATTCTGGCTGGGGGGTATCTGACTGTAAGCCCCCCAAGCCTGTGTGTGTCTCCTGTGACCTGGGTAAGTATGTTGGAAATACTTCCAAGGTCTCTGTAGTTTTATTTTTGACCAATTACTGTCAATAAGCTTTTGCAACTATTATATCATATGGCTATCACAAAATACAAACCTGTATTGTTACTGTAAATCTACTTCATCCCTTACCATAGTTGGTCCCTCTGCAGATGGTTTCAAATGACTGTATATCTCAATTGTTAAACTAGCTATGACTTTTTTTTGGTTCTTTCCCTCTAGAGACAAGCAACTTGCCTCTCTATTGTAAATGGTAAATTAATTATGACCCTCAGCTCTCTGTTCTCTCACTCTGTAGATAGTACAATACTATCATATATTGTAACTGTTAAAACAAAAACAACCCTCACCTTTTGACCCTTTCAACCTTTCAACCTGTTGATTGTACATAACCAGTATATTTCAACTGTTAAACCAGGTATATTCCTCTGCTGTTGTCTTTTCTCTTCTGTCTTTTCAGACTTTCACAACATCACCCTATTTCCCTATTAGACATTCACAATGTCACCCTGTCTTGTAACTATTATACTATCTTCAGCCCTCTCCTGTTACTTTCCCCTAGACAAACCTTTGTACAATATGACCTTGTATTGTAACTGTTAAAACACCTATTACCCTCTATATATTTCCACCACAGACATGTACAATGTGACTCTGGAGGGCCTGGGTAGCCCCTATGCAGGGGTAGTGGTAGTGTCTACAGCTACAATGAATGGCACAGTATGTAGGGATGGCTTTGATCTTGTTGATGCTAATGCAACCTGCCACTCCCTTGGCTTGGAGTAAGACTTCACTTTCTTTATAGTATTACTTTATATGGTTTATTGCACTATTATTACTTCGTAATTATGACTTTCAGATGCACTGACTACAAAATGACTGTAGCAAGTAATTATTAGCAAGTATTTGTTTTTCCTCTGTTGATTAAAAATTCGTTAAGAATTTGAGATTACAAAAATATGTTTTTTTAACATAAATTGTTATAATGCTAACCTCCAAGAAAACACAAATTGAAACTATTCACAAAAATACTACAGCAAAACTCTTACCCTGCCTCATGACTTTTAGTGATGGAATATTTTGTCTCTAGTTTCCAGCCTGAGCCATACATTTTGCGGTTTGAAAGGCTGAACATCCCTGAGCAGACAGGCCCTATTCTGCTGTCAGAGCTGGAATGTACTGACACAGATTCTAATATACTAAGGTGTCCCCATGCCCATGCAGGAGACTGTAATGGCTCCTCTATCACCTGCAGCCACAAGGAGGATGCTGCTGTTGCCTGTTTGAGTAAGTATGGGTCTAAACCCATTGAATTGACAAGGTGACAGGTATTTCTTTAAGAGACAGAAAACCAGTACAATTGACAAATTTTCAAAACTCAGATAAATATAGAAACATGTTAGATGAGTCTATAGTTAAGGTCAACAGTAAAGTACTAGTTGTGAAAACTAGCTCAAACCGAAGTAGAATAAAGAGAAATGGTGATATTTCCATTTGTTTGTAAAAAAAAAACCACTTTTGTGTATCCCCATTAATTGAATTGGGCAAGGAAAACATTTTAAAATGATTTTCTGCCATATTTCATTGTTTAGTTTTTAACATAGGTCAGAAATAGGCTCATGGAATGTATTTTCATGATTATTTTTAGTTCGAAAAATTTCCTTAAAGGGAGGAGCCAGTGTCTGCAAAGAAGTATACTGTCGTGATCCACATCATCAATAGAATAACTGTACCAAATTTTATACCTCTATCTCTCCAAGTTTTCATTTTATGTGTGTTTTTCTGAATCAAACTGATTTGCCCTGCCTGCACCATGTGCAGCATGCACAGTGCATTTGTCTGTGTGTGACGTCACAAGCAGAACAGTTGAAAAAATGTTAAAATTGAAAAAAAAGCAATAAGAAATTTATTAAGTGTTCCATATAAGTCTAAAAGAGATTAAAATCACCAAAGTAAATTGTTTATAAAAGAAATTGTGGAAAAAATATGGTTTTATGGAATTTAGAAATTTAAAATTTGAATACAACTGTCATTTTGTGTGACGTCACACACAGACATCCTATCCCAGGTGGACAGAGGAGGCAGGTGGATAGGGGATTTCAAAATCAGATTATTTACTCAAGGAATCAATTCACAGTGAAAGAAATTATATCTATGTATATTTTAACGTACTTTCAACAGTATACAATGGGAATTTAACAACATTCTAAATTCACTGGCCCCTCTCTTTAAATTTCCTATTTTTGGGTCCATTTAAATTGGAAACTTGACATTTCCACATGTAAGTGACATTTGCAAAAACAAATGATATCCAACTATCCCTTGAGTGACAATTGTGTATAGATGTGGTCACTTAATCACTTTTTGGTGATCACCATGTGGTTATCATAGCCACCAGGTTATGATATTTATACACAATTTATACTTTTTTAAAAACAATATTGACTATTGATTATGATTTAGTCAGATACCACGGTTATCTATCTTGAGTCTGCCTGTGTAGTGCTCAGATTACTCAGATTAAGTCTATACTCACTCCTACCTGGTCTTCACAAAGCTCAGCTACCTCATACATCTCATGTTTCTATTCTGATAAAACATTTCATTTCCTCCCATCTAGAAGCATTGTAAACCCTATATTCTATGCATAATGTATGACCAACCCTTTATTTTACATACTACTTTTGTCAATTGAAACAATACATTTCTTCTACACACTACTGATGTGACTTTGACTGACCCTTTTCTATAATAATACTTCTATATTACCCTCAACAAACCTTATCATTCAATACTGCTTATGTTCTTCCTCAACCTTTAGTACTAGTCTCTTTTTGTTTACAAATTACATACTGGATTTCCCTATAATTTTCCAATTTTCCATTGAAATTTCCCTATGATTAATGATACTCAACCATTTCAAAAGGCTAATGGACACTTGACTCATATTTTCTCAGACCCTTCCCAGAGGATTCTGTCATGGAGGCTGTCTGAGGGCAACCATGGGGTGCTGGAGGTGTTGCGAAGCAGGATCTGGGGCACTGTGTGTGACGATGACTTCACCAACCAGGCGGCCAGGCTTATCTGCTCCAAGTTGGGCTACAGGTACTGTAATGGCACGAGCAAACACCCTTGCACGTATGACTTTAGAAGGGGTCTTACCCCCGGTGTTTATTCAAAGCGGGCACTTATTTGACACCTGGCACTTATAGATTTGCTAACTGTGGATATAGATACATATCATATATCAAATTAAAGCTGAAAATTATAGCTATCTAATGTTATCAATAATTAGTGATTGGTAGCTAGTAGAGGGTCCTCAGACATAAATTTAGAGAGAGGGATACCCTCGACCATTATTTGCAACAGGCACTTAATTGAACCCCAGTGTTTACTAGGGTCACTACGGTAAATAGTGTATATCTGACACAAAGTTAAATACTGTATATCTGGCCCACAGGTAATTGTAGAATATATATGAACAAATAGTAAATACTGGATATCTAGGACACAGTTAAATAATGTACATCTAGATCACACATGAATATAGTATACCTGAGCTACAGGTTAATGCCACATACTATTGCCAGGATAAGTTATGAATACTAACTGGATACTGCTATTCAGTATTTTTAGTGTATTGGCACAGTGGGCAGTATTTGTGTATATTGCCCACCTTGCTTAAGGGTGTAAAATGTTTTTATTTTTATTTTGTGAATTATGAATGGATCTGCCTGATCATTTTTTTAATGTCATATAACATAATGCAGTCTGATTAAATGGAGATAGTGATAGAGCCCTGTATTTGAGAGTAAACCAACAATTTTTAGGGTAAACTGCTTGAAACCATTGTGTGAATAGTTGAAACATTGTATTACTGCCCACTTTGAGAGGTTGGTATGTAACAATGGAGTCCTGGTCATTGTAATGTGCTGATTGGTTCCTCTCGTGGAGTATAGACCTTTTGTAGATGGGGGTCATACAGAAAACATTTCATATGTTATATCAATCAGGCATGGACTGGCTGTTGGTAGTTAAAAATACCATGTGCAAATCTAAGTTAACTGCTAAGATTTAAATAAGGGGAGCTTCCAGAGACACAGATTTAGTCGCCTTCCCCTCGCTTGCATAACATATCTAAAGGTGACTATGAGTATATCTGGAAAACCTCTAGGATAATCAAAGAACAGTATTTTCAGTTTTCCATACAGCTATTGAACTATTTTTGTGCATATCCATTCTTAGAGAGCTATATTTCCTACTCTTTTCTTTCTCCAGTGGTGGTTATCATTTTGGGGCCGGTCAGTTTGGGGCTGGTCAGGGCGTTATCTGGTGCTCTGGGTTTGACTGTACTCCTGGAGCTGAATCTATAGACAATTGTCCCATGGTGAACATGCTGAATGCCACTTTCTGTGACCATCGCACTGATGATGTCGGCTTACTCTGTTACAACGGTAAGGGCTTTGTCACATATATACATTTATGTATATGTTCTAGACAAATATTTGGATTTGCCACACCATTTTAGTGTTTGCTAGAGAAATAAATTTATAAATACATGCAAGTTCCCGTTTAGGGCACGGATACACATCTGTGTATGGGCAATTATCACAAATTGGGGCCTAAATGGGGTCCTCAAAATAAATTTCATAAGAAGTTAACAATTTCTATTTAAATTTATTCTAAGGGGGTAGCTTGATACAAAATTAATAACAAAATTTAGAAAATCTGTCCCCTTTTGAATCCTATCAACCCCACGCTCATTGAAAATACCCACGATTGATGATAACACTTCCACCATTGATGATAACAGCCAATGATCGATGGATAACACTCCCACAATCAATGATAACCCCCTATGATCAATGATAAGACCTTAAAAGCCCTACATATTTTATCTATACAATAGTGATGCTGTCAATCAATAACAGCCCCCATGATTGATGATGGGACATAAAGATATCTAGAAATTATCAAAAAATATGTTAAAAAGTTGTTTATTTGGGGCTAGATGTGTATGCATGGATATACAATTAGCTGTTGAAATACTAAGTACTAACACCCAAAATTTCTTGAAGAGTAGCATAAATAAACTGTAAAATATACACCACATAAACATTCCTCAAAATATCACATTTTCACTATAATTCTTTAAGTTCTTTTGAAAATATTACTGAAATGGGTCCCTTATAGTAACAGGCAATTCCTTCAGAAAAAAACCCATCTGCCATTAAAAGTTAGATTTTACAATGTATAGAACACACTTGCCTTCCACCCTTAAATCTACTATGGAACAAGACCTCTCTTTATGTAACAACATCTTCGTCCTAATAGTTTGTATCAGAATCTGTTATGGGTTTGGATTGTTTAATAGTGTCTAGATCTGTATTATTCTCAGGTATTGAACCTGTACCAAAATACAGCTTCAAGGTCATGGAAGAAGAACTGACCTACTTCTATGGACTGGTGACAGTTGAATTTAACAATATCCAGGGAACTGTCTGCGGCCAGCTGACTGACCAATCAGCAGTGGCCCTCTGCAAACACTTTGGTTATGAGTAAGGAAATAGAATATAGCAAAAAATAAGGAGTACAACTTTTCCGGGCAAATGGGTATCAGCTATAGGTTATATTGGTAATCTCACCAGGAACCAGATACAAAGAAAGTTACTGCATGGTACACAGAAAACCTAAAAGCTCAAAGGCCCAAAAGAGTAGTTCTCCTCATTTGATGAAAATATATTTGAATACTTTATATAAACCGTAAGGTTGTACATGTCCTCTTTATAGCCACTGATAAGGCTGCCATAACCATTTTCTGTGTTGTGATGACACCTCATCTGTGCAACGTCATTATTTCTCCATTAATTTTATATCTATGCTCTAGAATCATCCTATAAATTTTTGTCTTTCAAGTGATGGCACTGCAGGGAATATTTACTATGTTGGAACTGGCCCTGTTTTGACTTCTGTTCTTTCTTGCCATACACTGGATACTGGCTTGCAGTGTACCCATGGAGGGTGGGGCAGTGCAACCAGCAGTCAGTGTGTCCACCATAAGGCAGATACCACACTCATCTGCAGGAGGTACTCTGGTACGTACCCAGTACTAATTTTTTTATTCTGATCCCTAAGAATTTTGACTTAGACATATAGGGGTTTTACTCCCTGTAGGTATATATGTATATGTATGTATATACAAAGATCTATGTTTATATTATATATATGTATGGGGCTCCCACACTTTTTTTGAAAATCAATTTAAGACCAATTTTAGACCCATATATGACTTAAAATTGCAAAATTCAAGACTTTTCAACATCTCAATGAGAAAATTGTCAGAAACATGGTTTGACATTCAGACACCTGGCTGTAAGTGACTTTTCTTTCGGTTTTGCTAACAATGATTCCATATTTATTTTGAAATAAGATTCAATTAAAGACCGTCCAAAGACTTTTTTATGGCCTTAAATTGTATAATCTTATTTACTTTGCTAACTGACCGCCTGACCAACTGACCACCCAACTTATCAACTGACCGAATAATTCTCCCTAAGAGGAATTTCCCAAAGTTGACAGGTCTGTATTATATGAAAACTGTCTTCAGTCCATTACAAGTGGATCAATACAGTGTAGTGACAAAGCATAAATTTCACAATCACCTCATAATTAGGCCTAAAACAATATTTCTATCTAGTGAAAAGACAATATTTTAATAACCTTGTGTGTTCACAAAATGAAGGGGAGAACAAGTTCTGACTGAACATACATACATACTGTCCACTGTACCAATATACTTTAAGGTTGGGCAAGGTGGTATGTGAAGCTCAGCATTTACCATTATATCAATCCTCAAAATCAACATGGAAACCCTAGTTATTCCAAATCATAGGGGATTCCCTATTTCACACTCTCCAGGCTGAGCTTTGGCCACTGTAATTCAATGCGTTCTAGGAAGAATCTGCTTGGAGCAGTCCCCCTCATTTCCCGTCACAGCGTGATGCGCAGATGGCCGGGAATTCCCGCTGAAACCTCAGACTCTCCTGATCCATACAGGCGATGCATAGCAAGTTCCCACCACCAGTGAACACTCTCCAAGCATGATTCCATAGTCTATGTGCATATCTGCTTGGGGAGTGTAACCCGTCATTGTGACGAGATTTAGTGGCCTTGACAACCATAGCAATGGCAACGCACTACATAGCGTGATGCCATTTGGGTCATCTGCAACAACAACAATTCGCCAAGAAGGATCAGTTTTTCACTGACAGATGTCAAGTCATTTCTAGTTAAGGGGAAAGGAATAAGATACTAATAGCCTTACAGAAAAAAGTCAACTGTAGAATTCATTTATCTTGTTTTCACGTTGGTTTCTCCCGCTGGATTGAATTTCGGCAGGATGGTCTAGCATAAATCTATGAGTTGGGAGGCTGAAACCAGCAAAAAAACATGCCGGATTATTGAGCAAATCTCGTTTTTGTGCCGTTTTATATAAGGAGGGTAAATATTTCCTATCCCAGAATACTGAGGGAGTGGCTGTGTGTAGAGCTTTAATTCTTACTGTTATATCTCCTATGCCATTCATAGGGTTGGATTAAGTGGCATGTGGAGCGATCATTTAACATCATATCCCCTATCCCAGTATCTTTAGTGAGATAGTGTGGTGGCATATGAAGCTTAGTACTTACCACTATATCCCCTATCCCAGTATCCTAGCTTAGGGTGGTGTGTGGTTGCATGTGAAGCTCAATACTTTACATTATTTCCTATCCCAGCATACTTAGGGTTGGGCATGGTGGTGTGTAAAAGGTCAATACTGCTATATGCACCATCCCTCCAGCTTTTGAATGATTCCTGTTTGTGGATGTAGCGGCCTGTAGAGCTTGATATTTACCATTAGGCCTATATCCCCTATCACAGTGTCCTGTGAGTGACACTACATGTGGCACCATACCTGACATTATATCCCCTATCCCAGAATCATTAAGATTGGATTTAAAGATGTGTGGAGCTTAATATTTACTATTATATCCCCTCTTCCAGCCTCCAAACTACTGGGCATTGTGGATAGGAGCCTCAGTACTTACTGTTATATTTCCTGTCCCTGCATCCTTAGGGACAGGGTGGCGGTGGCATATGAAGCTCAGTACTTATCTTTATACCCCCTTTTATATCTCCAGCATCCTGTGGGACTGGATTGGTGGCATGTGACGACCTGCGGCAGTGTATACCTGCCACCAAGGTGTGCAATGGCCAGAGTGACTGTTACGACAAGTCAGATGAGAAGGCTGGCTGCAGCAGCTCTTTCAGTTTGAGGCAGTCTTTGTTCCAGGATCATTTGACAGCTTCAGGTAATGCCTAGATTTCTTTGTAATATTTATGAGTCCCTTTCTCTACATTTGTCATTGTTTAGTACTGGTCTATTTATTGCACTAATTGTTGTCAGAATGACTACACTAAATTTAACAATTTTAGAGGACCTAGGCTTGGGCATTAAATACTATCAGTAATAGAGACTTTTAATAGAGTAATATCTACCATTTGTAAAATGGTCTAGACTTTCCCTTAAACATTATTTAGAGAATGAGTTTGGGAAAAAATATTTACAAGTATGTTTGATAATAGTCTTTAACCATACACCAGGGTGTATGTTTTTGTTTTGTAGTTAAATGCAGCACTGGGAGGGTGATAACTGTGTGTCTGGGTACAATGCCAATGAGAGTGGAGGTCCTCAATGGTTTAATCAACCCTGTAGGGCTGCCCAAAGGCTGATTTCCTTGGCATACCAATGGTTGATAAACCCATCTAGAAATGCTTCCCCATTTAGGTGATAACATATATGTGGGTAAATGATGGCTTTTTGTCATGGCTATTTACTTGAAAGTATTTTTCCCAATTCTTGTTAATGAAAACAGAAATCTTAGGGCAGTGAATGGACAAGGACCAAGTAAGAAAACGCTTAATGTGTGAATGTATATCAGCTCATTGTTTTCCCTTTTCTCATGAAGGAATCCCTTTACATTGCAACTTTGATGGCAATAACCGATGTGGCTTTGAATCAAATGGCTTAAAGCTAGAGGCAGATCCCAGCGGGGGTGAGTACATTCATACGGTGCGTCTCTCATTTACTTAGTAAAAAGACATACAAAAATAAAAATGGTTTAAAATGTAGTGATCTTAACCTTTGAACTTCGGCAGACAGTTTTGTTTATCTATTTGAGATTACATACACTGACATATTTTCTTTTTCTTTTCACTACACATGATATCCCTATCATATCCAGAAGCTGATACAAGATTTCAGAAATGGGGGTCTATTTATATATATACAATGCACTGAAATGTCCTGTATTCGTAAGCATGGTTTTGTATTTGTATGTGCATTTTTCTTTTTATCAATTCTAAGTGTTCACCAAAAGGGGGGAGGGAGGAATCAGGATCCCCCTGTACCAGATCTACCCATGACATCACTCAATACTCTGAGTCAATACAACTTCATTCTAATGGTTATAAAAGTAGAATCTGGGTATGGCACTGCATTAAAAAATTGTACACTGCATGATGTAATTTTGCACTTCACTAGGCTACCACTGGGTCCTTAGCAAATCCAATACCCGCCTACTGGTGTCCATAAAGAGGTCATTTAACACCAACCAAAGCCTGTGTCTGACCATCTCAGTGAGGGGGGACAACGTGGACAAGTTCATTGTTCAGACCCAGCGAACCTTGGTTACTGGTTCCCGGCCCCGTTCATACCAGGTTGTTGTTGTCTCTGGGTACCAGCTCACTGGGCCCACTAAAAGTGAGTACATTTTTATTCAAATTGCCTATAATGTAATCACTTTTCATGGTTCATGCAAAACATCAGGTCACACAACACTGAATCCCTTGGAGGGGAGTACACAAAATTCAGAAATGGAGGGGGTGCAACATATATAAGTACTAAAATGGTGCACATTTGTACAACAGTGTGTGTTTTTTGTTTCTTTGTTGAGTGGATGTCGCTTCCCACGGGAACCACAATACTTACCATCTCCTCCCCCTCCTCCCCCTCCCCTGGATCTTCCCTGCCTGATAATGTGGGATGTCATGGAAAGGATTGTTTGCATTGCAACGAATGTTGTGACAACTACATTATGGAGATACAAGGGTCACTATTTTAAGTGAACCTTTTAAGTAAATTTAATCTATTTCAGTCTCAGTGTCCTTACCAAAGGGGCGGTCTGTCTACCTAGTAATGGCTCTACTGCAACAGTCACCAATCGTCTCCATAGATGATCTGCTTGTGTCAGTCGGGAACTGCTCTGAGTCACCAGGTAGGGTATACACACATTCACATTGAAGGGAGATGATTAAAATAAGGAATATCCAATTTAAAAAATTGACAGAAACTTCACATTTTCACTGCTGAAAATGCTCTTGAAATGCCTTCAATGTATAATTTTCATAAAATATTCCAATTATGATAACGTCAAAGTAATCCAAATGATAAAGAGCACTCACTAACTATTTTTGGTAGCACATAAATGTGTATGGTAATGTGTTGATCAGTCTTGACCTCACCAGCCATATCCCGCAGCTGTTGTGCATATTCTCCCCAGATGCCGCAGCCAATATATCGTTTAAAAACTGATCTAACTTCAAACTTGAAATGAACCAAACTTAGAGATAAATCTCACAGTGATTGGAAAGACTCATTACTGAGATAAATACCCAAGATATAATGGATAGAGGCCCATTTTGGTGTGTTCTAAACCCATTATTAAGACAACAGATTTATTGAAAGGATTACCAGTTCAATCATCTCTAAACCCATCGAATGTAGCCTCTCATTGCCCTTACAATATCACAGGAGCATGGTCTTTCCAAACAGTTCTTTTGTTTTAGTCTATCAATAATTGATAGTAATAATTTAAGCAATACTATGTAATGTTGACAAATTGATACAGCCACAACTATGATGATTATATGCAAACAGGTCTAACTGTGAATATAGAGGTCTGTCACCTTATAATACATAGTTTGGCCTTCATATAAATGTGAATTAAAAAAATTATGTCTAGATTATGTGCGAACTGTTTGCGACATCATCATATCACACCCATATTTCTTGCCTCAGGTCTCACTGGTTCTGAACCCTGCGATAAGTCAGATGACTTTAAGTGCGTTCACTCTGGAGAGTGTATACCAGCTCATCAACAATGTGATGGTCTTAATGACTGCTTTGATGTCTCTGATGAACTGAACTGCACAGGTTTGTGGTTTAAGATTAAGATATCTGTTCTGGAGGGCAGTTTCTTATGATACTTTGCAAATTGTCAACATGTTTTTAAAAGTTTATACCGTCCCAATTCATAATATTGTATAGTAAGACATAGTTCTATATGTTGTCAAAATTTTGATCTATCTTATAGCCCATATTACTTGTGTGTGGAATCAATTATCAGTGGATTGTCAGTGCTCACACACATTCATTTTGGTAAAAAAAAATGGCATAAGTGTATTGGAATACTCTGAGATACAGATAATCAACATTAAGATATTAACTGGATATTAAGTGGATTATAGGTTTTAGAAATTTTTTTTTTTTTTTTTTAATTTATTAAACCACATTCATCATAATCAGTCGATGATCTTCCATGTAGGTAGAATTAGTTTTGGGGAAACCAAGCAAAACATACACAGAATACAATCACAATATATCATAGGTTCATACAAGAAGATGGATATACCATAAGTATCCTAAAGTTATGGGTATATAGTTCACAATACATACAAATATTAACAGTACAAAACGTAGACCTTTGGGGACTTTGGATATTTGGGCGGAACTCAATACATTGTTACAAATACAGGCAGGACCAATTTTGATACATAATATTAATATACCAAAGCATAGCTTCATGCTAAGTTAAGCAATGACCTATGTCAAACTCTGGTAGAATTGCGGTGTGTTGGTGATCAAGTCCAGATATCCCTTTTTAAATGATAATTTTGAGTCTGATTTTTGAATATGTAGGGGGAGCTTTCCCCATGCAGTTGCACCATGATAAAATGGACTCTTTTTATATACAGCTAGGTTTGGTTTCATAACGTTGAAAACAGTTTTTGTAGCTTGGCGTGTGTTTAGCCGGTTACTAGACAACCACTCCTTTGTATTGCGATTTTTGTACATGTGCATCAGTAGGTGAAGTTCTCTTCTGGTGTCTAAGTAATCCAGTTTGGCATCAGCATGTAAAATGTCAGTAGGTCTGTCCATGGGAAATTAACAATGAGAAGTTACCCCTAGGGTTATCATAATTAATTAGGTATCATATATCATCACATATTCCTTAATGTACTGTATAAACCGAATGTCCAAAAAATATGATTCATCAGAAGAACTTTATATCAATAAAAAAGATATGAAGGAAAAGTTATGATATCAAAAGTAAATTGGTTAACATGATATATGAATTTCCTAGATGAAAGTGCCATAAAAGCAGAAAAAGATGCAGTAAAAGTCTCTTCAAGCATGTAATCACAATATCTTTTTTCCCCTACTGCAGGAAGATTGGATGTATAATTAACCCTTTAACCCAGATTATACCAACCTCCTACTGGTAGCACACTTTACATGGGCAACTGTCATCTATTAAATATTCATTTTGACACAAATGCTTGATTGTTTTACAGTCAGATTACAAAGGATTTGTAGAATTAGATTTGTGATTGACCATTTAAGGAAAAAAAAAATTCCTAATCAAAATGAGAAACAATCATCGGTTGAGGAATATCTCAGGGATACATTTAAGGGGATTTTGATGTACCTTAATAGGGCCCTTTAAATAAATAGAAGCTTAGATTAATACTTGCTTAAAAGGCAAGCTGAGTTACAGCTGTTTATAACTTTTGTTGCCTTATCATATAAATCTACATGGATAGGTGTAATTGTCTATAAATCTGATATCAGATAGAATACTTTAAACCAGAGAGGTTATATAGTTATAACCATATAACCTCTCTGTTTAAACTACCTCATTTAACCTGAACTGATGTATGATTAATCAAATGGCCATAACTCCAGTCTTATTTAACCTTTTTTAAAAGTCCTTGCATGTGATGTTGTACCTTGATATGTTATCCATTAGGTGGGTCCTTAAAAAGGTTAAACCATTAGCAGATAATATAAATGGTATGGCTAAAAATATTTGGACTAGAAACAATTATAATCTAAAGATTAAAGATATGAGAAATACACTTATGACCTTCCTTATGTAAAAAATATATCCTTTTAAGTACAAGCAGAAGAAAGTTATTTTTGAAAAATATGAAATAAGTGATTCAAAATGCTGAAACTTCCACACTGTTCTTCACTACAGGTAATAGATACTGCAGTTTTGAGTCTGGTTTCTGCGACTGGAGAATCTCTGGTTCAGGTAGGTGTATTTATATGCATTATTTTTGTTTATGTAAGATATATTTAGATCCTATGATTTTGGTTTTAATGTGGCCACCCTAAACTTATTGTATTTAGAGAAACAACTTTGATGGAATAATTAAACTAGATTTAAAGGACTTTTTATGTTAGTTAATTTGTTTTCTAGCATAGTGCAAGGGTAGGATGACCTTGGAACTAAAACACCTCGGGATAATTGCATGAAGAAATTATAGTTATGATGACTGTTTTAAGATTACATTGGAATTCCCTTCTGCAGGCATGGAGTGGCGGCGGTGGGCGGGGATCTCTCCCTGGTTCTTCGGCATATCCTCAGCAGTGGATCATGTACGATTAACACCTCAGTTGCTGGGCTCCATTGGCCCATACCCCGGTGAGTCTTGACAATGCTTATTGCATCAATTCTTTATAAAGAGCCCAAACCATGGATGATCATCACAACAATTCTCCATAGGAAGTTCTTACTAGGCTAATAGCAATGATCCGCCTATATAAATACTACCATTGCTTATAGAAATGGTTTAAGGTATTTTCCATGATTTGTTTCCAAATTACAGTCATTACAAATAATCCCATCAAGATTAATTTTCTTAAATTGTGTTAGAAAAATGGTAAATAAACAAAACAATTTTTTTGTTTGTATGCATAATATCATGTGAGACACTACACCTAAATAACTAAAAAAGAAATAATTGCTAGCTTGCATGGTGTGGTTATAAGACCCATGAATACATCAAGAACAGTAAAGGGACTCTGGATGAGGGGGTCTGGATGTCAGGTGTGGAATTTAACAATTATTTCAACATTAGATAATAAGTTTCTTAAGTTGTATGTACAGGTTAGCCAAGATAAGGATGCATGCTGGGAAATATGTTGACAAGTCACAAGACTTAAAGCTCTCAT
Organism: Lepidonotus clava; assembly: GCA_936440205.1. Lineage (NCBI taxonomy): Eukaryota > Metazoa > Annelida > Polychaeta > Phyllodocida > Polynoidae > Lepidonotus > Lepidonotus clava. Next base: position 45,845,887 of record OW387138.1, read on the forward strand.
GCAAAAGAAAAATTCTAAATTTTGGTAGTCTCTTACACTTTTCTATTAACATGTATCAAAAGGTATGACACTTCTATAATTGGCCTGGCCACTAGAATATTAGTGTTAATCCATGTGGTTTTAATTGTAAAACCAGTCTGGGGAAGGCAAGCCTGGACAGAGCTGGTGACGTTATGCGAGGCATTGGCACACTATTACGGGCAATAGGCAAAATATAAATGTTTGGTATGCAAATAAATTATACAGAGGCTTGTGTAATTTTCAGAATCCAATGCCATATATTTATTTTATCTTCATGAAGTTTTGCAAGCAGCAGTTTTAGAGCAACAGATTTTAAACATTGTCTCATAGCCATGGACCAATCAGTGCCAATGGCTCACCAGCCATTGTTTACATGAACTGGTAGGGAGCAAACTGTGTACTGAGATAGTCAACCTCTTCTATTTAATGTAGATTACGTTTTTCTCTCTTAAATGATGAAATTCATAGAAGAACTTATTGGGAGGCAGAAAATTATCTTTTCTTGTCTCCTTTAAACATTGACAAATCATGGCGTAAATATTGTTTGATATGATTAGAAATTAGCATGAAGTATATTTTCAGCTTGAATCTATATATCCAACATATTGCAAGTTTATTTGAAAATGCTTTCACTAGAGATAAGTATGACAAATGTATGTATATTTTCGATTGTTTTTCCAATGTTTTTGTTGACAAAATCAGTGCAAATTAACCTGCAGGTACATGAAATAGTGAAAATCACCTATCCGTGGTAAGGAGACTTGCCATTGTCTCCATGTTGAATTTAAGAAAAATCCTTGTTGAATGTCATTGAAGGTTTTGTTGCCTGTTTTTACGCCTGTTGATTTTAAGGATCAGCCCATGGCCATCTCGAATTTAAGAACAGTCCCTATCAAATGAGGTCATACATCTAGCCACAATGATGATATTCCCATTCTTATAGCCTGTGTTTGTACTTTTCTTTCAGAGCCTGGCTGGCGATGGATCAGGCCAACAGAGACCTTCTGGTACCTGGTACTGTATGGATACAATGAACCGGCTGGCAGCTGGGCCACCTTGCAGAGCACTCCCTTCACTGACGCAAGGAACAGGTGCCTCCGCTTCTCTTATAGCACCTCTGGTCAGGCTGTGGGCACACTCGAGGTAAGCATCAACTTTTAGTAAGGACTAGTCCATGTAGGATGTGGGTCTGTAGAACCCAATCAAATATGTTTTACCTTTGAATCCCAGTGACGAATGGTAATTGGTACCAGACAGATGGCTCTGTGAAACCTAGTTGATAAAAACATATAACCAACTGAGAAGGGGGTATGAGGGCAGTCATCACCCTGAGCCTGGACCCTGATAACACCCCAAGACCAGGGCCTGCAGGGCCGGTCGAGGGCTGATATTAGGGTCCAAGCGAGGGGTTATGGATTTATTATATCTTAGCCCCAGAATATCTCCATAATTTAGAGAATAATACTTGAGAAATGCTGCGGCGTACCCTGCGTACGTTGTGTACGCTGTAACGGCCTGTTTTTCACAAATCCCGCATTATCACCCATGTCGGAACATAGGTATTATTATGCGTTTTACTACGATTATGCGTTTTATCATGCATTTCATGCGTAGATATACTCATACAAATAGTAAGTATTGCATATTATTAGGTAAAACATGCGTTAAATAATGCATTATCACGGATTATGTTTTCTGGTGTGATACAGCGTGCTTTAAACTTGATACTACGAAACCATTATCACCCTAAGGTACAATAATGATGTGGACCTTTATTGCTGGTAATTTCATTGCACAGTATCTCATCAAGACTATTTCTGTTGTGGACCTTCATTGCTGGTAATTTCATTGCACAGTATCTCATCAAGACTATTTCTGTTGTGGACCTTCATTGCTGGTAATTTCATTGTAGAGTGTCATATTAAGAATATTTACTTTTCGGTTGCTGGTAATGACTTTTCACACCCAGCAACATACCTTTTTCTCCTTTAGTATATCATGGAGACAACTTTTAGCTGCAGCCCCATTTGGATAACAAACAGAACTTAAGTTTAGTTAGCTGATCAATTACAAATGGCCTTGGATCCACCTAATGTTCATTGAGCACAATTCGATTATTCCAAGGACCATGTATAAAGGGAGCCAAAACCAATATGAAGTAGAATTCTATGATTCGATTCGATTTTTAAACAAACCAGATTTTTGTGGATCCTCTTTAATTGAGTTGAGCAAGGAAAACTTGTTTTTGATGATTTTGATGATCATATTTCATGGTTTAGATTTTAACATGGGCCAGAAATAGGCTACAGGAATGGATTACCAAAACTATTTGAGTTTGGAAAATGTCATTGAATTAAGATAAGTCTAATGACTTTGCACTGGAATAGAATTAAAAGAAGCAAATTTATTCAGTTTAATGCTAGTTCATTCAGCTAGTCTCCACATTATTTTATATGATAAATATTTATCACCTGCATCATATATATTGCTCAGTATCTGGAAGATAATATCTTTCTGCATTATTTTGTATGAGGTGCTTTATGGTGATCAATGTGTATTTGAGCAATTAAAAAAAACTGTAGTTTTAGTTAAAACCATTGGACTGTAAGTGTCAATGGAGACAATACATTTCAAAAGTTAAATTTGAGATTTGCAGTGTTGCAAACCATCAATGAAATACAGATACTTCCAGAACTTACTTAAAACCTGTCTCATTGTACATTCAAAATACAAAATCTTCCTGGGGAAGGTTACCCATGGGTCCATGCCATGTAGGCTTTTGGGGCATATATATATATATATATATATATATACATATGTCTGTAAGTTTACCCCTTCAACAGTTGGCAAAACTGGGGTTAATGATACATATTGTAGGAAAAGGTATCACTAGTACATTTGTCTTGTATAAAATTTACTTTAAGGTACTAGGAGAAGGTTCTGGAGGAAACCAGTCCTTGTGGAAGTTTGACGGCAGATTGAACAATGACTACCAATGGGGCCGTCACTATCCATGGTCCTATGCTCAGGTGATAAACATTTTGTTTTATTTTGGCTCTATTGGCTTTTTCTAACAACAAGTGGTTGCACAGCAATGGACATCATTGTTAGTGTTGTTGGATTATTATTTGTAAAAGATTCAAGTAATTACTCTATAGTCCAGAGGCCAAGTCCTGAATTCAGTCAAAATAATATTTTCATACATCCTGAGCCCTATGGACTTTTTTATTTTTGCGATCTCAAGGCATCCCAAGGACCATGAATCAAAAAAAGTTCTGAAGAATTGAAGGGATAACATGCCCTATGTCATTTGCAAGGTATAGTTTCTTTTCCTGATTCTTTGCTATTTTCACAACTTTGTATAAGAGCAATTACAGAAAAACTGCCATTCTGATTAAAAGGATCAAAGACTATACTCAGTAGCTAATAAACAAAGTTGTAGGTATGCTTTTTGGGGATCTTCAGGCAGTACTTTTTGATATAAGCATACTATAATTCAGAGATCTTTATTAAAGTGTTGGCAGGGTTCTCCCTAGAATTTTTTTTTGAGTATCAAATGGCCCATCTCGGCAAATTTCAAGGGGCCAATTTCAAAAAGGATGGGCCATAACACATTTCGCATAAAAAAACATCATTATCAAGTAAAATGTATTTATTTGATCATATTAACGAGCTCTCATGCTGGAAAATAGCACGGGCCATGTTTTCATAACTAATCACTTATCAGGGAATCAGGTGGATTTTGAACAATGTCCAGGGGTCATAACGTTCCTATATTTTCCCATATTTTCCTATATTTTCCTATATTTTTGTGGCACTCCTATATTTTCCTATATTTTGTCAAAAATTTCTATATTTCTTATATTTTTCTCAGAAAAGTCTGATTTACCATTGCATAATTTCAATATTTTTAGAAGTCAAACAGAATAATATCACAAAAATGAGAAGTGTGGATCGTGAATTAAGTAATTGATTAGAATGTAATCAGTCAAGGTAGTGTATTGAACAAAAATAATTGCAAGGTAGGTTCCACTTCTTAAATATCTGTATTATTTTCATTCCACTCATTTCTAAATTGAAGATAGTCTGCAAATTGCTACCAAATGCTGATGAAATGGCTGTATCTAATATAATAAAAGAATATCCTCGAAAAAGATTTGCCGAAAATTCCTATATTTTCCTGTATTTCTGCCCTGAAAACTCCCATATTCTCCTATATTTTTGCTAAATATTTCATATAAAAATTCCTATATTTTTGCCGAAGGCCGTTATGACCCCTAAATGTCTCATTTTTAGTAAAAAAAGAATATCTCCCAAAATATGAGGCCCTTATCAAAATCTACGTGATAAAGGCAGGGAAAAAGGGGGTTTTGATACTTGAAATATTCTAGGCAGTACCCGGTAAACGATATGATAAGATATGGCCCCGGGTGACTTTAAATTAACATCGATTAATTTTAGTGCATCTGTTGCCCATTCTCACACATTTCAGATTTTCCCAAATGTTTTAAGTATTCTGCGAGAAAATTATAAAAAAAAGGTAATGGGAATGAAACCAAATATTCAGTCTTCGAAACTAACTTTATGGGCTGTCGGCCATCAGGGCCGACTTTGCCCAGATATTGTCGGCACTGATGGCTTTCTTCTGGCCCTGCTTTGTACTTCTAAAACCTACAATAGATTTGTATTCAATGGATTTCAAAACAGATTATTCCGAATCCTTAAGAATAAACCAATTTCTAAGACTCAACTATTTTATAGGCCTTGAGAATTATGATCAATCATTCAATGGAGAATAATATATCTAGTAATTATTTGCTAATATAGATTTTACAAATAAGTAATAATAATGAAATAGATCTACAGAAACGTAGATTTTCTATGCTATTAATAGATGATAAAATAATTTAAGTACATATACAACATTTTGATTTGGTTGCAATGTGTGCCCCCGGGTGTGTGCCAGACCCACTCTCATTTTCCATCTCTAATTTTGTCAGAGAAGCTATTTACATATTTCAAATGCGATCAAAAATATATTTTTTCATATTCAATGCATAAAAAACTGCATGTATATGGGCCAGAAAATGGCCCTTCATAGAATTTCTAAATATTGTTCACAGCTTTAAATATTACGAGTATAGCTTCCTAGAGTTCAATGAAAATTTAGGGAAAATGTCTGTCAATTTGACACAATTTTTGGTGAAAGAATTCGGCCCTGCTCTAAATTATTTGGCCATTGGCTGACGGGCCGGCGTTAGTTTCGAACACTGATATTGATATGCGAGCTCCATTGACTAGATGAATTTGGGCTTCAGTGTTGTATCCAAGGAAGGCCCCCCTAGACCAAAGGATGATGACAGGCCCATACACTCAGTCTGGCGCTGTATTCTAAGTTGTTCTGAACATATCTTGAACCAACTTTGAACCATCCTTGAACCCATTTTCTGTTCAATTCTAAGACGTCTTGAACGTAATTTGAACCAACTTTGAACCTTCCTTGAACCTATTTTCTGTTCAAGACAGATCAAACCATGGAAACGGTTCAAATCCCATTTCTTAAACAAAGGATTTGTTCAAATAAGGTTCAAAGTTAGTCTTCCTATGGGGGATGGTTCAACATGGTCAAACCATGAAAAGGGATGTTGCTTTGTGTGAAAAAGCTCAAATTAATGCTTTATAACTATATTAAACCATTTTCCACTATACCAATAAATATAGAACACTTTCATTTAATAAAACCTCATTTTTGGGGCTTGAACCTAAACTGTTATAGATTGGTTCAACATACCGGAATATGGTTCAAGGTGGTTAAAATAGGTTCAACGTGGTTCAAAGCGAAAAAGGGTCAAATCATAATTCTAAGACAAATTTGAACCTTTTTCATTTGAACCAAGTTGAACCAAGTTGAACCTATTTGAACCACCTTGAACCATAATTTGGTATGTTGAACCAAATTTGAACCATTACATCGCAGTTTAGGTTCAAGCCCCCTAAATTGGGTTTTATTAATTCAAAGAGTTTTACATTTAATAATATATTGGAAGATGGTTTAATATAGATATAAGGAATTAATCTGAGCATTTTCACATGTAGCAACATTTCTTTTTATAGCTTGAGCATCTTGAACCTACCTTGAACCATCCCCCATAGGTGGTTTAACTTTGAACCACATTTGAACCATATTTGAACAAATTTCATCCCTCTTGAACAGAAAATAGGTTCAAGGAAGGTTCAAAATTGGTTCAAGTTACGTTCAAGATGTCTTAGAATACGGGGCCAGGTGCAGGAATGGCCCACTCTACAGGAGCTCAGTGAGGGAATAAAAATCATGATGCGGGAAACCCGCATCCCGCACGCCTAGGGAGAACCCTGTGTTGGATTAATGAAATACTCATATCTGTCATTTCATTGAATTGGAAATGTGACACAAAAAGCAATGAACATTGATTCAGAAATACTGCTTTGTACTCAAAAGGGCATTTATTCAGGGCTCTATATACAGTCAATTCTGTCTTAAGTGGACTCTGCCTTAAGCGGACAACCGTCTTTAGTGGAGAAATCATCTGGTACCGGCAGGCTTTATCTTTAATTTGATTTGTCATTCTCTGAGTTAAAGGGACAACTGTCTTATATGTGGACAAAGATAAAGATTTCAGGGGGCAACAGAGATGATTTCTCCCTGTGATGGGAGGAGAGCAGAAATGAAATACAATCTCTTTTTAAAAACTACCTTGACATGCCTAGCAGTTATACAGCTCGGTTCTCAATTATCAATTTTGACATTTGATCTTTAAGTTCCTATGCTTTTGACCAAAATGGTATGTTAGACATAAGGGATGACAAGAGCAAATAATATACAAACGAATCAAGGCAAAAACTATACTTATATGATATGTGGCTTATCAAAATCCCTTGTATGGGAAAGACAAATGTTTTCAATTTCTCCTTACTAAACAGAGTTTAGACCGTTTCTGCAACCCTTAATTCTTTCAAGCCATCTTAATCCATGGTCCCTAGCATGCCCTTAGATGAAGAAAAAGGAAATCCAGACGCCCACTGTCTAGTCTTGTTCATGATTGTCAGGTTTGGCTTCTGCACTATTAGAATTCTTTTCCTGATCTGAAAGCAGCACCATAATAATTATAAAAAGATCAACTGTGCTAGCATAGTCCATTAGTAGAACAGCTGTTATTCCTCTTTCAAAAACAGTAACTGTTACCCTTGTTACACACATGAGCTTAATATTATTCTTTACAACATGTTCATATTTCAAAATCATTCATGATTGTCAAGAAGCAAATTTTGCATTTCCCCCTTTTGACAATTAACATAATTATCATGATGCTCACCTAAATCTAAAGGGCCATACCCACTAAGTGATTTTTATTTTTGATGGGCGATGGGCAACTGGGCAAATGGCAGTCGTCTTTGTTTTGTAATATTGTAATATCAAGCGATTGTAATATCAAGCAATTTTGATATCTTACCACTGATTTTACTGGGGATCTTACCGTCAATCCCTTTCACCTGTTGCCAAGAATGGCACCATACCCACAGTCAGTCACCCATGATAATACTGTCACCCGGTGACTCTACCGGCAACTCTCCTAGTCGGCATTCACCCGTCACCAGTAAAGTCCCTTAGTGCATATACAGGGGTTTACTACAAGGCCTATCTATGCCAATAGTATGCAACTCCATACCTCAGAATTGTTAAAATACAAAACATCAGGGTACCAACCACACAGGGAAAACAGGGAAAATTGCCAAAAATTGCCCTGACTGGGGAAACACAGGGAATTTGCAAATTTTGCCAAACACAGGGAAAACACAGGGAATTTCATTTGGCTAGGTTCTGAAATTCCTGATTTTAAAGATATTAGGGATTTGACTTTTTGTTGTTGGGTTGTCCAATTTTTTTTCTGCATGCAAAGACTTTTAAATTTGAACAAATTGCTGGATATGACACAGGGAAAAATTGCTGCGGGACAGGGAAATCTCAGGGAAAACACAGGGAATCTTAAAATGGAATTTCAGCTGGTACCCTGAAACATACCTCATGCTGACAGACTCTGTATTACTCATGATTCCTTAGGTAAACATTAGTGCTGAGGTTACTTCAGTAAACATCACAGGGACAATGGGCTACAGCGCTGTTTCATATATGGCTGTCGACCGAGTGGTCCTCCTAGATGGTCCTTGCCTGCCTATAGGTATGGTTTGTTGTGAATAAATAGACCCCGTTTATATGGTTTTCAATATGCGAATTGTGAATCTTATAGTAATATGTGGACATGACTGCATTTTGTTTACAGTGAAATAATACACCAAGTTTTTTCCTTACATCATTCATATTAATTTCCAATGAACAATACCTGTCAAGTATTACCATATTGATTGCAAATGTTATTTAATGGAAGATAAAATTAATACTTACAACTATACATACTTATATTATACATACTCACATACATGAGTATATAAAAATAAATATAATACACTCACACTGTTTTAGCAATGGTGTTACACAAAAATTTTAGTTTTGGTTTAAAGACAAAATATTTGTCCTTATTTTCAGCTTGTGGTTTTGGATCAATTCAATGTGAGGATGGGAAGTGTATTCCTTCTGTGAACACCAACTTATACTGCACAGATGGATCAGACAAGATGGTCCCCCAAGGCAAGAAAACAACCTTATTATAACATTTCAGTAACATTATTTTTCGTTCTTGTCACATCACATCTTAACATTTAAGTGACATAGATTTGATGGCCCCCAATTAAGTCTCTGGTCTCACCAACATTATTGGGAGCAATCAAATCAACATTGCCGTAACATCACAATCTTAAGTAATAAGATGGAGCATCAGCACACATCCCAAATTTCTTAAATCTTTGTGACAATGAGTAATTTGTAGCATTATGGAGTGTACTGATCTTTAAGAACCCCTATCTAAATTTATATATGAGCCACTGAAATTACACGTGGCAAGGTAAAGGGCAATTGTGACATGTATATAATGTTAACAATTCTGTGAAGTCAGGATGTTGTTCTCAGCAACTTATGTGAAAACCTACGTTACTGCACAGATTCCTTTATATGACATCAATGAACTGTTGTAGGGCTTAGGGATAGAGGGAGTGAAGTGAAAACAGTATGGGTATTCTTATTACTTCTGCATTGGTGTTATATCCTCATAAGTTTTTATTTATTGACTAAATGTTCAAGAGTTCTTTGTAAGCAAATTAGTTTACTCTAATTCATACCTAGAGGATGTGTACTATTGACTACATCATCAGGTAAGTCCCAGTGACATATTTAAAGCCCCCAATACTGTATTACAGGTAGTTAAAACAAAAAAAACAAGACTGAAATATTGAGACAATAGCAGTGGCCATTGCCTAATCAAGACTTCACATGTACATTTACAATCTATTAAAGTTTGGTCATGACTACATCTACTTATTTGTAGTAGCTATGTTCTGTTCAAGTCATGTCCCATCCATACTTAATCAACACTTAATCATTGTGAGGTTACACTAACAATCATGACCTAATGTTCACATATTATAAATATCTTCATATGGGATGTTAACATCTCCAAAACAAATCACATGACTGATATGTAATGCTATTGAAGGTATAGACTGACCAAAATGGTAGGTCATAGAATGATATTATTACATAACTTCTTACCTGGGATATATGTAACAATAGCATATATGGTACTTTTTATAATTATAAATAGTCCATGAATTCATCTACATACAGATAATGTTATTATACATACATACATACATACATACATACATACATGCATACATACATACATGCAAACAAACATACATAATATATATTTCCCATACATGCAGGCAAACAAACATACATAAAAACATACATATCCAGGTCAGACACAAATGCATACATACACATACATATATTTATAAACATATGCATATGTACACATAATTACATACACATTTCTATACACCTACATACAATCCTACATACATTTACTCATACATACACACACATCAAATTTGTAAATACAGGTCCATACAGACATACATTACACACATATCATATGTATACATACATACTAATGTTGAAAGGAGGTTATCATATTTACTGAACACCTGCTATTCATACTGTATTTCTTTATAATATTGAAATAATAAAATATTGTGAAGAACATCCAACTTAACGACGGCTTGGTGTAGACTTTGAAATTTATTTAGACATTCAAAGGTGGTCGAATTCATAATATTGAATAACATAATGTATAATTAGCTTGTTCGACTAACAATTCTCTGGAGGAACTAGCTATGGTAGGTTTATTTGTTTCCCCAAGGGCCATATTCAATACACTATTCAACTTGAGCTGCAATATCAGTTTAGTATGATGATATCACAGACAGCACATTCACAGAATTGATTTGATAGTATGAACATTGCTAGTTGGAGAGTTTACACATGTGTAATACACAATTTTGTTTTAAATATATGTGAAATGTGAAAATTGTTATATCGTACTCATATTGCATAGTTTTTAATCAAACCATACAACCTTGTTTTCTTTATTAATATGTTGTCTTGTATCAGAGTGTGGCAACGGGTACTCCCCGTGTGGTAGTGATCCTGCTAATGGGTGTATTGCCCCCCAGCAGATGTGTGATGGCATAGCAGACTGTCATAATAGTATTAGCGGAAAGAGCTGGGATGAACGGAACTGCGGTAAGACTACCAACCTACTGCCACACTAGAGAACATCCAATATATGTCTGGTTGTACCAACAATTCTGTAGGCAAGCAAAGATTAATGATCCATAACATGATTGTGAATGTCATGTTGGTAGGAACCCCTATGAGAGTCTGAGCAACCGGCTACAACGAGTCATCTGTTTTGCCATTTCCGTGATGTCATCGCTGCTTGTTTATGTTTCACACAAATAGAATGGGATAAAGAGGAAAAGCGTTGGATGCAACTGTTATCATCCATCGTACCTCAGGGTCTTAACCTTATGGATTAATTCCAGGTTACACTGTATGGTATCCTATCGTCCTAATAAATTCACTTTGAACACACCATATTGTGCTAACCCGTGACATTAAACGCTAATTAAGCATATGGACATCGTCCTACCACCTTTTTGACCAACACCCCCTTTCCCCCTAGGTTATGTTTTATACTTCTTATAAATACACCTTATGAGTGGACTTTGCCAATTTCATTTTCGAAATCAGAAGGGGCCTGCCATATAAATTATCAAAATTGAACAACTTTTTGTTATTCAAAACTTTACAAATATCAATGGCATTTTTTCTAAATATTTGTGAAAAAATTCGCACCTGATGAGCCATCAAATACCAACAATCATTTCAACTCATAATGCTAACTCCTTTTAAATCAGTTACCAGGGATACTCAACATTACATCATCACAATGAGCACAAGTTTACCTGAACTACATCACATAATGATAATGTCACAACCCTGGTTGCTAAACAAACTGGGGTTGTTGCGCAGGTTACCATTGGCAACTTCTGAGTGACAACTGTCACTTGGTGTGGTAGTGCTGGGCAGGGAAGACATACAATCCGTCTTGTTTATGTTTCGAAAAAGATTGAAAAAGATGCACTGTTGCTTTGTATCTAGTAGCATGGACTCTCATAGGGGATGCTCCTCTTGATGACGTCATGAACAAATGTGTAGCAGATGGTCTGAGTCACATATCTTTGTGCAGCTATAATAAGTTTGGTTGTATCTCAACTCTTCACTGTTTTAAATATTGATTTTACTTGTCTTGAATTTTGATGGTCAGACTGAAAATAATGCAAGAATTGAGTTATAGTGCAGTCTATTTAGCAATAATGGGATAATGGTCCAAAATTTGGGATTTATATTATTGAACTGTTAAGTTGATTAAATCTTCAATGATGTAAATGTTCAGTACAAAATAACATTGTCCCTCTTAAAACTTTTGAAATGATATCCTCTTACACATCATTCTTAGACATTCTGCACATTGAACACACCTTGAACCCAACACTTAGGACTTGTCCCCATTGGAATCCATTACACAAATCATTGGTATCTTTATAACTATCTTTATATCCATATATGCAGAAAGAGAAAGGTGTTTACACTTGGCTTTTTGCAGAAAAAATGCCATGTCGTTCTGACGAGTGGCAATGTAAAAGCGGACAATGCATTCCTGGCTCCTGGTTCTGTGACATCATCGTTGACTGTGCTGACGTCTCAGATGAAAGCGAGTGTGGTAAGTAGCAATTAAAAAGGACCTAAGGGGGTCATCTGTTTTCCTACTGGAGAATGACTTTTATATTTCATCACTATCAATATATCCATTGTGTTTTTGTCATGGTTATCAATAACTCTGACCCACTACAACGGAGACACCCATGAATTTATCAAATAAGAAAATCTTATACAATCTCTAAATATACAAAGGACTGAGCTGTTTTAGAAGAGCCATTGTAAATCATCTTGTATGCATTTATAGAATGAATATTACTTATTAATACATATTTATGTATATTCATTTTCTGACTATTGCAGGAGACTGCGCTCCAAATGGAAGGTGTGCTAATGGTGTAAACCTAAGACCAGGGCAACTGTTTTGCAACCGAATTTCATCCTGTTCTGATTTCAGTGATGAGAGCAACTGTACAGACAAATATGGTAAATCATCATATCAATTATATCAACATACTTAACAGTTAGGATAGATCATATAATATTGACCAAGTCCTAGGTAGTATGAAAGAACCATTATTTTATCAACAAGGTTTAAGTAGTTGTTTAGATACTGTAGGTCTAGAGTTTTGATTATGCAGGGCGATACATGAAACTGGTATAGATGAAAATGGGTATACTGATTGATACATCTCCTCAAAAACAGAAAATGGCTAGAAGATCATCTAACAACCCAGACTGGAACAACCAATATTCTAGACTGAATTGGTTCTAACCTGTGACTCATCAAACAAACAAACAAATAGCAAAAAAGTGGGAGGTTCAACCATGATGCCAGGCTGTAAGAACCTAAAGTTTTAGCTTATAACATTATCAACACTATTAGCAAATGATCCTGCTGACAATCTGTCAATATGCAAAACTTGGAAAATCCTATGTACGAAATGAGATGCATGGAAACAATTCTATTCACAGTAAAGCTAAATCCTATTATCTCTCTACACTTTGCTTGTCCTTTTCCTATCCAAAATGGGAGTCAAGTACCTTTACTGTTAATCCCAACACCCTCAGAAAGTTGATAGCAACTATTAACATACATATATATATAAATGTAATATACATACTATTCTCACTATGTTATTCAAAATTGAGATATTGATCCGAAATGCAAGCCTGGGCAAACCCCATGTTAAAGGTGATAGCAATTGAGTTAGTAGATTGAAAAAAGTAAAATTAGGGGCATGCTAAGCTTGAACAGCCCAATGTTCAAGCTGAAAGAGAATCATCAATTTCATTGCAAAATGAGGGCAGCCTCTGATACGTAATCAATGTATACTGGTTTTCAGAAATAAAACAACATACAATGGCATAATCAATGCCTTGGTGCCTTCCATTGGGTATGTAGGTATCAAGGGGGGAGGGCGGGGTTGAAATTTTAAAAAATGTGCATACATTCTTTTTCAAATTCAATGCATATTTTTGCCCCAGGGAGGTTGGAGGGGTTCTGAGATTTTTAAAAATGTGCGTATGTACTAAATGGAGTTTCCTAATATTGTCTTTATCAAAATTGGCTGCAGGTTAAGTACTAACCATGATGGGGAGACCTAATTGGTAACACAAAGTTTTTCCTCAGCTGATTCTTATCTTCCAATAACCTGTCTCTAATTCCAGATGTATTGGCTGGTGATTTCTGTCCTGACACTGCCTTGACCTGTGGAGATGGAAACTGTATACCCAGGTCTCAGGCCTGTGATGGAAACTGGGACTGTTTTGATGGATCTGATGAGTTCAACTGCAGTGAGGATCTATATAGAACATAGAGTGTTATTGATGACATGCAAAATTTGTTCCATCTTTAATCCCTTCAGATTTAATGAAACCACCTTCAGACTTACCTCAGATTTACCTGAAATCTTCTATGACCTGTCTGTTTATTATTTAACTCCAGAAAATTATACCTTAAAATGTTATGTTTCCCAACCACCATAATTGTCATTTTCTTCATAAAAAATGTATGGCCTTGGGACTGACCTAAATTTTTTTTATAAATGTACTATGGGATAGGTCATGACTATAGATATATGGTAAAAGTCTCATCATCATCCTAAGGGTTCTCTTTTGTTTGTAAAAAATTGCCTAATACCAACAAATTGTCGTTATGATAGGTATTGTGCAAAGGGCCACAGTGGCCCGTTGCATAATGAAATTGTGTCTAGATGACAGCTCATTTAGAGCATGATGAAAGATTTTGCTGATTTACAACCTTTCTTTGTTATGATTGCTATTATGGAACCAGCCACAGGAGCTTAACATTTGTCATGGTCATTGCTATAGTTGGTCATTCTGTTATAGGCCACATGTGTTCTGTGTCTCCCAGACGTAACCCCCTATGAAGAATCCTTCTTTGATATCATTTCACAACTGAGTTAGACCTTTTACTTGTATACATTTTAGATCTATATATGTTTCCCTGGGTTGTTTTCAACACTGAGTCATTCACAGAAACAAGCTCACATATCAACATGTTATTTCCCAGATTTAGAAAGTAATGCTATACATGAAATATATAAGACACCATTTCCAATGTTTTCCAGGTGTTTTGCCCTGATTTCTCTAATTATTTAGGATATAAAACTCTCTGTAGATCTATATAGTTTTTTTTACTTACAACTAGTCTTCTATTTATGAAGCTTTCTTAGGGTAAACTCATGTTTAATTGATCAATCCAGAATACAAGAAATAAGATTTGTTGTACATTGACAGAAAATACAAGCCTGTTCGCTAGGATCATTTGTGTTTAAGTATGCAAGGTTTTAATATCAATGTTGTTGTTGCTACAGTTGGTCATTCTGAAATATCCCATATGTGTTTTGCATATACCCAGGATGTAGCCCCTATCAATTCCACTGTGATGGTTTCTGCGTAGATGCCAGTCTCTACTGTGATGGCCTACTAGACTGTCAGGATGGCATGGATGAGCCTATTGGCTGTGGTAAGTAGCAACCATAGAACTTTATATTGTTGATAAGATGCCCAAATTCCCTCATTTCATGGAGATTAGGATAGCAGCCAACATATGATAGTGCTCTCATTTGGGCTTAACTGATTAGGGATCTGTCCATTGCAGACTTATCTTTTTAGTGGCCTATTTAATAAATGTACACATCTATAAACAATTCAGGCCTATACCTATCCCAAATTTGCAGTTGATTTGTATTGGAAAAATTACATATTTTGAAAAAAATATGGGAACTCCATCCCCCCTTCATGCATATGGAAAGCCCCTTTTGAAAAACTCTTCTTCGACATTATTTCACAATTGAGTGAGACATTTAAGATGTATACATTTCAAATGTATACGTGTGCTGTGTTTCTAGATGTAGAAAATTATCTTATACATAAAATATTTTGAACACCATGTCCCATGTTTTTACAAATCTCGTGATTTCTCTAATGTTTTAGGATATTAAACTTGCTGTAGATCTATATTGTTTAATACAAACTTACAACTAGTGTTATAAGTCTAAACAGCTTTCTCATAGTAAACTATTCATAAATCCAGAATACAAGAAATAAGACATGTTGTACACTGATGGAAAATACAAATTGGTTCTGTTTTTGATTCTGTGATGTTGTACGGTCTGGGTCTGAATTCGTGCTTGGGCAACCGATGCAGGAGTTGGATGGGGTTTTCGCAAACACTCTTCCGAACCTGTGGTTGGGTGAACAGGGGATGGGTGGTCTAGAGTGTCTCTGGAAACCTGCCCCACTCGCGGGGGTCGGTGGTGGATATGGTGTGATCGACAAGGAGGGGTTTCTGGCTTCCAGAAAGGGTGGCTAACGGGACTCTCAGGAAGGGGTCAGCAGCTCAGGTTGGGCCGGTATCGGGGGGGACATTCTCGTACAACTCACCTAACAGGTATCTCAGACGGTAGCTCTAGCGTCAGCGACATGGACCATGCCCAAAAAATTAAAAAGATGGTAGCATGTAGGCCGAGGTTTCACCATCTGATTGTCATACCCGTTCATTTCCCGAGTTTGTACGTCTGGCGAAGTTGTTCCCATTCTCGTGCTGACGAGTTCGTTCGTGCATCCCTGATTTCTTTTTAGTCCTAACTTCCTAATTAGTAAGAACTTGGGTCTAATTCTCGCTCTCTAGCTACTATTCTTGTCTCATGCCCATTTCCAGGAAGTAAAGAGGTGTGAACACAGTGAGTTCCAAAGTGGGACTGTTTATTCTGGTGCAATCACTTCTATCTATAGCCATAACCTGGCTCCTGATTGGTTACATAACATCACGTGGTCACTTTGACCCTTACTGAGGTCACTTCCGGTCAAGAATACATGATACATCAAGATTTCGTGTTAACTGCAGTTTCGTGTACCTCGTACCAGGAGTTGATACCACACGATCTTCGTGTACTTTGTGATCATGTCCCTTCTTGTCACAGCTTTTACTTGTAACTCTAACAACGACATTATTTGACTTTTAACATTTATAATTATTACATGAACTCATGTCGCGCCATTGAATTGATTACTATAATTCATCACAATTGTTTCCATCCAAGTATCCAATGTTATCATTGCAGCAATGCTTTGCTTCGTCATGTGTTAATTCATGTTACATTATTTTGTTGGCTGCCAATAAGTTTTCTGCAATAAACTTCAGTGGCATTGTACTTTAATATATTGCAACCTTCTGGTTATTTTTTTCAACCAATAATGAATGTTGTTGTAATGCCCTGTCTTAACATCACCAAATTGATAATGTTAATCAGATTTGTTGATGTGTCACCTTCTCCCTCGAAGAATGGAGTGTTAATTGCAATTTTTATTAGTAATAGACTGAACAGAAAAGTATGTGGCAACTTTGGCATTTCTCACCATAGACAACTGAGTACATCTAAACTTTTCTTAGACACAAGTTCACTATCTTGTACCTACATTGAATCACTCACTATGACAATGCAACAACTATATATCTAGAGCATAAAAATGTTATCTTTGCTTCAAATAGAATTATGAAATCATAATACAATCTGCAATATTTCAGATTTGTACTTTGTCTCGCATCATTCATTGCCACATTGCCATTGTGTTCATGCACTAATCACTCAATGATCAGGTGATCAGGTGTGAACAACTTCTGTTATCATTTATACACAATTAATGCTGTATCCTTTTACATTATATGTTAGAATATTTGAATATATTCCTTACATGATTTATTTCCCTACCTTGATGACCAGTGGTGTACCCCTCACTGATTGTGTGTGAGGATGGGACAAGGCTACCAGGTGACAGGCACTGCAACAACATCAGCGACTGTATCAATGGGACAGATGAGCTCAACTGCACCCAGGGTGGTATGATATTCAGTGGCCTGTGGCCCATTGCACAATGAATATTGTAACAATGATCGTGTCTGTAACAACACATGTGTTCCTTGTCAACTTTGGTCGTTGTTAGGCCATGTTTGCCCAATCAAAACACCTATTTAAAATGATGTATTAAATGAGCCGTACTTTTGACAGATTATAGACCTGGAGTATCCCTTCATATAATAACTTACAGAATTCAATTCAATCCATTAGAAAAAAGGTATTGAGGTTTTGCAACAAAAATATTGTTGTAAACCAAATATTTGTAAAGTGATCTGAAAAGGTGTTGTTGTTATGATCAGTCATTGTGCAACAGGCCACTGGAAGTGTGCTAGAAAACACGTAGTACATGTAGATATGAAGGGGCCATCCATTAATAATGTACACATTCAGGGGTGGGATGGAGGGAGGGGGTGAGTAAAGGGCTTTAGTACATTTAAAACATGCATTACTTGTTAAAAGGGGGGGTGGTGACTAAAGGCCATGTTCCACTGTGTGGTGTTTTGCTTGCGGTGGGTGTTTTACTAGCAGTGTTTGGCGCCACTACATGTAAATCTGGCTGATGCAAGGTGGAATATAGGCATTACTTGAGGTGGTACTTGATGTGGTACTTGCAGGGGTAATTGCGGTGGGTCACCGCAAATACCACCACAAATGATTTTATATTTCTTTTATGATTGAAAACATTTTTTTTAGACTTTTTTATCATTCTATTATGATTTTTGTGACTTTTCTTTTTTTACAATTTTAGATCTATAGTTTACAATGATTTTATAGAGTTTTCTATTGAGTGTTTGCGGTGGCAGAAACCAACATGTTGTTTCTGAAATCCAAATTGCTTGCAGTGGGAGCTGAGCCCACTGCAAACAGCCCCCCACCACATGGTGGAATATGGGCTTTAGTGAGTAATGTTTTTTTAAGCTGTTCCATCCATATGGCCATGTTCACAGTGGGAACAATTGAGATATCGAAATAATGACACCTGTCTTTGACCAGTGAACAAAGATATTTTGCAGCAGGGAATTGAACTCTAATACTGGTTTTGCTGCCATGAAAAAGAAACCATACTATAGACTTGGCAGCTGAGGTAAGGACATATAGTAAGGGTGAACACGTGTGAGGTCATAGACAACCTGCCAACCATTACAGTAGTCATGACTCTTATGGCTAGAAGGGTATACTGAAGACCTTTTCTACTCAGGGAGTCCCAAAAGGCAGGCCCAATGGGATCATCATGGGGTGATTGAAAAAAGGTGTGTACATAAGTAATGGATAGTCTCAAAGAGCTATCTTATATTCAACCCTCAAGTAAAGTAACATGCAAAATCTTTTCCTGTTCATTACTAACACCAGCTTTTGGGGCTACCATGAGAGTCTGTTTATATTCTGTTATTAGATTGTAACCTGAACTGGACCATTCCTTGTTCGGGGCAATGTAAGAGCCTAATTCTGAAGTGCAATGGAGTCTATGACTGTGAAGGGGGCCTGGACGAAGTAGGCTGCAGTGGTAGGTAAAGGGGCATGTACTCAGCCCATCAAAAACCTTACAGTACGTTCCCAATAGTTATAATTGCCATGATAGCCTAGACAACAAATTTTTATAAGCCCTTTGACAGTCCCAATAACCTAAAGACTGCCTTGAGGCTTCTATAGACTTATCGGGGACACTTCCTTACAAGGTTGAATAATTCTAAACCTTCTGTCAATTGTTGTTGATTTGCCAAACTTTATGATGTACACCTAGGAAATTATTAGCTTAGAAAATTATTATCTTGGATCATTGTGGCTTGTGATAATTATTACCAATATCCTAAGCCAATGACCTGCATCCTAGTAATCTTTTTCCCAATATACCTCTTCTGTGAAGCTTAGGATAATGTGTAGTCATAAAAGAACATGTGTAACACATCTCTAATGGGAGCTCCTTTGATTTACCTGTTAAACTTACTTGGAACCCCTTTTTCATGTCAGGGCTGGTGATTCCCATTTTTAGAATTTATTGTAGTTAATAACATTTAATTATAGTCTAATTAAATGTGTTTTACTGTGTCCATGTGTTAATCCCAGAATGTGGCCCAAACTCTCAGCGCTGTAATGAGAGTGACAGATGTGTGCCGTTGTCCAAGTGGTGTGACCAGGTTCCCGACTGTGAGAATTGCTCAGATGAACCCCCGGACTGCCGTGAGTCTACATCCTTAAGCCCCATACCCACTGAGCAATTTTGATAAAGGTGGCTGAGATATTTGCAATAAAATTAAATGATTCTACAAGAATAATTGGCTTATTTTGGTACTGATTAATATCAAAGATGTATGCTTCAGAATTGCTCACTGATTAGGGATCTTTTTCAGTGCAAAATTTAAAGATTAAACACATTACACAAATGACATCATTATTTTGACTGGACACTTGATATCAATTAGTTTACCATTCACTTAAGTACAATTCTAATGGCATAGAAATGACTAGTGAGAAACACTCCATATGTCAATATCTTTAAAATGATTGAATCATTTCTCAGTTTTAAGCAAGATCATTTTAGTGCAGAGGTCACTTAGATATAATGATCCCCCAATCTAGTAATGGGGCCCTATGTGTGTATTGTGTATTGGTAACAAAATAATCTCAATATAGGATGCCTATATTAGTTTGCATATTAGTAAATTCTTTACTGATATTCATGAGATTAGACAATTATTTGACATGATGAATATGTTATTTCTATCCACCTTGTGATAGTTCAAGTAAAAATATGCCAATATTGTTCATTTCCTAATTGATATGTTATATTTGCAACCTTTTGGCTACATTGCAGAATGTAAAACAGATTATTTCAAATGCGATGGGAAATGTTTTAAGGACAGCTTAAAATGTAATAACTATGTGGATTGCCCGAGCAAAGTAGATGAAGAGGGGTGTTGTATGTATACCTTTACATTTGGTTTATATTTTTATTTGTTCATAATTTTCATGATAAGTACAATGTAATTTTTTTTCTAATTGACTAACTGAAAAAAGAGTTTTCATGAATAAAATTATTACTCTATGTGATTACAGTGTGTTTGCAAATCTTTTACGTGATGATAGAAAGTCTAAAAAGTCTAGATTTAACAATATTGCCATATCTCTTGTCTTTGTAGTATTTGATATCTCTAATATAGTAATTAGTTGGTGCAATATGATAAGTGTATCTGAAGTTGGTTCAATGTGATAGTCTCAAGAGAAATATATTACAATTCTCTAGTCAGTCCAATATGCTTTGTCCTGAGTCAGTCCAGTATGATTATCTCCATTTGATGTAATATGATATGCCTCTAATAGTGAGATGTGACAACTCTCTCAGGTGTTGAGAGTTATGAGCGACTGTGCGGATCTGGGGAGCGGGTCAGACTGACACAATGGTGTGACGGAGTCACCAACTGTTTTGATGGCAGTGATGAGGTCTCCTGCAGTATGTACTTAACCAATATTATTTCATGATCTTATCCCATTCACTCTTTATCTAATTCTACTGAAATAGTGGCAAATTAAAACCAGCAGGGAGCGGGCCTGTCCAAGGAGTTCTGATCCCCCAACACCTTTATGATGGACACTTTTACTAGTCAAAAAGGCATGAGATTAAATGTTAATGATAAAGGACAGAAACTTTAGCATCAGTTTTGATAAAATATCTTTGTGTACACCTTTATCTGTATCAACTCTGATAAATTGTAGCCACCATCATGCAAACCAGTTCCGGTGTGACACGGGTCAGTGTATCCCCTATAGCCTGAGGTGTGACTACAATGACCACTGCAGTGACGGCAGTGATGAACGGGACTGCAGTACGTACACATTCCTGTATACAGCCAAAAATATTATAGCTACACTAAGACATGTAACTCCAAATGTCTTATAAAGCATTTTTGTGATGTTGATGATGGCAGCACTCCCTACTAGACTCAATGCAAACCATTAGAATGTCTAGTGTGTTATGTCATATATTATTTATGTATTGAGAAATTAAATATTCTTAAAACAACATAATTTGGACCTCTACTTGAATGGCAGAAACCCTGAATATCAATATATAAAAAAAGTCTGAAAGAGACCTGTCATCAGAAAAGGTTTTATCAAATGCTAACAATAGGGATGTTAAACAACCCTGGATGGATCACATACCACTAACAAAGTATCTCTAGTCTCACTTATTATGTGAAATTACAAAATGTTTTATTACAGCAAAATATGCAATCAAAATATTCGTATATTAACTTTTACTGATTCTTTAATCGATCTATATTGGTATTGAGGTATTTGACCTCCTTATTGTCTAAGATAATTGCATGATTGTAGCTGACATGCAGTATGACAATTTAACTTTTTTATTTTTTAACCAAATGTGCACCTACCCTCTAAGGCCCCCCCTGCCGGCCTGGCCAGGTGCCGTGTGCTGGGAACTGCAGCCTCTGCATCACAGCCTATGAAGTCTGTGATGGCACCAAGGATTGCCCTGATGGAGAGGATGAAGCCCATTGTGGTCAGTTACCTTACCTATTACACTACACAACTTTGAACTGTGATTTCTGTACAATGTGAGTATATTACAGAAAATTTGCATGCAGGTGTGATGAATGTTTTTGAAATTAGAGTATTCTATAGGTGTGTCACAAAGGATTTTGTCTCTAATATATGTGCTTTCTCTGTGACATCGTCATATCACAGTTTATGTCATGTATTGTAATGCCACCTGAAGTGATAATAGAGACACTATAATAACTAATAACTATATAACCAACATGAGGATAACTATCAGATGGGTTATCAACCCAAGCAGTGTCAGAAATATCAGCCTAAGGGTTTTGACCACATAATCACCTAAAAGCTAGTATTGCTGATAAACTTATCGAGACCCCCATAATAGTTTCTTTTAAGCTTTTAAAGAGAGGGGCCAGTGAAGTTTCAATTCTAGTCATATTGTGCCTTATATGTTAAATGCAATGCTAATTTAGAAGTGTGTTATGTTTCATTCCCAGAAATTATTCTTTCGAATGAAAAACATTATTTACTTTTCAAAAATGTCTGAGTCCTCTGATCCTAGGGAAAACACAAATCCGTGTGTGACATCACACAAAAAAGACGTTATTTTCAAATTTTGAATTCATAATTTTACAGAAAGACATTTAAATTGCAAATTGTTGTCATTCATTCGTGTATCTTATGACTTTAAATGTTAAAGGATTGAGAAAAAGACAATTAGATCATCTAATATCTGCATTTCTAAAAAAATTGTCTAATCTGTTTGTGACATCACACACAGAGAAATGCAGTATACAAGGTGGTCGAGATACAGTCAGAAACCAGTCTATAACATTTAGAAAAACACATATAAAAAAGGAAGTAGTGGAGGGATGGATATAAAACTTGGCACTAACACTGCCTGGACAGTAAGGATCACGAAAATGTAGTGTTTTATATCCACTGGCCCCTCCCTTGAAGCTTACACTGCCAGAATGGCAGTTATTCCTCTGGACCATACATCTAATCCTGTTGTCTTATTAGTATTAGAGGATGGTCCCCTATCCCCTCATCTGGCCCTGATGGCAGTCATGACAGTAAATGTTGAGTTGCCAATCACTTCGCCCAGGGAAAGTAATTTCTCTTCTGATAGATCTTTAGGATTCATACCTAAATGGCTAACTCATCCCTATTTCACAGTTTGTAATGGGGAGGAAACTAAATATATTTCCTGGGCAAAGTGATTAGTAACTAGACCCCTAGGTAATCATCATTTGACAAGAATTGCTGCTTAGGGAGTTGGGGATTAGGATGGGTGGCGTCCTTAAGTAAGCAACTGAGGATTAGCTGTGTCTATTGTTTGAACTTTTTTTCTGTATAACACTATGATGTCTCACAAACAGTTCACTACTTTGCTTTTGGTTTACTCTCTACTTTATTGATGGACACACTAATAACTGTACGAAACAGAAGATGTTTTGTATAACACCTCCCAAAGGGTTTAGGGCACAATATGAAGATATCAGAAAATTGACTTGCCTGTAAAAAAAGTCTAGTAATAAATACAAAAGTCACTATATTATTGATTTTTGTTCCCTTTAAACTTTATATATGAGTACAATAAGAACTATAACATCAAGCAGAGGTTTCTCTGACATCTACCAAAAAGTTTATTGTACAACATCCGAAATAATGCTTACAATGTTTACATCAGAAGGTATGTAACCCATACCAAATCAGATGGTGTTTTAGCTGTGTAGCATGTTACCAAATCAGTGTTTCTTAAACAGGTTGACCAGTTATCTTCCATGTGATGATGCACTACTGACTGGGAACTTCACTATTGATTTTCTCACAAAGAGTATACTAAACTAGGTCATTGGCATGATTTTGGTGTATTACCTCATCACGCTGTATAAAGTGTGTACATGCAGTGTCAATATTGGGGATCTTAGAAATATCCATCATGGTCATATATATATATATACAATCCCTAGGCTTGTATACAGGGAAGGGGCTTGGACACCACCAGCCAATGAGGCTAATGTTACCCTTTGCTTCAAAAAGCATTGTAAAAAGCATTGGAAATAGTCAGAAAATATTGAAAAGTTCCACTCATCACTGGTCACCAACTCCCTTTTGTGGTAATTTGTTACAAAAGGTTCATTTCAGGAACCTCACTAGCCCCCCAAGGCGGAATCAGTATACGGGCCTGATACTTCTCCCAGCAGTTGAATTCAGACATTGGCCTATTTTTCTCTCTATTCATCAGATACTTGTGGGCCTGAAGAATTCACCTGCATAGACTATTCCTGCATTAATAGGACCTTTGTATGTGATGGGAAAAAAGACTGTCCAGGAGGCAGAGATGAAATGACATGTGGTTTGTATACTTAATAGTAAAATTTTCAGCCATATAAATGAATCTTTCAGAAATTTGCAATACCAAGTTATGTTTCTGTCCTTGCAGAATAGATATATAACACTTAGTCATGTTAATTTTCTTTCAATACCATTCAACACTAGAGTGAACCCTATTTTATATGGTTACTCATTATTCAAGTATTATAGTTACTTCAACACAGAACTTAGAAACACTATTGTCATCATGTCATCAATGACATGATGACTCAAAAATGAGTTGGAAAGGGTTAAATACACAAACCAAAACCAAAATTAACTGCAAAAAGTGAAATTATCAAAATTATTCCAATGTTTCCTATGCTATGTAGTTTTCCATTTCTTGAATAGTTAATGTACGTTTCTAAGTGAGTTATGTTTCTCCTTTCAGCCGAAATAGTGAACAACACAGTATATGTGCACCAGTTGAGAGTGTGCTCCTCAGGTTGGACTAGAGAGTGGGCTAGTTGTCTCTGTCAGAGAATGGACATGGGGTAGGTACTAAATAATACTGATTTAAGAACTGAGGGAGGTGGGCATCGGGTACTATGACCCAGAGGGGATTGTCACGGTCCACCAACAAGGCTAGAGGTCTGTATGATCCCCTGGGCCATACAGCCAACTAAGGACCACTCCATAGGTTCTTCTATATTATATCAACATATCAATTTTCCAAATATATTCAAAATGAGGAGCTTTATAAATAGCCTGTCAATATAAATCTCCCCATATGTCAACCTATAAAGTCAAATAACACAGCAGCTTATATTCTATAATGCCTGAGTTAAGGAAAATAACCACCTGTTGGCCAAATCTTAGGGGATAGGGCTGAATTATACTGATTTAGTGAGTTCTTATTATCTTGCTGACCTTGGTTATGGTGGCTATTTTGAAAGGATTAAGCTCAGTCACTTTGGAAATTTGTTTGCAAATGCTTTGCTCAAGGGCTATAGACAACACCTAAGGGAAACTGATGTTGCTGTCATGTGCTCAACATTTTGATTTGTAATTTTTGTCATATTAATAATGATTATTCCCAGTCAGCACATGACATTGAAATGTTGTCTATCACATACATGCAGCCTGGGCATAGAAAACAGTTAATTGTCACTATTTATCGGCCCCCAACTGGTAACTATGAGACATTTTTGGATATTTTGTACCAGGTTGCTCAATACTGTGACACATATATATTGACTCACCAACTAGGCTAAGTAGTAGAACTTCAACTATGCTAGATTTGCCATTTACCAACAGTGACTACATACTAGAAGGTGGAACCCTAGTTGAATCATTGAGTGATCACCAGGGAATTTATTTAATCAAAAAGAAAAAACGAGGTAGGAAGTCTTGTTTTGTCAGTCAAGGGAGAAGCTACAAATATCATACCAGTGATAAGTTAAAGACTTTTCTAAGGACCTACAATCTTGAGAATCGCCTGCTTAATACAAATGTCATTGAACATTGGAATGAGCTAAAAAGGTGTATGGACAATTATTTGAATATATATTGTCCGATACATGACATTCGGGTTAAAAATGAAGGGCTTCCATGGCTAACATTAGAGATCCTAGAATTAATAGAGGATAGAAATTTCTTTACTAGAAGGCACCATTATTTACAAAAGCAGATTAACAAGGAATTGTGCTATGATAACACGAAAAAATTGACTGAGAGTCTTCATGATAATCTAATCATGATTAGACATCTCCGGAATGAGGTGAATCGCAGGATCAAATATTCCAAAGAAACATTTATTAGATCCAAATTAGAGGATAATATAGATAGTCATAAAAAGTTTTGGAGAGAGCTGAATAAGATTTTGAATCCAGACAAAAATGTGGATGCTCATATTCAAATTACTTCTCCTGATGGTGGATTATTTAGTGATGATGAATTACCAAATGTCATGATTGACTATTATGCACATCTTGGGGATGCGAACTATAATATGATTAAAATGCCAGAAAATGGTGAGGATTATGAGCATTCATCTACCTTGGCTGATTTTGAATTAATAACGGCAAATGACATAAATGAAATTATCAAAAAAATAGATGTCCATAAGCCCTCAGGAATCCAGAATGTCTCAACCCAATTCTTTAAAGAGTTTTGTAACTTGAATAAAAAGAGTATTATGGATCTCATGAATAAATCTCTTCAAACGGGAGTTTTTCCTGAAGACTGGAAAGTTGGAACAGTTTCCCCTATTCCAAAATAGGGAGATCCTTTGGCCCTAACAAATTGGAGACCTATAGTTATACTACCGGTAATAGGAAAAATGTTAGAAAAAATTGTACATGGAGAACTCTTGACTCATTTTGAACGGAATGAATTAATTTCAGAAAAACAATTTGGCTTTCAGAGTGGGAAATCAACAATACAGGCGGTGATGACTTTGACTAAATTCCTGTTTGAACACCGTGATAAACAGCGCATTGTTGGGTGTGTCTATGTGGATCTTTCCAAAGCCTTTAATTTAGTAAATCATGAATTATTGTTATGTAAATTAGAATTAGGTGGCCTTCATGGAAATGCCCTAAATTGGTGTCGCAGTTACTTAGATAGAGGATTACAGGCTACAAGGGTAAATAAGAGACTATCTGATGTAAGTTTGGTACATAACGGAGTACCCCAGGGTTCAACCCTGGGTCCGCTCCTGTTTATATATTATATCAATGATTTAATTAGCCAACTACATAGAGGAAATGTCATATTATTTGCCGATGATGCAGTTTTGTTTGATTCCCACAGGGACCCAGTGTCTCTAGAAAGGTCTTTACAAAACTTGCTCAATCTGACTAGTGAATGGTGCTCTAACAATGGCATGCGATTGAATACCAGCAAGACTAAATATATGATAATAAACAATCGAACCGACTATAAAGTTAACATCATCAATGAGGGCCAACCATTAAAACTAGTCAGAAGTTATAAATATCTTGGCGTCTGGTTGGATGAGGATCTAACCCTAATGAAGCATTTAGACAATGGTTATAAACTTGCCTACCAGAAGATTTATAAATTAAAGAAATTACGTAGATATATGTTGAAAGATACTGCTTTACTTGTTTACAAGCAAACAGTACTGCCCTATTTAGAATACTGTGACTTCTTAATAGACTGCTGCCCGAAAAAAGAGTTAGATAAGCTTGAAAAGTTGCAATACAGGGCCCTGAGAATCGTACATAATATTACCAGCCCACAAGATATAAGTAGACATGAACTTCTCAAAAAATCTATGATAAGCAAGTTAAAATCGAGAAGGAAATGTCATTTACTTGGTATAATGTACGGCTTCATGCAGAAGGGTATCTGGCTAAAGAATCAAAAAAAGAATACTAGGAATCAGGCCTTGCACCAGTTCTATGTCACAAAGCCAAGACTAGAGAAGGCCAAGAAATCACCATTTTATAGGGGTGCAAAGCTTTGGTTAAACTTACCAGGTCCAATCAAGCTGATAGACTCTATAGGCAAGTTTAAGGAGGCACTGAAAAAACACTTTGTATAACATCCCTTTTGTAAAATAAATTTCAGCAGATTAAATCATTATTAGCTTCTCCAGCTACTAACTCCATCTAGTTATCGTTCTATGTCGCATTTGTTTTTCGGGTACATTGAGTCTTGCCAACAACACGTAAAAGTACTGATTATTCTAAGCCAAATATAAGAACACTTTATAGGGTGTTCCATATAAAACGTCCAATTATTATTCATATTATTTCATTGTATATATATTAACCATTCGTTCATCAATCAAATTATATGTCATTACAAAAAGGATATGTATTTCTATGATTCATCTCAATCACTGTAATATCTGGAAGAACAGATTTATCTGAAGATATTCAATAAAAATATTAAAAAAAAAAAAAAAAAAATGTAGGCAGGAAATATATTTCCAATCTTGTTTTCACTGACTTATTTAAAGGAGGATAAGTTGGCACCTGTGCTGACTTAACATAATTCATATCATGTTAGAGCACAATGCACAGTGATTTTTAGATAGGTTTTATGTTCAGATATATTTCATTACTATTGGAATAATTATGAGAAGTGAAACCCACATAGTGTACAACTGCCCAGGGCCTAGGGTTGATCAAAGGGCCTTTTCCAGTAACTCATAACAATCTGGGGAAAACTTTCTTGATGGTGGGAAATTTTGAGAAGGGAAAGGTCACTGAAACTTACACCTGTCACACTCCCAGTCCCTGTACAATCAGAGTCTGTGCAACCCGTTACAACGCAACGTCTATTTTTAGGTGTTTGTGATGTCACTGCCTCTTTGTATATAGATGATGTCATGAAAATGGCAAAATAGATGTTGCGTTGTACTGGGTTGCACGGACTCTTGCAGGGGGTGCCACTATCAATGATTTTCCATTTGAAAAGTAATACAATCATTAATCTTTCCTTTGTAATATCATTGGCTACATTTGTACCTTTCTGATCTGTTCTGTACATGATGTCCTGCAGGCCGGTTCTCACTGATACTTCAGAAACGTACACTGGACAACCGGGGGAAAAAGTGATAGATGTCAGTGGGCCAACATGTGATGGTTCAAGTGATGGTAGTGTTGGAGGTGTCTCTAAAATGTAAGTAGTAAAAACTTGCTACCTCATAATACATGCTTGGAATTATATTCTGTATGTGTAAGATAGATATTTTAGTTTTGTATTGTGCATTAGATAAAACAGGGTTTTAAGCAAGTGGTTTTCAAAATTGTATGCACCCTGTGAGTGGCTTCTAAAACTAGTAATTCAAATAAGAATTCAAACAATTATATTTTTGTTGTTTCCTTTTTAGATTATGGAGTGCATGTTCATCTCAGAAAATCGTTAAAGTCACCTGCCAGCCTCCTGGTAATGAAATCTTTAATTACTTTCAACTGATTCCACTTCATAAAAAGTTAATATTCTGATTTTTGTTCTATGAACTGGTAATTAACTATAGAACAATAGCTGCATTCTATAACCATACCATTTGTTCAGGGCAGGGAAGTGTTTTTGTTCATCATCAAAAAGTCTGGAATAACTAATTGATAACTAATGAACAACTCCATTGTGTAAATTTTCTCTTTATGTATAATATTTCAAGAAATTAGCTCTATAAATTCCTATCAATATTAATCCAACAATCCCTAGGAATGTTCTGAGGGAAAAAAAATCATTGTAATATTCCCTAGGTTGTGGGTACAGGGCAGAGTCGGCCAAAGTGGTGAACCCGTTCATCATAGGTGGTAAGCTGGCAGACAACTGTGAGTGGCCATGGGTGGTCCAGCTATACAAACAGGGACTCTACCACTGTACATGTAGTATCATCAGTGCTGACTGGATCCTTACTGCTGCGCACTGTGTTCTTGGAAGGTTGTAAGTAACCAGATATCTATCATATAAATACGGCTGTATTAGGTCATCTGTACAGACTGGGTGGCTACCACTGTGCATTTAGTGTCATCAGTGCTGACTGGATTATCACCACTGCCTACTGCATTTTTGGATGGTTCTAATTGTACAGAGAGCTATAATATGCATACACAAGTTCCAGCTTAACAGACTCGGTTGCTAATACTAGTACTGCATGTGTAACAATACCAGCATTGATGAGGTTCTAATCATGGGCATGAGCTCCCTAGACAGCACCATGATTCCTGCTAAAGGATTCTAAGAATGGAAAAGGGAGAACATTTTTCATGTTTGATATAGCTGGTACTTGTCAAAACCAAATGGTCCTTCTAATGCTCTGGCTATTTGTATCTATTTAATACAAATGTTTAGGCTGTAAATTGTCCATACACATATACTTAAATTTTGCATATAGCAATTCATGCCAAATTAAAAATAGTAATATTCTGTATTCCTTATATCTTTTACTTTGTAGCATAAAACTAAATTTGTCATGTCTATGTATAGACCTAATATAAAGGTTTAAGGTAATTAAATGGAAGGGAAATATATACATTAAATAGCTGGTAATGGCAACCATTTATAAGAACACCTTGGGTTTGACCTCCAAATGTTATGATTTGAACCTTACTCTTTGAACAACTAGTAACTGTGATGTCAGCAGAGCAATTCCTTGGATTGACTGAGGGAGCTATGTTGTATTGACCGCAAAGTATTTTCATCAAAACCTCCATTTGGGCCCTCTTGTAAAACTACCATAATGTCCCTGGGAATTCCCCTACCATCTTATGTACTCATTAAGTTGATTGACCCACAAAAATGACCCACAAACCCACAAAAATGTTTGTCAAATATAGGTTTTAAGAGATACAAATATGATAATAAATTCCCAATAAAAACACTAGTCACGTGTGGACTCAGTCCTATATGGCTGGTCATGTGACTTCTTCCATTCATAACCATTTTCCACCTATAGGAACTGCCTTGATTAGATACCAACATGCTTATTATGAAAAAAAATAAAGGAACAAACAAAGCACTACACCAATTCAAGATTTGGCAAATGATAATATTTGTGACCCGTTTTGGCGAAATGAGTCGGATGTCGCAGAAAGTCGAACTGAGATATGGGGCTCTGAAGTCGCATTTTGCATTTTTTATCGAAAATGTTTTTTTTTCTTTTATTCATATCTTCTATATCAGAAGTCTTCCCCCCCAAAATTTTAGGTCCCAAAGCCATCTCTAAGTCCCTCTAAATAAGCCCCAAAGACGCGCAACGCCTCAGTGATCTGAAACAAAAGACCCTCGATTCACGCCATTTTCCCCTAACTTCGCGGCTTGCCTGTCAGTCTGGATCCCATCCCAGCCCCATGTTCCGGGTACCTGCTGAAAGGGGGCGAAGTGAACTGGCCAATGACAGCCACGGATTTTGAATTCGCGCCGGCAAGGACCAATCAGAACGTGTTTTCTCGATTGTCGTCCCGTAAACAATCGTCGTCATGGAGGTCACGTGTGCGGAATGCGGCGCGCTGATTGGCTGAGAGGCCTTGCGTGCCTTCCGGTTTCAGTTGTTGTGGAAATTTAAAGGGACACATGGCGAGCAGGACGGACGTGCGACATCACTTCTCCGACGGATTTAGCTGTTTTAATCCTGGATCACTGCTGGATTTTGATGTGGATTACCTCCCAACATCGTCGGGAAGGACATGGATCGCGAGGAGGCTGTCGCGGATGCCCTGAATACGATAAATCAGGTGAATTTACGTGGTATAGCCGAGCCACAGCAATTGCGGACTTCGGTCGGCGAGTACTTTCTCTTCGCCGACGGGGAGGAGGGGCAAGACAATGCCCCCGAGGAAGAAGAAGATGTTCAGGAGGATCTAGGGGAACCGGAGGATGCTGAGGACAATGAGGATGAGCCACTGGTCATCCCTGACCCCACGGACGACCTTCTACAGGCGGAGTGGGACGACTGCGAATGCTTCATGTGAGTTTTGAAAAACTTTATAACGGCCGACATGCGGTTGGTTGCCGTATCTCTGAAACAAGTACGCAAAGTGCCTAAATCCCTTTCAATGTTGACGAAACTGCCTACGATTGTGCCCTAGTATGTATTCTAACTACCTAACTAGTTTTTATCAAGTTTCAAAGTTGATTTCATGCCATAAACAGGGATGATCCATCGGGGTTGTCCGGTGACCTACTTAATGGCGTCATCAATCATGTCTCATGCCATTGTGGCCCTCAGGAAGGTAAACTAAGTCTAATATCATGTATGTTGTTGTCTTTAGATGTTCCTGCAAGCACTACAAAGACAAGGAGTGCAGTAAACAGTTCACGACGTCGGAGCTGGTCGCGCGTCGGCAGGAGGTCTTTCAGCTGTCCTCAGGTAAGTTTTTCATGAGATACATGTTATGCAAACCTGTCGCCACGACCATGTAGCTATGTCGTTCTCGCTCAAAACTACCCCATAATCCATGACAACGTCTTGAAGTATAACAGACAACTATTAACACTCAACCAGACCATTTTTAAGTTAGTATTTAGGGCGTGTTAACCTAGTTCATGGGTCAATCCAGAAATCTGTACATGCATATCATGTACAGATTGTTATTATCCTAATCTACTTTGTTTGCTAGGCGAGAAGGACATGTTGCTACTGGGCATCGCCAGTACCTGCACAGACAATAGCAGCAGGCTGTCCACCTGGAAGAAGGGGGTTAAGGGGAGAGGGGAGAGGCAGCACCAAAGAAGCCACTACCTCGTCGGTTCTCGGCCAGTCTGCAGGGACACTTTCAAGTTCATGTACGCGTGAGTAGCTTTGATATTCAACTTCTTTGCTCAACTAAGGTCTACCTAGATATCCCTACTATTATTGTACTACTTGAGGTAAATTACAAGATGAACTGCAATGAATCATAACAGAATCTGATCATGGCACTTACCTTCACAAATCGTCCATATTAATATTACAATACTTACCTGTACTTGTTGCCTGTGTCCAATAATTATTGGCCTAATGTAACTCTTACCTTGTGACCTTTCCAGCATCAGCCAGAACAAGCTGACGTCCATCATCAAGTGGTACAAGTGCTACGGGGTGGTGACCAGGCAAAAGAAGGCTGGCGGGCGACAGGTGACTGCAAGGATCCTCCAGCTCGAGGACATCAGGCAGGTCGTGGACTTCATCAACTCCTTTACCGAGACCAACGCCCTCGTCCTGCCTGGTCGTGTGTCTTCCCACAAACGGGATGACATCCTCCTCCTCCCCTCCTCTTCCACAAAGGCCGACATCTACAGGTTGTACAGCAACGCCATGGAGGAGGCTAACTTCAGGTGTGTGGCTGACTCAACCTTTAGAAACCTGTGGCTCCAACTCCTCCCTCGCATAGTGTGTTCCCGCCCTATGACTGACCTCTGCTGGAAATGCCAGCACAACAACAGGGATATCTCTGCCTCTAGTAACCTACCTGACATTGTGAAACAGGCCAAGCTGAAAAAGCAACAACTTCACCTGGAGGTGGTGGCTCGGGAGACCTTTTATCAGGACATGGTCAAGTCTGCCAAGGCTGCCTCCCCTTGGCCCCCACCCCCCTTGTTCTTCTGACACGAAGGTCCACATCAGTTTTGATTATGCCCAGCAGGTCCACCTTTCCTCCTTTCCTATGCAGCCTGGCCCATTGTATTTCCTTGTCCCCCGCAAGGTCGGCATTTTCGGTGTCTGTGCAGAGGCCATCCCCCAACAGGTGAACTATTTGATCGACGAAAGCCATTGCGGTAGTAAGGGGTCAAATGCAGTTATTTCATACCTGCACCACTATTTTGAAACGTATTCCCTGGGGGAGAAGGCGGTGGACATGCACTGTGACAACTGTAGTGGTCAGAACAAGAACAAGTTTGTGCTAGCGTATCTTCTCTGGCGGGTCCTGACTGGCCGGCACCAGTCCATTTCCTTAAACTTTTTGATCACAGGGCACACCAAGTTTGCCCCGGACTGGTGCTTTGGTTTGCTTAAACAAAGGTTTCGTCGTGAGCCTGTCCCGAGCCTCTCGGAGATGGAGGCGACTGTGGTGAAGAGTACCCAAGAACGTGTCAACCTTGCCCAACTTGTGGGGGACGAGAATAGGAAGGTGTTTGTCGAGTCGTATGACTGGCAATCTTTTTTGACCCCTTTCATCAAACCAGTTAAGGGCATAAAACAGTATCACCACTTTGTATTCTCTGACCAGAACAAGGGCCACGTCACCTTCCGGCAGTATGCCGACTCGGCCCCCGAGACCTTCAAGATGCTGACTGTCGCCCCTGAAGCTGTCCCCCAGGAAGGCCCTCAGTCCACCGAATCCCCTGGCCTCCCGGCCAAAAGACAGTGGTATCTCTTCAAGAACATTCGGGATTTTTGTACTGAGGACACGAAGGACATCATGTGCCCTAAGCCCTCTGTACCAGAACCAGCACCCGGCCCAGGCCCCCGTGCCGTACCTCCGCCGGAACCAGATGCAGAATCA
The DNA here is from genome assembly GCA_936440205.1 of Lepidonotus clava. NCBI lineage: Eukaryota > Metazoa > Annelida > Polychaeta > Phyllodocida > Polynoidae > Lepidonotus > Lepidonotus clava. The sequence continues at coordinate 45,880,317 of OW387138.1, forward strand.
GAGCCAGAGGCTGGCGAGGGGGATGGGCCAGGCAGGGGCAGGGGCAGAGGCAGGGGCAGAGGCAAAGGCAGAGGCAGGGGCAGGGGCAGAGGCAGAGGCAGAGGCAGAGGCAGAGGACAGACTCCAGACACATCATCAGGATCGGAGGGGGAGGAGGAGGAGTTGGTCAGACAGCTGGAGAGGGAATCAAATTCTTCATCTGACTCAGAGGAGGAAGGCCCCCCACCCCCAACTAGGGGCAGGGGCCGTCCTAGTAAACGTGCTAAACGTGGTCGTGGCAGGCCCAGGACCACCTGAGAAAACTATTAAGAATCCATTTTGAACATTGTTAACTTATTTTTAGTTGTTAAGACTTTTTCTGATTTTAAGATTTTTACCTCGGTGGCTTTTCACTATTTTAACGACCAAAGACAATCATGAACATTCCAAGAACTTTTATAGACACATTATGGATACCCAGGGTACTTAGGGTCATCACAGAGTTGTTTTTAAGCAGCCAAGATGAGGTATTGTGATCCTTTATGCTTGCCGTTCTAGGTTAAGTTGTTGTTTCAGATCCGGATTTTTGTCACTTTTTGCAGTGCCGGCATGAATAAAAGTTTTGTATATAAATGCATGAATTAATGGTATTTGTTAGCTAGAATAGTGTAGAATGACTATGTAAAGTTTCAGGACCAAGGATTGATTACAAGTGTATGTTACTAGGGCTTTATCGGAGGACCGCGGTAGCGCGCGGTAAGAAAAACTTTCAACTCATTTATCTCAGTTTCTTATATCCGCATAGGTGCGGTTCTTTTTATTTATTTATTTTTCTCAGGCCCTAGATATGGGACCTAGACATGCTATACCTCGTTTTAAAGCTAATAATTAGTATTTTCTGATGGTATACCTAACTAAAAGTCTTCCCCCTGCGACATCCGACTCACTTCACCAAAACTGGTCACATTTGGTGACTTTCTTAAAGGGCAAGAAATACACAAATTTAGGTGATCAATTTGAAGTCAAAGTCTGTGTATATGTGTTTACATGTGTTTACATTAACCTAGTTCAAAAGGCGACCTAATATCTGTAAATCTGTTGCAGTGACACTCGTGCAGACCCAAATGACTTTTACATTCGTTATGGGTCCATCAGTAGAAAAGGAGGGAAAATTGTTTTTGCAAGAGCTGTCTTCCACCACCCGAGCTTCAGCTACAATGACCTTGAGAATGACATTGCCCTGATCCAAGTGGCAAGTCCTATTGAGTTCTCTGACTGTGTCCGGCCTGTGTGCCTTCCTGCCTACGCCACCCTGCCCGAGACACCTGGGTGGGAGTGCTGGGGAACAGGTTGGGGCTACACCAAAACATGTAAGTATATTGTTTGGTCTATAAAAAATGTATAAGTACATTTTGGGGTTATAAGAAAAGAATGTGTAAATGTGTAAATGTGTAAATTTGTAAAACATAATCAGTATATCATGATAACATTACAGTGAAATGTAATGTTGTAAAGCTCTAAAGACATTTTTGGAATGCCATCAAAATAACGTAACAAAAATAGAACTAAACAGAATATTGCCTCAACATTATAATGATATTGCATTAAAACATGTATACCAAAATGTGTAGGTATATTGTTAGGGCTATACATTGTTGTTAAGTTAGCAGGATTGCCTTCAACACAATAAGCCAGTGGCTTTTCTGGGCTGCCAAACAGTAGGCCTTCCTCATCAGGAACTGGGGCACCAGTTTCCCTCCTGTGCCAGGCATTATAGTGGGGTCTCTATGCAGGTATCCCTGGTTGATGGCCCAGAACAGCCTCCTGTCCCCCCTCCCCTCCTACTCAGTATTTCAGAACAGTTTCAGAAAGAGGGCATTAAGGTGAGAAAGATCCTGACACTTTTATCCCAAGACAACAATAGCTATTTTAACAAGGAAAACATTGATCTTTATTTAAATCCCCACATTGTAATATCCAATGGGCCACTGAATAAGCAAAACATCATTTTGATCAGTTTAAAAAACGTGATATTTAGCAAATCATATTTGTTTGTTTTTATCGTACAACATATTTTTTATTTTGGAATGAACTATTGGAAACCTTGCAGATAAATACAAATAACCTTATAGTTATCAACAGAATATTCCAAGTTTAGACTTTGTTATGAAACTTTGGTCAATTTTATGAATTTTATTCTTAAAAGCTGGAACTTCCCAATGAATTATTAGGATTTTCCAGCTTTTAAGAAAAAGGGAATCCCCCATTCTAAAACTATTACAGAAAACAAATTAATCTAATTCATAAGGTATTCATGCTAGGCCACAGACAACCCCTTATTAATTGTATTTTTTATTCACCTAAATTCATTCAATAATCTCAGATTCCAAAGTATTTTTGAAAGTGAATTCCAATAATTATGACGTACCAAGGGATTACTGAAAAGCCAAGAGAATTAGGGAATTCTAAATTTAATTACCTTTCCTAAATAATAAACTAATAGCTTGACATTTTGCTCGCTTTTTCTTTGAAACATTTTTAAGCTACACAATTGAAGTGAAATTTCAAGTGAAAAAAACTGGCGACTTGGGATTTTATGTACAAGGAACCCTTTATAAGGTGTACTTCAAACTTGATGTGAACTAGAATGGGCACCTCATTGAAAAGTGAAGTAATCATTAAAAATAATCTTTTATAACAGTACCAAGGGATAGGACCATACCCGAAAAATTGGTGGAAGTTAAACTTGAATTACCAAGTGACTGTAAAAACCCTTTTGGTGGACCAATACCAACAGAGAGTCAGATATGCTCTGGTACTGAGGAATACTTTCCCGGAACATGCAATGTGAGTATTTATCAAATTTATTACCAATATTGTAGAAGAGTGGTACATACTGATATAAGAACTACTGCTAGGGGTTTCCAAGGGTGGCTGTACGACTGTGAGGGGTTCATCATAGACCTAAGGCCTCATTCATGGTCTGGGAGTTCAGATCCAAAACGTGGACAACACTTTGCAGAGAGTTTGTTTATTGTGAAAATCAGAAGCCGTACAAATGCCAGTGTAGTTATAATAAAGGTAAGTTCCTATGTACAAGTATCATTCATAGACCTGGAGGTAAACTTCCTTAGATAAGTCTGTCTATCTCCATATGGTCTCACAGACTGCCATAATTCCGATATCAGCCACCAGATGTCACCAGATGCTAAACACTATCCAAACCCCTGAATCACCAAGATTCTTATCAGCCAAATGTGTATTGGTTAACTCTGGCCCTAACTAGCGTTGTCATCCCTTTCTATCCCTTGATTATTGATTTTCCCTTCAGGTAGTGCTGCCACTGATAGGTGGGGCATACCTAACATTACTGGTACAGGTTTACTATACCCATCAGAGGCGCTACCTATAATAACCATACTATGTAAATTCACATTTTACACTATATCGACTATCATTCCTTTATACTGACCATATACTGACCATATACACGAGGTATTTAATTGCTACCTCAGTGCAGTCCCAGGTGGGTTGCTGAAAAAAAGACCTACATTAGAGCACACTAACTTTTCGTATATCACATACAGTGGCATCACCAGAGGAGTTTCGGATGTCTGAAACTCCCTTTGATTATTGAAAATACAATGTAAAGAGATATTTAAAAAAAACTACATTTCAACCAACTAATTTTCCCACAACCTTCTTACTTCAATAAAAGGAAACCTGTTGTATTTGAAGGATGGCGATAACACAAGGAAAGAATGCTTTGATGGGGTCAAATCTTAAGCTCTAAGGCTAATGTACTATACAACTCATCATCATGTTATGTACAAATAAACTATAGTCATCAGTTTTGTTCAAAACATTCACATAATTTGTATTGTCTTGTAGATCAGACACGTCTGAAGAAAGTCAATTGAGCATGTTCAGGGAGATATCAGTAGATTTGTGAAAGGTTTAGTGCGTAGGATTCAGTTAATCAACTCTAAATATTATTTTTGTTTGAAAAACATTATATTTGGAATATCATGGAATATTTTTGCCCCTTTACATTTGATATTTGATAACCATGAAAACAATGACATTTTGTGGATTTTGTGAAATGTTGTTTCCCATTTGAAAAGCATGACTTGATTATAGTATCAGTCAAAACTAAATTAGATTATCTTTTCTAGATCAATATTTATACACATAGCTTGTTTTGTTGTTGTTAATTCATGGATAAGGTTTCTTCTTTTTACTAGATATTTAGATAAATATTCAATAACTAGGCTTTTTGCCATTTTCAAGAAGACTGACAGTCCTGTGTTCAACGGTCTGTGACTTCTTTGAAAATGATCAGATTTTGATATACTTGGTATCATCTAAAAGCTAAAAACATCCACTAATATGCCTAATTCCACCATGGTGCATTCTATCTGTGTGGTGAGACATATATTATATACATTTGTGTTATAGGGATCACTTGTACCCATGTGCCTTTGTTTGACTTCAGGGAGACAGCGGTGGGCCCCTGCAGTGTGCCCACTACCTGAACCCCGTCCGCTGGTATGTGCTAGGGGTAACCAGCTATGGCCCTATCGGCTGTACGGACGGCCGGGGTATCTACACTAGAGTTACCTACTTCTTGTCATGGGCTGATGGCATCATGGCTGCTTCTGACAACTCAACCTTGCCAAGGACATGCAACTAGCAAGATCATCAGGATAGCAGCAGGAGGATGGGAAGTGGGGGCAAGGAGGAATGGATGAATGAGGGGGACTGGTAGGGAACCTGGTAGAAACTTAAGCCTGGTCCCCACTAGGGTGAATAGATTACAAAAATCTGTGGCGACAAGCGTTGTTAGTAGCCTGGCAACCAACTGCACACTCGTGCTGTAATCTCTGCTGATTAAACCACTAATCGCCGTGGTTTTCTAGCAAAATATTTTACCTGTTTAGTATCTCCCCATAGCTACAGGCAATAATTAGTTGGTTGCCAGTACTAAATTGTCCTCTAGTCACCAGCAGATTAATAGCAAGAGTGTCCAAACGTGGCGATTAGTTTTTTAGTAGCCTGGCAATTAATTAGTTGTTTATGCTTGGTTGCCGGTGAAAGCTACTTATTTTCACTAATCGCTGTTGTTTGTGACCGAAGTGGGGACCTGGCTATAATTTTATTCACACCCTGTGCAGTGCAAAGGAAAGAGGTTGGCTATAGTGATAGTTAAAGGGTCTCATCAACTCCCACAAACACATTTTCTTGTTATCTAAGAAAAGTGTGTTGTTTCTATTGCTAGGTGTTAGCACCATCATGGGTTTACAGTGGAATTCACTTTTACATAACTGCAGGATAGTATTTTTTTCGTTTTTTTTCAATTCAATTCATTATGTTATTTACATCTAGCACAATTAATGTAAACAAAATTAACGAAAAATTCTAGTTTCCACATAATTCTGGGACATTTGAAACATTGCATTTACTTCACATGGGAAGTTATTGGAAAACCTCATATGCCAATAAAAACAACTCTCAGGCCTGGGTATTCGATGCCATTCAGGGCACCACCTGGGTCATAAATTCGGAACTACAAAGAACATTTTTTTAAAAGCTGTTTTGAATTACTTATAGGTCCAATGATACTAGGGGAAGTAAAATTATGGTTTTTCTGTTCAATTAGAATAATAAGGTATCAAATTACCATAGTATCAACACCAAAAATACCTCAATTTTTTTAAAATGGTGAATATTTGATTTTTATGTTTAAATATTTGCTCTAAGGTAAATGCTAACTATTCCAGAAGTTTACTGAGAATTCCATTGGTAGTTTTTCCCTCAGAACAAGAAAACTGATATTTCCCAATGAAATCAATGGTGAAGATCAATTTCTTTATCAGGCTCTAGCTCTTATCACAAACAGTAAAAATTGTTTATAATGTTTCTATGTAATCCTCGATATAGAAGCTGAATTGCCTACAAATTTGCAGAAGATTGCATTGGTAATATGAACTTAAGCCAAACACCCCCAAGTATCTTTAACATAACTATTTAGCAGCAGCTGGGCTGCAGCACTTATCATCTGTAATGATGTTGCATGGAAATGGTTTAATGGGATGTGAAAGCCTGTAGGCCTGTAAGCTAGAGAGCCCTCCACATCCATATATAACAGAAAACGTATGTCCCTTATCTTATAGATATTTTTCAAATAAGAATTTGTGACCTATATTTCAGATTTTATAGACATTTTAAAAATAATTATTCCAGCCGACTCATAAAATGGTTCTTATCAATGTGAGTGTCACCAAGGAGTGGTGGAATAAAATGTAAGGGATAAGAAGGAGAAGGGAAACCTATCCCATTTTTGAGAAATTTCCTTGTGAATGTCTGAAAAGAAATCTGTCATAAAAAGCACCTCCATCCCTATAATAGCTTATATCTGTCACTGCCAATGTCTGTTTTCTCAGACTTACCTAGTGACACCTACAATGCATCAGTCAGGTAAATGTCAAGGATATTATGTGTCACTAATATGTTTTTTTTTCAAACATCTTTATTTCATACTGGGTGGTTTTCAGTATATATTACCGGTTGCCTATGCCACCCAGTTTTCTGGCGGTTTACAATGATTGTAGGCACCGGTACAGAGTGCTACATTGATAAACCACAGTTTAGAATAAGTTTCCAGTACCCAATGAGATGAAATGAGGTGAACAAGGACAAGGTTTTGTTTGTTTAAGTGCCTCCAGGTAGTTGCATATCAATATTACCATGAAGTACTCTCAAATACAAGGAATGATCAGACTTTTGATAACATAAATATTTTCTGCGATGCTTAGAAATACTCAAACTATCTATTATATTACACTTATTTGATTTGTTCAGTAATCAGGAAAAAGACCACATTGGTCTAATCTTCAACTACAGTATTGGTGTAGCCTACATAATTACATAGTTGGAGTCTGGAATGGAAAACTCTACCAAGGTCAATCTGGCATAGTGAAGAACTGATATCAAACACCTATGATAAGGGCCATTTGATTAGTCTGATTTGGTTGGCTATTATGTGTGATTTGAGCAACACATATTTTGATATTTTGCTGTTGCCAGAGTACCAATTTGTGTATGTCAGGGGCCACTGCCTATTGCATAAACAAGGAGTAAAAACTACCCTTGTGCACTCAAAAAAAAATTGGTGCTATACAATAGTACTAGTTTAATAGAAGTACATTTACAAAAATTATTCATCTAATAGGTTTGGACTTGTTCATCATTCTAGTTTCATTCCCAGTTTAGTCTGAGCTAACATCTGCATTTCATAGACATCTAGTGAGGGACAGTTGGATACACCTTTCACCAATATGTAAACATTGTTATCTTGAATATACCTATGCAGTTGTTACCCTACTCCTGTAACTAAAAGATTGTTTGTTGGAATTATCCATGCACATAATCAAATTCATTATAGAATAAAGAAAGTACCTTCTACTTATCTACAAATGAGTTGGCTCACCTTTTCTTTCTGCCCTGAACAAGGATTCAGGAAGAGGCTCATCATATCCATTTATCCCCAAGTTTTTACTCTCACATTAAACAAACATACACTTATTCAGCAGAAAAGCAGGTTGGTAGTAGCAAAATGAAATTGAAATTGGAAAAAAACTAAGAAAGTTACCTTGTGCATCACTGTAGACCTTTCTACAACACTGGGCCAACTAGTTGCTAGTGTACAATTAAGGTAAGTTGTCATTTTTGTGCAATACAAATTCATACATAAAATATTAATCTTTCAGGTATTGAGCTTGACTGATGTTATTTGTCTTTATTTGATTCCAGGGATGTTTCATTATTAAAGTTCGTATCTGTTAATATCCCGTATCGGGGCGTTTCATCATTATTCGACTGCGTGATGTTTTATCGTTTATCGGTCATGTTTTACTTATTCGAAGATGTCAATAAATGTGTGTTATGTTAAAGTAAAGGGGAGTTCTTTGTGATTAATCGTTGAAGTAGCTAGCTTCGTCCAGGTAGATCGTTATCCTGGATCTTAGTTCATTCCTTAGTGGTAAAGATTCTAAGTAAAGGGGCTCAAACCTATACAAAGAACACGTGCTTGGCAAGAGGTAAGTTTATTACATCCATGTAAATATTCTGAAGATACAGGTATACAGTTCTCCCATCCATACAGTTCATTCCATTCATCTCACAATTCTAACACATCAGTAACATTCCAACCAGGTATAGCTATGGTTAAGCTTCCCCTTTCATAAGGTATATATACACTCCGACACTGTTGAGAGAGTCACCTCCCATCTACCTGTAACGGAGACCATTGGTAGGATCCCCGTCACATCCAGTACATTGTCCGTAAGGCTAAGCCTAAGCCATCCCAATCCTTACTATCACCTAATCATAGTGGTTACTACTATCTCAACACTACCCGTGTGATCCGTATGTTAGACTATTGCTCCCATGTGTTCTGATCGAACTCTATCTTGGTCTGCTCGTCCATCTCAAGTCTCATACCGCTTATATAGCGACAGCCAAAGGCTTGGCGCTATACTCATTTACACTAATACTTATAACGATGTTTCCCTTATCTTTCATGCTTCCCATTCTTACCTATATAAACTAGTTCTATTTCTAACTATGCACAAACTAACGTTGACGACAAAGCCTGTTATCCCCAGTATTCTTTAGCTAGGTGTTTCAACTCATAACGTACCCATACAGGTTTTCCATTGCACGAGTGTCCCTTGTCGTACCTGTGCGTACCTGCAGGAGGTGAGCCAACCCAACTACAATCCCCACGCCTGAGGATGTTATCATTCTTCCATACATTCTAACTAAGCCACTAAACAATGGCGCCGCCTGGCGCCTAGCACATGTATCAGCATTACACGTTTTACTATGAATTCTTGCCAATACGAACGAGTTTACAATATTTTAATTACTAATTCCTAAAGTCTTTTCTAGTTCATTTGCACTGGACCTCAGTGCAGTATAAGTCCTGTTGTTTTTATCAATATTGGTCTAAACTGAAATGCAAGTAGATATCAATGATAATATATGTAATATAATCACGTTGAACATATGGTTATAGTGTGGTTAATAGAACAACATATATATACTACTTCATTCTAACATTCTAAAAACCAATTAAGCCTGACAATTGTATCAACTTTTTTCTTTTCCTTCCCTAAACAACAGTCTGTGTGGTAAAGTGATACCAAGCTTCCCAACCATGATTTCATATGCAACCATACTCACTGGCCTGCAGTACACCCACTCAGGGCCTTCAGTGGTCCCCCTACTACTCTTGTGTCACAATACAGAAAGGGGGAGGGTATGTGTAGAACCTTCTAGTGATAAGCGATTAAACTATGCAGTAATTGTGTAATGGTCCTCATTATTTGTCCAAATCTCCACGCACACCTGATGTGAAATCTAAGACAATTAAATTTTGAGGCTTTTCTCACCAGGTTGCGGTAGTGTGCTGTCCCCAAACATCCTTTGCATGACTTTAAAGTACTTTTCGTTAAAAATCTGATTTTGAATACAGTGCACTTCGGATATAGTGGCTACAGATAATTATAGTGGTCATTGGGATAGAGTGGCCAAATCAGCTGGGACAGAAGGTTATCCCTTTATTCAAGTTTAATTTTGACACTTATAATGGCCACATACTTTGGATAAAGTGGGCATTTGAGGGTAAAAAACATTTAGAAAGTGCAGATTTGGACTACTTTCATTGAGAGATGCACTTATCATCTAAGATTTGACATAGCCTGTATTAATGACCGAAAGCAAATTAATTGTTTGTATTGCCTTCTAAAAATGAAAATAAGGCAATCATGTGATTCAGCTTTGGTCAAGGGACATCTTGAAAATTCTGAATCAATCTAGATATTGCATTAAGGGCCTTCTGTTAAGTATGTTTGTATCAAGGGGGGGGGGGGGGTGAAGGGGGGTCTGAGTATTTTGAAAATGAGCATACGTTCTGGTACAAATAAAATGCATATTTTTTTGCCCAAGGTGATATGTGGTGTGTGGGTCTGAAATTTAAAAAAATATTCCTACTCACTAAATGTGAAAACTAGGAAAAATATTAGATGTTTGAGACAATTAATTTTCTTCTTGTTTATATGTTCTTGACATTAACACACATGAGGCTAAGTGACAGAAATAAGACAATAAAGGGCAAACCATCAACGATTTCCTAAATTCAGCTTGTGAAATTGAGAAACCTTGTTTTAGAGGTAATATGGGAAATGACAATTTAAGTGACAAGGCCTGAATAGACATAATCCCCCCTCCCCCCCAATCATCAAGCGCCCCTATCTGTCTTATTGTGTATAACAACAACTTCAAACACTATTGGAAAGGTTATTATTGTGCAAAAAGGTAGAGATTAAATTATTTACTTTATGCATGATCATTGAATTAGTGTAAAGGTCACCAGTTGAATACAAAATAATAAGAATTCCTCTAAATTACTTAGTTTATGAAAATATCTGGCAGGTGCCGCTGGTAGGTGTAAATATACCTGACGACAATGCTCACCGGGGCACACCTCCCCGCAAGCACCAACGCCTGGGGTAAAATCAATATCAGACTGCTTTAAAAGCAAGAGCGCAGTGTAAGAGGGGGAGAGAGATCATTAGCGTTTGGATCATACGGATCGGGAGATTCGAAGGGGTTTAGATAGCTATACAACCATAGGGACATCTGGTGACTTACACTGTACTACCGCACGACGGCTGGAGGTGAGACTAGGCGGACTCTAAGGAGGAAGCTTACTCTACCCTAAACTGGAACTGTTATACCTTGGAACTTATTACCATCACGAGCAACTGTACGCATCACCATATCCATCAATAAACTTACCGTACTGCCAAGCGTTGTTCATGTTATGGATTGAGCGCCCATCTCATGGACTTACTCACCACTCGACTAGCACCCATCAGAGGCAATATTAACAACAGTAATTATCTCAGACAATGCACTATAATTATAGTTAACCCTAAACAACACACTACCGCTCGTGATGGTAATAAGTCCAAGGTATAACAGTTCCAGTTTTATGGTAGAGTAAGCTTCCTCCTTAGAGTACGCCTAGTCTCACCTCCGGCTGTCGTGCGGTAGTACCGTGTAAGTCACCAGATATCCCTGTGATTGTATAGCTATCTAAACCCCTTCGAATCTCCCGATCCGTATGATCCAAACGCTAATGGTCTCTCTCCCTCTCTTACACTGCGCTCTTGCTTTTAAAGCAGTCCGATATTGATTTTACCCCAGGCGTCGGTGCTTGTGGGGAGGTGTGCCCCGGTGAGCATTGTCTTCAGGTATATTTACACCTACCAGCGGCACCTGCCATATCTATACTAGATATTTTCATAAACTAAGTAATTTAGAGGAATTCTTATTATTTTGTATTCACCTGGTGACCTTTACACTAATTCAATAATCATGCACAAAGCAAATGTTTTAATCTCTACCTTTGTGCAAAGTGTTGAAATAATTTCATTAAATAGACTAATACAATGCCCAAAATTTCTGATATAGGGAACAAGCATGTACATGATTATTCCCTTTCAGATCTTGCTCCAGTAGTATTCACCTACCATAATTATGAACTCCGTCTCAACTGTGAGCTCATTCAATTTTATGAGATGAGTCCTATTACCTATTTGGATATACCTACATTAACAAAATACCTACATTAATCACTCCATTATAGTTCAATCGTTGACATTTACTTTAAATTTTGGGATATACAAGTTGAATCTCAGAAATGAAGAAAAATTAGATGGTCACCATGCTAACTTTTGAATTAAAAACATCACAAAATTAGCAAAAATCGAAAATTTCAGTATTTTCACAAATTAAAATAACTTTAAGGGATTTCTTAATCACATTAATGAAAATCATTGATTATATTTTTAGCTCATTTGGATATAAAGTCAATATGTTAATCTTTATATTAACATTATTTGCCAAAAATATGAAAAAAAGAATTATTTATGGGAAATTTAATTTGATGAATCTGGTGATAAAAAGAATATATTCTTATAAAATTGGTAATAAAAACATCATCAACGTTGAAAATTACTTGAAATCCCTATATTTGATTGGAATAAGTGTTGGCTATCATTTAATAGAAAAAAAATAGGGGGTCACCGATCCAACCTTTTCAGAAAATGAACATATCTATTAATAGAAGTAGGTCAAAAATAATACTTTTATTACAAAAAAATTCACAATAAATTAACAATCAGGAATTTATGAAATATGATAAAATATATGAATTGATGACGTTTTGGACTACAACTTGTATGGTGATTAGATAAATATTAATAGAAATATTAGCAATTCCCTCCGTAGGGTTTTATAGTCAAGCTCCTTATAGTCATGCTCCACTGCACAACCACACAGCCAGGCTGAGCAGTGTGCATGCGCATTAACAAATGGCGCTATTGCCCTTAAACAAACTAAACAAATTTTGAGACTTGTAAGGTATCACCTTATTGTTATCACATAATTATTACACATCACTGTAATAAGTCTGAAAGCAAGGGTATTGACATGCCATATACACCACTCATTGTTTTCACAAATTTAAACACATTTAAATTATTGCTTGGTTAAAGAAATAAAGAACCTTGGGGTCATCCTCATATGAACCTCAAATTTTGCCCTCATTATGTGGGTCATACGGCCACCCTCAGACACCCACTGCAGTTCTTCTTATTACAGTATCAATGTGTTGATAATAATTTGAATTCTCCTTGAGATGGCTGATTTACAATATGTATGTTGTGCAGTGGAGCATGACTATAAGGAGCTTGACTATAAAACCCTATGGAGGGAAAATGTGTTTTTCAACATGTCTACAACTTGCTTTTATTCCAACTGCAGGTTAATTATAACTATTTTCTTTCGACAAAATCCCTGAAAAAACTATAGAAAACCAACGAACAATTGTTAAATAGCCATTAACAATGAACAAATCAGGAAATGTTAACCTGCATGCATACCAATTTAAAAACTAATGATGGCTAGATTTTCCAAATGCTTATCTTAAAATAATGATGAAATTCATGAAAATTGTATACTAAAGCCATGAGTTTTATCAAGATATTTCCCAGCATGAAATTACAGAGGTTTTCAGCAGTTAACAATAAAAATACATATTACATTTTCTTCATCAGTAAATATAATAGGAAACCAGCGATGTTAGATAGAATGTGAAAAAGCCCTCAACCTCCTGTCCACTGATATGAACATGTCTACAGCTTGCTTTTATTCCAACTAGTGATGTGTAAAATCACAAGTAAAATCACATAATGAAAAACATATAATAAAAAGAAGTAGTACACTCCATACTTCTTTGACCCTATAGAGAGGGTCTGGGGGTAAATATTTGTCCACCCATATATCATGGCACCATTGCGACCCCCTTGGTCAATATCTCCACCACTAGGAGGCTGCACCCCCTTTGGCCTAGTAACCCCCGGAATACCTGCTGTCAGCTAGGGAGAGGGGGGGGGGGGACACTCAATCCAGGTTTGGGTACGCACTGCAAAATTGGACATGGAAGCTGTGACTGTGACTTTAGTCTAGGCTTTTTGAAGAAAAGCTGGCTGTAACTAGCTCAAAAGTTCAAAAAAGGGGGTAGCAAGGGGCATCTTAATGTACAGTGTAAAGTTTATTATAATTCTGGCTTCTTTCGATTGGCTCGTGTAGGGATCAAATGATCAAAGGTCGCGACGAATAAACTTGAAAATATTTTATTAATTCATATTGGCACAAAACTGTCTTTAATTTGGTCTTTCAGCCGTCTTCAAATAAGCACCGAGATATCTCCAATTTATCCTCAAGTTATCCTCAAGCTATCCGTGAAACTACAAAATAATACCAAAATACAACATAATTTAGTTATGGGATTTACCAAAAAATATTCTATAAACTAGCTTTACCATTAACTATATTTATAATGGTCCTGTATAGTATAGTTATATAAATAGTATAACCACAAAGCATATAAGCTAAATACTGTAATACTACTTTAGGACTCATAATTATATGTTTGACCATAAAGATTACATAAATTACATAAACTACCAGTTATATACGTAACACATACTGATAATACCTTGCATAGAATAGACACAGTGATATACTGAGTGTCCTATGGTATACTACTCAGGCCCTATATAGCCCTATATAAACCTATACAGTGACATACACTGCACTATAGTAATACTACTGCTTACACAAGGTCAGACCTACAGTCAACTTTACACAATTACCAGAGCTTATGTACACTCTGATAGGACTAGGCAAGTATACATACATATGCATTGAACAAAAATCTCTCGCACACATTTGTCTACACACCTCTTTGATGCCCTTTTTGTCCTTATTTGCTGGTTTCAAGAAGCCCTCAGTGACAAAGCCCTCTCGCACAGCCGCCATCTTTGTTGTGTGATGACATCACAGGGCGCTCAGAAAAACCCCAGGTGGCGCAAGTGTGCCATAGGAAAAAACTCTCAATGGACCTTTAGTATTAGTTCCAATATTACTCACAAGGGGGCGCCCTTGTGCCATAACCTTTCCTTACACTATATTTCCGGCCCCTTAAATGCGAACCTTTGTAGTGAACATTTATAAACTTTTAGTCTGATCACAAAACATAAGGAAAGGTAGCTCATGAAATCAGTTTCGACATATAATGTAATCGAAATAGCATATGAAAATCAATAGCACATCATTTGCAATATATCAACAAGCAGTCCGTTATTCAAAGCAAGTTGCAACACAATTGAATACTGCATAAATCAATTATACGATGTACATGGCCTTCATACAACATAATGTTGTTTTACTCTTTACGAATCAACACATTCCAGAAGACAGAGTTTGTCAATAGGTCGAACAAGTACATTTGTAGCGGTCTTGAGTTTTACCGAGCGAACCAAACCATCTCGACCTGGAAATGTCTGAATTACTCGACCAAGTGGCCATCTATTTCTAGGCAGACTCTCATCAAGGACAAGCACAATATCATCAGCTTGAATGTTTCTTTTGATATCAAGCCATTTCTGTCTGAGTTGCAGTGTTGGGAGATATTCTTTGACCCACCGCCCCCAAAACCGGTCCACCAGATACTGAACATGCCTCCATCTTCGGCCGTACATATCGTTCTTTCGGAAGGTTCCAGGTGATGATCCGAGTCCTTTTCCCAACTGAAGAAGATCATTTGGACTTAGAGGCTTCAGGTCTTTGGGATCGTCAGATACAGGAGTAAGTGGTCTACTGTTGACTATAGACTCAACCTCACAAAATACCGTGCTCAGCCTTTCATCATCGAGGACTTGATCCCTGAGTATGGCATTTAGTACCTTGCGAACCGTCCTGATCTGTCCTGATCTGAGTTCTTTGTTTTTACCGACAAGATTTGTCCCGTTGTCAGATCTTATCTTTTCTGGAGCTCCTCTTCTGGCAATGAACCTGACCAATGAATTGATGAAAGAATCCGCATCCATTGAGCTGAGGATTTCGATGTGAATCGCTCTTGTTGTCAGGCAGGTGAACAAACACCCGTATCTTTTTTCTTGAGCCCGGCCCCTTTTGACGAAGAAAGGCCCAAAACAGTCTACTCCTGTATAGGTGAATGGTGGTTTGTGTGGCGTGACTCGGTCAGTAGGTAAGTCAGCCATTCTCTGAACACCTATCTTTCCTCTCGTCTTCTTGCATACCACACAGTTCCGGAGTACTTTATTTACCAGTGGACGTCCCTTTGGTATCCAATACTTCTCTCGGACCCTTGAGAGCACATACTCTCTTCCAGAATGCCCGGAGACCCGTTTGTGAACGTGTCTCACTATGAGCTCTGCAATGTAGTGGTCTTTGGGCAAAATCAGAGGGTGCTTGGCGGAGTCTACTATGGGAGCACTTTCGAGTCTTCCCTTCACCCGGAGCATTCCATCCTCATCTCGAAATGGTTCCAACTTGAAGATGCTGCTTTTGCGGGAGATCTCTTTATCTCGTTCCAACGCTGCAAATTCTTCTGAGTAGAACCTCCTTTGGGCGTATTTCACTATACCCTTCTCTGCATCTTGCAGCTCTCTTACAGTCAACTGACTGTTTTGCTTAGGCTTTCCTTTGCCTAGCCATTTCCCGAAACGAATCAGCCAAGCAACTGCCTTCTTTAGACGGTACCAACATGAATACCTAGTGAACATCTGTTCTAATAGGTCTTGTGAGTCCGTCACTGTGGCATATATCTTTGCCTCCTTTTTGACTTCCTGGTCATCAATGAGTAGGTCAGGGGATACTTTCGGCAATACAGGCCATTTGGACTCGTCTTCCCACAAGAAGTCCGGCCCCTGTTTCCATCTCTCACTATTCAAGAGTTTGTCTGCTCCCAGTCCACGGGATGCTTCATCGGCAGGATTGGATTTAGTATCCACGTACCTCCACTGACTTGGATGAGATCCATCATGGATAATTTCCACCCTGTTGGCAACAAACGTCTGGAACCGTCTGGTTTTGTTCCTGATGTACTGCAGGACTATCATACTATCAGTCCAAAAGACCGATTCTTCCACTTCAAGACGCAGTTCTCTGCGCAACAGGTTATCCATCTTCACAGCGATCACAGCTGCTGACAGTTCCAATCTAGGTATTGTCATGTGTTTGATGGGTGCAAGATGTGATTTTCCTAAGAGGAAGGAGCAATGCACATTCCCGTCCTTGACAACTCTCAGGTAAGATACAGTGCCATATGCCTCTTCGGAAGCATCTGAAAAATGGTGTAGCTGGATCTTTCCATCAAAGTCTTTCGGTATCAAACACCGATTGATCTTGAATCCTTCAAGATTCGGAAGGTCATTTAACCAGCTTTTCCATTTTCTGGCATTGTCTTCTTCTAAGTTGTCGTCCCATCCTTTCTCTCTTTTGCACTCGTCCTGGAATATCTTCTTTGCTTGAAGTATGTAAGGACATACAAATCCCAATGGATCATACACAGAGCTAACAACCCTGAGAAGTCCTCTTCTAGTGTATATCACTTCTTTTGGCTTTATCTTCAGGCCAAACGTATCATCTTGGGTGTCCCAATGAACACCTAGTGCTCTTTCTACGGGAAGCGTCGATGAATCCAAGTCCAAACTTTTAACCTCTTTCGCTCTATCCTCAATAGGGATAGAAGCGATGACTTCTCTGTCGTTAGAGATCCATTTTGTCAGTCTGAAACCCCCTAAGGATAACAACTGACAAAGTTCCGCTACCAACTTCTTTGCTTGTTCTACAGTAGCTACAGACTTGAGGCAGTCATCAGCGTAGAAGTTTTCCATTACCGTTTTACTGGTTTCTGGGTCGAAGTCGTCTTTATGATCTTCAGCGGTACGTCTGAGTGCGAAGCTCGCACAGCTGGGGCTCCAGACCCCACCGAATAGATGAACCGCCATCCTATAAGTCTCTGGCTGCTGGTTGGGATCACCATCTTTCCACCACAGAAAACGTAATGCATCTCTATGCTGCGTGGAGACTCTTACTTGATGGAACATGGCCTCTATGTCCCCCATTACAGCTATCTGATCTTCTCTAAACCGAAGTAGCACTCCGATCAGCTTGTTTGTCATATCTGGACCTTGCAGTACTTGCTTGTTTAGTGAAGTCCCATTGTACTCAGCGGCACAATCAAATACAATGCGAAGCTTATCTGGTTTGTTTGGATTAACAACGTTGTGATGAGGAAGGTACCATTTTGTTCCATTGTTGCCATCTACTTCACTTTCTGGGACAGGCTCTGCGTAGCCCTTTTCCACTAAGTCTTCGATACCTGCCTTGTAACGGGCATGTAGATTGGGATCTTTTCTCAGTCTCCTACCCAGACTCTGCAAGCGTCTCTCTGCCATTATTTTGTTATCTGGAAGTTCCGGTGGTGTAGATTTAAATGGTATGTCCATCTCGTAATGTCGATCTTTGAGTTTTATGGACTCGTTCCATATTTCCACCACTCTCTTGTCATCTTGAGAAAATTGTGGAATACTTCCTGCTAAATTCTGGCCTACATCCAGTTTCCAGAATTGTTCCACCTGAGCCTCCAAATGAACATCTGGCCCTTGCTCAGCTTGAATGAAATTACATATGGCAGCATTCTCTTCAGGAGATCCATCTCTTTACGGACCATTCAGCGTCCACCCCAGTACTGTCCTAGTAGCATAGGGCTCACCTTCTTCTCCTTGTCTCACTTCAAGTGGAATGAGAGCACTTGGAACATCTTGACCGATGAGAAGAGAAACGCCAGATTCATCAATCTGGGGTACCTTTAAGTCCTTAAGATGATCCCATTTCTGGATATCGGATTCATCTGGCACACTGTTTTTCAACTTTGGGAAGTCTGTCAGTGCATACACTCTAGGCAACTTGACTATCTTCCGACTCTTCTTTGGCCCTTTGGTTGCTGTGACTTCTAACGATACTTCAAATGCATCTGCATCCCTGCCTTCGCTAAGGGTTTCCAACGACAATGAAGTCTTGTTCCCTTGTATACTGAGTTTGTCCAAAAAATCTCTTGAACAAAAAGTTTTGTTGCTTCCAGGATCAAGTAGAGCATGCGTGCGTATATAGTTGCTTTGGCCCTTTCCTCTTACATACACTGACACGATGGGTAGGGCAACTTTGTACGTTTCAATATCTGACTGTCCACATGCATAACTCTTGGCTTCGACCTGCTTGTCTTGTGACTTATTCAAGTCTTTCTCTACTTTCTGCTCACCTTCATTTGCGGACCTTGCTCTGGCAGCAATCACAGCTTGATGCAACAAGGAAGAATGTTTTCCTCTACACCCATTTTCTTCACAGTTTCTTGGTCGTTTACACTCCTTGACCCCATGATTGCTGAAATTTAAGCAGTTGAAACACAGCCGTTTGTCTTTGACGATTTCCATCCTCTTATCAGGACTCATCTTCTTGAATTTCTTACAAGTGCTCACCCTGTGGTTATCTCCACCACAAATTCGACATTTATAGTCTTTGGGCTTATTCTGGCTCTGAGTGGAAACAAAAGTACTACTGTTTGAATCTTGCGGTTTGCTAGAGCCGACAGTTTCATTGGCGTCAACGCTAAAACTTGACCCTTTCTTTTTAGGTAGCACAGGTTTCCCTTTTTCCTTGGACCAACTTACGTTGCCGAACACTGGGTCATTCGCCTCTCCAGCCACCATTTCTAGAAACTGAACAAACCTCTCGAAACTGGGATATTCTCCTTTCCTTTCCCGGGTGTTGTATGCTTCTTTTCTCCACCTAGCTTGAAGATACAACGGTAACCTGCTCAAGATCTTGACCATTCGGTCATGTGAGTTAACTTCACGAAGCTAGTTTATCGCCCTCAATGTTTCCATACAGCTTCTCACGTCATCCGCAAAATCTTGAAGCGCTTCCGGGTTATTTGGTTTTACAGGCGGACCGTCGGTGATCTTTGAAATCCATGACTTACAAATGACGAACTCATTTCCGAATCTCTGTTTTAAGAGTTCCTTGGCCCTTCTGTAACCTTCTACTGGGCTCATGAAAGCACAGGGTTGAATGACCTTCAATGCCTTTCCTGTGCAGTATTCAAAGAGCCTGTTTAACTTATCTCCGTCACTCACATTTGCGTGATCGATGCAGCTGTTAAACGCATTGATAAAATTCCAATATGTCATTGGATCACCATCAAAAGTCCTGAGGCTCGTCTTAGGAAGTCGTATGGCATCGAGCATCTGGTTCTGCAGTGCAAGCAAGTTGGTTGAATTGTTCGCTGCAAACTTGTCATCTGAAACTTTTCGAGGCTCCTTAAAGTAAGTCCCAGATGTCTCCTCCAGGCTTTCTCGTTCTCGTGTCTTTGGGGTATTGATAAGTTCTACTATCTGGGCAACTTGTCCGATGGTAAATGTCTCACCTGACATACCTTGTGACGTTGATCCTTTCCATTCTGGTGCCAAAGGATTGAGCACCGAATCCTTTATCTTTGATTCTGTCGGCTCTGATTTGAGTGTAGTCGGTTCTGTGCTGGTACCCTTAGGACCAGCCTGGTGACGGTAGGCCCCGCCACTGATGGATGAACAACCGAACATCTCCCCAGACTGCAACTTTACATCAACACTACCACCTTCATCAGGCACACCATATTTAGACCTAGAACAATATAGAGAAGCAAACAAAGTATCGGAACGCTTGTCAACAGGATTTTGACTTACCCTAGAACCTTTACTAAGATACTCAGGATTTTCAACAAACTTAGTTAGAACGTCCTCTTCTGCCTTAGCAGCATCAAGTTCAGCTTTCATTTCAAGCTGTTGTCGACGTAGTTCCATCTTCTTTCTCTCACGTTCCAACCACAGGCGCTGATTCTCGGCTTCGCGTCGTCGCGCGTCTTTACGGTGCGCTGTCTCTCGGAGTTGTTCCTCCTGTTGTAGTACCATCTCTCGTCGCTGGCGTTCAATGTCTCGCTGCCGCTCCTCTTCCTGAAGTATCGATTCTCGTCGCTGGCGTTCCACGTCCCGCTGGCGTTCCTCTTCTTGACGACACGCCTCAGCTTGCTGACGTTCGAAGTCTTGTTCTATTTGTAGATGACTCAGCTCTAACTCTTGCATCTCCTGCAGAGCTTTAGCCTTAGCTTGTAAGGCAGCCCGTCTAGCCACAGCCTTCGCTCTGGCACTCGAAGTTGTTGAAACACGTGAGGCAGTACGTGAGCCGACATTCGAAACGCTGTCTTGGGGTTCAACCTTATCCTGTAATGCCAGCTGCGTACAAAAGTCATCATACAGAAGTTTCGCCCTTTCAAACCTTTTACCTGCTTCGTCGAGAACTGACTCCTCAACAGTGACCCTGTCAGGTTCCATTTCCTGTACTATCAACATGAAATCACCGTGAGTCGCCTGCAGGTCCCTGAATGCTAACTTAAGTCTGTCCATTTTTTGGGAAACTTCACATAATTCTGCATGATTGTCTATCAGCGCTCTTAATTCGTTATATTTTCTCGTGAGATTGCCAATGTGACCAGCCCGAGAACGTCGGAGCGTAACTAATTTCTCCATGTTCACACTGTCAGGATCTAATAATTTGCTCGGTTCCCGATACCTAACACCACCCATCTCCTCCGTCGCTGGTTGCCCAGTACTACTAGTACGAGACATGATGACTTGTCAGTGATAGGTGACAGGTTCTGTCCAGTGTGCTACAACCCGTCACTGGAGTCGCAGATCATTGCTACACCCTGTCGCGAGTGTCGCAAGTAGTCGCACACCACACCTCATCGTGAGTGTGACAGGTAGTTGCAAGCCACACCTCGTCGTGAGTGTGGCAGGAAGTTGCACGCAACACCCCGTCATAGGTGTCACAGGTATTCACACGCCACACCTCGTCGTGAGTGTGACAGGCAGTCGCTCGTAACAACCCGTCATAGGTATTCGCAACACCCCGTCGTAGGTATTCGCAACACCCCGTCGTGGGTGTCACAAAATGTCGAGCGATGACACGTTTCCTGGCGGCAAGTTGTGAAACGTCTATTTCCCTCCGTGAATATATGCGTGTGTAGCGCGAGGCAAAGAGTTTCACTGTAAAGTTTATTATAATTCTGGCTTCTTTCGATTGGCTCGTGTAGGGATCAAATGATCAAAGGTCGCGACGAATAAACTTGAAAATATTTTATTAATTCATATTGGCACAAAACTGTCTTTAATTTGGTCTTTCAGCCGTCTTCAAATAAGCACCGAGATATCTCCAATTTATCCTCAAGTTATCCTCAAGCTATCCGTGAAACTACAAAATAATACCAAAATACAACATAATTTAGTTATGGGATTTACCAAAAAATATTCTATAAACTAGCTTTACCATTAACTTTATTTATAATGGTCCTGTATAGTATAGTTATATAAATAGTATAACCACAAAGCATATAAGCTAAATACTGTAATACTACTTTAGGACTCATAATTATATGTTTGACCATAAAGATTACATAAATTACATAAACTACCAGTTATATACGTAACACATACTGATAATACCTTGCATAGAATAGACACAGTGATATACTGAGTGTCCTATGATATACTACTCAGGCCCTATATAGCCCTATATAAACCTATACAGTGACATACACTGCACTATAGTAATACTACTGCTTACACAAGGTCAGACCTACAGTCAACTTTACACAATTACCAGAGCTTATGTACACTCTGATAGGACTAGGCAACTATACATACATATGCATTGAACAAAAATCTCTCGCACACATTTGTCTACACACCTCTTTGATGCCCTTTTTGTCCTTATTTGCTGGTTTCAAGAAGCCCTCAGTGACAAAGCCCTCTCACACAGCCGCCATCTTTGTTGTGTGATGACATCACAGGGCGCTCAGAAAAACCCCAGGTGGCGCAAGTGTGCCATAGGAAAAAACTCTCAATGGACCTTTAGTATTAGTTCCAATATTACTCACAAGGGGGCGCCCTTGTGCCATAACCTTTCCTTACACTATATACAGTGTTGTTTTAAGGTGGTCTTATCAGGGAATAAGCATCAAAGCTTACCATTATGATTGTTTGTGTAACATATTTAAGATAAAAGCTCATTTCTGAGCATTGTCTAGAGGTAACTGGTACAGCTGAAATGAAAATGTGGAGACTTTTAACTCAAAGCAGAGATCTATCTTAATAGAAAACCAGAGCTGTAATTTCTTTTGGATATCTACCCTCAAGGAGTCAGTGTCCGCTACCCCTCCTGGGGAATACCCCCTGTAGACAGTTTTGCATTGAGGACCAGGGGACAGTAGAGACTCATTCAGAGATACTTGAAGGTGTGGTGTTAGTAATTACGAAAGGATTAGCTGCTATGATTGGTTCTGGCCTCCTGTCAGAGTTTGATTTTACCTTGAAGGGTCGGGGGATCACCACCAGGACCACTTATCTCAATCTAATGCGATTACATGCAACTTTTAGGAGTGACTTATTCTCTCTTCAGGAAAGCAGTTAAAGACTTCTTGGACCCATGGTCAAGGATTCCAGGACTACCAAATGAGCTTTATCTGCACCTGAAGGCTCTAATCTAAGTAGATTTCAACTTTCAGGAGTGACCTTTTTAATAAGGAAAAGTGGTAAGAGACTTCGAGAGACAATAATTTGAGGAAATAGTAATGTATCGTTGGAAACTGGAGCAGGATCAGGTAATAATTGGTGCACATGTTTGTTTTTTGTTGTGTTTTTTTAATTTATTTACTTAATGTAAGGCACCCTTGTAAATCATTTGCCAGTATTTTTATTGACAGAATTATGTTGTATAGAAATAAACGGAAGCACACCAGTCTAGATCCCTTTTCACACTATGCCCAGAATGCATGTAGTTATGTCAAGATTTCAATATAACAGAAATGCCACATTTCTCTACTTTCATAGGATTCCCTTCATTTTGGTTATTTTGGACTACACAACTGATTTTTCCTACATCTAACATCTGTTTTAGAGTATTTGTGTAATAGTTTCAAGATATTCCAATACAAATTCATTTCAATACAGTTTTTTTTAAAAATATATTTTCACTTCGTTACTTTGGAAAAAATATAGAAAATTTGTTTCCTACTTTCCTACTTTTTAATCAGCTGGGAACAGCATCCCTCATATACAAGCATAATGGTCATTCTGGGGTTAGTCTGTTAAGGTTATGAAAAGAGAACTGGGAATTACAATTGGAATGGGAATCCTCTGGTGATCTTTCTTCGCACAGGAGACTCTGAGAGTATATTTCTCTGTACAAAAAAACATACAACTTCCTTGTTTGCACTTGGTAAAACTAACATATTGCTATTCGTAATTCCAGTATAAGTAAAAATGAAATTTCAAAAAGAAGTTGTGATATTTTCTAATCGTACCCTTAAGGATAGACAACATCTTTCGGCAGCCAATTTGCAGGACTCTCTTTAAATAGGCTTATATTTTATAATATTTATAGCATCGATATGGGTGTTATATCATTATATACCCTTTTGATAAACGTATCTGCTCATGTAATTCATATTTTGATGTGTACATATAATTATACCTCTATGAGCATCCCCGATATATACAGAAAATACATTTTTAACTTTTATTTTTTGCATGAATATCTCACTTAATATTCAATGGAAATGCATGATATTTTCACAGCATATAGAGAAGATCATTTTCTTCTTAGTTTTTTTTTTTTATATAAAATCTAGAAAATAATGTTAAAAAAATTAACAAAAATCTCCCAGATTTTGACATAAAATGAAAACCAGGATCTAAATAAAAATTCTGAAAGTGAAAAAAATGTTTTTCGCAGAGAATTCCTCAAATTTTAAAGTGCTCACAACAAAATGTGTTCCGAAAGATAGAGAAAAATGTGCTCTTTCATTTGATACATATCATGTTGTTATAGCCTTACTGGTTAGTGCACAATATACATTGTCGCAAATTATTTGTCCTATGCACAGTCCAAATAAGACTTAGTATTTGTGACTGTCTTGCCTTAAATAACATTAATTCTATCTGAATGTTGACTAATAGATTGACTGTAGCTAACAGAGATATCCATAAGATAGTTTGCATGCTAATCAGTTTAGTAAATGGAATGGGATTATCGATTGGTTAGGCCTTATTATTTTGTCTATGTTAATATTATAAATATCATGGTGTAACACTCTTTAGAACTATCATGGGAATTTATCAAATATAGGGAAAAATTAGCAATTTTGTACTCCTTCTTATCATTTATCTATATTCTTCTAATCACTAATCTCTATCCCATACATATAAGGCTAATGATCAATTCTAAATCTGCCAAATACATTTGGGGAAAAGCCCTCTACAAAATGTTCAGACGCTAAACAAACCACCCTGGAAATTCCAATGAGGGTCAGGTGCAAATCCCTCCAAAAACTAGTGCAATACAATGCTTACCTTCCCTTTATTTGGTTTCTAAGATATATAAAGGCCAACACTTTTTCGAATCGTTCAAGAGGTCAGCATCAACTATATGCCAGTTGTCAGGTACAACAGACAGAATGCCGCAATCTGATTGACAGATGGTTTTCCTAGATTTGGAATTTGAAATTGGGGTAGTATAAGGAAAATGAACGTAAATAATCTATTATAATAATTAAATGGCTTTGGTGGACATTATCCTATATAATATATCACTATATCAGTGCACATAAAACAATTGTAGCAGTTGAATTTAACATGATTCTAGTTTGTGATTTAAAGGAAGGAAAGTTGAGTACATTCTTGATTCTTTGGTCTTTGGAGCCAACCTAAGTAAAGCTATTTTATAACCTTTATAATTAGGTTTATTTACTATAAATAATGGAACATCATTAGCTCTAGTTTTTATATCTTTCTTGTCAATCAGTTGGATACACAACCTTTCTGCATAAATGACATTTCTTAGTAACACTGATTAGCAATTTTCCAATTTGGCATGAAAATCAATTATGAAACAATACAACAGGCTAATAGAACAACTCACTCTGTTGTGAAAGCTCTCATAGTGTTGCAATGTAAAACCTGCATTTTAGTATGATTGGGAGAGTCGTATGGACAGAGTGCTGTGGGTGCCAGCCTACAGACGACCAGCCTGGGGGGACCAAGGACCTACGCGGCATGCAGAAAAGGCTCGAGGGATCCCCTATCAACAGGCAATTAGGAGACCTGGGACAAGGGTATGGAACCCCTATGTTGTAAGGTGAGCAAAACAGTATAGGGTGTAGATGTGTTGTAAGGTAAATGAGCGATAGGGTATAGAAGCCCATTGTTGAGATGTTGAAAGACAAGTAATCTACAACCCTTTCATTATAAGGTAAGAGACTAAATGTGTGGAATTCCTATGTTCTAAGGTGAGTGAGGGGTAGGATACAGAATACTTTTTGTTGTAAGTCAGTGAGTAATAGGGCATGGAGACTGGAGCCTCTTTTCCATAATGTTAGTGAGTAATAGAATGTGGGACTTAAATAATATGCAGAAAAGGGTCTAAGGATCCCCTATCAACAAGCCACAAGGAGGTCTGGGGCCAGGGTATGAAACCCCTCTGTTCTAAGGTGAGTGAGTGTTAGAAAGTAGAAGCCTTACAATATTTTCATTTTTTTATTTTTTTTTATTAAACATCTCTTTGTTTACACAAAGTTCTTCCGATGAGTGTGACAGAAAGTAATAATTACAAGATGATTAGATGAGCAAATATGATAAACAGGTTTGGTATCATACCACCAATAAATGTACATTCCATTATGAACAGTAATTCAACTAGGTTTCATTATTTGTTATACAATTTCAAAATATATTTCTTAAAATCGCACGTATTTACAGCATTCTGAATTTCAGCGTTCAACATATTCCACTTATTGACACCTTTATAATACAGACTTTTTTTCACACGTTCCTTTACTGTAAATGGTAACTTGAATTTGATCTTAGTACTATTTCTCAATATCATATCTGGTTTATCACCATCAATATATCTAGGTATTCGACTCAATTTATACAACATTTTCATCATGAACATTTCTCGCCTGTCACTAAACATGTCCAAAGTCAATTCACCATGTAGATCAGACGATATAAGATGATTGAGTGATACAGTCCTTTTTGTTTTTATTCAACAAAGTTGCAATCAGATTTAGAGACATCAGCAATGTAGTATGCTGGTATATTAGTTCCATGCTGTCCACAAAGGCAATACCTTCTTTTGCAGTTTCAAGATATACAGTATTCTAAATACATCATTCACCATTTGTTGTAAGGTCAGTGAGTGACAGAGTTTGGAACCCCTTTGTGGTTAGGTGAGAGAGGGATAGGCTAAAGATCACCTTTGTTGTAAGGCTTCTGAGAGAATATGTAACTCCTTGAGTGGATGATAAAGTATGGATGCTCTATGTTGTACGATAAGTGACGGAGAGTGGGTGTGGAAGCCTTATTTTGTAAGGTGAATGAGTGTGTAAAAAAGGTAGGAAACCCTCTGTTGACAGGTGAGTGAGTAACTAGGCATGGATCCCCTGATGTGTATGGTGAGTGGGTGATAGAGAGGATTAAACCCCTACATTGTAAGATGAGTGAGTGTGGAGGCCCTATGTTTTGAGGTGAGTCTTCAAGACATGACAAAAAAATGTGGTTTGATAAATAATTGCCTGAATTCTTTGAGAAAAAAGCAGATTCATTAACTACATACAAGTCGCAATGATCCCAAGAGGTATTGCAAAAAAAAAAGATTGGCAGTGACCTAACATTAAATGAATAAACCAACAATAAAATACTAATACAAGTACTAATACTGGTATCTTTAGACACACATTATTTGTTTCAGGCCAGGTCCGGACCATATTTATGGTCCACCATTCAAGCCCTTTCCCCCAATGCTGCCCCCTATGCCTGTTCCGCCTGGACAACACATGGTCCTACCCCAGGATGTCCCCAGCCAGCAAAGGGTGTGCCTGCTTCCGACTGTTGTCGTTATCTGTGTGTTCCTTCTCATGACCCTCGCCTTAGGACTCTTCTTTGGTCTTAGAAGTATGGGAAATACAGGTAACACTCTGAGCAGACATGTCATTGTATGCAACATTCAGCATATAAGTATTTGCAGATACATTTTAATATATCATAATCTTATTTTTCTATATGGATGATCATGATCATGATCTATATCAATAACACATTTCATTTTCCTTTTGATATTGTGCTTTCATTCACACTTATGAACCTACAGGTAAATATCGGAACATATCTCTACTGAATATAATGACCAAGATGTTTATGTTATTAAACATATTCATTCATTCATTTGTTACTCTACACTGTCTATGTCCTATCAAGTTAGGGAACATGTGTGTCTTCCTGTATCTAGCAGTAGCTCCAACCCTCTTCAGGGCCACCATAGAGGTTGAGGGGCTGCTAGCTGACATTGGTCTGAGGTCAGACACCTTAAAACAGGACTTGGCCAGCACTTCATCCTATCTATGTGCTGAGGTAAGTGCAGCAGCACAGGTTTTATCTTATATGTAGGGCCACTGTCTTTTTTTTAATTTATTAAACCAATTGCTTATTAAGATCATGCTTAGGAACATATACTATACATGTACTATAATTGTTAATAAACATAGCATTATAGAATAAATGCCTGACAAATGTCACTTAAAAAGCAAATAAAATAAAATGAAGATTCTCCTCAACTTTTCTTAGATGTTTGGCATCAAATAGTTGTAAGTACTGGTACTATTTCTGTCAAAATTATGACAACGGTAAATTATGAAATTGAGAATATACCAATATTTCAGGTAGACAAGATAATGGTGGATCCTATACTAAATAATGACTACTATAACTGCACTGCAACATCTATCCCTGGGTAAGTGAAAAGTTTGCATTATTCAGCTAATGTCATGTTTCCTAATTTATCATAAAGACATATGTATGGAAAGTCACATTTGTATATTTAAAACAATCTTTCATAAGGGACCCCTTTATATGTCAAAAGTATAAACTAGATTAATTCAGTGATATTTCTATATTTTCCTGAACACACAGCTTCTGCCTTAGAATTATCAACAAATAGAAGGGAATTGACTATCACTAACTCTGGTTTTGATGCAAAATGGTAATGAATGACCTGCAAAGTAAAAGTCTAGGCAACACACACAAAACTAACAAGCAGCACAATGTCATTTACCTCTTGTATTTCGTTTGCATTTGTGCATTGCAGTTAGGAAAGGTAAGTGAGTGAACAAATAAAATGTGGACTAATTGCTGTGACATGTTATGGCAAGATGCAAAGCCATTAGAGTTTGAAAACACTCCTTCCTGCAGGTTGTCCCCGCCGCAGTTTGTGCTGGTCATAACGTTCCATGGGTCATGGGCCCGTGCCATATCAGATGGCAGGCTGATCTTTACCAACGCTGTGAAGACCATGAGACACAACGACCAGCCTGTATTTACCAGGGTCAGGATCAACAGGGTGGTCATAGTGGACAGCAGTGGTGCCAACAGTATGTACAAGGGGCAGGTTTTAGAATGAAGATCCTCTTCACTACACTATATTATTAATTTTATGGTTATAAGAGAGTGCAGGCCTATATCATTATAGTATAGCCAACTAATGTGATTGTTATCCTAGCAAAATCAAGCTGACATATAGTCTACATAGGTTTCTTTTTGTTAGATTTATAAAAGGATTACCAAATCATTATGTATGTATGTATTCATGAAGGCCCGATGCTAATTTCTTTGAATGTGTATGTTCCTAAACTGTTTTTTTCCCACTTTTAGCTGAAACAATCATCCTTAATCAAATCACAACTGCATCACCATCTGGCATAACAATGGCAGCTAAAGAGAGGCCAGCGACATCAGAGAGGCCAACAACATCAGAAAGGCCGGCGACATCAGAAAGACCGGCGACATCAGAAAGGCCGGTGACATCAGAAAGGCCGGCGACATCAGAAAGGCCAGTGACAACCATTATGTCAGGGGGTGGAGGGCTGGTGCCAGTAACCACAGCCCCTGATAAGGAAATGATGACCACAAAATCTGTGACCACAGGGGAACCAGACATCACCACTAATCAGCCAGAAATGCTTGTTGAAGAAGGTCAGTCTATGTGTTGATTTCAAGTTATTTGTTTTGATATCTATTGTTGCTAGATCATGATCTTAAACCATGGGATTTACAATACAGTAGGATAAATTTAACCATGACAATTAAAAAAAGTTGCAGCTGTTCAAAAATGCCTGTTTTTCCATTGATTCTGAAAACTTCAA
Source organism: Lepidonotus clava (assembly GCA_936440205.1). NCBI lineage: Eukaryota > Metazoa > Annelida > Polychaeta > Phyllodocida > Polynoidae > Lepidonotus > Lepidonotus clava. The sequence goes on from OW387138.1 coordinate 45,910,087, forward strand.
CAGTATGTTTGCCCTATGGCCTTGTAAATGTTCTTACAACAAAGTCTTGTAGTCTTTTGTTGTAGGTTTTGTTGTACATAATTTCCTATCCTTTGCCTAGTATTTTCAGACTTTTTCATGTTGTTTTATTACTTCACAAATATTTTTCTGCTCATCATCCTTCAACATGTTCTGTTTGTACTTTATTTCCCCACTGAAACACTACAGGGTGAATACAGGGGTGGTTGATGGGAATATACAGTTTATATTCCCCTGTAGCATAGAAGGGAATAATTTATATTGAAACAAATACCCCTCTGGTGAAAAAGTGGAAAATAGTCATCAAAACCTTTTTGGAAGGAATGGGGAAATGAAATAAAGAACATCCTAAAGGGGTATATTTGAGAAGTGATATATTCCCAGTGAAGCCCCAGGAAAGCTGCAGGTTTCCTCGGGCTTTACGGGGAATATCACTTCTAAAATATACCCCTGGTGGGTGTTCTTATTATTGTAACGTTTGCTGTTTTGGGAGGTCTGGGCTAGGTATGTAAAACCTGTTGGTAGTTCCCCATCTAACATCACCCTACAACCTGCCCAAATTGTACTGTAAACTTTGCCTGCACCTTATATTTTCAGAGTCTGTTGGAAGGCTTTCCATGTGGGTTTCTCGTCATCTGGTCATAAGGCTCCAACACCCTTGTCTTGTACTCTGACTTTTGTCTGTTCTATACAGCTTGAATCTTGCTAGCTCCCTGTAGCTTTGGTTGTATCAGGAGTTCTGGTTGAGGTACAGACAGCCTCTGGTTGGTTTCTGATATTCCCATCATCATTTGAATATGTTCATATTGCACTGAAACCTTTGCTGACTCATCAATGTTTGGATCATTTCATTTACCTTTTCTTTACACTTTCAAATTCTGTTGTCAGGCCTACCCTCTGGGTGATTCCTCATCAGCCCAGTAGGCTTAAACACCATCATATCACACTGTGACCTTTGCTCATGCTTTGTATTTCACTCAGACTCCAATATGCTCATGTACCATAACTATATTCCCCTTATTACAGCTCGAATATTGTCAGGAGGCCTGGTCGAGATACAAACAACTTTTGGATGGTTCCCTATTTGCTCGTCAGCCTCTAACACACTCATAGAAGGTGCTGTCTGCCACCAAACAGGACATTCAAAGTCAGTATATTTAATAGAACATACTGTTAAATATTTTTTCCAGCTCCCATGTTCTTCTGGATGGCATGTGGGTAACATGCTGGTATTTCTATAGACACATATGACAGAAATTTTCTGAAATCAAAGAGTTATAAATGTTTCTGTGAGGTCCAAATCTTTGAAAATATAACACAGCTTTACCTGGACCTTTTTTTATCATATTTACATTGATCATACCTCATTAAAGGCCATTGATAGCATCTTTACTTTGTACCTAATCATTCTAAAAAATCTTGAGAAAAATAATGATATCATGATGATAGAATTTCTACACATAAAAGGTGGTTATTGGGTTAAGTTCAATGTTCATGTGGAAATAGACTTTCACGTAACATTAATTTACTTTATGTTTTCAGTCACCTTGCTCTACATACTAATATACGAGTGTCCAATGCTAGCTTTATGGTCAACCAGATAGACTGTGATAACTGTACTTCATCCCCGACAACCATCACAGGCTGCAGGATCAAGGTTGGCAGATGCAAGACTGGTGATACAGATGTCGTCTCCATTAGATGTGTTGGTAAGGGCCTTTAGCTTAGTGTACAACACATAGACACATACTTAAATGTGTGGGTGCATTATAGAACAGCACATTGACACATAGTGCAACCTTCAGGTCTGTCAGGAAGGGTCTTAAACCTTCTTATAGACATTGTGCAAATGATGTTACATCTCCAAAAATATTCAGCACGGATGTTTTTGTCACATGATGAGCTATACTTGTAACAGACTTGCCAAATAACAATCAATAATAATTTCAATTTAGAAACAATCAGATGTGACAGTAAGGGCCTTATACCAGGGTGGTGAAATGGTTAACATTACCGTATCATGTGTGATGTCCTAGGTTTTATGATAAGCTGGGCTGGCTATCACTCCTCTCTGCGTGCCAACAACAGGGTTATGTGCATGGTCCTGTCTATGGGACTAAGCACATTAAACAACACATGCTTTAGAAAATGTGGAGACAGAATTGTCAAATCCTGTTCACAGCATGATAATTATGACCTTAGATGTTGGTAAGGCTTTAAAACCCAATAACCAACCAACCAACAATATGTGTACATGGTGTCAATCCATCAGATGAGTCAGTAAGGGCATTTTTCGTATCAAACAACACAGCATGATATATCCATGGTTTGTCACTCATCTGCTGGCAGAATAATGATAACAATGTAAAAATTGTGTGGGCAATCCCAATTAGATGTTACTTATTACTTCAAACTGGAAAAAGTCAAACAAATACACACAAAAAAGAACAGTAAAAGAAAAATCAACAAGGCATTTCCTCATGATCTGGCCAGTAGGGTCAGGCCCAGTGATGCGGGCCCAGTCTATAGTGGATATCTATAACAGTCTTAGTTTCTAGGTGGTACACCACTATGAATCTCTTAGGCTTATATTCCGATATAAATCTATTGATCTCCAAAGAAGAGCATTTGGTTTGGAAATTTTCTCTGGATGCTGCTACTATATGTTAGACTTCACTGCTCACTACTGCTGACCAGCAACCCTGTCAAGTCGCATATGATATGGCCATGCAAACATAGCCAATTGACAATAATGAACAATTTCCAAGACCTTCCAATAACAACTTTTATACCCATGTATTTCCATTTGACTACAGAGTTTCACACATGTATTTTTCTTCATATGCATTATAATTCACTTTGAAACTTCTGTAAAAGATGATCTGTATTTATCCAGGTTAGGCATGTATGTCTTTTTTGACCAGAACTGAGAAAACCTTTTCATCTAGGGGAAGGCACGGCCGGCAAACAGTATGACCTTATAGTTATAACTTACTGCAGATTTGCATGAGGAAACCCCTTTTAAACATGTTTATTTTCAAAGTTATGTGTTACTCTGTTCCAATAAACTCATGGATCTATTTTCAAGTGGCAAGTGATGATGGCACCAGTAGGCAATTTCCCATGAGAGTAACGGGTGGCCCTGAGTTTTTAACTGGCCGCATAGAATACTTTTACCAGGGACGCTGGTATGGACTGTGTGCAGATTCCTGGAGCCAGACCGAGGCCGATGCTGTATGCCAGGCCTTCTGTTTTGAGTGAGTACCTCATGGTAAAGTTATAAATGTTGTTTCTTAGTGTTTTCAATCTAGTTTGATTTGTTTTGGTATGAATTAATAATTTTTTCTATTTAAATAATAATTATCTATTGTAATATTGTATCATAATTCTTTGATGAAACATTTGCAACTGAAAAATTAAAAGAAATGATTTCAGTTTAATGTACAGTTATACAGGTGAAAAACCTTGGGGCTTTTATAAGGCCAGTCACTGGGGACTAGTTCAAGAAGCTTTATAAGGGGTTCTACCTCAATAGGTTATGCATCCTCCATTATGGCCACAGCTGGTCATACAACCCTCTCCCTTGGTTCTTTATGAACTGTTTGTCAACAGAGTCAGTTTATTATCTTTTCTCTGAAGAGAACAACTTGCTCATTCATCCAAAGCATTAGATCATGGGCCTAGCTATGGAACGTATCTGAAGACATTGAATAAAACATAATAAGAGAAATTCTAATCTGACAAAGTGGTTTACACCCAATGAGGGACCTGATAACCATCATCAGGTAAACAGAACTAGGCATTTCGTAACTCTAAGTATATGGCCTTTTTAAAGATATACCTAAGATATAGTTAAACATGCTCAAAGAAAAAGTGCAATGTGTCTTTATCTCTGAAGAAACTCAAAACAGGTATGAATCACCCAGACCAATAAAAATTCTTTTGTTTGTAGTCCATACCCAGGCATATGTTGGATGACAAAAAAGTCATTTAGAAGCATAAGAGCCCAGTCTCATACATCTGATGCTAAATCAGTTTGGAAAGTCTTGATATAATTGATCACCTAATGTGAGTCGCAGGCTCACAATAAGGATGCCATTATCAGCTGCAAAGATTATAGACTCAGATATCTATGTGAATCTTTGTAAAGCTTTGAGAAAAGGATAAACTAATTCAAATTCTCTTGACCGGTGAACAACAAGAAAAAGAGTAGGTGAATATAATATAATATTAATTAGTAGATAAATATGTGTGGCCTTCTAAGTTTTGTATTGTATGTATGATCTGGCAGACCAGGGAGTTGTACTGATGAAGAACGCATAAAAAAAACCCCTGAGATTTCTCATACATTAACTGACTGTTCTCTCCCTACCCTCATGTGATCCCAGGGGCCCCTCAAGGTGGTTTACAACCTCAGACCTGAGAGGCTACAGGTACCCGGGGATCCATGAAAATGTGCATCCACTGCCTCACCTGGGGGTACTCTATGAGGCAGTGTCATGTCCTTGTGGGGTGGATGGCCTTCACTCCTGTCGGCACACCATGGCCAACAACACAAACTCCTGTCCCTCCAACAAGATGGCTGCCGTCAGCTGCCACAGTGAGTATTTCTTATCCTATTAAATTTTCAGGACAGTCAACAGACCCAGATTTCCAGCCCTATATAGGACAATTCAGAATATTTTTTTTTAAGTTTTGTAACTATGATTCTTCATTTTAGTTTGCTGAAAATGAACCATGAGTTGACAGGCCCATAATAGTTGCAATGCATGCACTAGGAGCCCATTTAAAGAACACTAATACATATATGCATCATTTCATGTATATTCGTTGAAAACATTGTGTCTTTGGAATAATTTCAATTACTTAGTTAGATTGATGGTAGATATGATCAAAATATTTATTTCATAACAATACTAGAACATCCTTGCAATGCTCTGGTTAAGTTCTTCAACCAAACAGAATGTCCTTATAACATTCTGTTTTGGTTTGGTCTAAACATCACCAGAAATTAATGCTATGATGATATTCTGGGCAGCAATTTATGGACATTTTACGAAATTCTTAGTATTTCACATGTACAAAATAAATGTTTTATGGTTGTTCCACAAGGGAGAGTCCAAATTCGTAAAGAGGCAGAAGAAAATCCTCTGTAAATGCTTTGTAGATTTACTAATCATAATTAGTAAATCTGAAAACATCAGACCAACCAGTTTAAACCTCATAAATCTTCATGTACACCTCACAAATAAGTAAGATATTATGTTTCTATAATTAGTTTCCATTCTAATTTTGAGTATAAAAATATGCGAACCCGAATTTCATATTTGTATATTTTAGTATTTAAGATGCATTTTGTGGACTTGAACCAGAAAAAATATCATTTTTTTTCCTCATAAATATTCCCTGGTTGAAAAATTGGCTATGCATTTAACAGATTTGGAATAAAAATTTTGCATAAAAAGTCCCTAAATAGGCCCCCAGTTTTCAACCTCACCATCGCTAACATAACTGTTTTGTGCCATCTTAGTAAGTAATGGACAGACTAAAATAGGATGGGTGCAGGATGGTTCTCTTACATTGCAACTAGGCTGAGTACCTGTCAATCTGTCAAGGTGTTTGCTATATCAACCCCTTCCATCCCCATTACAGACCAACCCCCAGTAAATACAGATGCATTCAGGGTGCGTCTTGCTGACCGTCATGGCAGTGGTGATCGGTGTGGTCGAGTTGAGGTCTATATCAAAGGAACATGGGGTGGGGTGTGTGATGACTTCTGGGATGACCAAGATGCCACTGCCACCTGCGGCCAACTGGACCTGCCCATGTGAGTACAGAGAGTATTCCCAATTATCAAATCAACAATTGAATATTCTTAAAAAACAGGGGCAACCTTAAATTTATCACAAAAAAAGTTTTCCTTGTAAGAACATCTTTTTTTCCAGGTACAGAGGTGTTTGGGCATGAAAATATTTCACAGTATTTTGCAATCTGGTAACCTAACTACACCCAAATGTCCTGTCTACTTGGATACACAGTATGATCTGCTTGACTGCAAACAACTTGTTTCATTTGTAGATCTCTATCCAAAAGAATGAAATGTCCTCATGGACATGGCCAGCCCTGAAGTCAAAAGGGCTTTCAAGTAAGATTGAGGGCACACAAGTTAATTAGGGGGGTTTTATTCTAAATTGTTCATGCATTTTTTCATATTTTACTTATGTTTCGAAAATAAGAGATTGTTTCAGGCACCTTACTCCTTGTCTTATGCATCATCTACATCTAACATGATTTAAAACAAAACAAAATGAACGTCTTTTTCAGGCCCGGGCAGGCGTACAGCTGCAGCTTTAACCCACCTTCTATACCCATGATGACCACCCCACCCATCCTAATGGATGATGTGCAGTGTGGGAAAAATGATACCCTTCTGGAGGAATGTAGCAGAAGGGGTGGTGGGCGGCACAACTGTGGGCCTCACGAGTATGCCTGTGTCTGCTGTGGGGGTAGGGCAGCTCTCTTCATTTATCTATTCATCTGTTTATTTATTTATAAATACTGTAAGGAATAAAGTAATTATGAAATAAAGAGTTAATGAACACAACAACAGTGTAATAGGTTTGGGCGAACATCGAGCCAAACGGGCCCCTATTTAATAACAGAAACATTAAATACAAGACAGAAAAAAAAAAAAAAAAACTCTACCTACTACATACTCCTTCCTGCTGCTGGTGTGCTATGAAACTAGGTCAGGTAGTTGCAACTGGTAGTGACAGGTAACACAAAGTAACTCACCAGGTGGCAGCAGGGGATGAGACAGGGGAGCTCCCTTCTCATTTATATCCAGATAAATAATATGATTTATCTGGCACATTTACTAAACCTCCTGGAGGGGTGCACAAGGGGTATTTGAACAATGCGAGAGGCAAACAAACATGTGACACAACTGTGACCCTCACAAGTGTGCCTGTGTCTGCTGTTGGGGTAGGGCAAAACAGCGGGCCTCATGACTCATAACTCCTATTTCTGCTATTGTGTCTTGAGTACTCCTGTGTCTGCTGCAGGGTTGGGATTTCTTTGTTGACAGATTAATTTATGGATGCATTCATTTATTTACATTGCTGGAGGATTATAGGAGAGAGTGATATCATATATTCTAATTTATTTTCATTTGTTTTGTTATAAATTTGTATTTGTTTATCAGTGCAGTACTTTTGCAAGGAAATTATTGTTAGGTAGTAAATCATATTGTATTTGTACATGAAGTTATACTGCAAGCCCTGCTGGTTACATCTTTTGATGCTGGCCACATTTTTGCAGTACTAACACATATGTTGGTAAATAAAGTAGACAAATTCAGTTTTTGAGGTTTTTGACATTTATCTTATTGAAAGCTAGAAGGTGAGAAAAATTGTTTGTTAAGACTAAAATACCCTTTTCTTCATTAAACTTGAACACCACTAATTATCATCATTGGTATGTCTGGTTCTCCCCTAAAAGCAGCCAACCCACCACAGGTGGCAGTGAGGCTGGAGCCCCTAGTGGCAGGCAGGGTCTCTGAGGGGCAGGTCCTTGTACAGGACCCCACAACCAACACCTGGGGGTCTGTCTGTGCCTATGACTTTGGCCCAAAAGAGGCCACAGCTGTCTGTGCCTCTGTTGGCATTCAGTAAGTTTACAAACTCTACTTGTTTTTCATAGTATATTTCTATGAGGATCTTTTAGGTACAAGTCCTGTTTTTTTATTTATCAATACTGGTCTTGGTACAGGTGCTTGTATATGTAAATTGAAACATTAGTAGATATCAATGATAATTTACACAATAGAAGCAATTTAAACATACAGTTGTAGTGTGGTTAATAAAACAAAATGGTATACTGCACCATTCTATTGATTTAAACACCAATTAAACAGACAATTGTAACAACTTTATTATATTCCTTCCCTAACAACAGTGGGTGTGGTATGGTGATACCATGCTCCCCAACCCCGATCTCATACCCGATTGTCCTCGCTGGCCTGCAGTGCACCCTACAGTCACGAAGCATTGTCCAATGTTCCCATTCTGGCTGGGGGGTATCTGACTGTAAGCCCCCCAAGCCTGTGTGTGTCTCTTGTGACCTGGGTAAGTATGTGTGAAATGATAAAGGAAGTCATAACATAACACAAGTGGCATACTTCCAAGGTCTCTGTAGTTTTATTTTTGACCAATTACTGTCAATAAGCTTTTGCAACTATTATATCATATGGCTATCACAAAATACAAACCTGTATTGTTACTGTAAATCTACTTCATCCCTTACCATAGTTGGTCCCTCTGCAGATGGTTTCAAATGACTGTATATCTCAATTGTTAAACTAGCTATGACTTTTTTTTTATTCTTTCCCTCTAGAGACAAGCAACTTGCCTCTCTATTGCAAATGGTAAATTAATTATGACCCTCAGCTCTCTGTTCTCTCACTCTGTAGGTAGTACAATACTATCATATGTGACAGTTTCTGGGATTTCCAGCCTTATGGAAATGCCTATTCATGGACCTAGAGCCTTTATTTAGCTTAGAAATCATAAAAATCATAAAAATAAGCTATATCCATGCTATAAATGAAATTTTTCATAGTTTTCATTTCCGGTGAGAAAATTTTGATTTTTTTCATTTTGTTGCCATGGTAACCGGAATGTTGATAGAACGTCCAAACCAGCCGATACTATAGCTATGCAAATATTGGTTTCCATGGTAACCATGGAACAAAATTAAGTTTTCAAAATTTGAAATTCTGAATCAAGGGACTGATTGGCCATATTCAGCAAAAAACAGATTCTGAATATCTTAAATAGAAAGAAAATGGCAGAATATTTCCTGAAATCATATTTAGGATTTCAATTTTTGGCCTAGATGATATATAAGTTATATTTTTATAATTACCAAAGACTGGTCTATTTTAGCGTATTTAGCGGATCTGACCTCTGTGTCTTCAAATCAACATAACTTTTTTTCTAATAAAAATATTTACCTAATCTTTTCAGTATTAGATACCCCAAGACACCATCTTAATTTAATATTCCAGGCCATAAGACTGCTTTTCGCAGAGGATGTCACATATATTGTAACTGTTAAAACAAAAACAACCCTCACCTTTTGACCCTTTCAACCTTTCAACCTGTTGATTGTACATAACCAGTATATTTCAACTGTTAAACCAGGTATATTCCTCTGCTGTTGTCTTTTCTCTTCTGTCTTTTCAGACTTTCACAACATCACCCTATTTCCCTTTTAGACATTCACAATGTCACCCTGTCTTGTAACTATTATACTATCTTCAGCCCTCTCCTGTTACTTTCCCCTAGACAAACCTTTGTACAATATGACCTTGTATTGGAACTGTTAAGACACCTATTACCCTCTATATTTTTCCACCACAGACATGTACAATGTGACTCTGGAGGGCCTGGGTAGCCCCTATGCAGGGGTAGTGGTAGTGTCTACAGCTACAATGAATGGCACAGTATGTAGGGATGGCTTTGATCTTGTTGATGCTAATGCAACCTGCCACTCCCTTGGCTTGGAGTAAGACTTCACTTTCTTTATAGTATTACTTTATATGGTTTATTGCACTATTATTACTTCGTAATTATGACTTTCAGATGCACTGACTACAAAATGACTGTAGCAAGTAATTATTAGCAAGTATTTGTTTTTCCTCTGTTGATTAAAAATTCATTAAGAATTTGAGATTACAAAAATATGTTTTTTTAACATAAATTGTTATAATGCTAACCTCCAAGAAAACACAAATTGAAACTATTCACAAAAATACTACAGCAAAACTCTTTCCCTGCCTCATGACTTTTAGTGATGGAATATTTTGTCTCTAGTTTCCAGCCTGAGCCATACATTTTGCGGTTTGAAAGGCTGAACATCCCTGAGCAGACAGGCCCTATTCTGCTGTCAGAGCTGGAATGTACTGACACAGATTCTAATATACTTAAGTGTCCCCATGCCCATGAAGGAGACTGTAGTGGCTCCTCTATCACCTGCAGCCACAAGGAGGATGCTGCTGTTGCCTGTTTGAGTAAGTATGGGTCTAAACCCCTTGAATTGACAAGGTGAGAGGTATTTCTTTAAGAGACAGAAAACCAGTACAATTGACAAATTTTCAAAACTCAGATAAATATAGAAACATGTTAGATGAGTCTATAGTTAAGGTCAATAGTAAAGTACTAGTTGTGAAAACTAGCTCAAACCGAAGTAGAATAAAGAGAAATGGTGATATTTCCATTTGTTTGTAAAAAAAACACCACTTTTGTGTATCCCCATTAATTGAATCGGGCAAGGAAAACATTTTAAAATGATTTTCTGCCATATTTCATTGTTTAGTTTTTAACATAGGTCAGAAATAGGCTCATGGAATGTATTTTCATGATTATTTTTAGTTCGAAAAATTTCCTTAAAGGGAGGGGCCAGTGTCTGCAAAGAAGTATACTGTCGTGATCCACATCATCAATAGAATAACTGTACCAAATTTTATACCTCTATCTCTCCAAGTTTTCATTTTATGTGTGTTTTTCTGAATCAAACTGATTTGCCCTGTCTGCACCATGTGCAGCATGCACAGTGCATTTGTCTGTGTGTGACGTCACAAGCAGAACAGTTGAAAAAATGTTAAAATTGAAAAAAAAGCAATAAGAAATTTATTAAGTGTTCTATATAAGTCTAAAAGAGATTAAAATCACCAAAGTAAATTGTTTATAAAAGAAATTGTGGAAAAAATATGGTTTTATGGTATTTAGAAATTTAAAATTTGAATATAACTGTCATTTTGTGTGACGTCACACACAGACGTCCTGTCCCAGGTGGACAGAGGAGACAGGTGGATAGGGGATTTCAAAATCAGATTATTTACTCAAGGAATCAATTCACAGTGAAAGAAATTATATCTATCTATATTTTAACGTACTTTAAACAGTATACAATGGGAATTTAACAACATTCTAAATTCACTGGCCCCTCTCTTTAAATTTCCTATTTTTGGGTCCATTTTAATTGGAAACTTGACATTTCCACATGTAAGTGACATTTGCAAAAACAAATGATATCCAACTATCCCTTGAGTGACAATTGTGTATAGATCTTGTGCAGATGTGGTCACTTAATCACTTTTTGGTGATCACCATGTGGTTATCATAGCCACCAGGTTATGATATTTATACACAATTTATACTTTTTTAAAAACAAAATTGACTATTGATTATGATTTAGTCAGATACCACGGTTATCTATCTTGAGTCTGCCTGTGAAGTGCTCAGATTACTCAGATTAAGTCTATACTCACTCCTACCTGGTCTTCACAAAGCTCAGCTACCTCATACATCTCATGTTTCTATTCTGATAAAACATTTCATTTCCTCCCATCTAGAAGCATTGTAAACCCTATATTCTATGCATTATGTATGACCAACCCTTTATTTTACATACTACTTTTGTCAATTGAAACAATACATTTCTTCTGCACACTACTGATGTGACTTTGACTGACCCTTTTCTATAATAATACTTCTATATTACCCTCAACAAACCTTATCATTCAATACTGCTTATGTTCTTCCTCAACCTTTAGTACTAGTCTCTTTTTGTTTACAAATTACATACTGGATTTCCCTAGAATTTTCCAATTTTCCATTGAAATTTCCCTATGATTAATGATACTCAACCATTTCAAAAGGCTAATGGACACTTGACTCATATTTTCTCAGACCCTTCCCAGAGGATTCTGTCATGGAGGCTGTCTGAGGGCAACCATGGGGTGCTGGAGGTGTTGCGAAGCGGGATCTGGGGCACTGTGTGTGACGATGACTTCACCAACCAGGCGGCCAGGCTTATCTGCTCCAAGTTGGGCTACAGGTACTGTAATGGCACGAGCAAACACCCTTGCACGTATGACTTTAGAAGGGGTCTTACCCCCGGTGTTTATTCAAAGCGGGCACTTATTTGACACCTGGCACTTATAGATTTGCTAACTGTGGATATAGATACATATCATATATCAAATTAAAGCTGAAAATTGTAGCTATCTAATGTTATCAATAATTAGTGATTGGTAGCTAGTAGAGGGTCCTCAGGCATAAATTTAGAGAGAGGGATACCCTCGACCATTATTTGCAACAGGCACTTAATTGAACCCCAGTGTTTACTAGGGTCACTACGGTAAATAGTGTATATCTGACACAAAGTTAAATAGTAAAGGTAATTGTAGAATATATATGAACAAATAGTAAATACTGGATATCTAGGACACAGATAAATAATGTACATCTAGATCACACATGAATATAGTATACCTGAGCTACAGGTTAATGCCACATACTATTGCCAGGATACGTTATGAATACTAACTGGATACTGCTATTCAGTATTTTTAGTGTATTGGCACAGTGGGCAGTATTTGTGTATATTGCCCACCTTGCTTAAGGGTGTAAAATGTTTTTATTTTTATTTTGTGAATTATGAATGGATCTGCCTGATCATTTTTTTAATGTCATATAACATAATGCAGTCTGATTAAATGGAGATAGTGATAGAGCCCTGTATTTGAGAGTAAACCAACAATTTTTAGGGTAAACTGCTTGAAACCATTGTGTGAATAGTTGAAACATTGTAATATTATATACCAATGCCGAAATACATTATGAATACTAACTGGACACTGCCATTCAGTATTTTTGGTGTATTGGCACAGTGGGCAGTATTCATTTATACTGCCCACCTTGCTTTACTGTGTAAAATGTTTTACTCCTTATTTTGGGAATTCAAAATGGATTTGCATGATTATTTTTTTAATGTCAGGTAAAATAATGCAGTCTGATTAAATGGAGGTAGTGTTGGAGTCCTGATTTAAGAGAAAATAAAGAATAGTAGGGAAAACTGCTTGACACCAGTCAAAGTGTGTGCATAATCAATACACTGGAATACTGCCCACTTTGCTCCACTGGTAATTTCCTTTCTCTTTTGCTTATAACTTACAAAATATGGTATATAATATAAGGAAAACTTACCTCGGTTGACAGTACAACCCTGTATACTCGGTGGGATGTCAGAAAAATTACAGCCCTCAGCCTAACGGCCTCGGGCAGTAATTTTTCGACACCCACCTCGTATTCAGGGTTGTACTGTCAACCTCTGTATGTTTTCCTATAATACTGCCCACTTTGAGAGGTTGGTATGCAACAATGGAGTCCTGGTCATTGTAATGTGCTCGTGGAGTATAGACCTTTTGTAGATGGGGGTCATACAGAAAACATTTCATATGTTATATCAATCAGGCATGGACTGGCTGTTGGTAGTTAAAAATACCATGTACAAATCTAAGTTAACTGCTAAGATTTAAATAAGGGGAGCTTCCAGAGACACAGATTTAGTCGCCTTCCCCTCGCTTGCATAACATATCTAAAGGTGACTATGAGTATATCTGGAAAACCTCTAGGATAATCAAAGAACAGTATTTTCAGTTTTCCATACAGCTATTGAACTATTTTTGTGCATATCCATTCTTAGAGAGCTATATTTCCTACTCTTTTCTTTCTCCAGTGGTGGTTATCTTTTTGGGGCCAGTCAGTTTGGGGCTGGTCAGGGCGTTATCTGGTGCTCTGGGTTTGACTGTACTCCGGGAGCTGAATCTATAGACAATTGTCCCATGGTGAACATGCTGAATGCCACCTTCTGTGACCACCGCACTGATGATGTCGGCCTACTCTGTTACAACGGTAAGGGCTTTGTCACAGATATACATTTATGTATACGTTCTAGACAAATATTTGGATTTGCCACAGATATAAATTCATGTCTACATACTAGACACCATTTTAGTGTTTGCAAGAGATATAAATTTATAAATACATGCAAGTTCCTGTTTAGGGCACAGATACACATGGGCAATTATCACAAATTGGGGCCTCAATGAGGTCCTCAAAATAAATTTCATAAGAAGTAAACAATTTCTATTTAAATTTATTCTAGGGGGGTAGCTTGATACAAAATTAATATCAAAATTTAGAAAATCTGTCCCTTTTTGAATCCTATCAACCCCACGCTCATTGAAAATACCCACGATTGATGATAACACTTCCACCATTGATGATAACAGCCAATGATCGATGGACAACACTCCCACAATCAATGATAACCCCCTATGATCAATGATAAGACCATAAAAGCCCTACATATTTTATCTATACAATAGTGATGCTGTCAATCAATAACAGATATGTTAAAAAGTTGTTTATTTGGGGCTAGATGTGTATGCATGGATATACAATTAGATGCTGAAATACTAAGTACTAACACCCAAAATTTCTTGAAGAGTAGCATAAATAAACTGTAAAATATACACCACATAAACATTCCTCAAAATATCACATTTTCACTATAATTCTTTAAATTCTTTAGAAAATATTACTGAAATGGGTCCCTTATAGTAACAGGCAATTCCTTCAGAAAAAAACCATCTGCCATTAAAAGTTAGATTTTACAATGTATAGAACACACTTGCCTTCCACCCTTAAATCTACTATGGAACAAGACCTCTCTTAATGTAACAACATCTTCGTCCTAATAGTTTGTATCAGAAGCTGTTATGGGTTTGGATTGTTTAATAGTGTCTGTATTATTCTCAGGTATTGAACCTGTACCAAAGTACAGTTTCAAGGTCATGGAGGAAGAACTGACCTACTTCTATGGACTGGTGACGGTTGAATTTAACAATATCCAGGGAACTGTCTGCGGCCAGCTGACTGACCAATCAGCAGTGGCCCTCTGCAAACACTTTGGTTATGAGTAAGGAAATAGAATATAGCAAAAAATAAGGAGTACAACCTTTCTGGGCAAATGGGTATCAGCTATAGGTTATATTGGTAATCTCACCAGGAACCAGATACAAAGAAAGTTCCTGGATGGTACACAGAAAACCTAAAAGCTCAAAGGTCCAAAAGAGTAGTTCTCCTCATTTGAGGAAAATATATTTGAATACATTATATAAACCGTAAGGTTGTACATGTCCTCTTTATAGCCACTGATAAGGCTGCCATAACCATTTTCTGTGTTGTGATGACACCTCATCTGTGCAACGTCATTATTTCTCCATTAATTTTATATCTATGCTCTAGAATCATCCTATCCATTTTTGTCTTTCAAGTGATGGCACTGCAGGAAATATTTACTATGTTGGAACTGGCCCTGTTTTAACTTCTGGTCTTTCTTGCCATATACTGGATACTGGCTTGCAGTGTACCCATGGAGGGTGGGGCAGTGCAACCAGCAGTCAGTGCATCCACCATATGGCAGACACTACACTCATCTGCAGGAGGTACTCTGGTACGTACCCACTATGAATAACTTCTTTTTTATGATCCCTAAGTTTTACTCCCTGTGGGTATATATATATGTATGTATATACAAAGATCTATGTTTAAATATATGTATGGGGTTGCCACACTTTTTTTGAAAATCAATTTAAGACCAATCTTAGAACTATACATGACCAAAAATTGGAAAATTCAAGACTTTTCAACGTCTCAATGAGAAAATTGTCAGAAACATAGTTTGACATTCAGACACCTGAAAGTGACTTTTCTTTTTGTTTTGCTAACAATGATTCCATATACATTTTGAAATAAGATTCAATTAAAACCTTTCAAAGACCTATTTATGGCCTTAAATTGTATAATCTTATTAACTTTGCCAACTGACTGCCTGGCAAACTGACTGCTCAACTAATCAACTGACTGAATAATTCTCCCTGAGAGGGATTTCCAAAAGTTGACAGGTTTGTATTATAGGAAAAGTGTCTTCAGTCCATTACAAGTGGATCAATACTGCAGTGAACTGACAAGGCATAAATTTCACAATTACCTCATAATTAGGCCTAAAACAATATTTCTATCTAGTGAAAAGACCATATTTACTATCTCCTATGTTATATCTCCTATGCCATTCTTAGGGTTAGATTTACTGGCATGTGGAGCTAACATGTAACATTATATCCCCTATCCCAGCATCTTTAGGGTGATGGTGTGGTGGCATATGAAGCTTAGTACTGCTATATCCTTCCAGCATTTGAATGATTCCTGTCTGTGGATGTAGTGGCCTGTGGAGCTTGATATTTACCATTATATCCCCTATCACAGTGTCCTGTGAGTGGCGCTCCATATAGCACCATACCTGACTTTATATCCCCTATCCCAGAATGAATATTGTTGGATTTAACGATGTGTGGAGCTTAATATTTAAATTATATCAACTCTTCCAGCCTCCAGAATACTGGGCATTGTGGATAGGAACCTCAGTACTTACTGTTATATTTCCTGTCCCTGCCACCCAGGGCCAGGGGTGGTGGCTGCATATGAAGCTCAGTACTTACCTTTATACCCCTTGTTATATAGCCTCTTGTGGGACTGGATTGGTGGCATGTGATGACCTGCGGCAGTGTATACCTGCCACCAAGGTGTGCAATGGCCAGAGTGACTGTTACGACAAGTCAGACGAGAAGGCTGGCTGCAGCAGCTCTTTCAGTTTGAGGCAGTCTTTGTTCCAGGATCATTTGACAGCTTCAGGTAATGCCTAGATTTCTTTGTAATATTTATGAGTCCCTTTCTCTACATTTGTCATTGTTTAGTACTGGTCTATTTATTGCACTAATTGTTGTCAGAATGACTACACTACATTTAACAATTTTAGAGGACCTAGGCTTGGGCATTAAATACTGTCAGTAATAGAGACTTTTAATAGAGTAATATCTACCATTTGTAAAATGGTCAAGACTTCCCCTTAAACATTATTTAGAGAATGAGTTTGGGAAAAGATGATAAAATGTTTACAAGTATGTTTGATAGTAATAACCATACACCAGGGTGTATGTTTTTGTTTTGTAGTTAAATGCAGCACTGGGAGGGTGATAACTGTGTGTCTGGGTACAATGCCAATGAGAGTGGAGGTCCTCAATGGTTTAATCAACCCTGTAAGGCTGCCCAAAGGCTGATTTCCTTGGCATCCCAATGGTTGATAAACCCATCTAGGAATGCTTCCCCATTTTGGTGATAACATATAATTGTGTGGGTAAATGATGGCTTTTTGTCATGGCTATTTACTTGAAAGTATTTTTCCCAATTCTTGTTAATGAAAACAGAAATCTTAGGGTAGTGAATGGACAAGGACCAAGTAAGAAAACGCTTAATGTATGTATCTATATCAGCTCATTGTTTTCTCTTTTCCCAAGAAGGAATCCCTTTACCATGCAACTTTGATGGCAATAACCGATGTGGCTTTGAATCATATGGCTTAAAGCTGGAGGCAGAGCCCAGTGGGGGTGAGTACATTCATATGGTGCACCTCTCATTTACTTAGTAAAAAGACATACAAAAATAAAAATGGTTTAAAATGTAGTGATCTTAACCTTTGAACTTCGGCAGACAGTTTTGTTTATCTATTTGAGATAACACATACTGACATATTTTCTTTTTTTTTCTTTGCCATCATTTAAGATCGTTTCAGATATAGCCAGCAACATCATATTTTATCATATACTTGTTATTTAATATTCATATTTTTCACTACACATGTCAATCCCTATCATATCGAGAAGCCGATACAAGATTTCAGAAATGGGGGTCTATATATATATATATATATATATATATATATATATACATATACACTGAAATGTCCTGTATTCGTAAGCATGTTTTTGCATTTGTATGTGCATTTTTATCAATTCTAAGTGTTCACCAAAAGGGGGGAGGGAGAAATGAGGATCCCCCTGCACCAGATCTACCCATGACATCATCCATTATTCTGAGTCGATACAATTTTGTTTTAATGGTTTATAAAAGTAGAATCTGGGTATGGCACTGCATTAAAAAATTGTACAGTTCATGATGTAATTTTGCACTTCACTAGGCTACCACTGGGTCCTTGACAAATCCAATACCCGCCTACTGGTGTCCATAAAGCGGTCATTTAACACCAAACAAAGCCTGTGTCTGACCATCTTAGTGAGTGGGGACAACGTGGACAAGTTCATTGTCCAGACCCAACGAACCTTGGTTACTGGTTTCCGGCCCCGTTCATACCAGGTTGTTGTTGTCTCTGGGTACCAGCTCACTAGGCCCACTAATAGTGAGTACATTTTTATTCAAATTGCCTACAATGTAATCAATTTTCATGGTCCATGCAAATCATCAGGTCACACAACACTGAATCCCTTGGAGGGGAGGGCACAAAATTCAGAAAGGGAGGGGGTGCAACATATATAAGTACTATAAGGGAATTGAGGTAGCATGTAGACAGTGACACACGCATCTTCGTGGCCTCCGAGAGTTACCGGGTAAAGTGTCAACTTGCAAACGTGATTCAAATCTACAAATGGTAGTACATTCTCATTAACAATTGGTGAATACAAATGGATGAGATCGGAAGAATTACCAGGCAAAAATCACTACAAAATCGAGAAAGTTCACAGAAACCGACCGGTAAACAAAATATGGCGGACAAAATGGAGGAAGGTGACCCGACCCTGGATATCAAAACCCTGATTTCAACAATTGGCACACTGCAAGCATCAATTGACCGAGTCGACAAGAAACTTGATCAACAAAAGGTAGACCAAACTGTTTCAAATTCTAAAAATGAAAGCACCTTGGCCGAACTTGATCGTAAGCTTATTGCTATTCAAGGCGACATGACAGCAGTATCAACCAATGTGACAGAGCTAGAAAACAATGTTAAACTACAGGGTAAAAAGATTTCTCAGATGGAAGAGCGCATAGAGAAGCTTGAAGAAGATAAAAGATCCCATAACATCATTGTCGAGGGACTAACTGAGGCTAACAACGAAAATATTAGGGCTGTAGTAGATGAGTTGTTTCAGGACATGGAACTAACTTTTGACAGCGACTGGTGTGACAGTATTTACCGCATTGGTCAACGTAGAGCCGACAACAACAGACCGCGACCTGTCCTGGTCGTTTTCCCATATTTGCGCTTTAAACAAGAGCTATACAGAAAAATTCACAAACTAAAAAACATCAACAAATGGAAAGGTACATACATTATGGATGATATGTCGCCCAAGAAGCAGGAAGAACGTAAAGTAATCCGTGCAATTCACTCGCATGCCAAAGCTAGGGGACTTGACAGTAGGATAAATGGATCCAAACTGGTCGTTGACGGGCTGGCGTATTCGTATCAGGAACTACCCAATCTTCCACATAATCTTTCCATTGAATCGGCCAAGATGATACAGGTCGAAGACGGATGGGCCTTCCAAGGTCCTCATGCCAAACTCTCCAACCTTCACTCCTGTAAAATACAACACGAAGGATATACATATAACTCAATGGAGGAGGGACTGGGTCACACTCGAGCGATCACATGTAAACAAATGCACGTGGCTGACATGATACTAGGAGAAACTGACCCATTTAAAATAATGCGGCTCGGGAAGAAGTTCAAAGACACACCGGACTGGTTGGCTGTTGAACAGAAAACATTCGAAACCCTTGAGAAGAAAAAGTATGACCAAAATGATGACCTGAGAGCCTACCTTGTAAATACAAACGGACACCTCTATGAAGCAACACGCCACCCTGTTTACGGATGTGGCTTTACGCTGGGCGAGTACAAGAAGATTAAACAGACCACTGTAACCGCCGGGAACAAGTTAGGATTGTATTTGGAGAATCTGCGCGATGTCTACAAATTGAACGCGTAAATTGTTATTATTATTCGCTATCTTGTACATTCTAATGTGTAAACTAAACGCGCGATTATGAAACTCACGACGTTAACATAGTAACAAACGAACAAAATGGCGCAGGTTCTCCTTCTCATGGACTCTCGAGGCGCACAGATCGAGAAATACATCAAAACACAGAAGCCCAAAGGAACTGACAAGTATAGTATTTCAACCAACTACTACTCTGGGGGCACCCTCAAAACGATTACCGCAGCAGCAACTGAACTCTTGCAGCAGCAACAATTTGATACATGCATGTTATTTGCTGGGGTTAACGATCTAACCATGTTACATGACAACAAAAGGATTACGCTGAGGTTTGACGAAGTCCCCAATATGGTTGAAATAATGGTGAACAAATATGAACTGTCTAAACAAAATCTACAACCATTGGTTGGTAATGTAATTATATGCCACCTGATTGGGCTTGACATTGCCTGTTACAACAAACTACCGAGAGAAGCTTACTCTAAACAGCAAAACATTATTGATGAAGGTGTTCATTATATTAATAACGCCATTAATTTGATAAATGCAGACGCAAACATAGTGGCACCATGGCTATCTGACACGATACATAGCAACATCAATGGCAGAAAAGTAAACAAATATCTACGTTTCACTGATGGACTGCATCCCAAAGAATCGACCCTCCGGATTTGGTGCAAAAAAATACATGAATCTCTAAACAAACTATACTGATTATTTATATGTTAGAGCTGTAGATCAAGGTACTCTCGTATGGGATGCCCTGACTCAATGGCCTGGCTTTTTTCTTCAAACTTTGTATATTTTTTGTAAGTCTAAATGATAGTCAGCTTGATATTAATTTTACCAACTTGGTGTATTTATAGACTAGAGCTACTAAACAGGGTACTCTCGTATGGGATGCCTTGTTACAGTAGCCTTATTTCTAATAATATATTCTTTTTATAAATACTTAAACACAAGCAATTTTGACATTAAATAGTACTAACCTTGGTACTAATTATTTCAGAAGGAGCCACTCGAGGAAATGCTGATTTGTAACCTTTTCTATTAATTAGTATTACTCAAAACTAAACCTGTGATGTAAATTCTGTATATATTATAGGACTTTATGCGGTAACTATGTTGCCATTGTTGGTTAACCAGAATGGTATAATACCAACAGAAACTATGGTATTGATAAAAATATGGTTCAATTGTACTTATATCAAACTTGATAACATGACTATACTCAGTATATGGAACTTGATATATCCTCTTTTACTTTATGAATAACATAGGTTTGCCTACATCCAGAAAAGGCATCCACGTTGCACATCTTAATATCAGAAGTCTTTGGAACAAATTTGATCTATTTAAGCAACATATACTTAATAGCAATCTAACATGTATAGGTTTATCAGAAACATGGTTGACTTGTGAAATGAACTCATCCCTTATTGATATCCCTGGTTATACTATTATAAGAAATGATTGAAGTTGGTCCGAAACAATGTCAGTCGAACCCAAGAAAGGAGGTGGAGTCTGTACCTACAAAAATAATCTCTTTAATTTTTCCATGACTGAATTAGATAATTTAAACTTATCTACTAAACATCTTGAAATCTTATGGATAGTTATTAATCAACCCAAAAGGAAAAAACTTATCATAGGACAGTTATATAGACCCCCCCAGGGTAATGTTGATATTTTTTGTAATACACTTTTGGAACACTATGAATTTATTATTAGTAAATACACTCACCCGCCTGAAATTGTGATTATGGGTGATTATAATATTGACTATTTAGACAAACAGAACCCTGTTACTAAAAAAATAAAATGGTTTGAACAACTCTCTACTCTCAAACAATATGTAAATGTACCTATGAGGTATGCTGCTAGAAATTCCTGTATTGACCTGATCCATAGTAATTCTGATAAAATAACTCAGACTGTGGTTACTGAAATTAACCTGAGTGATCATGAAATGATCTATTTAACTATAAAACACAACAAACCACCCAAAATGAAAACTGAGTTTTGGGGCAGGTCGTATAGGAATTTTGATCAGGATATCTTCCAAATGAATCTTGATGGATGCGACTGGAATGATTTTCAAGTACATAATGATGTAAATCGATTATGGGAAATTTTTTATACAAATGTTTTGTCTGTTATTGATGCAATGTGCCCATTGAGGAAATTTACCATTAAGAAACTTAGAGAATCTTGGATGACTGATGAACTGCTAGAAGCTATATTTGAGAAGGATAATTTACTATATCTAGCTAAAAGGCAGAACACAGAACAAGCATGGACTGATGCGAGAATAGCTAGAAATAGGGTAAATCTTGCTGTCAAACAAGCTAAATCGTCTTTTATCCAGGAAAATCTAGAAAATAATATGAATGATTCTAAACAATTTTGGAAAACTATATCAGAAATTTTACCCAAATCTAGTGGTTCTGCTAAGTCTCCCATTAAATTAAGAGACACAGATGGAAATTTTATAACGAATGACCAAGCAACAGCAGATAGATTAAATCAATTTTTTACTTCAATTGGTCCGGATTTGGCTAGGAATCATGACACTGACTGGAGTTATTCTGGGCTAATTGCAGATACTAGACTTGATGATATTGAGACTGACTCAATAGAACTGTTAAAATTATGTAAAGAAATTGACATTATGAAATCGTCTTCTATTGATGGGATTTCATCTAGAATACTCAAAATTTCATTTATTCACTTAATCGACAAATTTACTTATATTATACAAGAGTCCCTACGTACAGATTGTTTTCCTGAGGCCTGGAAAAAATCAGTGGTAGTACCTCTACCGAAGGATGGCGATTTGAATGAATGTACTAACTATCGACCTATCTCTCTGATCCCGCTGCCTGGTAAACTACTTGAAAAAATTGTACATAAAAGGATAAATTCATATTTGGAAACAAATAAATATTTAAACAATAACCAATGCGGTTTTAGGAAAAATCAGTCTACAACTTCCTCTATTGCAAAATTTACTGACAATTTATTCACCAATATTAATACTAAACAACTCTCCATCACCACCTACATCGATTTCTCTAAGGCTTTCAACACTGTCAATCATTCAATATTATTAAAAAAAATGAATAAATTAGGCATTGGGGATGGGAATCTGAGATGGATCGGAAGTTATTTGGAAAATAGATCCCAGCGTACTCTAGTTAATAACACTATGTCAAAATATAGTACTATATCATGTGGAGTACCGCAGGGATCTGTTTTAGGTCCTCTATTATTTTTAATATATATTAACGATCTAGATGGAATTACTAATCATAGTTTTATAAATTTATATGCTGATGATACTGCAATTACTACATCAAATATTAATATTTTTGAAGCACATAGAGAGCTACAAACTGATTTAGATAACATTGCAAACTGGTGTAAAGGCAATAAACTTACAATTAATGTTAAAAAAACCAAGGCAATGATCACAGGCTCAAAGCACAGGGTAAAAAATATTGTACTTCCCAGATTAAAACTCTATGGGAAAGATTTGGATTATGTGCATACATATAAATATCTGGGAATTATAATAGATAATACTCTGTCTTTTTCTAAACAAATCAACAATACGATTAAAATTGTTTCACACAAAATATTTTTATTACAAAAGATACGTAAATATTTAACATCCAATTCGGCAATTCGTTTATACAAAGCCATGATCTTGCCATATTTAGATTATGGGGATGTGTTTATTATACGTGCAAATATACAACAGTTAAATAAACTTCAACGACTTCAAAATAGGGCCCTTCGAGTTTGTTACAATGAAAGATTGGCACTACCACTAGATATTTTACATACAACTGCTAAACTCTCAAATCTTTTTACGAGGAGACATGCACATATATTGAATTTTATGTATAAGTAACAAAACAAATTGCTGATCGTGGACAATAGAGAGATACATACTAGGAGACGCCAGGCTTGTATTTTTAAAACGCAAAAACCAACTTGTGAACTCTATAAAAGAAATGTTTATTATACTGGTGCTGTTCTTTGGAATGAATTACCAGTCAATGTGAGGAATATTGAAAACTATAGTTTATTTAAATCCTATATGAAGAATTGGATGTTGGATGTCTGAACATGGATGTACAATGTTATTACTGTTGTGACCGTTTTTCATTTTTGTAAGATGAATTCATGCTCTGAGTTAGTATAATGAATTATTGACTGTATTATCTCCTTTGAACCATATGAACTTGTACATTTATTGATATATGCAGAAAAAATGTTCCACTTTGGAAGTTTATATTAACCATATATTATTATGTATTAGTTTAAGTTCCCGCTGGTCCTGTACGAAAACCGACTATGTCGAGTCAGGCCAGGATAATAAAGAATTTAAAAAAAAAAAAAAAAAAAAAAAAAAAATGGTGCACATTTGTACAACAGTGTGTGTTTTTTTGTTTCTTTGTTGAGTGTATGTCGCTTCCCACGGGAACCACAATACTTACCTTCTCCTTCTCCTCCTCCGCCTCTCCTGGATCTTCCCTGCCTGATAATATGGGATGTCATGGAAAGGATTGTTTGCATTGCAACGAATGTTGTGACAACTACATTATGGAGATACGAGGGTCACTTTTTTAAGTGAACCTTTTAAGTAAATTTAATCTATTTCAGTCTCAGTGTCCTTACCAAAGGGGCGGTCTGTCTACCTAGTAATGGCTCTACTGCAACAGTCACCAATCGTCTCCATAGATGATCTGCTTGTGTCAGTTGGGAACTGCTCTGAGTCACCAGGTAGGGTATACACACATTCACATTAAAGGGAGATGATTAAAATAAGGAATATCCAATTTTAAAAATTGATAGAAACTTCACATTTTCACTGCTGAAAATGCTCTTGAAATGCCTTCAATGTGGAATTTTCATAAAATATTCCAATTATGATAACGTCAAAGTAATCCAAATGATAAGGAGCACTCACTACCTATTTTTGGTAGCACATAAATGTGTATGGTAATGTGTTGTTCAGTCTTGACCTCACCTAATCTGTATGATTTAGTGACATTCTATTCATGTATGGTCTTGATTTAAAATTACATGGAGGAATGGTCTCAACTTGATGTCATTATACGACAGTATTTGTTCCCAATGTATAAAAATCAAACTCTGGACCCCAATCAGGCCATATCCTGCAGCTGTTGTGCATATTCTCCCCAGATGCCGCAGCCAATATATCGTTTAAAAACTGATCTAACTTCAAACTTGAAATGAACCAAACTTAGAGATAAATCTCACAGTGATTGGAAAGACTCATTACTGAGATAAATACCCAAGATATAATGGATAGAGGCCCATTTTGGTGTGTTCTAAACCCATTATTAAGACAACAGATTTATTGAAAGGATTACCAGTTCAATCATCTCCAAACCCATCGAATGTAGCCTCTCATTGCCCTTACAATATCACAGGAGCATGGTCTTTCCAAACAGTTCTTTTGTTTTAGTCTATCAATAATTGATAGTAATAATTTAAGCAATACTATGTAATGTTGACAAATTGATACAGCCACAACTATGATGATTATATGCAAACAGGTCTATCTGTGAATATAGAGGTCTGTCACCTTATAATACATAGTTTGGCCTTCATATAAATGTGAATTAAAAAAATTATGTCTAGATTATGTGCGAACTGTTTGCGACATCGATCATCAAATCACACCCATATTTCTTGCCTCAGGTCTCACTGGTTCTGAACCCTGCGATAAGTCAGATGACTTTAAGTGTGTTCACTCTGGAGAGTGTATACCAGCTCATCAACAATGTGATGGTCTTAATGACTGCTTTGATGTCTCTGATGAACTGAACTGCACAGGTATGTGGTTTAAGATTAAGATATCTGTTCTGGAGGGCAGTTTCTTATGATACTTTGCAAATTGTCAACGTGTTTTTAAAAGTTTATACCGTCCCAATTCATAATATTGTATAGTAAGACATAGTTCTATATGTTGTCAAAATTTTGATCTATCTTATAGCCCATATTACTTGTGTGTGGAATCAATTATCAGTGGATTGTCAGTGCTCACACACACTCATTTTTGTAAAAAAAAATGGCATAAGCGTATTGGAATACTCTGAGATACAGATAATCAACATTAAGATATTAACTGGATATTAAGTGGATTATAGGTTTTAGAAATTAACAATGAGAAGTTACCCCTAGGGTTATCATAATTAATTAGGTATCATATATCATCACATATTCCTTAATGTACTGTATAAACCGAATGTCCAAAAAATATGATTCATCAGAAGAACTTTATATCAATAAAAAAGATATGAAGGAATAGTTATGATATCAAAAGTAAATTGGTTAACATGATATATGAATTTCCTAGATTAAAGTGCCATATAAGCAGAAAAAGATGTAGTAAAAGTCTCTTCAAGCATGTAATCACAATATCTTTTTTCCCCTACTGCAGGAAGATTGGATGTATAATTAACCCTTTAACCCAGATTATACCAACCTCCTACTGGTAGCACACTTTACATGGGCAACTGTCATCTATTAAATATTCATTTTGACACAAATGCTTGATTGTTTTACAGTCAGATTACAAAGGATTTGTAGAATTAGATTTGTGATTGACCATTTAAGGAAAAAAAAATTCCTAATCAAAATGAGAAACAATCATCGGTTGAGGAATATCTCAGGGATACATTTAAGGGGATTTTGATGTACCTTAATAGGGCCCTTTAAATAAATAGAAGCTTAGATTAATACCTGCTTAAAAGGCAAGCTGACTTACAGCTGTTTATAACTTTTGTTGCCTTATCATATAAATCTACATGGATAGGTGTAATTGGCTATAAATCTGATATCAGAGAGAATACTTTAAACCAGAGAGGTTATATAGTTATAACCATATAACCTCTCTGTTTAAACTACCTCATTTAACCTGAACTGATGTATGATTAATCAAATGGCCATAACTCCAGTCTTATTTAACCTTTTTTAGAAGTCCTTGCATGTGATGTTGTACCTTGATATGTTATCCATTAGGTGGGTCCTTAAGAAGGTTAAACCATTAGCAGATAATATAAATGGTATGGCTAAAAATATTTGGACTAGAAACAATTATAATCTAAAGATTAAAGATATGAGAAATACACTTATGACCTTCCTTATGTAAAAAATATATCCTTTTAAGTACAAGCAGAAGAAAGTTATTTTTGAAAAATATGAAATAAGTGATTCAAAATGCTGAAACTTCCACACTGTTCTTCACTACAGGTAATAGATACTGCAGTTTTGAGTCTGGCTTCTGCGACTGGAGAATCTCCGGTTCAGGTAGGTGTATTTATATGTATTATTTTCGTTTATGTCCTAAGATTTTGGTTTTAATGTGGCCATCCTAAACTTATTGTATTTAGAGAAACAATTTTGATGGAATAATTAAACTAGATTTAGAGGACTTTTTATGTTAGTTAATATGTTTTCTAGCATAGTACAAGGGTAGGATGACCTTGGAACTAAAACACCTCGGGATAATTGCATGAAGAAATTTTAGTTATGATGACTGTTTTAAGATAACATTGGAATTCCTTTCTGCAGGCATGGAGTGGCGGCGGTGGGCGGGGATCTCTCCCTGGTTCTTCGGCATATCCTTAGCAGTGGATCATGTACGATTAACACCTCAGTTGCTGGGCTCCATCGGCCCATACCCCGGTGAGTCTTGACAATGCTTATTGCATCAATTCTTTATAGAAAGTCCTAACAATGCATCCTCATAACAACAATTCTCCATAGGAAGTTCTTACTAGGCTAATAGCAATGATCCTCCTACATAAATACTATCCATGCTTATAGCAATGGTGCAATGTTATGATAACATCATATTCTTGCTTGGGAATGGTTCTCTATAGAAAGTCATATAACTATGCTTATAAGAGCTATTCTCTATAGGAAGACCAAATCACATTTACAACATTGAATTTCTAAAATAAGTGCTATCTCTGCTTGTATGTGGTAGGGCTTCTCCATAGAAAGTTAGTGCCTAGTGACACAATTCTCCATAGCAGTGCTTCTCCATAGAAAGTTCTTACCTTGTTTATACCTATGACACTCCAAAGAAAGTCCTCGTAGTGCTTTTGACCATGGTTCTCCACAAAAGTTCAAACTGTGTTTATAGCACCAATGATTCTTTGTGGAGAGTCCTTACCATACTTTTAACAACCATTCTCCCTTGAAAATCATAACCATGTTCATATTAATAATTGTACATTGAAAATCCTTACTATGCCTATAGCTATGATTTACAATAGAATGTCCTAACAATGCTAATAGAAACAATTATCCAGTGAAATTAGATACTATTCTTGTGCAATATAATGTTGCAAATATAATTCAGACAAAACAAAGGGTTCATCAGTTGCAATTTGTGATGCTTCAACATTTCAAAAGTGTAAAACTGAGTAGTTGATTTGTGAATGGTAATAGTCTACACACTTCCTCTCGTACAGAAAGACCTCCTTACCAACTTAGGTGCTTATCCATATCATACTTTATTGCACGATGCTCATATAGCTGATGACTGACTGTTAAGCCAACTGCATTATAAATCAAGATTCTAGTTCCAGCAGTAAAAGCATTATTCTGTTAAGATATGTTTCCAAACATGATCATTACAAATAATTCTAACAAGATTGACTTTCTTAAATTGTGTTAGAAAAATGGTAATTATACAAAACAAGAAATGTTTTTCATATCATGCATAATTTATGTGAAACATTACACATTAGCAAATAAAAAAGAATTAATTGTTAGCTCACATTAATATATTTGTGTGGTTACAAGACCCATGAATACATCAAGAGTAGTGAGGGGGCTCTGGATGAGGGGGGTCTGGATGTCAAGTAAAGAATTTTACAATTCTCCCGACCATGGGTAGCAAAATTCTTAAGTTGTAGCTGCAGGTTAGCCTGGATCAGGATGCATGCTGGGTAATATGTTGACAAGACACAAGGCTTCATGGCCTAAATATCTGTGTGAGGGAGAATTGGCATTGTCTCCATGTCATATTTAAGAAAAGCCCTTGTTGAATGTCATTAAGGGCTATGTTGCCAGTGTGATGAATTGTCCATTCATCTTTTGAGGTACGAACTGTTGGCCTAGAAATTGGGTATAATGATTTTATATTGTGAAATCATCAAAAAATAACATAACGAATGTCAACCGATAATGAGAATGTAAGGTACAAAAATGGAAACTTGTAATTGGGTACGAAAGTACGAAAACATGTAGTACCTGGATGTGACGTCAGAATGGTCATGTGGTCGAGATTGACCAATCAGAATCGAGTTGAAGACTTTAAAAGGGGGTGTGAAGGCCCGAAATAAAAAGTTCCACCTTGGTACTCACTGTGTCCACATGTCTCTTCTTTAAGATGCCCAGCCTTCTAGCTGGCCTAAAACATAAGTTAAATTAGACAGTAACTCAAGAGGCCCTTAGATGGCACGAAATCCCGGAACAGCGCGAGAAGCATACCGAGACCGAAAGACCGGCCAAGTACGAAAGCCCGAAATAGTAAGCAGTGGGCCCAACACGGGAATGAAGGTGTGACCCGCTCAGCCACACACTACCAACCTCTAACGGCGAGCGACGACTCCTTGGACGGGCCGGCCAAACGACACACTGCTTTAATGCCTGAAACACGCCGTACCCCAAAATCCCTTCTATCTCGATCATTGAGAACTCCACCCAACCGTCCCGTTCATTCAGCCTCGTGCACGGGGCACGACTCTTGATCCTACAACTTAGTCTCCTACTCGGACTCTTCGTTCGGCTCAAGACCGAGACAACCCAAATGTCTCTTCGTCGTAGAGTTCGGAAACCCTGACTCAGCGAAGAACAACACACCTGTTTTGACACCTGTTGATTTTAAGGAACAGCCTGTTGCCATCTTAAATTTGAGAACAGTCCTTATCAAATGTGTCCATAGATTAAGCGATTATGATGACATTCTTGTACTTATAGCCTGTGTTTGTACTTTTCTTTCAGAGCCTGGCTGGCCATGGATCAGGCCAACAGAGACCTTCTGGTACCTGGTACTGTATGGATACAATGAACTGGTTGGCAGCTGGGCCACCTTGCAGAGCACTCCCTTCACTGACACAAGGAACAGGTGCCTCCGCTTCTCTTATAGCACCTCTGGTCAGGCTGTGGGCACACTCGAGGTAAGCATCAACTTTTAGTAAGGACTAGTCCATGTAGGATGTGGGTCTGTATAACCCAATCAAACATGTTTTACCTTTGGATCCCAGTGACAAATGGTAATTGGTACCAGACAGATGGCTCTGTGAACCTAGTTCTTAAAAACATATAACCAACTGAGAAGGGGGTACGAGGGCAGTCATCACCCCGAGCCTGGACCCTGATATCAGCCCAAGACCAGAGCCCGCAGGGCCGGTCGAGGGCTGATATTAGGGTCCAAACGAGGGGTTATGGATTTATCATATCTTAGCCCCAGAAATTCTCCATAATTTAGAGAATAATACATGAGAAATGCTGCAAAGTACCCTGCGTACATTGTGTATGCCATAACGTCCTGTTTTTCACAAATCCCGCATTATCACCCATGTTGGAACGTAGGTATTATTATGCTTTTTACTACGATTATGCGTTTTATCATGCGTTTCATGCGTAGATCTACTCATACAAATAGTAAGTATTGCATATTTTTAGGTAAAACATGTGTTAAATAATGCATTATCACGGATTATGTTTTCTGGTGTGATACGGCGTGCTTTAAACTTGATACTACGAAACCATTATCCCCCTAAGGTATAATAATGATGTGGACCTTTATTGCTGGAAATTTCATTGCACAGTATCTCATCAAGACTATTTCCGTTGTGGACCTTCATTGCTGGTAATTTCATTGTAGAGTGTCATATTAAGAATATTTACTTTTCTGTTGCTGGTAATGACTTTTCGCACCCAGCAACATACCTTTTTCTCCTTTAGTATATCATGGAGACAACTTTTAGCTGCAGCCCCATTTGGATAACAAACAGAACTTAAGTTTAGTTGGCTGATCAATTACAAATGGCCTTGGATCCACCTAATGTTCATTGAGCACAATTCGATTATTCCAAGGACCATGAATAAAGGGAGCCAAAACCAATATGAAGTAGAATTCTATGATTCGATTAGTTTTTTAAACAAACCTGATTTATGTGGATCCTCATTAATTGAGTTGAGCAAGGAAAACTTGTTTTTGATGATTTTGATGATCATATTTCATGGTTTAGATTTTAACATGGGCCAGAAATAGGTTCCAGGAATGGATTGCCATAACTATTTGAGTTTGGAAAATGTCATTTAATTTATTGGTTTGGGCTTCCTGTAAAATAAATCCAATGACTTTGCACTGGAATAAAAATAAAAGAAGCAAATTTATTCAGTTTAATGCCAGTTCATTCAGCTAGTCTCCACATTATTTTATATGATAAATATTTATCACCTGCATCATATATATTGCTCAGTATCTGGAAGATAATATCTTTCTGCATTATTTTGTATGAGGTGCTTTATGGTGATCAATGTGTATTTGAGCAATTAAAAAAAACTGTAGTTTTAGTTAAAACCATTGGACTGTAAGTGTCAATGGAGACAATACATTTCAAAAGTTAAATTTGAGATTTGCAGTGTTGCAAACCATCAATGAAATACAGATACTTCCAGAACTTACTTAAAACCTGTCTCATTGTACATTCAAAATACAAAATCTTCCTGGGGAAGGTTACCCATGGGTCCATGCCATGTAGGCTTTTGGGGCATATATATATATATATATATATATATATATATATATATATATATATACATATGTCTGTAAGTTTACCCCTTCAACAGTTGGCAAAACTGGGGTTAATGATACATATTGTAGGAAAAGGTATCACTAGTACATTTGTCTTGTATAAAATTTACTTTAAGGTACTAGGAGAAGGTTCTGGAGGAAACCAGTCCTTGTGGAAGTTTGACGGCAGATTGAACAATGACTACCAATGGGGCCGTCACTATCCATGGTCCTATGCTCAGGTGATAAACATTTTGTTTTATTTTGGCTCTATTGGCTTTTTCTAACAACAAGTGGTTGCACAGCAATGGACATCATTGTTAGTGTTGTTGGATTATTATTTGTAAAAGATTCAAGTAATTACTCTATAGTCCAGAGGCCAAGTCCTGAATTCAGTCAAAATAATATTTTCATACATCCTGAGCCCTATGGACTTTTTTATTTTTGCGATCTCAAGGCATCCCAAGGACCATGAATCAAAAAAAGTTCTGAAGAATTGAAGGGATAACATGCCCTATGTCATTTGCAAGGTATAGTTTCTTTTCCTGATTCTTTGCTATTTTCACAACTTTGTATAAGAGCAATTACAGAAAAACTGCCATTCTGATTAAAAGGATCAAAGACTATACTCAGTAGCTAATGAACAAAGTTGTAGGTATGCTTTTTGGGGATCTTCAGGCAGTACTTTTTGATATAAGCATACTATAATTCAGAGATCTTTATTAAAGTGTTGGCAGGGTTCTCCCTAGAATTTTTTTTTGAGTATCAAATGGCCCATCTCGGCAAATTTCAAGGGGCCAATTTCAAAAAGGATGGGCCATAACACATTTCGCATAAAAAAACATCATTATCAAGTAAAATGTATTTATTTGATCATATTAACGAGCTCTCATGCTGGAAAATAGCACGGGCCATGTTTTCATAACTAATCACTTATCAGGGAATCAGGTGGATTTTGAACAATGTCCAGGGGTCATAACGTTCCTATATTTTCCCATATTTTCCTATATTTTCCTATATTTTTGTGGCACTCCTATATTTTCCTATATTTTGTCAAAAATTTCTATATTTCTTATATTTTTCTCAGAAAAGTCTGATTTACCATTGCATAATTTCAATATTTTTAGAAGTCAAACAGAATAATATCACAAAAATGAGAAGTGTGGATCGTGAATTAAGTAATTGATTAGAATGTAATCAGTCAAGGTAGTGTATTGAACAAAAATAATTGCAAGGTAGGTTCCACTTCTTAAATATCTGTATTATTTTCATTCCACTCATTTCTAAATTGAAGATAGTCTGCAAATTGCTACCAAATGCTGATGAAATGGCTGTATCTAATATAATAAAAGAATATCTTCGAAAAAGATTTGCCGAAAATTCCTATATTTTCCTGTATTTCTGCCCTGAAAACTCCCATATTCTCCTATATTTTTGCTAAATATTTCATATAAAAATTCCTATATTTTTGCCGAAGGCCGTTATGACCCCTAAATGTCTCATTTTTAGTAAAAAAAGAATATCTCCCAAAATATGAGGCCCTTATCAAAATCTACGTGATAAAGGCAGGGAAAAAGGGGGTTTTGATACTTGAAATATTCTAGGCAGTACCCGGTAAACGATATGATAAGATATGGCCCCGGGTGACTTTAAATTAACATCGATTGATTTTAGTGCATCTGTTGCCCATTCTCACACATTTCAGATTTTCCCAAATGTTTTAAGTATTCTGCGAGAAAATTATAAAAAAAAGGTAATGGGAATGAAACCAAATATTCAGTCTTCGAAACTAACTTTATGGGCTGTCGGCCATCAGGGCCGACTTTGCCCAGATATTGTCGGCACTGATGGCTTTCTTCTGGCCCTGCTTTGTACTTCTAAAACCTACAATAGATTTGTATTCAATGGATTTCAAAACAGATTATTCCGAATCCTTAAGAATAAACCAATTTCTAAGACTCAACTATTTTATAGGCCTTGAGAATTATGATCAATCATTCAATGGAGAATAATATATCTAGTAATTATTTGCTAATATAGATTTTACAAATAAGTAATAATAATGAAATAGATCTACAGAAACGTAGATTTTCTATGCTATTAATAGATGATAAAATAATTTAAGTACATATACAACATTTTGATTTGGTTGCAATGTGTGCCCCCGGGTGTGTGCCAGACCCACTCTCATTTTCCATCTCTAATTTTGTCAGAGAAGCTATTTACATATTTCAAATGCGATCAAAAATATATTTTTTCATATTCAATGCATAAAAAACTGCATGTATATGGGCCAGAAAATGGCCCTTCATAGAATTTCTAAATATTGTTCACAGCTTTAAATATTACGAGTATAGCTTCCTAGAGTTCAATGAAAATTTAGGGAAAATGTCTGTCAATTTGACACAATTTTTGGTGAAAGAATTCGGCCCTGCTCTAAATTATTTGGCCATTGGCTGACGGGCCGGCGTTAGTTTCGAACACTGATATTGATATGCGAGCTCCATTGACTAGATGAATTTGGGCTTCAGTGTTGTATCCAAGGAAGGCCCCCCTAGACCAAAGGATGATGACAGGCCCATACACTCAGTCTGGCGCTGTATTCTAAGTTGTTCTGAACATATCTTGAACCAACTTTGAACCATCCTTGAACCCATTTTCTGTTCAATTCTAAGACGTCTTGAACGTAATTTGAACCAACTTTGAACCTTCCTTGAACCTATTTTCTGTTCAAGACAGATCAAACCATGGAAACGGTTCAAATCCCATTTCTTAAACAAAGGATTTGTTCAAATAAGGTTCAAAGTTAGTCTGCCTATGGGGGATGGTTCAACATGGTCAAACCATGAAAAGGGATGTTGCTTTGTGTGAAAAAGCTCAAATTAATGCTTTATAACTATATTAAACCATTTTCCACTATACCAATAAATATAGAACACTTTCATTTAATAAAACCTCATTTTTGGGGCTTGAACCTAAACTGTTATAGATTGGTTCAACATACCGGAATATGGTTCAAGGTGGTTAAAATAGGTTCAACGTGGTTCAAAGCGAAAAAGGGTCAAATCATAATTCTAAGACAAATTTGAACCTTTTTCATTTGAACCAAGTTGAACCAAGTTGAACCTATTTGAACCACCTTGAACCATAATTTGGTATGTTGAACCAAATTTGAACCATTACATCGCAGTTTAGGTTCAAGCCCCCTAAATTGGGTTTTATTAATTCAAAGAGTTTTACATTTAATAATATATTGGAAGATGGTTTAATATAGATATAAGGAATTAATCTGAGCATTTTCACATGTAGCAACATTTCTTTTTATAGCTTGAGCATCTTGAACCTACCTTGAACCATCCCCCATAGGTGGTTTAACTTTGAACCACATTTGAACCATATTTGAACAAATTTCATCCCTCTTGAACAGAAAATAGGTTCAAGGAAGGTTCAAAATTGGTTCAAGTTACGTTCAAGATGTCTTAGAATACGGGGCCAGGTGCAGGAATGGCCCACTCTACAGGAGCTCAGTGAGGGAATAAAAATCATGATGCGGGAAACCCGCATCCCGCACGCCTAGGGAGAACCCTGTGTTGGATTAATGAAATACTCATATCTGTCATTTCATTGAATTGGAAATGTGACACAAAAAGCAATGAACATTGATTCAGAAATACTGCTTTGTACTCAAAAGGGCATTTATTCAGGGCTCTATATACAGTCAATTCTGTCTTAAGTGGACTCTGCCTTAAGCGGACAACCGTCTTTAGTGGAGAAATCATCTGGTACCGGCAGGCTTTATCTTTAATTTGATTTGTCATTCTCTGAGTTAAAGGGACAACTGTCTTATATGTGGACAAAGATAAAGATTTCAGGGGGCAACAGAGATGATTTCTCCCTGTGATGGGAGGAGAGCAGAAATGAAATACAATCTCTTTTTAAAAACTACCTTGACATGCCTAGCAGTTATACAGCTCGGTTCTCAATTATCAATTTTAACATTTGATCTTTAAGTTCCTATGCTTTTGACCAAAATGGTATGTTAGACATAAGGGATGACAAGAGCAAATAATATACAAACGAATCAAGGCAAAAACTATACTTATATGATATGTGGCTTATCAAAATCCCTTGTATGGGAAAGACAAATGTTTTCAATTTCTCCTTACTAAACAGAGTTTAGACAGTTTCTGCAACCCTTAATTCTTTCAAGCCATCTTAATCCATGGTCCCTAGCATGCCCTTAGATGAAAAAAAAGGAAATCCAGACGCCCACTGTCTAGTCTTGTTCATGATTGTCAGGTTTGGCTTCTGCACTATTAGAATTCTTTTCCTGATCTGAAAGCAGCACCATAATAATTATAAAAAGATCAACTGTGCTAGCATAGTCCATTAGTAGAACAGCTGTTATTCCTCTTTCAAAAACAGTAACTGTTACCCTTGTTACACACATGAGCTTAATATTATTCTTTACAACATGTTCATATTTCAAAATCATTCATGATTGTCAAGAAGCAAATTTTGCATTTCCCCCTTTTGACAATTAACATAATTATCATGATGCTCACCTAAATCTAAAGGGCCATACCCACTAAGTGATTTTTATTTTTGATGGGCGATGGGCAACTGGGCAAATGGCAGTCGTCTTTGTTTTGTAATATTGTAATATCAAGCGATTGTAATATCAAGCAATTTTGATATCTTACCACTGATTTTACTGGGGATCTTACCGTCAATCCCTTTCACCTGTTGCCAAGAATGGCACCATACCCACAGTCAGTCACCCATGATAATACTGTCACCCGGTGACTCTACCGGCAACTCTCCTAGTCGGCATTCACCCGTCACCAGTAAAGTCCCTTAGTGCATATACAGGGGTTTACTACAAGGCCTATCTATGCCAATAGTATGCAACTCCATACCTCAGAATTGTTAAAATACAAAACATCAGGGTACCAACCACACAGGGAAAACAGGGAAAATTGCCAAAAATTGCCCTGACTGGGGAAACACAGGGAATTTGCAAATTTTGCCAAACACAGGGAAAACACAGGGAATTTCATTTGGCTAGGTTCTGAAATTCCTGATTTTAAAGATATTAGGGATTTGACTTTTTGTTGTTGGGTTGTCCAATTTTTTTTCTGCATGCAAAGACTTTTAAATTTGAACAAATTGCTGGATATGACACAGGGAAAAATTGCTGCGGGACAGGGAAATCTCAGGGAAAACACAGGGAATCTTAAAATGGAATTTCAGCTGGTACCCTGAAACATACCTCATGCTGACAGACTCTGTATTACTCATGATTCCTTAGGTAAACATTAGTGCTGAGGTTACTTCAGTAAACATCACAGGGACAATGGGCTACAGCGCTGTTTCATATATGGCTGTCGACCGAGTGGTCCTCCTAGATGGTCCTTGCCTGCCTATAGGTATGGTTTGTTGTGAATAAATAGACCCCGTTTATATGGTTTTCAATATGCGAATTGTGAATCTTATAGTAATATGTGGACATGACTGCATTTTGTTTACAGTGAAATAATACACCAAGTTTTTTCCTTACATCATTCATATTAATTTCCAATGAACAATACCTGTCAAGTATTACCATATTGATTGCAAATGTTATTTAATGGAAGATAAAATTAATACTTACAACTATACATACTTATATTATACATACTCACATACATGAGTATATAAAAATAAATATAATACACTCACACTGTTTTAGCAATGGTGTTACACAAAAATTTTAGTTTTGGTTTAAAGACAAAATATTTGTCCTTATTTTCAGCTTGTGGTTTTGGATCAATTCAATGTGAGGATGGGAAGTGTATTCCTTCTGTGAACACCAACTTATACTGCACAGATGGATCAGACAAGATGGTCCCCCAAGGCAAGAAAACAACCTTATTATAACATTTCAGTAACATTATTTTTCGTTCTTGTCACATCACATCTTAACATTAAAGTGACATAGATTTGATGGCCCCCAATTAAGTCTCTGGTCTCACCAACATTATTGGGAGCAATCAAATCAACATTGCCGTAACATCACAATCTTAAGTAATAAGATGGAGCATCAGCACACATCCCAAATTTCTTAAATCTTTGTGACAATGAGTAATTTGTAGCATTATGGAGTGTACTGATCTTTAAGAACCCCTATCTAAATTTATATATGAGCCACTGAAATTACACGTGGCAAGGTAAAGGGCAATTGTGACATGTATATAATGTTAACAATTCTGTGAAGTCAGGATGTTGTTCTCAGCAACTTATGTGAAAACCTACGTTACTGCACAGATTCCTTTATATGACATCAATGAACTGTTGTAGGGCTTAGGGATAGAGGGAGTGAAGTGAAAACAGTATGGGTATTCTTATTACTTCTGCATTGGTGTTATATCCTCATAAGTTTTTATTTATTGACTAAATGTTCAAGAGTTCTTTGTAAGCAAATTAGTTTACTCTAATTCATACCTAGAGGATGTGTACTATTGACTACATCATCAGGTAAGTCCCAGTGACATATTTAAAGCCCCCAATACTGTATTACAGGTAGTTAAAACAAAAAAAACAAGACTGAAATATTGAGACAATAGCAGTGGCCATTGCCTAATCAAGACTTCACATGTACATTTACAATCTATTAAAGTTTGGTCATGACTACATCTACTTATTTGTAGTAGCTATGTTCTGTTCAAGTCATGTCCCATCCATACTTAATCAACACTTAATCATTGTGAGGTTACACTAACAATCATGACCTAATGTTCACATATTATAAATATCTTCATATGGGATGTTAACATCTCCAAAACAAATCACATGACTGATATGTAATGCTATTGAAGGTATAGACTGACCAAAATGGTAGGTCATAGAATGATACTATTACATAACTTCTTACCTGGGATATATGTAACAATAGCATATATGGTACTTTTTATAATTATAAATAGTCCATGAATTCATCTACATACAGATAATGTTATTATACATACATACATACGTACATACATACATACATACATGCATACATACATACATGCAAACAAACATACATAATATATATTTCCCATACATGCAGGCAAACAAACATACATAAAAACATACATATCCAGGTCAGACACAAATGCATACATACACATACATATATTTATAAACATATGCATATGTACACATAATTACATACACATTTCTATACACCTACATACAATCCTACATACATTTACTCATACATACATACACATCAAATTTGTAAATACAGGTCCATACAGACATACATTACACACATATCATATGTATACATACATACTAATGTTGAAAGGAGGTTATCATATTTACTGAACACCTGCTATTCATACTGTATTTCTTTATAATATTGAAATAATAAAATATTGTGAAGAACATCCAACTTAACGACGGCTTGGTGTAGACTTTGAAATTTATTTAGACATTCAAAGGTGGTCGAATTCATAATATTGAATAACATAATGTATAATTAGCTTGTTCGACTAACAATTCTCTGGAGGAACTAGCTATGGTAGGTTTATTTGTTTCCCCAAGGGCCATATTCAATACACTATTCAACTTGAGCTGCAATATCAGTTTAGTATGATGATATCACAGACAGCACATTCACAGAATTGATTTGATAGTATGAACATTGCTAGTTGGAGAGTTTACACATGTGTAATACACAATTTTGTTTTAAATATATGTGAAATGTGAAAATTGTTATATCGTACTCATATTGCATAGTTTTTAATCAAACCATACAACCTTGTTTTCTTTATTAATATGTTGTCTTGTATCAGAGTGTGGCAACGGGTACTCCCCGTGTGGTAGTGATCCTGCTAATGGGTGTATTGCCCCCCAGCAGATGTGTGATGGCATAGCAGACTGTCATAATAGTATTAGCGGAAAGAGCTGGGATGAACGGAACTGCGGTAAGACTACCAACCTACTGCCACACTAGAGAACATCCAATATATGTCTGGTTGTACCAACAATTCTGTAGGCAAGCAAAGATTAATGATCCATAACATGATTGTGAATGTCATGTTGGTAGGAACCCCTATGAGAGTCTGAGCAACCGGCTACAACGAGTCATCTGTTTTGCCATTTCCGTGATGTCATCGCTGCTTGTTTATGTTTCACACAAATAGAATGGGATAAAGAGGAAAAGCGTTGGATGCAACTGTTATCATCCATCGTACCTCAGGGTCTTAACCTTATGGATTAATTCCAGGTTACACTGTATGGTATCCTATCGTCCTAATAAATTCACTTTGAACACACCATATTGTGCTAACCCGTGACATTAAACGCTAATTAAGCATATGGACATCGTCCTACCACCTTTTTGACCAACACCCCCTTTCCCCCTAGGTTATGTTTTATACTTCTTATAAATACACCTTATGAGTGGACTTTGCCAATTTCATTTTCGAAATCAGAAGGGGCCTGCCATATAAATTATCAAAATTGAACAACTTTTTGTTATTCAAAACTTTACAAATATCAATGGAATTTTTTCTAAATATTTGTGAAAAAATTCGCACCTGATGAGCCATCAAATACCAACAATCATTTCAACTCATAATGCTAACTCCTTTTAAATCAGTTACCAGGGATACTCAACATTACATCATCACAATGAGCACAAGTTTACCTGAACTACATCACATAATGATAATGTCACAACCCTGGTTGCTAAACAAACTGGGGTTGTTGCGCAGGTTACCATTGGCAACTTCTGAGTGACAACTGTCACTTGGTGTGGTAGTGCTGGGCAGGGAAGACATACAATCCGTCTTGTTTATGTTTCGAAAAAGATTGAAAAAGATGCACTGTTGCTTTGTATCTAGTAGCATGGACTCTCATAGGGGATGCTCCTCTTGATGACGTCATGAACAAAT
Organism: Lepidonotus clava; assembly: GCA_936440205.1. Taxonomy (NCBI): domain Eukaryota; kingdom Metazoa; phylum Annelida; class Polychaeta; order Phyllodocida; family Polynoidae; genus Lepidonotus; species Lepidonotus clava. Next base: position 45,950,660 of record OW387138.1, read on the forward strand.
GTGTAGCAGATGGTCTGAGTCACATATCTTTGTGCAGCTATAATAAGTTTGGTTGTATCTCAACTCTTCACTGTTTTAAATATTGATTTTACTTGTCTTGAATTTTGATGGTCAGACTGAAAATAATGCAAGAATTGAGTTATAGTGCAGTCTATTTAGCAATAATGGGATAATGGTCCAAAATTTGGGATTTATATTATTGAACTGTTAAGTTGATTAAATCTTCAATGATGTAAATGTTCAGTACAAAATAACATTGTCCCTCTTAAAACTTTTGAAATGATATCCTCTTACACATCATTCTTAGACATTCTGCACATTGAACACACCTTGAACCCAACACTTAGGACTTGTCCCCATTGGAATCCATTACACAAATCATTGGTATCTTTATAACTATCTTTATATCCATATATGCAGAAAGAGAAAGGTGTTTACACTTGGCTTTTTGCAGAAAAAATGCCATGTCGTTCTGACGAGTGGCAATGTAAAAGCGGACAATGCATTCCTGGCTCCTGGTTCTGTGACATCATCGTTGACTGTGCTGACGTCTCAGATGAAAGCGAGTGTGGTAAGTAGCAATTAAAAAGGACCTAAGGGGGTCATCTGTTTTCCTACTGGAGAATGACTTTTATATTTCATCACTATCAATATATCCATTGTGTTTTTGTCATGGTTATCAATAACTCTGACCCACTACAACGGAGACACCCATGAATTTATCAAATAAGAAAATCTTATACAATCTCTAAATATACAAAGGACTGAGCTGTTTTAGAAGAGCCATTGTAAATCATCTTGTATGCATTTATAGAATGAATATTACTTATTAATACATATTTATGTATATTCATTTTCTGACTATTGCAGGAGACTGCGCTCCAAATGGAAGGTGTGCTAATGGTGTAAACCTAAGACCAGGGCAACTGTTTTGCAACCGAATTTCATCCTGTTCTGATTTCAGTGATGAGAGCAACTGTACAGACAAATATGGTAAATCATCATATCAATTATATCAACATACTTAACAGTTAGGATAGATCATATAATATTGACCAAGTCCTAGGTAGTATGAAAGAACCATTATTTTATCAACAAGGTTTAAGTAGTTGTTTAGATACTGTAGGTCTAGAGTTTTGATTATGCAGGGCGATACATGAAACTGGTATAGATGAAAATGGGTATACTGATTGATACATCTCCTCAAAAACAGAAAATGGCTAGAAGATCATCTAACAACCCAGACTGGAACAACCAATATTCTAGACTGAATTGGTTCTAACCTGTGACTCATCAAACAAACAAACAAATAGCAAAAAAGTGGGAGGTTCAACCATGATGCCAGGCTGTAAGAACCTAAAGTTTTAGCTTATAACATTATCAACACTATTAGCAAATGATCCTGCTGACAATCTGTCAATATGCAAAACTTGGAAAATCCTATGTACGAAATGAGATGCATGGAAACAATTCTATTCACAGTAAAGCTAAATCCTATTATCTCTCTACACTTTGCTTGTCCTTTTCCTATCCAAAATGGGAGTCAAGTACCTTTACTGTTAATCCCAACACCCTCAGAAAGTTGATAGCAACTATTAACATACATATATATATAAATGTAATATACATACTATTCTCACTATGTTATTCAAAATTGAGATATTGATCCGAAATGCAAGCCTGGGCAAACCCCATGTTAAAGGTGATAGCAATTGAGTTAGTAGATTGAAAAAAGTAAAATTAGGGGCATGCTAAGCTTGAACAGCCCAATGTTCAAGCTGAAAGAGAATCATCAATTTCATTGCAAAATGAGGGCAGCCTCTGATACGTAATCAATGTATACTGGTTTTCAGAAATAAAACAACATACAATGGCATAATCAATGCCTTGGTGCCTTCCATTGGGTATGTAGGTATCAAGGGGGGAGGGCGGGGTTGAAATTTTAAAAAATGTGCATACATTCTTTTTCAAATTCAATGCATATTTTTGCCCCAGGGAGGTTGGAGGGGTTCTGAGATTTTTAAAAATGTGCGTATGTACTAAATGGAGTTTCCTAATATTGTCTTTATCAAAATTGGCTGCAGGTTAAGTACTAACCATGATGGGGAGACCTAATTGGTAACACAAAGTTTTTCCTCAGCTGATTCTTATCTTCCAATAACCTGTCTCTAATTCCAGATGTATTGGCTGGTGATTTCTGTCCTGACACTGCCTTGACCTGTGGAGATGGAAACTGTATACCCAGGTCTCAGGCCTGTGATGGAAACTGGGACTGTTTTGATGGATCTGATGAGTTCAACTGCAGTGAGGATCTATAATTATAGAACATAGAGTGTTATTGATGACATGCAAAATTTGTTCCATCTTTAATCCCTTCAGATTTAATGAAACCACCTTCAGACTTACCTCAGATTTACCTGAAATCTTCTATGACCTGTCTGTTTATTATTTAACTCCAGAAAATTATACCTTAAAATGTTATGTTTCCCAACCACCATAATTGTCATTTTCTTCATAAAAAATGTATGGCCTTGGGACTGACCTAAATTTTTTTTATAAATGTACTATGGGATAGGTCATGACTATAGATATATGGTAAAAGTCTCATCATCATCCTAAGGGTTCTCTTTTGTTTGTAAAAAATTGCCTAATACCAACAAATTGTCGTTATGATAGGTATTGTGCAAAGGGCCACAGTGGCCTGTTGCATAATGAAATTGTGTCTAGATGACAGCTCATTTAGAGCATGATGAAAGATTTTGCTGATTTACAACCTTTCTTTGTTATGATTGCTATTATGGAACCAGCCACAGGAGCTTAACATTTGTCATGGTCATTGCTATAGTTGGTCATTCTGTTATAGGCCACATGTGTTCTGTGTCTCCCAGACGTAACCCCCTATGAAGAATCCTTCTTTGATATCATTTCACAACTGAGTTAGACCTTTTACTTGTATACATTTTAGATCTATATATGTTTCCCTGGGTTGTTTTCAACACTGAGTCATTCATAGAAACAAGCTCACATATCAACATGTTATTTCCCAGATTTAGAAAGTAATGCTATACATGAAATATATAAGACACCATTTCCAATGTTTTCCAGGTGTTTTGCCCTGATTTCTCTAATTATTTAGGATATAAAACTCTCTGTAGATCTATATAGTTTTTTTTACTTACAACTAGTCTTCTATTTATGAAGCTTTCTTAGGGTAAACTCATGTTTAATTGATCAATCCAGAATACAAGAAATAAGATTTGTTGTACATTGACAGAAAATACAAGCCTGTTCGCTAGGATCATTTGTGTTTAAGTATGCAAGGTTTTAATATCAATGTTGTTGTTGCTACAGTTGGTCATTCTGAAATATCCCATATGTGTTTTGCATATACCCAGGATGTAGCCCCTATCAATTCCACTGTGATGGTTTCTGCGTAGATGCCAGTCTCTACTGTGATGGCCTACTAGACTGTCAGGATGGCATGGATGAGCCTATTGGCTGTGGTAAGTAGCAACCATAGAACTTTATATTGTTGATAAGATGCCCAAATTCCCTCATTTCATGGAGATTAGGATAGCAGCCAACATATGATAGTGCTCTCATTTGGGCTTAACTGATTAGGGATCTGTCCAATGCAGACTTATCTTTTTAGTGGCCTATTTAATAAATGTACACATCTATAAACAATTCAGGCCTATACCTATCCCAAATTTGCAGTTGATTTGTATTGGAAAAATTACATATTTTGAAAAAAATATGGGAACTCCATCCCCCCTTCATGCATATGGAAAGCCCCTTTTGAAAAACTCTTCTTCGACATTATTTCACAATTGAGTGAGACATTTAAGATGTATACATTTCAAATGTATACGTGTGCTGTGTTTCTAGATGTAGAAAATTATCTTATACATAAAATATTTTGAACACCATGTCCCATGTTTTTACAAATCTCGTGATTTCTCTAATGTTTTAGGATATTAAACTTGCTGTAGATCTATATTGTTTAATACAAACTTACAACTAGTGTTATAAGTCTAAACAGCTTTCTCATAGTAAACTATTCATAAATCCAGAATACAAGAAATAAGACATGTTGTACACTGATGGAAAATACAAATTGGTTCTGTTTTTGATTCTGTGATGTTGTACGGTCTGGGTCTGAATTCGTGCTTGGGCAACCGATGCAGGAGTTGGATGGGGTTTTCGCAAACACTCTTCCGAACCTGTGGTTGGGTGAACAGGGGATGGGTGGTCTAGAGTGTCTCTGGAAACCTGCCCCACTCGTGGGGGTCGGTGGTGGATATGGTGTGATCGACAAGGATGGGTTTCTGGCTTCCAGAAAGGGTGGCTAACGGGACTCTCAGGAAGGGGTCAGCAGCTCAGGTTGGGCCGGTATCGGGGGGGACATTCTCGTACAACTCACCTAACAGGTATCTCAGACGGTAGCTCTAGCGTCAGCGACATGGACCATGCCCAAAAAATTAAAAAGATGGTAGCATGTAGGCCGAGGTTTCACCATCTGATTGTCATACCCGTTCATTTCCCGAGTTTGTACGTCTGGCAAAGTTGTTCCCATTCTCGTGCTGACGAGTTCGTTCGTGCATCCCTGATTTCTTTTTAGTCCTAACTTCCTAATTAGTAAGAACTTGGGTCTAATTCTCGCTCTCTAGCTACTATTCTTGTCTCATGCCCATTTCCAGGAAGTAAAGAGGTGTGAACACAGTGAGTTCCAAAGTGGGACTGTTTATTCTGGTGCAATCACTTCTATTTATAGCCATAACCTGGCTCCTGATTGGTTACATAACATCACGTGGTCACTTTGACCCTTACTGAGGTCACTTCCGGTCAAGAATACATGATACATCAAGATTTCGTGTTAACTGCAGTTTCGTGTACCTCGTACCAGGAGTTGATACCACACGATCTTCGTGTACTTTGTGATCATGTCCCTTCTTGTCACAGCTTTTACTTGTAACTCTAACAACGACATTATTTGACTTTTAACATTTATAATTATTACATGAACTCATGTCGCGCCATTGAATTGATTACTATAATTCATCACAATTGTTTCCATCCAAGTATCCAATGTTATCATTGCAGCAATGCTTTGCTTCATCATGTGTTAATTCATGTTACATTATTTTGTTGGCTGCCAATAAGTTTTCTGCAATAAACTTCAGTGGCATTGTACTTTAATATATTGCAACCTTCTGGTTATTTTTTTCAACCAATAATGAATGTTGTTGTAATGCCCTGTCTTAACATCACCAAATTGATAATGTTAATCAGATTTGTTGATGTGTCACCTTCTCCCTCGAAGAATGGAGTGTTAATTGCAATTTTTATTAGTAATAGACTGAACAGAAAAGTATGTGGCAACTTTGGCATTTCTCACCATAGACAACTGAGTACATCTAAACTTTTCTTAGACACAAGTTCACTATCTTGTACCTACATTGAATCACTCACTATGACAATGCAACAACTATATATCTAGAGCATAAAAATATTATCTTTGCTTCAAATAGAATTATGAAATCATAATACAATCTGCAATATTTCAGATTTGTACTTTGTCTCGCATCTTTCATTGCCACATTGCCATTGTGTTCATGCACTAATCACTCAATGATCAGGTGATCAGGTGTGAACAACTTCTGTTATCATTTATACACAATTAATGCTGTATCCTTTTACATTATATGTTAGAATATTTGAATACATTCCTTACACAATTTATTTTCCTACTTTGATAACTAGAGGTGTACCCCTCACTGATTGTGTGTGAGGATGGGACACGACTACCAGGTGACAGACACTGCAACAATATCATGGACTGTATCAATGGGACAGATGAGCTCAACTGCAACCAGGGTGGTATGATACTCAGTGGCCTGTGGCCCATTGCACAATTAATTTTGTAACAATAATTGTGTCTGTAACAACAAATGTGTTCCTTGTCAGCTTTGGTCATTATTAGGCCATGTTTGCCCAATCAAAACACCTATTTAAAATGATGTATTAAATGAGCCGTACTTTTGACAGATTATAGACCTGGAGTATCCCTTCATATAATAACTTACAGAATTCAATTCAATCCATTAGAAAAAAGGTATTGAGGTTTTGCAACAAAAATATTGTTGTAAACCAAATATTTGTAAAGTGATCTGAAAAGGTGTTGTTGTTATGATCAGTCATTGTGCAACAGGCCACTGGAAGTGTGCTAGAAAACACATAGTACATGTGAATATGAAGGGGCCATCCATTAATAATGTACACATTAGGGGATGGGATGGAGAAAGGGGGTGGGTAAAGGGCTTTAGTACATTTAAAACCTGTATTACTTGTTAAAGGGGGGGGGGGTGACTAAAGGCCATATTCCACTGTGTGGTGTTTTGCTTGCGGTGGGTGTTTTACTAGCGGTGTTTGGCGCCACTACATGTAAATCTGGCCAATGCAAGGTGGAATATAGGCATTACTTGAGGTGGTACTTGATGTGGTAATTGTGGCGGTACTTGCGGTGGGTCACCGCAAGTACAACCACAAAATTTTAATGATTATATATTTTTTATATGATTTTATAGATTTTTCTATTGAGTGCTTGCGGTGGTAGAAACCAACATGTTGTTTCTGAAATTCAAATTGCTTGCGGTGGGAGCTAAGCCCACTGCAAACAGCCCCCCACCGCATAGTGGAATATGGGCTTTAGTGAGTAATGGTTCTTTTAAGCTGTTCCATCCATATGACCATGTTCACAGTGGGAACAATCGAGATATCGAAATAATGATACCTGTCTTTGACCAGTGAAAAAAAGATATTTTGCAGCAGGGAATTGAACCCTAATACTGGTTTTGCTGCCATGAAAAAGAAACCGTACTAGACTTGGCAGCTGAGGTAAGGACATATAGTAAGGGTCAACACCTGTGAGGTCATAGACAACCTGCCAACCATTACAGTAGTTATGACTTTTATGGATAGAAGGGTATACTGAAGACTTTTTCTACTCAGGGAGTCCCAAAAGGCAGACCCAATGGGATCATCATGGGGGGATTGAAAAAAGGTGTGTACATAAGTAATGGATAGTCTCAAAGAGCTATCTTATACTCAACCCTTAAGTAAAGTAACATGCAGAATCTTTTCCTGTTCATTACTAACACCAGCTTTTGGGGCTACCATGAGAGTCTGTTTATATTCTGTTATTAGATTGTAACCTGAACTGGACCATTCCTTGTTCGGGGCAGTGTAAGAGCCTAATTCTGAAGTGCAATGGAGTCTATGACTGTGAAGGGGGCCTGGACGAAGTAGGCTGCAGTGGTAGGTAAAGTGGCACGTACTCAGCCCATCAAAAACCTTACAGTATGTTCCCAATAGTTATAATTGCCATGATAGCCCAGACAACAAATTTTTATAAGCCCTTTGACAGTCCCAATAACCTTAAGACTGCCTTGAGGCTTCTATAGACTTATCAGGGACACTTCCTTACAAGGTTGAATAGTTCTAAACCTTCTGTCAATTGATGTTGATTTGCCAAACTTTATGACTTATACCTAGGAAATTATTAGCTTAGGAAATTATTATCTTAGATCATTGTGCCTTGTAATAATTATTGCCAATATCCTAAGCCAATGACCTGCATACTCGTAATTCGTTTCCCATTATACCTTTTCTGTGAAGCTTAGGATAATGTGTAGTCATAAACATATATGTTAATGACCTGTATAAGCTTGTATTTATGGAGAATAAACACAATCAAGATTCCTATGATAACCTCCCCATGAGGGTCATTATAAGCTGACCACCTCAGTGTCTGGAATCTGTTTTGATTTTCTACATTATAAAAGAACATGTGTAACAAATCTCTAATGGGAGCTCCTTTGATTTACCTGTTAAACTCGCTTGGAACCCCTTTTTCATGTCAGGGGTTGTGATTCCCATTTTTAGAATGTATTGTAGTTAATACCATCTAATTATAGTCTAATTGAATGTGTTTTACTGTGTCCATGTGTTAATCCCAGAATGTGGCCCAAACTCTCAGCGCTGTAATGACAGTGACAGGTGTGTGCCGCTGTCCAAGTGGTGCGACCAGGTTCCCGACTGTGAGAATTGCTCAGATGAACCCCCGGACTGCCGTGAGTCTACATTCTTAAGCCCAATACCCCCTGAGCAATTTTGATCAAGGTGGCTGAGCTATTTGCATTAAAACGAACTGATTCTACTAGAATAATTGGCTTGTTTTGGTACTGATTGATATCAAACATGTATGCTTCCGTATTGCATACTGATTAGTAATCTTTTTCAGTGCAAAAATTAAATATTAAAGACGTTATACATATGATATCATTATTTTGTCCGGACACCTGATGTCAATTGGTTTACCATTCACTTAGGTACAATTCTAATGGCATAGAAATAACTAGTGAGAAATACTCCCTATGTCAGTATCTTTAAAATCTTTGTATCTTTTCTCAGCAGTTTTAAGCAGGACCTTTTTTATTGCAGAAGTCATTTTGATATAGTGATCCCCCAATCTTGTAATGGAACCCTATGTGTATATTGTCTATGGGTAACAAAATAATCTCAATATAGGATGCCTATATTAGTTTTATAAATTTGTTACTGATATTTATGAGATTAGACAATAATTTGACATGATAAATACCTTTCATTTTCAAATTGATATGTTATATTTGCAACTTTTTGGCTACATTGCAGAATGTAATACAGATTATTTCAAATGCGATGGGAAATGTTTTAAGGACAGCTTAAAATGTAATAACTATGTTGATTGCCCGAGCAAAGTAGATGAAGAGGGGTGTTGTATGTATACCTTTACATTTGGTTAATATTTTTATTTGTTTTCATGTTTTCATGAATACAATTATTACTTTATGTGATTACAGTATGTTTGCAAATCTATTACATGATTATAGAAAAAGTCTTAAAAGTCTAGATTTAACAATATTGCCATATCTCTTGTCTGTGCAGTATTTAATATCTCTAATTAGTTGGTGCATTATGATAAGTGTATCTCAAGTCGGTGCAATGTGGAAGTCTCAAGAGAAATATATTACACTTCTCTAGTCAGTCCAATATGCTTTGTCCTGAGTCAGCCCAGTATGATTATCTCCATTGGATGTAATATCATATGCCTCTAATAGTGAAATGTGACAACTTTCTCAGGTGTTGAGAGTAATGAGCGACTGTGCGGATCTGGGGAGCGGGTCCGACTGACAGCATGGTGTGATGGAGTCACCCACTGTTTTGATGGCAGTGATGAGGTCTCCTGCAGTATGTACTTAACCAACATTATTTAATAATCTTATCCCATTCAGTCTTTATCTAATTTCTATTCTATTTAATTTTATTTTTTCTACTGAAATAGTGGCAAATTAAAACCAGCAGGGAGAGGGCTTGTCCAAGGAGTTCTGATCCCCCTTTATGACGGACAGTGAACTAGACAAAAAGGTGTAAGATTAAATGTTAATGATAAAAGACAGAAACGTTAGCATCAGATTTGATAAAATATGTTTGTGTACACCTTTATCTGTATTAACTCTGATAAATTGTAGCCACCACCACACTTTTGTAGAGTGTCAGGAAAACCAGTTCCGGTGTGACACGGGTCAGTGTATCCCCTATAGCCTGAGGTGTGACTACAATGACCACTGCAGTGATGGCAGTGATGAACGGGACTGCAGTACGTACACATTCCTGAATACAGCCACAAATTTTATAGCACGCTGAAATATGTCTTATACAGCACTTTTATGATGTTGATGATGGCAGCACTCCCTACTAGAGTCAATGCAAACAATTATAATGTCTAGTGTGTTTTGCCATTTTTGTGACATCATATATAATCTAGATACTGAAAAAGTCTAAAGTAATGAGCTGTTGTATTCCTTTTAACTGTTTGCATGGATTCCCATAGGGGTGCCACTATCGGTGAAGTTTATAACGAAACATAATATAGTAGTTAATCTTTCCTTTGTACTTTTGCTTATACTGCCTAGGTGGGTTCTGTCATGTTATTTGCTTTTCAATTTGAAAGATCAAGCATAGAAAAATACCACTCCATCTCTCCTTAATATAGATTAAGACATAATTACAATTAAAGAGACCTGTCATCAAAAAAGGTTTTCCCAAATGCTGACAATAGGGAGGTTAAACAACTCTGGATGGATCACAAAAAAAGAATCTCTAATCTCACTTATTTTGTGAAATTACAAAATGTTCATTACAGTTAAATATGCAATCAAAATTTTCATATATTAAATTTTAGTGATTCTTCGATTGAACTCTTACTGAACACTTTTAAAGACAGTTTAAAGTTTCCAGGGGCATATCTTCAGGTTCAGGGTCTTGACCCTCATTTTGGAGACAATTTCACAAAGAGAAAAAAAAGCAAGTGGGTACGCTTAAATACACACCATTGTAATACTTATATTATATACAGGCCCCTCTATACATCCATGGGTACATGGACATATCAAAATGGGTTTGAGTTACTTGACCTCCTTATTGTCTAAGATAATTGCAAGATTGTAGCTGACATGCATTATGATAATTTCTTTTTAATTGAACAAAATGTTATCTTTACCAAATGTGCCCTACCCCCTTAGGCCCCTCATGTCGGCCTGGCCAGGTACCATGTGCTGGGAACTGCAGCCTCTGCATCACTGCCTATGAAGTCTGTGATGGCACCAAGGATTGCCCTGATGGAGAGGACGAAGCCCACTGTGGTCAGTTACCTTACCTATTACACTACACAATTTTGAACTGTGAATTATGCACAATATGGGTATATCACAGAAAATTTGCATGCAGGTGTGATAAATGTTTTTGAAATTAGAGTATTCTATAGGTGTGTAGCAAAGGATTTTGTCTCTAATATATGTGATTTCTCTGTTTATGTCATGTAGTGTAATGCCACCTGTAGTGATAATAGATACACTATAGTAACTAATATCTGACCAAAATGAGGGGAACTATGAGCAGTGTCAGGAATATCAGCCTATGGGTTGTGACCACATCACCTAAAAACTAGTATCCTTGACACACCTATTTCTGATAAACTTATCCAGACCTCCATAAAAGTTTCTTTTAAGCTTTTAAGCTTACACTGCCAATATGGCATTTTTTCATCTGGACCACACAGGAAATCATTGGGTCATCTAATCCTGTTGTTTTAGTATAAGAGGATGGTCCCTGTCCCCTCATCTGGCTCTGATGGCAGTCATGAGAGTAAATGTCGAGTTGCCAATCACTTCGCCCAGGGAAATGTCATAGCGTTATATTTCATATCTGTAATTCTCTTATAGAAATGTAGTTTCTGAAACTGGTATTAAGTAAGTATAAGTAAAAGGTCCTTATGGCAAAAAGCTGATTCAAACAAACCAATAATATTAAGTGACGCACGGGAAAGTCCGGGTTTCCGAGAACCCAATGATGCCCCACCCGAACCACAACAAACCCATAAACAAGGACCATAAAAGAGAATGACGCAGGCAGTGACGTCAGTGCAAACTGTCTGTGATTGGGGAAACTCTGGGAATCCCCATGTTTACATCCAGAGGATTGGTAAGCGGCATACCCACTGGGCGATTCTTGGTCGGCCGACGCCGATCGGCGTCGGCGTTGGCCTTGAAATCGGCGTCGGCGTCGGCGTACGCGTCGGCCGACAGCGGCGAGAGCAGCATACCCACATTGGAGCGTCGGCGCCGATTCGTACGCCGATTCGTACGCCGATTCGTACGCCGATTCGTACGCCGACGCCGATTCATGCGCCGACGCAGCGCAGTGCGCATGCGCGCTAGTGCACGAACGCCAAGATGGACGATGCAGACGATATTGTGATTTGCGCAAACATTTTGTTAATGTTACTCGATGATGAGTTGTTTGATGATGGTGAAGAATCGGAGAAACGGGTGCACGAGTATTGGGTCCGGCCATGGATCGGCAGACGAGAAACAAGCGACACTGCTTTCACATTGTTGCGAGAATTACAGGCGGTAAAGCAAACTTTTAACTCAGTGAACAGTACTTTCATTCATTCATTCTTCTGCCGACTGAGATAAAGTCGGTGGTGGTGCAAATAATAATTAGCTGTCGATGTTATGCTGGTACAGAAGTAATTTAAGAATCGGTATCCAAGTTTGTTTGTTAGTGAGAATTGCTGCTTTGCATCGATGTTAATTATGTGAGATCTGTAGAATAAGTCGGTCGTCATCAGCCACGCCCACTTCATTTTTAATGGTGTTGTAGTACATGTTTCCCTCTTTTTTTTATCCAGGAGGACGACACGAAGGAGTTTAGGCGGATGGTAAGAATGGATGAGAGGACATACACCGAGTTGTTGGAAATGCTGACGCCACATATTGAAAAACAAACCACTCAAATGAGAGATCCCATCAGCGCCCCAGTGAGACTTGCGGTTACAATGCGATTCCTTGCCTTCGGTGAGTGTATGCCAGTTTGCATTGATCAATAGTAATATGTAAAAGCAATTCTCAGTATTTTGTAAGCTAAACAGGGAAGTGGTGTTGTTGAACCTGGGAAATAAAATTTTAGTGTTAATAAAGAACATTGCAAAGCCTGAAGTAGTCGGCCGATGTATTTGATACTGGGCACACCGATTCTGCTTCGACTCAATATCTAAATAATTTCTTTCTTTTTTTTTTCCAGGCCAAAACTACCCGGCTTTGTCACACGATTTCCGGCTGGGAGTAACAACGATAATGCTGTGTATCCGCGAGACCTGCTTGGCCATCTACAATGTTCTCCGCGGAGAATATCTGAAGGTGAGCCCAGTAAAATATCAATGTTGTAGACGGTGGTAGAAGACAATATGATCTGAAGTAATATACTTTAACGTAGTCAAGAAGTCGGCCGACTTGTGTAACGATCTGAAAAAAAACTATTTATTTTACTGTTATTCTGACACCACTCTTTACTTTAACCTTTCTGTTTCAGACACCGACGACAGAGCGAGGCTGGAGAGAGGTAGTGCGTGGCTACAATCTGAAGTGGAACTTTCCCCATTGCATCGGCGCTTTGGATGGAAAGCACATCCGTGTACAAAAGCCGCGTCGCTCTGGGTCGACGTATTATAACTACAAGGGGTACTTTAGTATCACCATGCTTGCTCTCGTGGACGCAAACTACCGTTTTATATACGTTGACGTCGGCGGTGAAGGCAAGATATCAGACGGGGGCCTATGGAAGGTCAGCAAGCTGCGCCGAGCAATAGAGAAGGACCGCTTGAACGTTCCAGAGAGGGAGATCCTACCTGGGTCCGAAAAGGAAACACCGTATGTTATCGTCGGCGACGACGCGTTCCCGTTGGGGGAGCATATGATGAAGCCCTTCAACCGACGCAACATGACACAGCCGGAACGTGTCTTCAACTACCGATTGAGTCGGGCTCGTCGGTGCGCAGAGAATGCATTTGGCATTCTAGCAACGAGATTCCGCCTCTTCCTACGGGACATACAAGCGCACCCCGTCAACGCCAAGATTTTCGTGCTGGCCGGCGTCTGCCTGCACAACTTCTTGAGAGAAAAGTGTGGCAAGTCCTACTTGCATCCAGGATCGGTGGATGCCGAAGATGCAAACAACAACCTGGTGCCTGGAGAGTGGCGGCAAGTCGTGCATCCGGGTCGGAATCTGCCAGCAACCCGCGTGCGTAACTGCCCAGCAGCAGCCAAAGTCGTCTGTCTGGACCTCGCCGAATACTTCCAGACACCAGCTGGGTCGGTGCCCTGGCAAGATAGGGCTGTGGATTGCGGTTTCGTCGCCCCACGTTAATGTGTGTTGTAGATTTCAGGCAGCGTCGGTGTGTTCATTGACTGTTCCAGAATTTTTCTGTTGGCCTTCAGGTCGGCCGACTGCTTAGCAGATTATAAAAAAAAAGACGCTCTGCATTTGTCAGAAATTACTAGTACAAGCTCACCACACTCCTGTTATCGTATTTGACGTTGAAATGTTTTTCTGGTTTTTGGTAAATTATATTATATTAATTGTAGGAATCGACATGCTGTGTCTCCTGTGTTTTTTTTCGTCAATGGCCTTCAAGAACCCAAGGAGTTAATGTGACGGCAGATTTAAAACATGGATAGAAGTAAATGATGTTAAAAGCGCCGATTGTATAATTCTCGATTTTGTCAACCATGTAATCTAGTTTCTACTAATTGGTAAACTTGCAGATTGCCTTAAGCTTTTCTGAAAATAGCTATGTGATATCGGTGCAATCAGTTGATCATCCAATCTTTTCTAACCTGCGCCAAACATATACTTTTCTTAAAGGAAGACACCGCTATGGAGGTATATTTCAATAAACTTTATATGAACTTTCAAAATTAAACAATCTCTTTCAGTGTTCTTTGTAACCGGAGAGGTACATGTAGATTACAGCAGTTGAAAACTTATCATTGTACAGTAAATATTAATCGTCCCAGTCTTAGTTTCCACGTCGGCCGATCTAAAAGCAAGCAACGTCTGAACTTTCTTCAGGACTTCGTTCAATATAATCAGTAAAATGTTAATACTACCTTAACAGAAATTGGCACGACGACATTTACCCCGATCACTCATAATATGTCTGTTAAAATTATATCTCAATATCGAGCAGACTGAAGTATAAAATCAGGACAACTAAGAACACACTTTAACCTCAACTGTTATGTGTCACATTTCTCAAGCATGAAAAATGCCAGGTAAAAGTCATAATTCCAAAATTATTTTAACACGCAAATTACTTAGCACCGACTCTCTCAAAAGTAGTCAAAATATTTGCAAGATATTATAAGTGAAATGTAGTGTAACGAGCTATATTTCGTTGTCCCTAATTACCGGTAACAATTCTATTATTGGCACATATCCATGAGAAAAATTGCACTCAAACAGATTAAACTGCAAACTTTTCCTTCCTCCGACAAATATGGTAGTCGGCCGATTGAATATTCTTAAAACATCGCAACATCGAAACATGAACAGCAATAACAAGATTACGATAAAAAAAAAGGTTTCCAACAAACCAATACAACCCTTTTGGCTAGAAAAAGTTCCGATTGCATAGCACAACCACAGATCAATCAATCTCCTTATATGTAGTCAAAGAATACCTGAGTACAACGGTACAAAGTCTGAACAACCTGGTAAATATCTCAATCGGCCTGAATCATTCGGAAATTACACATAACGGCCAGAACGAGTAATGACAGCTTTTTCTAGTTGCCGTTCGCATTGGACAAATTGGTGTAATCGTTGTTTGGCAATCGAGCTACTGTGCCCGCCTGCATGATCTGCTGAGCGACAGGACCTTGCGGCATTCCAGGGGAGTTTGGTGTCTGCAGCCACTGAGCAAAAGCATGAACCTGTTGATCGCCCGACCCTGATGGGTACTGATGTGAGCTGGACATGTGCGTCGGCGTCGGTGTCGGCGTCGGCATAGCTTGGAATTGGCTTGGGTGGCGTACGAAAGATGCATGAGCAATCATTGGCGAATGTGGATGTGGGGGCGGAAGACAAGGTGAAGCACTGTGTGTCTGAACAGCTGAAAATTCTCCGCGTGTCGCTCGTTTCAGGACCATGGAAATGTGGTCCATAACATCCTCTTGCAGCAGCGGATCTGTTATTCGTCTGACCTTGCGCTCGCACTGACCGGCCCAAACTGAGATTTCGTCGTCCTGCTTTGATGGTTCGGTTACAGGTGTTTTCTTGTGCTGTTGCCTTTGGTCATGAATCAATCCGCGCATTTCTCGGAGAGTAGCGACCTTCTCCTCATCAACCACAGTTCTTTTAACGGCTGTCTTTGCGACTTTTGCTGGGGGTTCAACAAGGGGCGAATTGTCGAGGGTTGAAAATGTTCAGTCAGGTCCTTTGTCGACCTGCTTCGTGCCATTCATCGTCGCCTCGTCCTCAACCAGCAGTTCTCGCAGCTCGTCAAGTGAAATCTTGGGGTCCTTCTTCTTCGTGTTTCTCCCACGTTTGACAGGAGTCGGCTTGACGGGAATCTGGCCGGGCCGCGGTGGTGTTGGTGAACGTGGAGACGCTGAATTCCCAGACGGACCTGGAGTTGGCTGTGGTTCTGGGGTAGTCGGCGCTTTACCAGCTGCTGCACTTGCCTTTTTCTGACTATTACGTTTCTTCGGAGAAAGCAGAACAACATCATCCAACCGTTTGCCCGACCGTGTAGTGCGCGACGATGCACCGCTTGTGCTAGGTTCTGCAGTATTTGTCGCTGAGGTGGAAGCAGTAGCAGCAGAGGTACTGCTTGTAGCGACTGTTGCAGTGGCGGTAGTCGGCGTCGAAGTAGACGGTGTTGTCGTCGTTGGGGTCGTCGCTGCAGACCCTGTCGCTGGATCCAATTGCCCACCACCTCCACCACCAACATCACCTGATGTCCCGGCCTCCTCCACTCCGTCAACGTAAACTGGGTTCTGAGGTACAACAGGATCGTTGAAATCGTCAACTGTTGGCGACTCGTCGCCGCTGTCCTGAAAGAAATAAGCATAGCATTGAGTTATCACTCCCCAAAAACAACACATTAAGTTCATCTGCTCGGCCGATTCAATACCACATGTAATATTCCCCAACCTGGAGGGTTAAAAGATATAGAAATATGTATATCACATGCTGTACTAACTATTCAAAATATCTTCGCCCCCACATACACTGTAGAGACCAGAGGGAGTTCAAGTTTTCTGTTTTTAACTGATTCTCCATGGCGCAGTCAGTTAGACATTGCACTGCTGCCTTGAAAAATCAGTTATCGAATCCCATTCATATCTTTTCTTTTTCGTCGAACGCAGAGGGGCGCGGGTGGCCGGGGTTCAATTCCCCGACCCGATGAAGATATCTTCTTTTTTTCTATATTTAACTCCACCAAGCTGCTGGCGTTCGCCGAAAATAAAAGAGGTATGCGCCAAGCGGTTAATATGTAGCTGTAGACGAAAATGACAAAGAAGTGCATCGGGGAATCGAACCCCGGTCGCCTGCGGTTGACAAATATGGAAAATATATCGATGGGATTCGATAACTGAATTGGCCGGGACCAAGTTCCATACCTAACCGACTTGGCCACGGCGACTCAGTTAAAAAGACAAAACTCGAACTCCACCTGATCTGTGGGTTCAGTTATCGAATCCCCATCATATCTTTTCCATTTTCGTCGACCGTCGGGCCGCGCGGGCGGCCGGGTTTCAATTCCCCGACGAGGTGAAGGTTTTCTTTTTTCGTCAGATTCTACACTGCGCCACAGAGAATCAGTTAAAAAGAGAATACTTGAACTCCCTCTGGTCTCTATCAAACTTCGTTGGGGCTCGCGGCCGGCCAGGGTTCAAGTCCCAGACACAACGACGAAAATGAATCTATCTAGTTCGGCCACCCGCGACGGAAATTAAAAAGATCTCTGGTCATTGTCAGCTTTTACTTTTTTACAATTGAACTCTGATCCGCGTCTTGCCGATACGTGTTGGGACATAAGAGATTGCAAAGACAACAGTTTAAAATAGAAAACTTTTACGAGACGTCTTTATCATTTTCTTCAGCGACCTGGCATGAAAATACAACCACCGCACAGATCACAGGGAGTTAAAGTTATCTCTTCTTATCTATACCCAGTCTACGAAAATGACAAGTGGTCCGTGCAGATTCGATACCTGAACCCCGGTCGCTAACACACAGATCAGAGGGACTTAAAGTTTGCCCTTTTTAACTGAATCTCCGTGGCGCAGTCATTTAGACGATGCACTGCTGCCACGCTGATTCAGTTATCGAATCCCATCAATATCTTTTTCATTTTCGTCAACCGCCCCACGATTCCATATCTTCGCCGGGTCACTGTCCTAACACGTATGGGCGCGAACCTCATATGATACAAAAATTATCAATTCCGCGACCCGGTGAAGCAGCATTGTATAAATGATTTTCTGGATCCGGTATAAAAAGTAACTATCTTCACCTCTTCTTTAACCCATTCAAACCGATAGCAGGTTTGGCGAAAATGAAAAGACAAAGCTTCATCGGGCCGTGGAATTGAACCCAGATCGCTCACATTGAACCTCTATCACTGTCACTGTCCCAACGCGTATCGGCGGGCACTGGACGAAAATGAAAAAGACATCTCGCCGGGCCGGGGAACTGAACCCAGATCGCTCACATGTGAGGCGCAAACCTTATCCATTCCGCCACAGAGACCTGTGATGATATCAAATCTTTAACTGCCACTGGCCTGTCTTGGAGTTTACCCCACCCCCCTCTTGCAATAAAATAGATTTTCATTTTCCTCGACGCAAACCAGCATATGCAGCACGACGAGGATGGGGAAATGCTGATCAATAATGCGGCGAGGTGAAGATTTGCATTTTCCATATAGATATATAGAATCGTTGGGCGGTTGACGAAAATGAAAAAGATATGAGTGGGATTCGATAAGCTAGCGATATGCGGTTGACGCAAATAAAAAGACAAAGCTTCACCGGGCCGTGGAATTGAACCCAGATCGCTCACATGGGAGGCGCACACCCTATCCAGTCGGCCACAGAGACTTGTACTGAAATCAAATCTTTAACTGCCACTGGCTTGTCCTGGAGTTTACACCACCCCCTCTCGCACTAAAATATTTTCATTTTCCTCAACGCAAACCATTTGATAACTGAATTGGCCGAAATTCTATATTCAATTCCCAACGAGTATTAGCGCAAACCAGTACGCCAGCTGAAATATATAGGCAAATATTGCCCGCGCCCCTCTGCGTTCGACGAAAAAGAAAAGATATGAGTGGGATTCGATAACTGAATCAGTGTGGCAGCAGTTCAATGTCTAACCGACTGCGCCACGGGGACTCAGTTAAAAACAGAAAACTTTAACTCCCTCTGATCAGTGCGTTAGCCAGATATGGAATTGTGGGGCGGTGGACGAAAATGAAAAAGACATCTCGCCAGGTCGGTCTGGGAATTGAACCCAGATCGCTCACATGGGAGGCTGACACCTTATCCATTCTGCCACAGAGACCTGTGATGATATCAAATCTTTCACTTTAAGTGATCTGAGGTCATATAACATTGAACTGCTGCCTTGGATACTCTGCTGCCACGCTATGAAAATGAAAAGATATGAGTGGGATTCGATAACTGATTTTCTGAGGCAGCAGTTCACTGTCTAACCGACTGCGCCACAGAGACTCAGTTAAAAATAGAAAACTTTAACTCCCTCTGGTCTTTGCGCTGGTTGTATTCCCATGTGAGCGACCCGGGTTCAATTCCCCGCCCCGGCGAAGCTTTGTCTTTTCATTTTCGCCTGGCAGAGTTCATTTTCTATTTAGCATGTAAATATATTAGTGGGCAAGGCTGGGAAAGGGTAAGGGAAATAAACCCATAGCTGCGATTGACTAAAATGAAGAAATACAAAGTTGACAATGAAAACATTCGCCGGGTCGGGGAATTGAACCCAGACCGCTCACATGGAAGGCCAACACCTTATCCAGTCGGCCATAGAGATCTGTACTGATATCAAATCTTTCACTTCCAGTGATCTGAAGTGGTACCTGGCTGTTGCTTTTACTTTTAATATTGAACTCTGATCAAATCCCCGACCCAATGAAGACAACTGCTATCAAATCTTTCACTTTCATTGGCCTCAAGTATGGTATGATATAAGCAGTATTTTCATACTAACCAAGTCCATGTCCAACGATGAAATTATCTCGCTGGCGCCCTTGGTGTAGGGGGTGAGGAATCTGAGGCGGCCCAGGATCTGCTTCTGTCGTTCTGTCAACACTTTCGCCGCACTCCCAGACTGTCCGACCGCTACTGCTTTCCGGAATTGTGTCCGGAGGCTCTTCCAGTGCTTCTCCATTTCGGGAACTGCAACCAATGAAAGCGGATACAAATCGGTCTACCTTGTTTTGTTTTCAAATTTACCGCCGACCGTAAAAGTAGGTCATCATCCCTGGTAGCACCGCGGTGACGCCATCTTGTTTTTGACGACTTGATCTCACAGCGCCCAACATTTTTTAGCACTAACCTACTGTCAGACGGCTGTAGATAGCCGATTACACATCTACAATATGATTCCTTGTATTACTGTCCTCATTATTTTCAAAACATTGGGGTTTCAGATATTGTTGAGATCCAAAGTTTGCGAACGATAATAGAGGGAACTTACCGGTAACCTTCAGCCGCTGCGCCATCAACTCCTTCACCCTACGTTTCTTGTCACGATCACGGTATTCCTCTTTATCCGAGGACCACAAAATCCAGTTAGACTGGTACAGATCAATCATGTCCTCCTCCTTTTCAACTTCCCACTCCTCTTCTACCATGTTGTCCGCCATTTCTATCGGTGTTTTTGACCCGGGGAATTGACTCTGCTACAAGTGCCACGACGCGTCTTCTTGCCGGTTCCGCGGGAAATGTAGGTCACGTGGTTTGTACGGACAGCGAAAGTCATGTGACATCGCATCGCGCTCTGATTGGTCAACGCCGGCCGGGTCACTCGTCGGCGTTCTCCGTCGGCGTTAAAATATCAAACACGCTTGATATCGATCGGCGTATAGCCGTCGGCCGACGCCGGACATTCGAAGGCCGCGCGCCGCTCGGGAGTCGGCCGACGACCGACTCTGGGCTCATACCCACACGGCGTCGGCGTCGGCGTCGGCATAATTTTGACCGCCGACGCCGACGCCGACGCCGACGCCGACGCCGATTCGTACGCCGATTCACCCAGAATCGCCCAGTGGGTATGCCGCTTTAGGCTCTGGGATTTTCCCAGCTACGTCGGTGTTGGTCAGGACTGATCAGATGCTGATGTCATGGATGACATCATGGTCATGGGGTTAAAAGACGTCGCTTACCAACGATGAGCAGAGAGGAGATGGGAACGACAACAAGACGACTCAGCAACCCGTAACCTGCAAGCAGCCAACGCCACCCATTCTACGATACTGGGACAACCCCTCTCCATGGCCATAGTCACACTGCACTACTCTACCTACCACTGACCACACTGACAGGTATTTCTGATCATATACAAAGTGACAATATTCTACTACTTCAGGACCTTCTCTCCAGGAACAGCAAGTAACCTGTGAACATTTAATGAACATTCATCTTGAACTTGTATGTGGATCCTATTGGAAATATTAACTACATTTGTGAACCTTCAGGAAAATAAATCATTCAACAACCATTCTCTACTGTGTGTCTTTACATACATTCACACAGCCTTAGTCATAGAAAGTAATTTCTCTTCTGATAGATCTTTAGGATTCATGCCTAAATGGCTAACTCATCCCTATTCTACAGTTTGTAATGGGGAGGAAACTAAATATATTTCCTGGGTAAAGTGATTGGCAACTAGACCCCAAGTTTATCATCATTCAACAAACATTGCTGCTCAGGGAGTTGGGGGGTTAGGATGGGTTGTGTCCTAAAGTAAACAACTGAGGATTAGCTGTGACTATTGTTTGAATTTCTTTTCTTTATAACACTATGATACCTCTGAAAAAGTCCACTACTTTGCATTTGGTTTACTTTCTACTTTATTGATGGAAACAATAATGACTGCACGAAACAGCAGACATTTTGTATTACACCTCCAAAAGGGTTTGGGCATAACATGAAGATTTAAGAAAAATGACTTGCCCATAACATCTACAACAAAAAGTCTAGTAATAAACAGAAAAGTCACTACATAGTTTTTTGTTCCCTTTCAACTTTATCAATGAGCACATTAAGAACTATAACATCAAGTAGAGGTTTCTCTGACATCTACCAAAAGGTGTATGTTACAATATTGAGAATAATGCTTACAACATTTATATCAGAATGTATGTAGCCCAATACAAAATCGAAGGGTGCTTTGTCTGTGTTGCACAACACCAAATCAGTGGTTTCCTATACAGGTTGAACATGTGGTTTCTATGTGATGCTGACATTGAACCTTGCAGTCAGTTCTCCTGCAAAGAGTACCCGAAACTAGGTCATGTGCATGGTTTCAGTGTATTACCTGATCAGGCCATTTAAAGTGTGTACGCTGTGTCCACGTTGGGGTCTTAAGATTAACCGTTATGTATGTACAATTCCCAGACTTGTATACAGGGAAGGCAGTGGGGCTGGGACACCACCACCAGATGAGGGTAATTTTTACCTTTGCTTTAAGAATTGATTGTAAAATGCCCTGGAAAGTAGAAAGAAAAGTTCCACTCAGCATTGTTAACCAACTACCTTTTGTGGTAAATTATCACAAAAGGTTCACCTCAGGTACCTCACTAGCCCCCCAAGGTGGAATCTGTGCACAGGTCTGATACTTCTCCGGTCAGTTGAGTGCAGACATTGGCCTCATTTCTTCTCTATTCATCAGATACCTGTGGGCCTGATGAATTCACCTGCATAGACTATTCTTGTATCAACAAGACCCTTGTGTGTGATGGGAAAAAAGACTGTCCAGGAGGCAGAGATGAAATGACATGTGGTTTGTATACTTAATAGTAAAATGTTCAGCCATATAAAAGAATCTTATAGAAATTTGCAATACCAAGTTATGTTTCTGTTCACGTGGAATAGATATATGACACTAAGTCATGTTAATTCCCTTTCAATATAATTCAATACTAGAGTGAACCCTATTTTATTTAGTTACTCATTATTGGAATAGCTTCAACACAGAACTTAGAAAGACTATTGAAAAGCACAGGTTGAAAACCTGCTCAAACCATCCATAAAAAACATTAATAGGGAAAGTCAGGTCATGGATGTAACTGATTTTGTCATCATGTCATCCATGACATATGATGATTCAAAAATGAGTTAGAAGGGTAAAATACACAAACCAAAACCAAAAATAACTGCAAAAAGTGAAATTATCAAAATTATTCTAATGTTTCATATGCTTTGTAGTTTTCTTTTTCTTGAATTCTCAATGTATGTTTCAAAGTGAGTTATGTTTTTCCTTTCAGCTGAAATAGTGAACAACACAGTGTATGTGCACCAGTTGAGAGTGTGCTCCTCAGGTTGGACTAGAGAGTGGGCTAGTTGTCTCTGTCAGAGAATGGACATGGGGTAGGTACTAAATACTACTAACTTAAGAACCGAGGGAGGGGGGTATCTGAAGGTAGCTGTATGACCCAGAGGGGATTGTCACAGTCCATCAATTATGCCAGAGATGTGTATGATCCCTGGGTCATACAGCCACCTAAGGACCACTCCATAGGTTCTTCTATATTTTATCAACATATCAATATTCCAAATATATTGAAAATGAGGAGCGTTCCAAATGGCCTGTCAATATAAATCTTCCCATATGTTAACCCATAAAGTCAAATGACAAAGCAACCTATATTTCATAATGCCTGAATTAAGGCAAATAACCACCTGTTGGCCAAACCTTTGATGATAGAGCAGCATTAGACAGATTTAGTCAGATCTTTTTATCTTGCTGACCTTGGCTATGGTGGCTATTTTGAAAGGGTTAAGCTCAGTCACTTTGGAAATTCGTTTGCAAATACTTTGCAAATACTTAAAGGCTATAGACAACACTTAAGGGAAACTGATGTTGCTGTCATGTGTTCAACATTTTAATTTTTAATTTTGGCAGGAAATATATTTCCAATCTTGTTTTCACAGACTTATTTAAAGGAGGATAACTTGGCACCTGTGCTGACTTAACATAATTCATACCATGTTTGAGCACAATGCACAGTGATTTTTGAATAGTTTCATGTTCAGGTACATCTCATTACTGTTGGTATAATTATGAGAAGTGAAACCCACATAGTGTACAGCTTCCCAGGGCCTAGGGTTGATCAAAGGACCTCTTCAAGTGCCTCATAACAATCTGGGGAAAACCTTCTTGATGGTGGGCAATTTTGAGAAGGGAAAGGTCACTCAAAGGTCACTCAAACACCTGTCACACTCCCAGTCCCTGTGCATATATCCTACTATTTGTGACATCCACACATATTTTGGTTTTCAGAAGATATGAATGAGTTAGTCAGAATCTGTTAATCATTGGTACAGATGCTGTTATGGTGGATAACAAACCCATTTAATCCAACTAATACCATGAATATTAACCAATCTTGGTAGCTGACATTGGATTTCAGTCACTGAGCAAACCTTTAGGTTGGCCAGAAACACAATTTATCTAAATTTTAGCTCAGTTGGA
The DNA here is from genome assembly GCA_936440205.1 of Lepidonotus clava. NCBI lineage: Eukaryota > Metazoa > Annelida > Polychaeta > Phyllodocida > Polynoidae > Lepidonotus > Lepidonotus clava. The sequence goes on from OW387138.1 coordinate 45,974,828, forward strand.
CAATACTTAGCTATCTTTGGACCTTCTGTAGAAACCAGGCTAATGGCTTCCTTGCTTTGCCTGACAAACACAGCAAACAATTAGTCAAACAACCTTTTTCATCTGCTGAAAATGAGAGATAATTGGGGGTAAAAGTCACTGTAAAAGGAGAGGGCTAACCATTGAAAGATAAATTTAGTTGCGTGTGTTATCAGCCAAGTGGTGAAGTGCCTTTAGCACTCTGTGGTGAATAACCCTCCATGCCAGAATAGGTGACTCTGCTAGGTAGGTCATTATCTATACACCGGCATTATAGTATCACTACGACCTGCAGGCTAAAAATAGTCATGCAGACCTTGCTGGTGTGGCCTGGGCCACTGCGGTTGGACCAAGTGGCACCTACATTACAGAGATGATTCGTTGTTAGCAAGCATTGAAGTGGCAGAATATGCCTTTAGCAGCATCCCCATGAGGTGAACCCTTTCCAAATGGCAACCCAAGAGCACAAGAGCACTAGTTGCTTGGTTATTTTGGTCATTTTGAAAGGGTTGTGACTAATCAGCTGACTAATGCTAGGGCTTAGTTCCCCTATGAAACTTCAGCCGTGTTCTTTGTCATACCTAGGGATGATACAGGTTTAGCAGTTAAGAGTTTAGGCAGCGCTATGACAGGGAGGCTGACAACCAAAGTATTATCATTGTAGAGGGTCATACAGAAAGTAGTTCTATCAGTAGAAAGATGTTAGCCTAAACTTGGAAATTTTATTTAATATTATGCCAAGGTGTGATAGATGTATAACCAATCACTGACACACCTTGATTACCCATCTTTAGCCTTCTCCAAGGTTAGTTACATTAAAAATATCATAGCTTCACTAAGAAACATAGCTCTTGCCATTACCTACACAAATTTTGTGACATCAACAATGCTGGTACCCCCTATGAGGGTCCGTGCAACCTGTTACAACGCGACGTCTATTTTCCAGTTTTAGTGATGTCACTGCCTATTTGTTTATAGATGATGTCATAAAAATGGCAAAATAGATGTTGCGTTGTACTGGGTTGCACGGACTCTTGCAGGGGGTGCCATTATCAATGATTTTCCCATTGAAATGTATTACAGTCATTAATCTTTCCTTTTTCCTATCATTGGTTACATATATTTGTACCTTTCTGTTCTGTTCTGTACATGATGTCCTGCAGGCCGGTTCTCACTGATACGTCAGAAACTTACACTGGACAACTGGGGGAAGAAGTGATAGATGTCAGTGGGGAAACGTGTGATGGTTCTAGTGATGGTAGTGTTGGAGCTGTCTCTAAAATGTAAGTAGTAAAAACTTGCTACCTCATAATACATGCTTGGAATTATATTCTGTATGTGTAAGATAGATATTTTACTTTTGTATTGTGCATTAGATAAAAACAAGGTTTTAAGCAAGATGGTTTTCAAAATTGTATGCACCCTGTGAGTGGCTTCTAATACCAGTAATTCAAATAAGAATTCAAACAATTATATTTTTATTGTTCTCTTTTTAGATTATGGAGTGCATGTTCATCCCAGAAAATCGTTAAAGTCACCTGCCAGCCTCCTGGTAATGAAATCTTGAATTACTTTCAACTGATTCCACTTCATTAAAAGTTAATATTCTGATTTTTGTTCTATGAATTGGTCATTAATTATAGAACAACAGCTGCATTCTATAACCATACCATTTGTTCAGGGCAGGGAAGTGTTTATGTCCATCACCAAAAAGTCTGCAATAACTGATTGATAACTAATGAACAACTCCATTGTGTAAATTTTCTCTTTATGTATAATATTTCAAGAAATAAGCTCTATAAATTCCTATCAATGTTAATTCAACAAGCCCTAGGAATGTTCTGAGAGAAAATTGTCATTGTAATATTCCCTAGGTTGTGGGTACAGGGCAGAGTCGGCCAAAGTGGTGAACCCATTCATCATAGGTGGCAAGCTGGCAGACAACTGTGAGTGGCCATGGGTGGTCCAGCTTTACAAACAGGGACTCTACCACTGTACATGTAGTATCATCAGTGCTGACTGGATCCTAACTGCTGCGCACTGCGTTCTTGGACGATTGTAAGTAACCAGATATCTATCATATAATTACAGCTGTATAAGGTCATCTGTACAGACTGGGTGGCTACCACTGTACATGTAGTGTCATCAGTGCTGACTGCATTATCATCACTGTCTACTGCATTTTTGGATGGTTCTAAGTATACAGAGAGCTATAATATGTATACACAAGTTCCAGCTTAACAGACTGGGTTGCTAATAGTAGTACTGTGTGTGTAACATTACTAGCACTGGTGAGGTTCTGATCATGGGCACGAACTCCCAAGACAGCACCATGACTCGTGCTAAAGGATTCTAAGAATGGAAAAGGGAGAACATTTTTCATGTTTGATATAGCTGGTATTTGTCCAAACCAAATGGTCCTTCTAATACTCTGGCTATTTGTATCTATTCAATAAAATTGGTTAGGCTGTAAATTGTCCATACATGTATACTTAAATTTTGCATAAAGCAATTCATGCCAAATTAAAAATAGTAATATTTTATGTTCCTTATATCTTACTTTGTAGCCTAAAACTAAAATTGTCATGTCTATGTATAGACCTAATATAAAAGTTTAAGGTAATTAAATGGAAGGGAAATATATACAATAAATAGCTAGTAATGACAACCATTCATAAGAACACCTTGGGTTTGACCTCGAAATCTTAAGATTTGAACCTTACGCATTGAACAACTAGTAACTGTGATGTCAGCAGAGCAATTCATTGGACTGACTGAGGGAGCTATGTTGCATTGACCACAAAGTATTTTCTTCAAAACCTCCATTTGGGCCCTCTTGTGAAACTACCATAATATCCCTGGACATTCCCCTACCATCTTATGTACTCATTAAGATGATTGAATGGAAAGTAATGCATATTCTCAAAAAACACGCACAAATAAAAATTGTCAAATATAGGTTTTAATAGATACACGAGATACAAATATGATAATAAATTCCAGATAAAAACAATATACAAACTTCTTCCATTCATAACCATTTTCCACCTATAGGAACTGCCTTGATTGAATACCAACATGCTTATTATGAAAAAAAATAAACGGACAAACACTACACCAATTCAAGATTTGGCAAATGATAATATTGGGTGACTTTCCTAAAGGGCAAGAAATGGACAAATTTAGGTGTTCAATTTAAAATCAAAGTCTGTGTATATTTGTTTACATGTCTTTACATTCACCTAGTTCAAAAGGTGACCTTATTTCTCTTAATCTGTTGCAGTGACACTCGTACAGAACCAAATGATTTTTACATTCGTTATGGGTCCATCAGTAGAAAAAGAGGAAAAATTGTTTTTGCAAGAGCTGTCTTTTATCATCCGAGCTTCAGCTACAATGACCTGGAGAATGACATTGCCCTGATTCAAGTGGCAAGTCCTATTGAGTTCTCTGACTGTGTCTGGCCTTTGTGCCTCCCTGCCAATGCCACCCTGCCCGAGACACCTGGGTGGGAGTGCTGGGGAACAGGTTGGGGCTATACCAAAACATGTAAGTACATTATTTGGGCTATAAAAAATGTATAAGTACATTTTGGGGTTATAAGAAAATGTGTAAGAGTTTAAAAACATAATCAGAATGTCATGAGACTTTTTTTGGCTTGCCATCAAAATAACGTAACAAAAATTGAAATAGAACTAAACAGAATATTGCCTAAAAATTAGAATGATATTGCATTAAAACATGTATACCAAAATGTGTAGGTACATTGGTGGAGATATACATTATTGTTACATTAGCATGATATTACCTCGAACACAGTAGGCCATTGGGCAATTGCACAATGTTGCATACAACAGCAATGAAAGAAATAAAAGTGGTACATCAGAGATGTCCCTGATCCTGTTGAATTGAATGAGGGGGTGAGGAGGCTTATCTGTGCCCTGTCACATAATGGGTCTCACAGTTGCAAGGACTTACACCAATAGCGAGACCTGATGCTTTTCAAATAGTGAAAAAAAGTCTTGTGACAGCGAAGTTTCTGTTGTAACAGTTTCCGCTGTTGAATGATGGCTGTTCTAATGAACCTATTATAATTCTTTAAAAATAGACATTTAGATCTAAAATTCCTGAAATTTTCAAACCATAAAAATGATTGGAAGTAGATGAAAATTCATGCTAGATATTTGCACAACAGTGAAACCACCCTTAGCCTTTGCACTGTTGTGAGACCCTTGATTATGCAACGGACCACTGGGCTGCCAACCAGTTGGCTCTTGTAATCAGAAACAGGGGTACCAGTTCCCCACCTGTGCCAGGCATTATATAGTGGCGTCTGTTATGTAGAAAGGGGTTTCATACATGCAGGTATCCCTGGTTGATGGCCTGGAACAGACTCCTTCTCGACTCAGTATTTCAGAACAGTTTCAGTAAGAGGGTATTAAGTTATTAAACAAAGGTCCTGACAATTTCATCCAACAATAAGCAAATCTAACTAGGAGAACTCTGATACTAGATCTTTTTCTTACATCAGTAGCCATTATACAAAAGAAAATACTGATCTTTATTTAATCTCTCACACTTTATTATGTAATGGGCCACTGAATAACCATAATATCAGTGTGATCTACCAACAGCACAATCACGGATGCACTTACAGTTGGCTTTTACATATTTTTTGGTTCAACTACCTGCTACACATATAGCAAATCATATTGTTGTTTTTTTTAATCTTATGACAGTAATGTTGTTCTATTTTGGAATGAACTATTAGAGGTATACTTCAAACTTGATATGGACAAGAATGGGCACCTCATTGAAAATTGAAGTCATGTTCTTTGAAAATAATCTTTCAAAACAGTACCAGTGGATAAGACCATACCCGAAAAATTGGTGGAAGTTAAACTTCAATTACCAAGTGACTGTACAAACCCTTTTGGTGGACCGATACCAACAGAGAGTCAGATTTGCTCTGGTACTGAGGAATACTTCCCCGGAACATGCAATGTGAGTATTTATCTAATTTTATTAACAACACTGTAGCAGAGTGGTACTTTTATAAGAAGGATCATGGGGGGCATCCGACGGCGGCTATATGACCCAGAGAGGGTTTGTCATAGCTTGAGGGTGAATCCCAAGGGACGTCAATCCGATGGGTTGTATAGCCACCAGAGGACTACATTTTATCACCTAAACAAGATTCTAAAATTGTTGAATTTACCAAAAATAAGGAGTGATACATACTAATATAAGAAGGCCCACTGAGGGATTCGGAGGGTCGGAGGATGACACGCCGGCCAATGTACAGCCCAAGAGTGAAGCCTGCGGGCCATACGCTGGCCAGAGGGTCATCCATAGACCAGAGGATGACCCCTAAGGGTCTTCTTTATTTTTATCACCCAAACAAAGTACACAATAATGTTAAAAAACATCAATTGAGGGGCGGTACATACAGCATGTCAATAAGCACTGACCCTTATATGCACTGCTCGTCGGCTGTGTGGGTGATAAAGCCTGTCAATACAGGCCTCCCTCTATATGCACCACTCGTTAGCAGTATGGGTGATAAAGGGATTTGTGCTTACTTACAAGCTATGCGTTTCACTCCTTATTTTCAGTATTGTGAACATATGTATGAGTATTGGTTGGGGCAAGAGATATAGAAGAACCATAATAGAAGAACCAGAAGTCTTCCTCAAGTGGCCATATGACTCATGTGGATTTTACAAACATCAGCCTTTGCCCTTGTTTCTTGACAACACCTATTGGTCATCACCCACTATCAGTTTTCATCTTCAGACAATACAGATTTAGGGATGTATTTAAGTTAGTGATCCATCTTCATTATTGATTATGTAATATTCATGACATGCACCCTGTTTTTCCTGTATTGACGCTGTTGATATTGATTGATTAAAATGAGAAAACAAAATAATAGGAATTGCGCCTTCATTGGAAATAAAAATAATCTCCATTAAAAATGAATGGATAAGTGTAACAGCTGTAAAAATTCAATACTTGTGATTTATTTGCTATCATGTAAATAAAATAAACCTAATAGAACAGATAATGGAATGTTATATGTAGACAGAAGTACAGGGGGAATACATTTATTTTCTAATGTAAATTCAAAATGCCAGACGGAGTACAAAAGGAACTTCTGTCACATGTCTTCAGTAAAGTTTGCCACCCCCGTAGCACCCACTTGGATATATATGTATATATTTATAAATGGAAGATTGTGCCTCTCACTAAGTTAACATGTACACTTTTCTTAGATTATATGTAGTGGCACCGCCAGGGCAGTTTGGATATATCTGAAACTCCCTTTGATCATTAAAAATGTAATACAAAATATAAGGAGATATGTCTTGAAAGTAAATTGGAACCAAATATGATTTACCCAGAACCTTCTTAGTTAAAAAAATGGAAACTTTTGGATTTGAGGGATGGCTACAAACATTCATGTTAAAGTGAATCACATGTATCCATGTGAATTTGTTTGACTTCTGGTGAGCCAAAAGCAATGTTGTGCCAAAAATGTGACAACATTTGTCAAACTCAAATAACTATAGAAATACGTTCTATGGGTCCAAGCTTACCCAGTGGTACAGTTAAAATCATGAAAACTAACTTAAATTTGAATTGAGTTCCATAAAACTCCTGTCTGGAGATAGCAATGTTTGTAAACAAACCAATTTTGGTGGGTCACCAAAATTGGCCAGGGACATGTCCTATTGTATTGTGATGAAGTTAAAGCCTGTTTTCACAGTCTCTTGTATTATGGGCCTTAGTTATGGTCATAGAATGTATTTCAATAGTTGATACATTTTGCCAAATTTTAACCCAATATTGGTTTTGGCTCCCTTTCAGGGAGACAGCGGTGGGCCCCTGCAGTGCGCACACTACCTGAACCCCCTCCGCTGGTATATACTCGGGGTCACCAGCTATGGCCCTCGTGGCTGTACAGACGGTCGGAGCATCTACTCTAGAGTCACCTACTTCCTGTCATGGGTCGAGGGCATCATGGCTGCTTATGACAACTCAACCTTGCCAAGGACATGCAACTAGCAAGTTCATCAGGAGAACAGTGGGAGGATTAGTCCAAGAGATGCAGCACTTTTATTTATGTGACTGAGGCTGAAAGGTTTGAAGTTGGTTTTCTAACCCATATTTTCCATAGAATTCACAAATCTATTTCTAGGGTACCTAAGCCTCTGGGTTTTGGGTGAAAAATGATGATAAAAAGTAACATTTTCTGAGCAAAAAGATAATCCCAGTATTTCCACCCCAGCTACCCAATGTTGGAAAGTGGGGGCACAGAGGGGATGAATGAATAAGGGGAACTGGTAGGAGACCTGGTAGGAATATAATTCCATTCATACTCTGTGCAGAGCAAAGAAAAGAGGTCAGCTATAACTGATAGTTACAAAGCCTCAAGAACTCACATAAACCCATTTTCTTGAAGGCATCCCAGAAAAGTGTGGTTTCACTATTGCTAGTGTTAGCACCATAATTGGTTTACAATAGAATTCCCTTAACACAACTATACAGCAGCAGGTGGGCACAACACTTGTCGTCTACAATGATATTGCATGGAAATGGTTTGGTGGAATGGGAAAACTCCTAGGCTCTGCGAGAGGGCCTTCCCTATACATATATATTTCTTTATAAAAAAGTCCTTGTAAAAACTAATGCCTTTTATCTTAAAGATATTTTTCAATTAAGAGGTTGTGACTTATATTCTATTTTATAGATATTTTACAAATAATTGTGACTTGACTCCAGTCATCTCTTTCACTCATGAAATGGTTCTTACCAATGCGAAGTAGGGGAGTTGTGGAATACAAGATAGGGGATAAGAAGGTGAAGGGAAACCTACTCCACTTTCGGGACGATTTCCTTGTGAATATCTGAAAAAAAGTTTCATAAAAAGCACCTCTGTCTAGCTTTTTCATCCCTCAACTAGTTACACTGAAAAAGCCTTATTCAGATAAGTTTTAAGGAGAGCTTGTGTCATTAACATAGTTTTGTTTGTCTGAGTGCCTCCACAGTGATCAGCATATTATAATAATAGAAAACTGTTGCATATCATTGGTAACATGAAGTACTCTCAAATACTAGTAATGATCAGACCGTTGATAACACATGTTTTCTGCTATGGTTAGAAATGATCAAAATTGTTACACAGTGTGTGTTTATTTGTGTATATTACATTACTCGATATGACTGGTGTGTGGGGATCCATGCATGAATATTAATTAGGGATCCCCACGTGACTTAGCGTCCCTTTACGTGCTGGGTACCGTCTCTGGATAGTCAGAGGTGCGGCGGCAGGGAGAGGGAACGGACGGGTCACTCACCAGCAGAGCCCAGTGTTGGGCAACTATAACATCAGAGTACTACAGAGCCTGGAAAATAAAAGAAGTTATTTCAACATCAACCGGCCTTTGTCCACCAATATACGATCCGGCCAACAAAATCTCTATCATGTCACACCTATATGATTTGTACAGTAATCAGGAAAATATGATTCATTGGCCTAATCTTCAACTGTCTGCTTATTATGCATGTACTAATGTAGTCTAAATATACAGCCTGGAATAGAAAAACTCTACCAACGTCAATCTTGCATAGTGAAGAATTGATAAATCAAAATGCTTATGATTAGGACCAGTCTGATTTGGTTGGCTATTGTGAATAATTTGAGCAATGCATGTTTTAATATTTTGCTGTGGTGATAATACTATTTTGTGTATGTGATGAGGCACTGCTTATTGCATACACAAGGAATGAAAACTGCCCTTCAGCACTGGCAAATTGGTGCTATACCATAGTACACCTGTCACCAATATGTAAACATTGTTATCTTGGTTATATCCATGCAGTTTTTGTGTAGTGCTGGGTTCTTGTTCCCCCACTCCAGTGCCTAAAGATTGTATGATGGAGCTACCCATGTACATACTGAAATTCCTCATAAAATAAAGAAAATACCTTTCTACATATCTACAAATGCGTTGACTCACCTTTTCTTTCTGTCTTGAACAAGGATTCAGCATGAGGCTCATCACATCCATGTATCCCCAGATCCTACTCTCACATTAAACAATCATATATGTATTCAGTAGAAAAGTAGGTTGGTAGCAGCAAAATGAAATTTGAAATTTAAATAAGAAACTAAGAAAATTACCTTCTACACCATTGTAGACCTTTCTGGTGGGTAGTACAACACTGGGCCAACTAGTTGCTGGTGTGCAGTTAAGGTGAGTTTTATGTCATTTTTGTGCAATACAAATTCATATATAAAACAAAAATGTTTACGTGCTTAAGATTGTCTAGTGTTACCTTGTTGCTCTTAAAAACAAATAGAAATTGCTTGTACAAAAGGATTGATGTGTAATTAGCTCTTGAATTTATTGAAGAATGATACCTACTCAGTCCAATAAATTATCATTTAGAAATGCCATTGGAAGCCCTGTGGCTAAATGTATGAAGTAACAATTGTGGTATTGAAGTGACCTAGTATTGCCAACTATCAAGAATGTAAATTTATGGTCATGCCTTATAATTGCAATGTAATACGCGTGCGTGTGAAAATATGCACAAGGAGTAGGTAACACGTTGGTATATCCAGTTATAGGACAAATTGTTATCAAATATATCACAAAGAGACCAAGGTATAACAGAACACACAAATTAATCAAGAATACATACCATTTTGTAGACTCTGAGATTTTTAGTTTTATGACCATCCATATATTTCTGTCTTACAAATAACTATAGATACGTTAATTTTTTCTATAGCTGTCCAGAGAATCCTTCATTGACAACACTTTTTAATGCACAGATGTATAGTGGACAAGTGGTCTTCATCAGAAGGCGTCATCCCGGTGGAGCAGAGAGGGTCTCATCTTTTAGTGTTAAATCTTAAAGATTTGTTTCTAAGATGAAGATGTCAAAGGGAAGTGATCTCGAGAATCCAAACCTGCAAGAGAAAATATGAAACCCACCTCCTTCTTTTTATAATCAAAGGCAATTCATGCAGCTACGACTATAAGTAACATTTTTTGTATGATTGCAAACCTTTTAACAAGAAATACACAGAGAACAGATTGGTCCTTCTGACACAGACACAGACACAGACACACAGACACACAGACACAGATACACACACAGACACACAGACACACACACACACACACACACACACACACTTGGTTTATTGATGCAGTGTCAAGTCTTAGTGGTTGTTGGCTGGATTGTTTAGTTTACTTAAAAACTTGATGATTGCTAGATTATTTTATCTAGTACTATCTTCAACCTGACGTTATCAACCTAACATTACTGCTATCCTTTCGATAAAGAACTTATCTAGTGCCTCGGCAGTCTTGGTTTAAATCTGTTCTTAAAGGGGGAGCCCCAGGCCCTATTTCAAGAAGAGGGGGCTCTGGGTCTGAGAATTTTGCATAAACAAAAAATATATTTGTCCAAAAATTCGCCCCCCCCCCTGCATAAATCTGCCAATGGAGTATACAGTCTACAGACTACAAACATACACAGATGAGATACATCAATTGTGTGGGGGCACCTCACACAAAGGAAATTTTGAAGTTCCATCTTTCCTGTAATAAATTTGCACTGAAGGACAGTGCAAAAAGAATTATGATATTCTTTAGTACATAATCTTAGATACTGTAACCTCTCTAAGTATGGCAGGAGTATGTTGTGAATTGGTAAGCTAATATCATAGCAAAACGCTGAGCGGTGCTCCTGTTTTGTGGCTAGATATCAGGGGCGGATCCAGAGATTCTCAAAAGGGGGGGCGCCCTATTGTAAGATTTTCCGCTGGACCCTCTAGGTCTGGGAGTTTTACATTAAAAAAATCAATATTTTGCCAAAAATAGGGGGGGCGCGCGCCCCTGGCGCACCCCTCTAAATCCGTCGCTGGATATAGTGAAAATGATAGTAACTGAGTTAGTTTACTCCTAGACAGGTACGAATGGAACATAGGTGCAATCAAAAGACTGCTAGTGAATGTTATGCTTACACTATGCATAAGATGAAGAATCCAGTTTAGGAGGACATTATGTAGCCAACAGTTTTACCATCTGCGATAACTTTAGTATAGAATTAGGGATGAGATTAGTTTTAGTATAGGCATGAATGAGGAGTATATGAGATTAGCGAGAAACTGATGAATGTTAGAGTACCTGTGTATAGCGCCTAGCCTACGGCTGACACTATATAAGGGTGTGAGACTTAGGATGGGTGAGCAGACCATCATAGAAGAACACATGGGAGCAATAGTCTAATATACAAGTCGGATCACACGGGTAGTGTTGAGATAGTAGCTATGACTACAGCAGGTGATAGTAAGGAATGGGATAGCTTAGGCTTAGCCTTATGGATGGAGTACGGGATACAACGGAGATCCTACTGATGGTCTCCGTTGAAGGTAGATGGAAGGTGATGCTCCCCCAAGCCGTTGGGTGTTATAGACCTCACGAAAGGGGAAACTCAACCATAGCTATACCTGGTTGGAATGCTACTGATGTTGTATACTTATGAGATGGATGGCATGAATTGTATGGATGGAGCTGACTATTTACTTGTATCTTCAGGATGTCTCAATGGATATAATAAAATTACCTCTTGCCAAGTGCGTGTTCTTTGTATGGGATTGAGCCCCCTTACTAAGAGTCTCTACCACTTATGACGAAACGAACATTCGAAGTAAGATCTATTCGGATTAACGATGAAGAGCTATAGATCTGGGGCACAAGAAACAACTCAAAACCTGAACATTTTCTGTGACCTCCTGTTAGTTCATCTGTTCCTGTGTTCATGTAAATTCACCAAAATTCAACTCTAGTAGCACAAAGTGTAAGACAATATGTGTCCTATTAATGTACAACACTTCATTCAAAATAACATTAATAATATCTAGGCTCTTAACTTTCACTATGTCGCAATAAAAGGAACACAAAATGAGCTGTTTCTTGCTGACCAGATCTATAGCTAACATAACGGATAATGATGAAGAACCTCCCCTATTACGATTATCTTTATTTAATTGTCATTGAGTTGCAAGCAAGTAAAAGACTAGTTGTTAACATCATGCAGTCTGATGAAACATCGAACATATCCCCAATAAAACACAAGCGAGACTGAATATTATACCATTCAATCGACATTATATAATAAGTGAAGTAACACCAGTCTAGCTCAAATTATTGGAAAAAGCCTAAGAAAATGGAAAAAAAGAATGAAAGCTCCACTCGGGGAAACTCACCAACCGCTTTTTAGGTTTAAATCATTGATATTATAAGCAAAAGTCCCACTTAGGGATTCTCGCCAGCCCCACAGCAGACCCTGGGTACGGGCTGCGTACGCCGGGCGCACTCCAAACGAACTTTCATCCCATTCCCGTTCAGAGAGGGGCGTGCGGCAGAGTGGTGTAAAGGTAGACTGTTGTTACGTCCAAGTCCACTAGGTAACCAAACTATTATGGTAGAGGTATCTAGGTCATGGAAGGACTAACACAAAGGTAGGTCAGCGTGTTCATCAGACCGTGACGACGGCCGGAAGCCAGGTGAGAGATCTACTTCCGGTATACGCCAAGCGGAGTGAAACCCCCCAAAACACGGCCTACAGGAGGGTACTGGAGGACCTGCCGGCCGGAGGAGGGACCCTGGAGGAGGGATACAACACGGGGGACAGGGCACAGGCGGGCGGCCAGGTGTACGGGGAGTGAGGCCTACCTGGACGCCACAGGTGAGTTGATTCACTTCTATGTGTGCTGCGTCCCGTATACAATACCTGTATAGTCAGTAAGTGTTATGACTATAGTGTTGGAGAGAAGGTGGTGTGTGTGTGTGTGTTGCGGCGAATAGTATTGGGGGATTCTGATGATGTCAAATAACAATCCGTTGCGGATCCAGGGGGGCCTGACTCCCTTCATTCTATGGTGAATCCCCAGGTAGTTATATTGGTTAAAACTAAATGCATGCCATGAGTAACTTTATTGACTCTACATGACTCAGTGCCTCGTACCTCGGGGAGTGTTATACTTACAGTGTATTGTGTGGGGGGTTGGGGTATGTAAGTAATGGGGATGCTAACACTAATGATGTGGCTGTCAAAAGAACAGCGGCGGATCCAGGGGGTCCTGCAGGTAGCTATAAGTTAGAATACCTGGGTGCCACAGGTAGATGTATTGGCTCTGCGTCCCATATACAGAGAGTGTCAGTGTGTATTGTATGGGAGGTGGTGGTATTGTGTATTGGGGTTGATGCTCTGCGTCCCGTATAAGGAGAGTGTCAGTGTGTATTGTGTGGGAGGTGGTGGTATTGTGTATTGGGGTTGATGCTCTGCGTCCTGTCTACAGGGGGTGTCAGTGTGTATTGTGTGGGAGGTGGTGGTATTGTGTATTGGGGTTGATGCTCTGCGTCCCATATACAGAGAGTGTCAGTGTGTATTGTGTGGGAGGTGGTGTTATTGTGTATTGGGGTTGATGCTCTGCATCCCGTATAAGGAGAGTGTCAGTGTGTATTGTGTGGGAGGTGGTGGTATTGTGTATTGGGGTTGATGAGGCTGTCAAAAAATACCTCTGGCGGATCCTAGGGGTCCTGACCTCCTCGCCCCTATGGTGAACTTCCACATAGTTAGGTCAGAACTCCCTGCATGCCACATGTACTTTTATTGATGTATGTCTGGCGCTGCCCGTATGTATGTATAACAGTGTTATATATAACTTAGGCCAAAAAAAAGAAAAAGACTTGGTGTGTTCAGGTAACATTGGTTGAAAACAATAAGGTAGGTAGGTCGAAATTTTCTTTTTCCTTTTATTCTTTTACCTACCAAAGACACCCAAGCAGTGTCACGAATAAAAATAATATTTCAAATATCATCTAAAAACATGTTTAGCATCTAAAATACATGCCCAGAAATTTAGGGTAGGTAGGGTTACCTGAACACAAAATTGTTTTTTGGCCTTAGTGTATTGTGCGGGAAGAGTATACATGTATGTGTGTAATAGGGGATTCCGATGCTGCAACTGTCAAAAGAACAGCTAGGGGCGGATCCAGAGGGATCCTGACCCATCCCTTTTCATAGAGAATAAAAACGGTGCATATTTGTTCGTAGAAATCATGACGCTTTAGAACTTAGACTACGATGTACATGCGGATGTACTACCCCCTCCTTTTTTTCAAAATCCCGTACCTTCCTCTGCTGGGAACCCTGTCAAATGCTAAAATGGAAATGGTCAATTTAATTGGAAGACATGAGTTCAGTTACAGGTAAACATTGAACTAAAACCGCATGGTTTGTAGAATGGCGCTGCGTTAAACCATACAGATGTACTTGTAAGATGGTGTACTTATGTCTGTGGTTAAAATCCCAGTAGTGACTGTGTATACCGTGTGAGGCCTTACTCACAGCCTGACTCATAAGGGGAGCCCACGTCGACTCTACACCATGATCCCTCTCACTACACTCAGCCACTTCTAAACACATGTACAATGTACTTAAAGCCTTATTACCTTATTACACTACACAACTTTGACCTACGATATCAGCGTGATGATGATATTACAGAAAATGCACGTTCAAGAGCGATATAGACCTTATGCAGATGACGTCACAACGTACTGAGACTGTCTGGACGCCATATTGGTGATCAATTTAAAATCATTAATATCTATAGTTCAAAAATATCTAGGACGTATATTTATGCTAAACTCATCTTGAATTATCTAATCCTGTCAAAATCTATCATACTTTCTCTGGAAATAAAAAATTCTAGATTTATCTGATCACCTTGTGGTAGTTATGAGCATATGGTGATCACCAAAAAGAGATCACGGCACCGGCGCCACGTATGCACAAGGTCTATAATCGTTTGATATTGACAATTTGGGGTATTTTACACATATGTGTAACAAGGAGTTGTGTCTCTGCTGTGTGCTATTCCCCCACAACATTGTCATATGCAGCTGATGTCATACAGTGTAATACCACCTTTACACTGGTAAGCTGTAAGTAGATTTTTATCATCCGTACCGCCAAGGAGCGGCATGTAGAAAAATTTAGAATACGGACATCCTATATGTATCGCTCCTCGGTTCTGAAAAAGTAGTTCCGCCATGACCTAAAAAAATATTTTGATGGCAAATCTTTAATATTCGATGAAAAATTCTGAAATTCAAACTGAGAAGACCTAAGATATCGAAGAATGATTTGGGACAATCAAAACAATTTAAGATTTTTTTTCTTGAGTCCTACTACGCATGATGTTGTGCTACGCGGGAAGAATGAGTGCATTATTTTTTTGCTAATTGTGTGGCTTTTCTGGTTTTGCATTGGTGATAAAACATAGAAGACCCTTAGGGGTCGTGCTTGAAGCCACGAACAAACCTTTGGGTCAACATACGACCTTTGGGCTTCGCCCTTGGGTCGTATGTCGACCAGGCAGTTCGTCCGTCGGCCCTCTGATGACCCCTGTGGGTCTTCTTATATTAGTATTTGTAGGCTGAATGTGATGGTCGTACAGTGGTCTAACCAATCAGTGTGCAGTTAGCAGGTTAAGCCTGTATTCCACTTGCCTATTTCACTACAAATAAATTTATAAACCTTTCTATTGCTATATAACATCGGTATCATAATATGTTGTTCTCACTTGTGAATTTGGAAATATTGAGTAAAAGTTGTAGAGTGGAATAATGCCTTTATACTGCATCACATATATGATAGTATATCCCTTTATACATTATAGGTACATATATAAGATAAATTTATCAGTATTCGAAATTAAGGGTGCGCCCTGCACCTGGCGTGCACATTTCTGCCGACAGGCGCACGATTTTTGGCACTGTGCGCCCAGTACTAGTGTGTGCACGTTTTTTCACCTGATTTTCATATCTATATATATCAGGGGAGTGCAAAGACAAGGTACCGGGCGCATTCTTATAGTATACATCCGCCCGGCAGGCGCATGAATCATGAAGTTAAGTTCGAACACTGTTTATATGGTCATGTTACTGACCATAATAAGGGATGGGGTAGTCTAGTGGTTATAGTGTGCTGGCATTGCACGTGGCCGGCCTGGGTTTGGTTCCTGTACCTTCCTGCTATAGACCACCTTTACCTTGCCAGCTGGTAAACAAACTGGAGTGGTCCCGATATTGCACTAAATGTGAAGTACAGCTGTAGTTCAGAACCTTCCAAATGTTTTTAAAACAAAAGCAAAAGTCTTTATTTATCACGAGCGCCATTACTATAGATACACTGACATCAGTGGTCCAAGGAGGTGCTGGTAACAGTGTTACCGGCGCTCATGAGGGACCAAGGGCAGCACGGTGATAAGACGGGTTGGTAACGTACGTGAAGGGCCTATTACACTACTCGACATGGATTCCATGACATGGCTATGATATGGCTACAACATAGCCTACGACATGAAGTAATATTGTAGGCCTTATCGTGACCATGTCGTAGCCATGTCATCCCCATGTCGTGGTCAAGTCGTAGCTTAGACCTTCAACCTTGGTATTACACTAGTGCGATGTTTTTAGGCTTTTATTTATATGAGCACCTATGTCCTCTTCGACATGAGACCTACGACATGGACTGCAATTCAAGACATTTCTATATTACCACTACGACATTATTTAACATGTTGAATCCATGTCTTGGAGTAAGATACAGCATACGACTTTGACTCCCACGACTTTTATTGCCATAAATATCGTGTCGTGCGACTTTGAAGTCGTAGCTGTTACGACTTTTACTATTACACTATGGCAATAAGACTCATCGTAGCAACCTATGACTTGGCCACGATGTGCTCATATCGTGGTCATGTCGTGGTCATGTCGCAGCTCATGTCATATAGTGTAATAGGGCCTTCCGGCCACAGAGCCGAGTCTGATGGGTGGGGAGCCGGGCAGGGTGCACATGGCCTCCCTGCAGCGGCTGACAGTCAACTTGGAAGCAGAGTGGACTTCCTCTGATGAGGCCACTCCCCATAAAGAGGTTATGTCTTAATGCCAATAATAAACCCTCTCATTGTTTTATCTGGATGTTTAAGTGGTACTCTTCCTCAGTATTATGGGCAGTATTAGCCCATTGGTGGAAACTCCCCTAGTTTAAGATGGAATCGCATTTAAAGTATACAAGATCATCAGAACTACATGTAATATTAATATAAGAAGGGCCTTGGGGGATGTCCTTGGGTACCAGGACGAACCGCCGATGGCTCTGAACAACTCAAGGGTGAAGCCCGCAGGTTGTCTGGCCCATTTGAGGTTCTATATTTTATCACCCAAGCAAAAGCCAAATAATCACAGATTTTGCAAAAAAAAACAACAATGCACTCAATCTTCCCGTGTAGCGCAACATTGTGTGTAATGCCACGAGCTTTGCGGAGTAGGAATCATATTCATACCTGCTCAAGAAAAAAAAACAAAAACGTTTTTGATTGTCCCATATTTTTTCCTTGATATTTTAGGTCTTCTCAGTTTGGATCTCAGAATTCATTACCCAATAAGATACGCCATCAAATTACACTATTTTGGATTGTGCAGGAACTACATTTTCGGAACCGACGAGCGTTGTTCAGGATGGTCATACATGTACAGTAAATCTTTCTACGCACCTCTCTTCGGCCATGCGGGTGATAAATACAAGTAAATACATCAAATAGCACACCAAATAGTACAGCATACTGGTAGCTGAAAACTTGCTGAGGGGATGTTAAACTTCAACAGTCATCATCATAGTGACCATGATTATTGGTCAAGTGATTGAATGATAACATGTGTAATGTGCATGTGTCAATTCATTAAAGAGAGCCAAAAGCGGATCACCTCAGTAATCAACGTATTGAACGCTAACTGTTTATTATGTGGTTGATTAATAATTGGGGAACTGTTTATGATGTTTGACGTTACTCCTTTCGTATATGCTAGTCAGGTGGTAGGTAAGTTCACGAGATGGGCGCTCATTTCCACAACGTGAACAATGCTTGGCTGTAAGTCAGGTTTATTTGGTGGATCACTTAGATGCGTACAGAGCCAGTGCAATGATGGTTAATATTCCTAGGGTCACAAGTCCAATTGGTGAGGAGTAAGCTTTCTCCTAAGAGTCTGCCCGCTCCTACATCCGCTCTCAACACAGTAGTTCCTTCAACAGTCACCAGATGTCCTCTTTACGTATAACTATCTAAACCCCTTCAAATCCTTAAGACTCGTGTCTGTCCAAACGTAGTAGTGCTCTCCGCCGTACCCAGAGGTTTTACCCAATATATAGCAGTCTGGTATTGATTTTCCCTGGGCATCGACACTTGCTGGGAGATGCACCCTGTCTGCTATTGCGCGACAGGTATATTTATACATACCAGCAGCTCATGCTACCTTTATACTATATGATATAACAATTCCTCTAATTTGGAATACTTTCTTCAATTCCCTTATTTACAACTGGTGATGTTCTCTTCATTTAATATATCTCTATACAACTAATTTCATGCACAAAGTGAATTACTCTCTACCTTTGTGCAGTATTGGTTGCGGATAATCTCAAATTGTTTGTGTTAGATTGGCTGGTCAATCAGCTATATTGGCCAATTGTTTATGGAACAAATTATAAGAAAATTAAAAAGATAGACAAAAAGAAAAAAAGGAAAGGGAAAAGGGGGGTTCGGGGGCACAGCCCTCATCGTTGTGGTTGGTTGACTAGCGATTGGCAGCTTCCAAAAGCAATGATGGATCAAAAGTTTGCAAATTCTGTTGATTATTGAAATATATTCTATGTCCATAACTCAGGCCTGTGGTAAAACATAGACTTCTTCCAGACTAAAACTTCATTAAAATACATTAAAACCCTTCCCTGGCCAAATTTGATGACCCATCGAAATTGGTTTGTATTGTTGTCTTCATGTATAAATGACATGAGTATTTTGGAATTTTAGTAAATTTTGTAGAATCTAGCACTTTCCCTCTACATGGCGGGTCCTGTCTCTGGATGGCAAAAGTGCGTTAGCAGGAAGAGGGAATGGACGGGTCACCAGTAGAGCCTCGTGTGGGGCGGACAGCGTGCAATAACCTGAAGTACTGGAGAATTGGACAATAAAAGGAATTTCACCACTCACACGTTTTATTCTTCAAACTATACAATCCTGCCAACAGTAACACAATAATAACATGTTCAATTTTAATTTCTTTCCAGAGTTTAGTACTATGAGACCACTTACCAGGACCTCCTCCAGCACCCCACAATGACGTCCACCGCCTCCACCGACCACATAGAGGAGGAGGGGCCCACCCCCCTGGGGGAGGCCCCTGCCCCTGACTGTGAGACCCCCACAGACGCCCTGACCGGCGTCCACCAACCCACCAGGGGCGGGGAGCTCATCCCAAGGTCACCGCTAGAGGGCAGGCTGGCCAGCGTCATCTGCACATGCGCACTCTTCTCCCTGGCCACGGGTAGGTGATGCGGGGTGATTCTCTACCGATTTTCTACCGATGTCATTTTTTTATGAGTAATTCTTTATTAGAGTGGCTCACTTTACCAGGGCAGTTTTCTTGTGAGTCCATATAATTCAGTACAGGTACTGCAATGTCTATGATCAGAGATAGCAATAGAATGATATAATCTATACAAATAAATATCTAAAACTAGTCTATTGATTATATTATATGATTATATTTTGGTTAGAGGGACCCAAAGTCCAAACAAGGTCAACATTTCGTAAATTCTGTTTAAAAATGAAATACATTGTACTCAGAGGGCAATAATGCGCCTGTCTGTGCATGCCAAATTTGGTAAAAAAAATAAATTTGGTAAAAAAAATCAAAAAAAAAAATCAAAAAAATCAAAAAAATCAGTAAAAGGTTTTCAACATTTTCTGTGTAATTGATATAAAATAAATCAATTACAGATGCAGGGGCTCTCGTCTCAGCAATAGCTATTGTCCCAGTTTGCACACATCTATGTCTCGGGCTAAAGCCCTTGACAGTCTGTGCGAACCAGGCAAGATTGCTTTACATCCCCCTGGTTTTTGGGACCATCTATTTCCACATCCACACATCCATGGCCCACGTGCGATGACGGTGTTACATACTCGATGATTTCCGTCAGCGTGAGTGGGGAGTGTGAGTGTGAGCACGAATGGGCATCGCATCAGTGCGAATAGGCATCACGTCAGCATGAATGGGCCATGGCTTGAGGTTTGACCATGGGTGAGTACTTGGCGTCCATGCACACTGACTTGGTATCCATGCACAATGACTATTTACAGGTGTGGATATAACCGCGGGCCCTAGGGCCCAAGGACCTTAAAAAGCAGGTTGGGCCCCTAGATTTTCTGGCCTAGGGGCCCAACTGGCCCCTAGAAAATCATGGATAACAATAACATATTTCTATATATTTTACAATAAAACCTAGTGTTTTTAAAGACAATCTGACACTATATTTGAGGGCCCCTAGATTTGGAAAGCTGAGGGTCCGACTGGCCCCTGGATTTTTAGACCCCTAAATTAACCCAGTAATCAGTGCAATGGCCATCACATCAGTGTGAGTGGGCCTGTTGATGTGTGGATGTGAGGTGACGTGTGGATGTTGAAATATATCGCCCTTGGTCTTTACTATACACCTACTCTTTACCTGTGATGTTGCAGGTACAGTGATGACCATCATGGGGATGTTGATACACGGCCTTATGGGGAACTACGCCACCAAACACGGGCCTGTGCTCTGGTGGGGCGGACTGGGGGTGAGAATTGCTTTATCATATTTTCATTCAATCTTTTTTTTCTTTTATCAAATTCATAGCATCATAACCATAATATTGGATAATCAAACTGACTTTTGAGATATAATACTGGTCATGCACAGTATTGATATTGTTCTGTGTATAACTGTATCTATTTTCTTTGAGAATTTGCGTTCAGATTTTATTGTGGGCAAATCCTAATGTCTGATATTTTCTTTGGCCTTACTTCTGGGTACTTAGGATAATCCAAGAGGTAGACCCTCTGTAATATTCTTTAAATGCTTATACTAATGATTGTATTTTTCTTCAGCCATTTATTTTAGGTGTGCTAGGTTTTTATGCAGCTTCTAGTCGCAGTCGAAGATACGTGAGTAAAGTATTTTGTATTTCAATTATTAATAATCTCCAATAATCTTTATAGACTTATAATCAACAAAGAAATAAAGACCATATCAATGCTTTTGTGTAATGCAGTCAAATCATCTTTAATACACTGGTTCTTCGACTAAATCAGTACATGATACTCATAAAACAGGGAAACTTTAATAAGAACAACCAAGGGGGGCGTCCGAGGTTTGCTGTACGACCAATAGGGGATTGTCATGAACCGAAGGCAAAGCCCGAGGTTAGTACAATCCCATGGGTCACAACAACCACCCAAGGACCACCCCAAAGGTTCTTCTTTATCTTATCATGCATATAATGTTAAAAACCATGAAAATGATGAGTGGTAATGTACGGCCTGTAGATACACACTACCTGCTGTATGTACTGCATGTCAGCTGAATCAACCTGCAAACAGCTATCAATGGGTGGTTGGTTACCATACTACTTCTAAAATGATGTCCTTTCGCATGTTGCATTCTACACACTGAACTTACTTCAGGCCATACCAAGAACCAGCGAAAAAGTCTATTACAAGCCAGTCGATTTGGTTGCTGATTTATTAAACAGCTTTTTAAAGGACTTGTGGCCACCAGCAAATAAGGTCATGACACCATTATTTAGTCCACCTCTCATCCTCTATGTGGCTTCATAATGTAAGGGTTAGAAACCCCCTCCAAACACCTATGTTTTTGGGTTCAAATCCTGGAAGGACTTAATAAGGACAAAAAGATTATTTAGAACAGGTTCTGATTCAGAAGTTACTTGATTAATGTCTTTTATGCATAATTTCAGACGTACCTCTGGGGTATGGGTAGCCTGCTGCTAGCGGTCACCCAGACAGCCATCATGGGGTGGGTGGGCAACTTTACCACCTCTCACTATGACGTGTGGCCCCTACACGCCTGGAGGGAAGGTCGGCCTGTCTGCACCATGCGGGCACGTACCTGCTACTGCCAGGAGTAAGTACCAGTTATATTATATATTATATTATATATGGGATGGGTGGGCAACTTTACCACCTCTCACTACGACGTGTGGCCCCTACACGCCTGGTAGGACGGTCGGCCTGTCTGCACTATGCGGACACGCACCTGCTACTGCCAGGAGTAAGTACCAGTTATATTATATATATTATATTATATATGGGGTGGGTGGGTAACCCATTCCCACTATGACAAAATATACATGTACTGATATTTATACATATAATATCTTTGTATCTATATATATCTCTCTATATATATGTTACATCCTCTGTGAAAGCAGTCTTATGGCCTGGAATGTTGAATAGGGAAGATGTCTCGGGGATTCCAGTACTGAAGCAGAAGTAAATGAATAATGGAATTTCTAGTTTAGACACACAACTGAGACCTAAAAAGTTAGCATTTTGTTGGTCTTTTTAAGGGAATCTCATACAGCAACTTAGTGAGAAAACCTATCTGTCCATCTTAATACATTCTGTACATATTTGACCTTGTACATGCTATAAACGTTTATTCATCTGCACGCATTATCATTGTTACTATGGGAATCCATATTGAATTAATTTCATGAAGGAACCCTAAGCCTCTGATATAGCAAGGGAGTTTCAAAAAGCTGTAAATTTAGGCGAATACCAAACTCAATTTGGCTTTCAGTGAGGAAACCACTTAAGACACAGGACATTTGTCAGAAAGCCACTTTACACTTGGACAGTTCATGGGGAAGCCACTTTACACTTGGACATTTACCAGGGGAGGCACTTTACACTCTGTCCATTTGATGGGAAGCCACTTTACACTTGGACATTTGTTGGGAAGCCACTTTACACTTCGACATTTGTTGGGGGAAGCCATTTTACACTCTGGATGTTTGTTGGGGGAAGTCACTTTACACTCAGGACTTTTTTCAGGGAAGCCACTTTACACTCAGGACATTCATCAGGGAAGCCACTTTACACATGGGGAAGCCATTTTTCACTTGGACATTTACCATGGGAAGCCACTCTACACTTGGGCATTTGTTAGGGAAGCCACTTTACAATTAGACATTTGCTGGGGAAGCCACTTTACTCTTGGACAGTTTATGGGGAAACCACTTCACACTTGGACATTTCATGGGGAAGCTACTTTACACTTTGACATATGTTGGGCGAGCCACTTTAAAGTCTATAGCTATATTAACCCTGAAGACATGCACTATGTGAGGGAGAATGGCTTCAGGTAGCGAGGTACGGTTTATGACTTGTTCTCCCACTTTGGCCTCCATTGTTTTTGGGCCACTTTGGTAACTAGGTCACTTAATTCATTTCACTTTGGTAACTAGGTCACTTCATTTCCTATACCTTAACTATAGCAATTCCCTAATAGACTGTTTCATATCTAACACACCAGGGGGTGTATACATGCTGAATACACTGTGTCTAAACCTATTTTCTTCCTGTTCCAGTCACTATCAAGGTGTCTGCAGCAGTATGATCATTTAAGATGTGCACTATGTGCCAGAGAATGTCATCAGGTGGCAGTTGATAATGTGTGATGGCTGATGCCAATTGGTGGTGGGACTCAATTTAAAACTCCTGTTTCCTCGTATCACATAACATAAACAAGGAATACAACATATCTAACCTTATTGTCTTCCTGTTCCAGCTACTATCAAGGTGTCTATAGTTCCATGACCCATAAAGACATACACTATGTGACGGACGATGGCATTAGGTGGCGGGCTACGGTTATGACTTGTGCTCCCACTTTTGGCTGTCACTATAATAAAATAACATGCATACAACATCTATAGATAATATATTATTTCTTATTCCTGTTCCAGCTACTATCAGGGTGTCTACAGTTCCATGACCCTTATAGACGTGCACTATGTGACGGAGGACGGCATAAGGTGGTGGGGTACAGTTGTGACTTGTGCTCCCACTTTTGGCTGTCACTATAATAAAATAACATGCATACAACATCTATAGATAATATATTATTTCTTATTCCTGTTCCAGCTACTATCAGGGTGTCTACAGTTCCATGACCCTCATAGACGTGCACTATGTGACGGAGGACAGCATAAGGTGGCGGGGTACAGTTGTGACTTGTGCTCCCACTTTTGGCTGTCACTATAATAAAATAACATGCATACAACATCTATAGATAATATATTTCTTATTCCTGTTCCAGCTACTATCAGGGTGTCTACAGTTCCATGACCCTTAAAGACGTGCACTATGTGACGGAGGATGGCATTAGGTGGCGGGGTACAGTTGTGACTTGTGCTCCCACTTTTGGCTGTCACTATAATAAAATAACATGCATACAACATCTATAGATAATATATTTCTTATTCCTGTTCCAGCTACTATCAGGGTGTCTACAGTTCCATGACCCTTAAAGACGTGCACTATGTGACGGAGGATGGCATTAGGTGGCGGGGCACGGTTTACGACTCTTGTTCCCACCTCGGAGTCATCACCTCACTATTCTGGGCCTTCCACGCCTGTTGGGGACTCTTTGTCATCTCGTCCTTTGTGGCCCTTATCGTGTCCTATGCTGGAAGTGTCTGTGCCAAGCAGGTGAGACATAAAATACTAAATTTCCTTGTGACGTTGTGTTGCTGGTACCCAGCATTTCCCCTGATTCATTTTACTGACAAATATTGTTTGATATATCAGCTTCTGTCTCAGCATAGTATGCTGGCTCATACAGTTTGGCAGGAAATAACTGGAGGGAAGTGGCACATCAGCCACTTAAATAGCTACTACTGGTGCCTAGAAGATTTGGGTGGAGTAACATGGAGTGGAGTGCACCTCAACCAATTAGATTGCTGCATTCTGTGGATGCCTAATATTCAGTGTTACATAGACCTGCATATGTGTAGTTGATGCTGAACTCTTGAAATTAAGCAAAACAATTTTACCTTTATTGATCTAAATCGTATTGGCCCACATATGGATTCCCAAATTTTCTTATATAGAAAAAGAAAAAGAAAATCTATATTGAATGATATCTTTATGGCATTTGATAAGTATAAATAGACCATTGTTTGAAAAGAGATATGAAAATAGTACCCTTTGATTTTGTTCAAGTATTCAAAGTACAAAGATATCCAAAGGTAACGTCAATTCTCACATGTATTTTACCAACTACATTACCAAAGGTAGACCGACAAAATAGCATGATAGTTTGGTCAGTAAGCCTCATTAAGGCTTTGGTACTAAAAGTTGAGATTGTGCCAGGTCCAGTTCAAGGACCGGTGCCCCTGACCTAGTTTGACTTTGAGTCACCCTGTTGGAGTTCCCGTGGAGGTAGCAACAGTTACTTCAGTCCAAGACCAGAAGATGTTCGCTGAACTAAGTCTGTAAAAGAACTAAATAACAAAACAAAAATTAAGCTAAGCCTACACACTGTAAGACAGTGGAACTGAGGGGCTGCAGGTATTGGAAAGTGATAATTATTAGTTTCCTAGCTCTCAGTAAAATAGCATAAAGTACAATGGCAAAAATGAAACATATGCAATAACATGTAGTGTCATGCTTGGGAAGTTATAAATTACAAGATTACTAAGGAGTGTGAGGTTCTCTACAAGTAGAAATTGATGATATAACAATAATGTAGCTACAACGACCACGGTTATTTTTAATTGGCCTCTACCAGAGGAATCAATCTAAAAGTATTAAACATACTATTATCTTTGAATGATGGTTGCTGTTCTTTCTTAAACCAACAGTCATAAGAATTAAATATAACACACGTCCCAAATACAGATTCACAAACGCATAACCTGGAATGATTTTCCTCACCTTTTGTTAAGTTAATAGGAATATTTATTAAGGGATTTGCATTCAAGAGTTTACAGTAGAAACTCCCAGCGGTTCTGACGTCAAACCTTCCCCTCCCTCAGCTACGGTTGGGTGGCCACACAGGCCACCCTCCCACCACTGGCTGAGAGACAGGGAGGTCCTGCTGTGAAACAGACTCTAGGCTAGAACTTTGAAGTGAACGGATGCAGTTGATTGGGTCCTCTGCCAGTGTAGGCATTTAAAATCAGTATCTTAGAAATATTCCAAATTACCTTTATTCTAACGAGTTGGTATCTGCTTGTGTTTGTGTTGTGTTTTACATTACCTCTTAAAGTTCCCATAATTTAAACACATAATCCCAAGAGCCAATTCTGTCTAAATATAAAGCAACGATCCTCACGTAAAGATTACATAGAGACCATTTACATTGGTAACCATGATAAACTTTCCACTTTCAGGACGGGAGTGAGTTCGCCCGGCTAAAGGCGGAGGGGGACGACGACGAGGAGATAGCGGCCGACGCCCAGCGTTTTATCGACAAGCGGAGGGCGGAAAACGAACTGAGGGAACGCGGAGAGGACGCTGACGGCGCGTCTGTACAGGGCGAGGGGGACGCTGTGGAGGTGCACTCCAAGTTTTGAGAAAATCTGATTCTTTTTCATTAAGATCTTCCCCCCCCCCAAGAACTTTCAGATTTTCACCTGATGTTCCGAGGATTAGCAATTGTGATCTAGTTATAAAAAGAAAAAAGTAAAGATGCAAATGTAAAATGAATAAGGTCTGTTTTTATCTGAAGTTTAGCAATGTTTATAGTGTAGTAAGCAAGAACAGGTTAAACTTTCTGACTTAGTAAGTACAATGGAAAGACTGTTAGAAAACCTGCAGAATGGTTTGCAACATTTTAGGACTATTATATTTATATATAGTTCATATGCATCACCAGCCTGGATTTTTAGTAAATTAGACGTCTTGCTTAGATTTTGATGTGACAGTTAAGTTGCGTTCACTTGAAAAAATACTTGTTCTCTCGAGGTTATGTAAAGGTGCTTTGCATGGATTAAGGTGAGGTAAAAGTCAAGTCCAGATGTAAGTGCATTTAATGTTAAAATGGTCCCATTTCAGCTCTAATTTTGGTTATTTGCCAATCATACCAAGACATATCTGAGGAAGCGTTCATGTATTACTAGATTCACCATACAAGACTCCCGTACCAAAGTTTTTATCTAGTACCTGCATGCAAGAAGTTTTAAGGCGATATTCCATCTTGTGTTGGCTAGCATTGGCGTTGAAGTTTTTGCCGACGCTAATAGTTTGCGTTTCAGATATCAACATAGTAATATCTTCCAGTGCAAGCAATCATAGTTAATCCCCTAAAGAAAGGTATCCAGCACAAGTCAAACAGCCTATAATGGAATAAGGCTTTAATTCTACTTAGGCTAGGACTAGGGTTATGGTAACTAAACGTCTACTGTTACAGAATGTATACATGTAAAAGGAATCTCAGCACCTAGTGTCACTAATACACATGCTACGTTCATCATTGTATTTATATAAGAATAGGATTTTTATGCATTTTCTGCACATTCACCTTGTCCTTTACAGACACGCTTTTACTTGATATATTTATCATATATATTAGAACACATATACTTGCCTGCAAATCATATTGCGGCAATAAAAGATGTATTTAATTGTAATAACTAATCGGTTTGATATCATTGTTAAATTGACGGTGTTTCCCAGCTAAATGTTTGACGTTATTGTGTTTAAACCATCAGGAATCATCGTAATTTAAACTGTCTGGCGTGTGTATTGATAATAATGTAGGAACATGTATATTCAGCGACCTAGGAAATTCATTTTCCTGTTCCTGTACTTCTATTCTCGTCTCATTTGGTTGCTTTTAGTCCCCAAAACCGCAGCCCAGTACATAAGCCAACTTTGGCTTAGGGCGTGTCTCAGCTTTATGTCATGGTTTTATCATGGTTTGTACATGTCTTTACATTATCAAAAGAAAACGGTAAGTTCTGAACAAGGTGTACATAAATATTATTCTCTGATTGACATTTTAAAAGTACACACAACTGATCAACCTGATTTGGAATGACCAGTAATATATCTTAGATATCTTTACGATACTTTTATCGTGACTATGGTACTACATATCAAATATTCACCGTTTGTGATATTGACCTTTGAAAAATGTATGCTTAACCGTTCATTTCAATTGAAAAAATCAAGAAAAATGACTTAGAGAAAAAACTATCAATGTTTTCACATTTAAATTGGCCATGTATCTTAGAATTGTATGGAAGCATAAACTGAAAACCTGGTACTAAAGATCTTATATTCACCGTTTGTGAAGAAAATAATCTCAAGAAATTCAAAAAAGAGGGTTATTTTGATTACATTATATTTGATTACCTGATTCAGGATTTATCAAATTAGGGGATATCATGATAACAAGTATGCTCTTAATGCCAAGACACTTCTCAGAAATCTAAAACAGCAGAAAGAAATACATTTCTTTGTGGTTTATAATTTATCATCCAGGTGGCGCCCTTAACAGTTGTATGTACCTTTAATAGGTTTAACAGCAAAATAGGCCAACATTTTAATGACACGATAATTTATTTGAATATTTATAGGTTCACATCTAGTCCTGCACTGTTACTAGTTTTCATTTCTAATATTCACTAATACCAGACCAACCTTTGTGAAGCTCTCAAGGTTTCTCAAAAACTCTTTTGCACTTAGAATATCAAAATAAAAAAGCTTTCTGGTCAAGCCAATACCAAACAGGTATTGTGGTATGCAGTACCTATACGGGCCTATTCAAATGAAATCCCAAAGCAATATATTATATCGAGTTATGCCATACTGATAGTTATATATAATTATAGTAGTATGAAATTACTTTCTTAAAATAGTATGAGGTAGTATGAAGTCCTTATTCCTGGACATGACATTTGCTTTTGACATGTCAAAAACAACAGGAAATCTGAAGAACAAACACCTAGGGACAATGTATCAATTTATTGTTTTACCACCTTGAACTCGGAATTAATGGCTGGAATTCAAATACCGCCTCTAGGTGGGTCATAAATTCCACTTTGCCTGTTATATTGAACCATAAAAGTCTAAGTTTTGGTTATATTTCTGTGCATCTCCGTTTGATACTGTGGTGTAATGGAAAGTTTGTGATGTCTCCAACCCCTCACAGACAGGTATGGCAAGGTACCAAAAAGGTGTAAGCGTACATATTTTGTGCTGTTTAAGTTTCGTGTAACAAATGTGTCTAAGTTTTAAATCTTTAGTTTTTGCCGTCATCGGCAGTGTAGGGAATGCAAAAATTAATGTTTCCTCTTTAAGCAGGGGACATACGCTGTAACAAGAACATTTCTGAGATACAGTGACGAATAAAACAAAAAAAGTCACGAACAAAGTGTTGATAATAATTTCATAGTAAAGCTATTGCGTGTGCTTGATGTAGACCTAAACTTATTAGGAACAGAGTGGATATGTGCATTTGTGGGTCGGAAATGGTTAATTTATAATAATATATATTAATATTATATGGGTCCTCGCCTGGATCCGCATCTGAAGTACATGCTTGTTACTTAGCATGTTATGGGTGTAGACCCCTAAGATCGACAGGGCGACA
The DNA here is from genome assembly GCA_936440205.1 of Lepidonotus clava. Classification (NCBI taxonomy): domain Eukaryota; kingdom Metazoa; phylum Annelida; class Polychaeta; order Phyllodocida; family Polynoidae; genus Lepidonotus; species Lepidonotus clava. The sequence goes on from OW387138.1 coordinate 46,004,444, forward strand.
TAAGCTTTTCTTTTTGGATTATCGATATGTGACATAGGATTTTAAGATATAACGACATGGGACATCATAATTTCTTAAATTCGAAAGGGTGACATGAGGATTTCTTAAAATTGACAGGACAACATGAACGATTCTTAAATTCGAAGTTGCAACATAGGGACCCCCCCCCCCATCTACACCCCCTATGTTGCGTTCACCGTCTGGTTGAGCCTTGGTTGGACCTATTTACTATTAAATTTTACTATTTCAAACCAATAGGAAACTCCCAAAATGGTTTCAAATTGAACACGCCAGGGGGTGCCACTTGATTGAAAAAGGTCTATACACCTTTGCCATGAACCTGCGCAGTGAATCCTACCATTGAAACCTTGTTCCCAATGATTCCTATCGAAACTCATATCCCAATCAATTATTCAGGCCTATTCCGCCAACAGGGCGCCACTCTATTGAAAAAAGGTCTATACCATAATAACGATGGGGACCTTACAAAATGTACAAACTGGAGACCCATTTCCATAACTCCCTTGCCTGGTAAACTATTGGAAAAACACTGCCATAAATTACTCCTAACTTTTTGTGAACATAACAACATAATTTACATACATAATTTTATGTATCTATGAAATTATATTATTTTGAGAATATATTATGAAAGATTTTATAAGGAATTTCATGTTCACGAAATTTCTCAATATTATTTGGTAGTTTACTCACCTCCGTGAAATTTCATGAATCTCCTTGAATTTAGACGATAACCCAATTCGACGTCGGTGCTGCCACCTGGTTAATAGACGATATTACTACAATGATTTTAGAACAGTTCCAATTCCATGATATATCATGTTTAATACCTTCCATCATATATCATGTAAACCCTTTTAAATTAACCCCGGAAAGGAATTCAAAACATTTCTATTTCGACCATTTCGTCGATCCCTTCTGAAGAGTGTATGCGTCTCTACACTACGGAACAGCACTAAAACTACAGCCTTTAATTATAATAGTATAACAGTTTGCTATGACTAATGTAATAGTTGCTTTAAATTGGGGTTATGTTGTTTCAAGTAAATAATCATAGCATAATTATGTCTCATAAAAGCTTTATGAGTGTAGAATAATAAGGAATGAAATGATCACCATTACGGCATTCTGATTACTAGGTGTGATGAATGTCTATTCATCAATTGTTAAGGTTGAAATACGAAAAGTAAGACGATGCGACAGATTAAAGTATATTTTGTAACGGGCCCGAAAAGCCCGAAAAGCCCGAAAGGCCCGAAATTGTAAAACCCCGAAACCCGAAAGACCCGAGAAATATGTAAACCGGAAGTGATGTGTAAACTGGAAGTGACGTCATTTGTAACCACGTGATCAGAAACAGCCAATCAGGGCTGACCACTAGACTATAAAAGGGGCGGTGAGGCCCGAGAATAAAAGAGTTCCTTCGCAGTACTCCTTGTGTCAACATGTGTCTTCTTCCTATAGTAACCGGTAAGATGATCCAATACAGGCTAATTGAATAGAAAGTACAAGTAAAATAGTAAAAGTTAGAAGAAATTAGGCGAAATTTAGGACGGGGTCCCGAAGGCCCGAGAGACCGAAACAGGGCACGAGGGCCCGAAAATGGCATGGATGGAGTCCCGAGAACGGAGGACCGAACTGGCACGAGGGCCCGAAACAGGGAGCGAAAACCCAGGAACCGGGGGTATGAAGGCGCGACCGGCTCAGCCCCACGCTACCAAACAATAGGGGACCGTCGGCCCGACACCCCCGCTGGACGAGAACGAGGGTAGATCGTCTGCAGTGGGCCCCAAAGAGAGTGCCGGCATCAAGGAAACGGCCCGCACCCATCCCTACCATTTTTCCTCCTCCGCAGTCCTCCGCCCGCTAACGGAAGTGCCCGTACCCCGCGCCCGGTGGCTGAGGCCCCTCGGTCCAGCCTGGCTGATACACCCCTCCCCCGTCGACAAATACCGATTTCCCGATCGACCCGCTCAAACCCCCTCGTGCGCGAGGCACGACTCTAAATATCACATCTCGGCTTCTTGCTCGGACTCCCCGTCCGGCTGAGACCCGAAACAATCCCCACGTCCCTCTGTTGTAGGAATCGGAAACCCCGAACTACCGAGGAACGTCACACTAGGCATATATATATAAGATGTGACGTCAACTGCATAACAAGGCAAACATACAAATTAAAGTTTCAAAGGGTGTTTATCTATAATCTACATATTGTCGAAACTAAGCCTATATGCACATTTTACCACAAACCTGTTAGTGGAGTCTGTCTGCTCCCCTTCCAGATTTCATAATTATGCCTCAGAGGTGCCTCATACCAAATTTGGTTCGTTTATCCACTCTGTAACAATTTCTCAACAAAATGACCTTAACAGACCCCACTATGTGCTGTCCCTTGCACTGCCTAAAAGTTGGGAGTTTTGGAAACTGGGTCACTCCATATTGATTTACTGTAGCAGAATCTCAAAATGATATTTCAAATTGACACACCAGGGGGTGCCACTTTATTGAAAAAAATGTATACCTCCAAAAAGATGGGTCCATGTGTGGTTTGTAGTTCGTTCGCTACTCCACAGATGTCTCTGTTGTACTGTCCACTTCACTCTTCTCTGGGGACCTTCCAGCAGAGAGAGTAAAGTTAAAACGGAGGTCCGGCTCATAGAATAGGGTGTGCACGACCTTGTTTTGGATTTCACACCTCTGTAGGTGGTCATTTGATGGTCATGGAGGCCCCCTGACATCTGGAGTTACATCATGGCCAGGGGTCAGCCCTATTATATCTATATATTAACTAGGTTAAGGGTTAAGGGCAAAAACTTGTGATCTATTTCAAAATGTGATCCGCCTATGGCACTAATACAAATGTGGATTTATAATAAAATGGAAATAATTCTCTATATTTTGATATAAGTCAAGAACTGCAACCATGAAAGGTAAATTTATTATGATTAATGCGCCCTAAAAATTGTTTTAAAAATTTTTCTTCTTAATAGGGAATTATTTCCAAATCATTGTTTGGATCAAATGTATGAGAGTTTTCATATAATTTCAAGAAAACCCTTGTATCTGACATCTGTCCCTCATGGGCAAGGGTTTTCTCCAAAACAACATCAACCTATGGTAGAATCCACCCTCCAGGGGGTGGGGTCATTAGCAGGGCGGTCCTGGCAGTGGACACTCTGCACTGAAAAAAGTGAAAAGTTAGAAAGTTAGTCAAATCCGGATTTGGCCAGTGAAATTCTGGGTTAGTCAGTGAGAGTCTAACTTTCTAACCTTTCTCCAGGTACATTTTACTATTAAATGACTAACCCCTTAGTCACATTGACTAACTTTCTAACCTGGGGTTAGTCAAAAGCTGATTTGACCTAATTATCATTAATAGGCCACTTTAGAGACAATTAAACATGTTAGACCCAACCATTATTAAATAATTATGGTTATTTTGTGAATTCCAAATTTGATGATCCCCTTAGTCAAACTGACTAAGTTTCATGATTAAGTTACATAAGGGTCATGGAGTGTGTGTGTGTATGGGGGGGGGAGTCTATAAACTCCTCTTAAGAAGCATGACAAAGGTATAGAGCGGATAATCAAAAATGGTAATTTAATATCAACATGTCACTTATGGATGCCTCAAAATTGATTGGAACCTGTTAGGGTGCGTCCATACACTTGCCCTACACGCATTTTGCCTATGTTTCCTTGTTCTATATGTATTTCTTAAATCATACTAATTTAATTTACATCATTAGATAGCAATTGAAATTGTTAATTTTATTATAATATATATTTTATATGGTGACACCTCATCAATACATCATAGAACATACCACAGTTAACATCTACACCTCAAAGCCAGTTTCTGTAGTATAGTGGTTAGCCTACCTGCTTCCCATGCCAGAGACCCGGGTTCAATTCCCTGTCATCCTACCATTTTTCGTCAGTAATGACTAACCTTTTGTATTTTGGTTAGTCAGTCTGACTATGGGGTTAGTCAAAAAAGGGTTAGAAAGTTTGGACAAAAATGCACCGTCAAAATGACTAACTTTTTGGCAAAAAGTTAGGACTTCTGACTAACTTTCTAACGCCCATTTTTTTCAGTGTGATGTAGGGCCATTGGTCACACTGATTATAACAGATAAGGCCTACTGGAACTGTCAGATATACCGCCATTGAGAGCCAGACCTCCGTTTTATTTTAGTCTCCATGCTTCCAGTAAGTAAGTGCGCACATTAAAACATATTCAGACCCCTCCCCCCGTGCGTGAAAATAATGTTCAAATAGGGGGGGGGGGGGGGGAGTCAAGACCCCAAACCCTCCCGCCCTCCTGTTAGTAAGTTTGTCAGTTCGTTAGTTTGAACCACCAGACTCAGTGGTTCTGGAGTACAGGGATATTTCACTGGGATATTTCACCCTCACTCCTGAATGATAGAATCTATGGAGGTATACCTAGAGACCAAACCTCTACACTTCCTACCCCCTCCCCCCCTACTGTTTGGGGAATCGTAATATATACATCCTTCTTAAAGTTATCTTAAAGTTATTGTAACAACAAAATGTTATAGGGGCAAACGGTGGTGAAGTGGTTAAAGTGTTTGCTTGGCATGCGGGAGAGCTGGGTTAGGTTCTCGGCTGGGCCAGGCAGGGCTGCTACACCCATCTGTGTTTCTCCCAGTTGCAACAACTGAGTTATCAAAGGTCTCTAGAGGACCATCAGCTGTTGTGTGTGGGGCCCTGCCTATGGGACCCTGCACATTAAAGAACACCTACCTTGGTAAAAGTGTAGGGGTATGGTCTCTACCTTCTCATAGATACAATCATTTCATAGATGCGATCATCAAAAAGACAGAATTGTCAAAGACCTTGTTCTCACCGTGATATGACCATAGCTGTCGATAAGGTGTAAAACCCCAATAACCAATCAACCAACAAAATGTCATTGTACATGTGCAATGGGCCACTGGATTTCTGCCTGAGGTCCCCCAATGAGTACACTCCCCCTGGCGTCCAGCTACGCCCCTGTTATAACATGAAGGGACAGTGGGGTGTTTCATAAAAAGCTCTGTAGCTACGGAACTTTTATGTGAGCTTATGGACACTGTACGCAAGTTACATGTGGCTGTTTCATAACAAAACTCGTAAATCGTAAATCAACCCAGAACTTGCATAAATCACCCAAAAACTCGCATAAATACATGCAAACTCACATAAGCAAAATTAAAACTCATGTAGCTATGGCACCCACAAAAGTCATCGTAACTTTATGAAATGCAAAACTCACGTGCGTAGCAGTACGGAGGTTTGTTATGAAACAGGCCACAGGTGAGAAAGTGACCACGCCTTTTTTGTTTGTCACCTGTCTTTCCCACATAGGCGTCCCAGGTAATTTAATCTGGAGTAGAGACACAGGTGATATATCAGTCACTGCCTGCGTGTCATAAGCCTTACATTATAGAGGGCAACGTTAGAGATCATACTGCACAAACTAACATAATCTATGCTGACAAGTGCATTTAGATTTAATTGCAATCTTTGTACTATCAAAATTATTTTCAACTAAGAAGGTCATTTCATTTGATTAAACGACAGTGTTGTATGATCAAACTGGTGCAATTTATATAACCTAGATTTCTACTGAAATAGCATAATAAAATTATACAATTTCGTTAATATCCCGACTGTTATATCACAATTGCAGTATTACATAATCATACAGGTGTAATAATTTACCTGTGTGGCCTATAGATTCTACCCTGGGTCTGGGGACGGACAACATGTGGAATTTGTCTTGCACAGATTTTAGGTTTTGGCTATGATTCCTGAATAATATATTATAAGTAAAGGTCCAGTATTGTGTAAAGGAGAATTGAGGTATGGGTTATATATGTTAAGCAAACATGGGTCACATGAGAGCAAGTCATGATTACACATTTTAATATGCATGCATTATTGTGTAACAATATTCGGAATGAAAGACTTGTACATAGTACAATTAACTGAGACATAGATGCTAAGTCCTGAAACTCTAGGTAGCCAAGCAGGCAATTCATTGGAACAAATCAATGGTGGTCTTGGCTTGTGCATTACAGCCATATTCCACTACTATGCGGTAGGTCGCATTTGTGGTCCCTTCTTTTAGCCACCGCTAGGAGTTTGCGTTTCAGATACCAACATGTTGGTATCTGCCACTGCAGGCAATCCATAGAAAACCTAGATAAAATCATTTGCAGTAGGACCTATCACAAGCAAATACTGCAAGTCTTTCCTATATTCCATCTTGCGCTACCCTACTGTAAGCAAGTTTGCATCAGTTTGCTTGCATAATTTCATGATACCACGAGCAAATACCGCAAAGTAGAATATAGCCTTTAGCCTAGTACAACCAATAGCCACACATGTAACAACTGGGTGTGGGTGGGCCTTTAATAAATAATTAACTGGAAAATCCATATACCATAAACATATATATATATATATATATATATATATATATATACCATAGGTCGTCACGGTGTGTGGTTAGCTTCATAAACAAATTCCACACCACGCCGTAGTCGCTGCATACATCATGGAGTTTTAGCACCGTCGACGTATCTCAAAACATTGACATACCAAATCTTCCATGTCATATTAATCCAAGGATCCGTCATGTGACAAAACACCAACCGATTGTTGTCTTTTACATGAATCTAAAAACCTGCACTCATCTACGATAATTGTTCTAAGAATAACCTTTACTTATAAAAGCGGCGACTGAAGTCTATTCAGAATGTGGCAAAAATGTCATCATGGATAACAACCCAAAATGACCTCCTGTACCCAATTGCTGAAACCATATCCTATACTTGTTATCACATAGCCAAAGTAGTAAATATATGGCAGAATAGCTTGTAAAATAATGGATCTCGCTGACATAAGTGATACTTCAAGTTTATGATTGAAGATCGGAAGATTGAGGTTGGAATTCCCTAGTATGCCAATAGCATAAGTGTTTTTCCAACTAGAAAGGCGCATCATTGAAACGTATAAGAAAAGGAGGCCTCCGCTATAAGTGCGGCCCTCTAACTTTGCATCCTTGACTCGGGGCCATATACCTCTACCACGAATCTGTGTGTGGATCCGGGAAGGAAAGTGGGGTGGGTATCCTGTGTATCTACGACAAGAATCTTCTCTTAGATCAGTGGCCAGTGGCCTGTTTCATAACAAATCTCCATATAGATATAAACAGAAGTTTATGTGTGCTTGCGAAACTGTACTGGAGTTTCAAACTCCATTTAGCTGCCGTTTCATAACAAAACTCAGATAAATCGAGCCCAAACTCATGTAAATCAATCTCAAACTCATGTAAATCAAGCCAAACTCTCGTAAATCCACCCAAACTAATGAAAGCAATGAAAAAAAAGTCACATAGCTACGATGACAAAATAGGTGATCGTAACTTTATGAAACGCAAGACTCCTGCAGCAACACAGAGCTTTCTTATGAAACAGGCCAAGGTACAGTTTACAGGCCCGTATACTGGGCGCTGTTCCGCAAAAAATGTGTGGATCATCTTTGAATTTGTGTGTAACTAGTGTCCGTAATTGAGAGTGTATGTAATGTCAAAAATTGCTTGCTACGTACACTGTACATAGAAAAATCTTCACAAATGACAAACGATTCGATTTGACATAATTTTCAGTCTTTCTGAGATAGCTCCACGAGTTCTCAACCAATTTTAAAGTGGTTTTAACCTAAGAATTCCTCATAAAATGATCTTTTTTATGGTACCTCATACATTATTATAGCCCTATGATTTGATGGTGTAAAAATTATGTGAATATTAAAGATGACTTACCAACACTGAATGACCTGTCGCAGCTAATTTGGAGTTGTATTTATTGTGCTGTGTACAGTAAGCAGTAATATATTTTTGTGGACATCTTTTTTCTGGAATGAAATTTAATTTCGGACTTTTTATGGAATCGCTCCCAGGTTCTGAGAATACCTTGTATACGGGCCTAATTTAAATGTAGCATGTTCATCCATGGAAAAATCCCCCCCCCCCCCCGCCACACCAACCACCCCCCCCCCCCCCCCTCAACCCCCGACCTGCCCCTATCCTAGGCCCCAGGTGGTCAGAACCGTCACATCTAGACCTCTGCCCTGAATAAAGTGTTTTCATACCGGGGTCCTGACCCCCTGGATGTTAGATCCAGGTCCCCCTGTCACTGGTTTTAGCATGTAACGGACCTTTAATGTAGGGTTAAGCCCCATACCCACTAGGCGATTTTACACAGTCAGCCGACGAGTCAGCGATAAAATTGGCCGACTCCTATGATCACCTGTGTGTATACCATAGCGAAATGTGTGTGTTTGATATGAGTCTGCACAAAAAAAACCCCGCCTGTTTCTACCCTAGAATCAGCCGACGTTTTAGCTGATTAGTCTGCTGACTGTGTAAAAATCGCCTAGTGGGTATGGGGCTTTAGCCCATCCCTGTCATGGCCTTGTATCCTGAAGTGTGTATCCTCAGCACCATATAGAACTGGGTTACAATAAAGGAATTGGTGTTCTAAAACAGGCCACAACTGTGTTAGTACTAGTACTTCTCAATTCTTTTTTTTTTTCAATTTACTTAATTATAACACTTTCAAATACATGAAATCTGGTCTTCCACTTGCGTACGGTTTATAAGACCAGCATTGGAAGAGTAAAGCCCTGTCCCCATGGGGAGTTTATCGTCAACGACAAACGCGTTATCGTCGGAAAATATTTATCGTCGGAAAATGTTTGTCGTCGGAAAATGTTTATTGGCTGATTTTTTATAAGTTCGCCGAAATTTTTTATCGTTGGGATCCTTTTTTGTCGTTGGGACATGATGAACGATGAAGTTTGGACGATAAAGAGTCCTTTATCGTCCAGAAAAAGGCGCCACACTGGCTGGCGATAAACCCGTTTATCGTCGGCCTTTTCCACCGAAATATTAGGCATGTTTAATATGTATATCGTCGACGATGAAGGGTTATTCTTTGTCGTCCCTGTCTATCGTCGGAAAACAGTGTGGCTTCTATAATTACTTGGCGCCAGCCTGTCTACCTGGACCTGGCTTCACTCCTTCATCGTCAACGATGAAGTCCACTTCGTCGTTCATAGTTTATCGTCGAGTGTTTTCCCCCGTGGGGACAGGGGTTAACTCATTTTAACTGAATATATATATGCATATATTTCTAAGTTAGCATTTTGGAGTATTGAAAATTTAATACAATCAATATCATGTTCCTGAGGACGACTAGATTTAATGTTCATATTTAAGTTTTTCATCATACAAATTTCCGGCTGACAGTTTCCTATCAGGACTGACATTTTTCCATGAATGTCAGCCCTGATGGCTGACGTCCCAAAAAGTTAATTTCGAACACTGCGTTGACGTATCGAGATGCATAATATGTATCCTACCTAAGGTGTGTGGACATTGGACATTAATTGTTAAATTGATATTAATTGGACCCAGACTTACCTTCATGTCAGTCTCATTCACAGATGACCTTGTCAATCTCTACCAGTAGCCTCTGCCCTGGACCCTCACTCTCCAAGCCTAGGACTGGTTCTGCTGGCCACTCTACACTCTCTAAGCAGATCACTGGCTGTACAATCTCCACCCTGCACCACTGGTACCACCCTGTACCTGGCACAGGCACCCTTTATAAGGAAGGCTGGATCTCCACCTGCACCACTCCTCTGAACGCTCCCAGCCAGTGCTGATCGCTGATCGACTACCCACCCACCACACCCTCTTCTTATCATCTTCAAGACTTCAACTGGCCAATAACTTATTGTAGAGGATGTGTCAATTTTATCCATATTATTCATTTTAACTGGTTTCTTGCCAATGTTCTTATCTGTAATAAATTGTCCAAATCATTTTATGTCTTGTGTCCAATTACATATTGAAATGTGTTGTTGGATGTGAAACTCAATATGTATACGCAGACTTTACCTCTTAGTGCAAGAAGAATTGTTTTGTGTTGTAGGACCATATAAAGCGTATATACTGATATATTGTTTTGGTATATTATATTTGGCGGGCGGGGTCAGGGTCAGGAGTGGTCCCTGAGAAGGTCCGCCCCACCCCCACCCCCACCCCCACCCTACTAGGCCGGGGCAGACCTCATGGCACCACTGTGGCGCCGTGAGATTATGTGGAGGCGTTCCGCTTGACTGGCGGAATACGCGTTATATTCACGGCCTAGATCTTTTGTTCTCCCGGTCAACCGTGGTATATATATATAGATCTATATGTCTTTTTCTTAGAACCATTTACCGAATTAAAATCGATTCAGTAGAACAGCCACAATTCAACAACAGGCCCATCGCAACAGCGATGGACGTCCCTGTTGCTAGGGTTTGCATTTTCCCCCTTTTTTGAATAGGGATGGGTCTCACTGTGGGTGCCAACGTACCCTCGCAACAGTGAGACTCGTTATGTCACGGAGCACAAGGGCAGATTAAGTACTTATCCTATTCGCATATATTTATGTAGCCCCTCCCTATTAACCACATCCTGTACCAGTGTTCTTAAAGCTGTTTACACCCACATTAAAGTTAACCATGAAATATTTTCAAAATTGCCTCTGTGCTTATTCCATAAATATAGCATAATTCAAAATTAATCAAAGAAATTTGGTTCATAAATTGCTTCTAAAATTTGTAAAATTCTGCTTTATATTGGCCTTTTTCCCATAGGAACCAAATAATGAATGTTAAAGTCTGTTAGCCCAACCTATGATGTCTAACCCTATTCTGCCCTGACATTTTGATTGGCTGACAAATCTGCAAACAAATCAATTTGTAAGATATAAGTAATCTTAATGTCTTATCAGTACTTGGGGATATAGAAAAATATAATTCTTGGTTATTTCAGAATTCCCAACTCTAGGAGACAAGGATGGAATATACAGTGATTTTGTACAACCCTGGGATATACCCTATGTGGGACGGACTTATTATGATCAATCATTGTGAAACAGGCCACCTGCGTAGGACCCCTGTGGGGGTACCAGGGTGGGGCTTCTGCCCCTGGGAAGAATATAGGCCCCCAGTAGCCCCCTGCTGATGGTATAAGGTGATGATAGGGGGACCCAGCACTGACCAAGTGGTTCTTTGGCCATGGGTTCAATTCCCAGTTGGTGCTGGGTTCACTAAGGGATGAGGTAAAGCAAAAATGATTTCCAGGTTTTGATCCCCTGCTGTTTGCCCGCCCTGTCACCTTCATCTCATAGATACAATCACCAAACACAGAATTCGGCCCAATTTGTTTTCACCATGAACATGGCCCTGTCTGCTGGTATGGCGTAAAACAGCCATCACTGAATCACTCACCCCCGTGTAGGCCAATTTCTGTGCCGAACGGCTCGCCATAAGATCAGCACCACAGGACGCGGCGTCCCGACCAGCGGGGGTCCCGACCACAGTACGCACGTGGTGGTGGGCGGGACGGGACGTACAGCATGACCGTATGCACCGTGCGAGGCCTCTAAGTACAAGAATTGACCCTGCTGTGATTTCACTTAGAGGTATATCGCAGCCAGAATTATTAGAACAGCAATATAATACCACAGCAGGCTATATATCACAGAGACTAGTTATGATACAGTAGGAGTAGTAGCAACTTTTATTGACAATTGAAAAAGCAGAAGTCCCATCAGACTTATATATGTCAAATATATGTGTCTTTTATATATCTTATATATAATATATGTCTAATTATAGTAATATAGACTGACACTGAGGGAAATTCCCGCCAACGCCTGCCGTGTATCACCATTCTGCATCGAGATCTACTACCTCCAGGCTTGTACAGAGTATCCTCGGACCTAGTTAGGCCTGGCGGCGGAGTGGTGTACTACCATTCTGCAGCGAGATCTCCTACCTCCAGGCTTGCACAGACTATCCTCGGACCTAGTTAGGCCTGGTGGCAGAGTGGTCGACTACTACTCTGTAAACAGTGAGTGGGCCCAGCGCTGGTCCCGGCCTATAACGTCAATACCGCGGGAACAGGCGGAGGAGGAGGATCTAAAGTCGTCTGCTCAAGGCGGGAGACGCTGGAGGGACGCTCGGTGGGACGCCCAGGTCGGGGAGTAGGATACTGTGGTGGTGTGGGTGGTAACATAGTCATACACCTTCTACAAGGTACACGGTGGTAACAGTTGGTCTGGATACGGCGTACACTACACACCTACAGCAGGGGGTCAGCTGAGGCTTAATCCGTGGGATTTGTGATACAACCTGGGCCTAATACACAGAGCGTGAAATCAACGGGATTATTACCGGACCCTGCATGCAGCAGGATCCCAAGTTCTTACTCTTATAGAAGTCAGCAAGCATACACGGAGTAATTTAATAATAGCTCCAGGAAATCATACTTTTTATATATCAAACTATATATCAACATTTGAAATACACTCACAGTCCTGCCATTGGAGTCCTACTTATTTCGGATATACATGTATTAAGTATTCATTCCGGACATATCAAGTATTCATTTCGGATATAATAAGCACTCATTCCGGATATATCAAGTATTCATTCCGGATATATTTCCCAGTTATTGGAGTAGTAGTATACTACCACCATGGATACCCCTGCCCCTCCCCTCCGGTGGCGGGAGGCCTGTACCTTTGGGACTCTGGTCGTCGTCTTCATGTGTCAGCTGATTACCCCGGCCAGGCCAGCCACTCCGGGTAAGTTAGGTTGTTTAATACTAGGTCAGGGGCGGATCCAGGAATTTTCAAAAGGGGGGGCGTGCAATTCGGAAAATTTCCCCCTGCCCTCCGGGCAGGATAATTTTATAATAAAAAAATCTAAATTTTGGCCAAAAAAAAAGGGGGGGGGGAGCGTGCGCCCCCCACGGACCCCCCTAAATCCGCGACTGTAGGTGACTTGGATTGCTGAGAATGTGTTGAGTCCCAGGTTTTCATGATATATAGCTTGGGCAGGATTTTGGAAGGAGGGGTCAATGTATGGTATATATATAGCTATAGGTTAAGTAAAAACACATCACGCTTGTGTGTGCACATGTGCAGTGTTTTTTCTCTGTGTCAAGTTAAATTCCCCAATAAAAGAGAAAAAGAAAGGTAACCCGCCCGGTTATATTACATAACCCTTGCATACTACATATTATTCAAAACAGAATTCAAAATCTGTAAGCTTTCTAATTGATATATACAACGTATCTGTGAAGGGACCTTATTCCTATTGGAGATTCAGGAGAAAAGTCGGCCAGTTGAGTACAGCCCCAATGAAACTATACGATAGGCGCGGACTCTCAGAGAGGTGTGTGTGATTATAGGACACTTGATTCACGTCCATTTCACTGATATAAGCGGTCTATTGTTGGCAGGTCGTTGTGTTGAATTACCACTGCACACTTCAACTGCATGGGTACGATTCTTCTCCCACTCTCATTTTTCCTCTCTCAGCTATTCAGTCTAGATTTCTAGGCTCTATCTGTATAGGATTTCTCTCAGTCTGTCCTTATCTCAGACTTGTCCTCATCTAGAGAAAACTTGTATATTCGTATACGTACAGCCTTTTCCAAGTGAACAAGGCTCAAAATACGCTTATAATGACAGTTCCATACAGACAAAATGATCATTGAGGGTTAAACGATAAATGGTTTGCTCTTAGAATACCCATATTTAGTGTGTATCCCTCATTGTGTTCCAAACAGTTTACTAACAAAATATATACTACATAAATCTCTGAGTGGTCTTGTGATTTCAAAACAACACCGGCTTCAATCAATCATGTCAATATTGAGGCAAATAACTAATAACAAAACATGACCATGTTGGGCCTGTATCCATGCGCCCACTGCAAACTTAACCTCTCCATAAAATCATTATTGTCTATGTCCTCATATTTCAGACTACATTAGGAGTGTAAAATCAACGTTCTGAAGCTTGATTCCGAAGCAGTGTAAATCATCCATGGAGCATGTTTATAGAATATTAACCATGGACAGTATACAGGTGCTTTGGGACATTCAGGTTTCATTAATATTTTATTGCCTATATCTACTAAGTTATTTTCTCTAGATTTAGGCCCATTGTACAATGACTGATCATAAGAACCACAGCTTTAAGCACGTTTACGTGACAGAGACTACTTTTTTTAAATAGAGATACTTGCTCATTTACTAGATCCCTTTAAATTCTGTAGACACCTTCATGTTCCACCTTGTGATATCTGTATACTGTAGAACTTTCAACTCAGAAACAACATTCTCGACAGTTTTTTCTTGGCTGTGAAACACATTATGTAATAAAACCCTTCATAAAAAAAGTAAAAACCCCACAAAAAAACAGCAACCATTTTGGCTAATGAAATATGTTGGTGTTTACGATTTGTTCGTTGTTATGATCAGTGTTGCTCAAGTGGCCACTGGGAGCGATGTTATTATTGGAAGGCGTGTGGGTGAAGGTCCACCGAGGTTTTCAGTAAGTGCATGATAATTATTGGCACTGCACTCATAATATCGACACGAGCACATGCTTATAGTTCTTAAATCAGACTGGGCAACATGCAATAGTATAGCTACGACAGAGGAAGGACAAATCATGACATGACCCACAGAGTTTGCGTTAAAGGCCTTCGATTAAAAAATCCGATACAATTCAAAACTTCAGAACCCCCATCCAATTGGCTATAGTATGCACAAAAGAATTGTACAGGAATAACAAGGAATTAACAAGAAAAGAGACTCCTATACCCTCTTGATGCAGATGTATTTAATTAACGATCCCTAAAATCTGAGTGCAACATTGAGTTCTTTAGATAACAACAACACATAACAAACATTATATCTGAGAAAAATAATTTTATTTGTCATCTCAATTTACGCCTGCCTCCCAATCCTTCAAGCCCCCTTCTCCCGAAGCCCCCCCCCCCCCCAATTATTAATAGAAAAAAAGCTCATCAGGCATCAATGGCATTCAAACATTATATTTCTGGAAAGCTGATGTGTGACCAAGCCCCCGCCCTGCCCCCACCAAGGCCCCAGGGTAGACCCATCAATCTCTGACAACCTTTAACAGCACGTGTCGGGCATAACAGACAACAAGGACACTCAATCAGACTTTACATGTTCAAATACAGATGGGACACATCTGTTTGGGCCTTTGCTAAACTCGTGCCAAAACGGGGGGATTCCGAGGGTGTGTGGTCAAGCATTTTAAAATGAAACAATAATATTTGGCCAGATTTAGTGGAGGGGTGGGAGGGGGGCTGCGCCACTGGCTTATTTGGGCATATACAATGCCGTTCCTTGGAGTTGGGAGGTGGGATTCCGAGGGTGTCTGGTAGCCCCTTAGATTGTGAAAAGTCAAGTTCAGGGAGCATAAAACAGACAATTTGGTGAATATTCTGATCTGGAACCCCTCAGATTTACCTGGAACCCCTCAGATTTACCTGGAACCCCTCAGATTTACTTGGAACACCTCAGATTTACCTGGACTCTCCTCAGATCTGTCTGAAACCCCCTCAGAATTTAAGGCTGGGAATTGCCCTACTGTGTGATCAGTCCCAGACATTAACAGATTAGGTTTATTTTTTAACAATTTTATTGCCAATATCACATATGTATGTGGTCTTCCTATTGGACAGGTGATCAAATAAGTGAAAAGCGATATGAGGAGGATGAAATGCCGGTGATGTCACAGTATTGTTGGTACAATCATTTAAAAAAAGTCAGTTCCACACTATATCATTGTGTATAGAGTGTAGCTTGATGTAACACTTTATACGCAATTTTATACATACGTACAAGACAATACCTATTTAGGCCTATGCTGTACCCTATACCTGGGCAGAAACATGGCTGATTTAGTTCGTTTTCTCCTCTTGAGCCCCCACAGAACCTTCTGGAACCAAACCAGATTTAAGCTTGATACAGCCCGGACATACAGCGAATTCCCAATATGAAATTACACCCCTTAGCATGTGACATTCAGTGGTCTGCCTGTAATGCTTACGAAAATAAGAAACATGTTCCAAATGTATTCAACTTACAATTGTTCTCTTTTAAACAAAATAATGAAAATTAAAGTTATCAGTTCAGTAAGATACCTAAGGAGGTCCCGTAAGAAACTAGTAACTTACCTATATATAAAAAAGTCTATGTTTTACACAAAATACACAAGAACTTGAATATGGTAACGGAGAAGCAAGTGAATCATATGAAATTCACATTTTCATTTATACACAGGTTTAATTTTCATTCCACATACACATCACTTTCACCTGGCTTACAATATTATTATGACCCCCGTGGGGGTACCAGACTGGGGCTTCTGGTTCTGGGAAGAATATAGGCCTCCAGTAACCCCTGCTGATCATAAAAGGCAACGATAGGAGGGGGGGACCCAGCACTGACCGAGTGGTTCATTGGGTTTGATTCCCAGTTCATTGGTTCGATTCCCAGTTGGTGTCTGGGTTCACTAAGGAATGAAGTACAGCAAAAATGATTTCCAGGTTTTGATCCCCTGTTGTTTGACCCCTGTCACCCTCATCTCATAGATACAATCACCATAGACTGACCAAGTGAAAACACGTGTCTGAAAAGTTAGAAGTTGTCCCAACTTGTTTTCGTCCTGAAAAATGACCCTGGCTGTCGGTACGGCATAAAACATACATCACTCACTTACTATAATATCACGATTCTCTTTTTTGC